>CM062813.1:392912838-394112838 GCA_031772625.1 Pinus tabuliformis | reverse complement strand
CTCCTTTATCGTATCTAAGACATTTGATTTTTTGATCCAATTATTTTTCTACCAAAGGCTTGAATATTTTAAACTTATCAAATGCCTCATATTTATACTTTAGTAAACCAACCCAAGGCATTTTTGTAAAGTCATCAATCAATAACATGGAGTATTGTTTAGCACAAGGATACGTCTTTCTCATAGGTCCACATAAGTAAGTGTGAATAAATTCAATGGGTTTACTTGAAATACCTTCTTTAGCTTTACACTGAACTTTGGATTGCTTACTAAATTGACATGATTTACGAATGTTATTTTTAGGTGGAGAAATGGTGGGAAAGTCATGAACCACTCCAATATTGCTTGATTTGTCTAATTGGGGAGGTGCCCCAAACTTTTGTGCCAAAGCCAACTTTCTTTAGATTTTATAAGAAAAAGTGCTCATGTCCACCCTTTTGGATATAGACATTGCCTGGATTTTTGGTTCCCTTGATTATGATCTTACCTGTATTCAAATTTCTTACCATGAAATTATTTTATATGAAAATAACTTCATGCCCTTGATCACACATTTGACTAACACTTAACAAGTTATGTCTGAGTCCATCAACAAATAATACATTCTCAACCTTGAACTTTTATTTTAAAAACATATATCATTTCCCTTTAATGATAGTATGTGAGTTATTACCGAAAGTCACATTCTTTTATTTGTTAATTTAATTAAAAGAAATGATTTTATCTCTGTCACCTATCATATGCTTTGAACACCCACTGCCATTGTACCGTAGATTCTCTTGATCTCCTGCATACAATGTTAGACCACAATTTTTAGAGGTAATTTCCCTTTTCCATACCTTGGCACGTTCTATCTTCTCCTCATGTCGATAAGGTGAATTCATCCCGCTTCTACATTTCGTTTCTTCATGACCAAATTTATTGCAAATATAACATTCAACTTCATTTTGAATAGGGGAGAAAGCATTATAAGAGGACTTCTTTTTCGTGTTGGCATTATGTTGTTTTCTTGTTTCTCTAGTCATAATCATTTTATAAGCAACACAATGAACTACTTTGTGACCACAATTTTGACAAGTGAAGCATTAAGCATTGAAGTAAGAGTACCTAAGAGCATAATACTTTTTTTAGTAGCTTGCCCTTTGTTCATGGAAACATTATTTTTCCTGAGAATAGTTTCACCTTTCATTCTTTTACTGATTACAATAATTTTGATGATTTCTTCCTTTTACCACAATCAAGTAGTTTTTTGTACCTATTTCAAAATATTTCATAGGTTCCGATGTTTCATGATCTTAATTTCAATTGTATCCATGACTTGTCTTGATTACAGGAGAATGTTGAACTTTAATGATTTCTTCTAAAGATTCATATGCTTTAGCAAATCTAATATTTAAAACTTTTGTTTTCTCAATTTCCTTCCTTAAATCTAGAATTTCAAGTTTTAAGGTTTCATAGTGCTTCTCTCTTTCTTCGACTTGTTTCTTCAAAGTGTCTTCTACTAATTTAGACACTTATAGAAAGATCTTCAGCTTAGTTGTTTGTTGAACAAGGGTGTTTTTTTCATACATGCAGTCTTCTAAAGAATACATAAATTCATCATCCTCAGACTTATCTACAATTTTTTCTTCGAATGCCATAAGTAATTGAAATTCTTTATATGATTTATCATCCTTGTTATTGGAAGAATATTCACTATCTTCATGAGTATAATAACTTTTAATGTAAGTAAAACCTTTTTTAACATTATTCTTTGAAACATTAATTTCATGATTTTCTTTATAAGGACATTTCTCGGTTTTAACTTGGACACTAACTACAGCTAGTTGGACATGGACTCGGAGGGCTAGAGAACCTATGGAGGTTCCCTGGGATAGGAGATCATTCCTAGTTGGTTGGGAGATAAATTCAATCGAGTAGCCAAGAGGAGCATACCAAAAAATTCAGGAGCATCCAAACCAAGCTACTACAACATGTATTCTTCCATTTGTTGATTACTTATGTAAATTGTTGAAAATTAAATTTCTTATTTGTTTATTATGTTGTTAAATAAATTTTACTTGTATATCATAATCAAATAAATGTTAACTATAAATAGGCTATTTCCCTTCTAATTGTGTTTAAATTAAATGATAAAGTTAGAATACCTACGTTAGGTCATCACAAAAAAATTGTTGTAAATGGGTGTAAATTATGTATTCATACTATCTTGTATATATCTAAATAATACATTAGAAAGCTCAACAAATGAAATTCTATAATAGAAACCATAAATATAAGGAGAACAGAAAACAAATGGAGAACCAAGGAAAATGGAAACAAATGGGAAAGGGAATGGGAAAAAAGGATTCATGGCTAAGCAAAACTAGAAGAAAGGGCATGAATCTAATTCCTACTAATCTTCCACCTATCATCATCATTTAGATTGTGAGAGTGTTTTTCTATTTGAATGGCCTATTTGAATTTTTGATGATGATATTGGTCACCATAGCTGAGATCCTAAAGTCTACAATGAAAATATGGTTTTCGATATTTTCAACATACTTAGTAAGAGCAAACGAATGAGACTGACAATCTCTAATATTAGCTATATACTCTTGGATACTATTCTTGACATATCAACGAGTTTCACCAACATAGGGAGTGCCACAAGAGTATGGGATTAAGTAGATTCCTTTCATGTTGGAAGGGTCAACCAAATCCTTTAATGATTTCAACATGCCTCGATTGGTATTTATCGGTTTGAAAATGGAAAAAAATTAATTCTTCCTCAAAATAAGAGCAATCCTATCAGTAGCTCCTTGAATATGGGTAAGAATTATGATTTCATGAATTTCAAACAATAAATACTATTCGAGGCATGCTAAATTTGGTTAAGTATCTGGTTGATGCTTCCACAATGAAAGGAGTCTACTTAATCCTGTGCTCTTGTGGTGCTCCCTATTTTACTAAAACTAGCTGATATGTCAAGTGGATGATTCAAAAGGATATGGTTGATAATAAACGTTGTCGTTCTCATTCCTCTACTCTTGTTGAGCATGCTAAGAAAAGAAGCATCATATTTCAATTGAAGACTTTAGGATCTGAGCTAGGATAAACCAATATCATCACAAAAAGTTAAAAGAGACTGTTGAAATAGAAAAATACCCTAACAATCTCAACTATGATCTTGGGTAGAAGATTACAAGGAATTGGATTTCTACCCTTTCTTTCAGTTTTACTTCCTTATTAATCCTTGTTGCCCCTTCCGTTTCTCGTTTGTTTCCATTTTCCGTGGTTCTTTATTTTTATGTTATCCTTATATTTGTGGCTTCTATTATTAACTTCCCATTGTTTGAGCTTTCTAATGTACTATTTACATATACACACGATATTATGAATAATTTTCATGAGCATATTTTGTCTTTTCTCCTTTTATTAATATTTGTTTTCCTATTTCCTATTTTTATTGATAAATAAATAAATTTGTTTATATAAATAATATATATGTATATAATATTATAATTATAAAAATCTTTATAAATAAGTAATTTTTCATATATTTGTTCATTTGCATAAACGCTTTTGTTTTTGTTTATTATATTTATTTGGTCTAAAGTTATTTTATTTTTTCTATGTCCTTATTATTTTTTTTTTCATATATTTATTTGTTTTCATATATAAATTTTGTTCTTATCCATTTTTTCTTTCATTCTTTAGCCTATGTCAAATATTATTTTATTCTTATTTTTGCATCTCTAGAAGCTTTCCTCGCTAAAAGCCATTGGAAATGTAATTGGGAAATTTTACTACATGTGCCCAAAAACGGAGGAATATGCCAGAACCACCAATGCATGCATTTGTGTGGAAATGGACTTCACGCCAGATTCCCAGCAGAAATAAACCTAACATGTAAAGACTATGTGTGGAACTAGAAACTCAATTATGAAAGTGTCCTTTTCAGATGTTGATCCTGCTTTAAGACATGCCATCTAGCCAAAAATTGCCCAAAAGCCTCCCAGAAAAATTCTGCTAGAAATAACCACCACAGATCTACATGGTGGGAAGGAGCACAAAAAGAACACTACATTGCCATCAAAGTAGAATACTCTAGAGAAAACTCTGAATCACAAGAAATCGGGCAAGAAAGAAACAAATCTCAAGACAAGTAGGGAGAAAGCTCCGCCCAACAACAAAAAAGTGAGCTTGACAACCCATCAAGCATCAACAGTTATGAGGATTCGAATACCACACAAAATAAATCTTCACTTAACAGCAAAGCAGATCTCCTAGACCAAACTTCTTCTCCGACTATTTTCAAAAGGACGAACACAATAGATTGCAAAGCTAAAACACCAATGTCCCAAGAACCAGAAGAGATGAAGAAGATGCAAGATGAAGGAAGTTGGAAGACCATATAGCAAAAAAAGAAAGCTACAGCACCAATCTCGCCAAGAAAGGTGAGGAGCCAGACAATTAAAAACTAAGAAAATTATAGGTTCAATAGACCAATTTGGTCTCAATGGAGATTAACCACCACCACCCCATCACCATCACCATCATCATTAGTTTTGGTTTCCTATATTATTTAATAATAATTATAATTATTTTTAATGATAAATTTATTAATATATAAAATAAGTATTTTTATTTTATTTTTAATAATAAATTAATAATATATAATAAAGTTATACCATTTTTGTCATTTAATTTTTTCCACATTAAATTTAGTTTTGAGTATTTAATTATTTGGTCTTTGTTTGTTATTAGTTTTATTATTTAATAATTATATATCTATATTTTTATTTATCTCTATTTTCTTTATCTTTGATTAGTTTCTATTTTCTTTATCTTTGATTAGTTTTAATTAATGAATGTTTAACTATTATGACTTTATATTTCATATAAAGATGAACCACACTTACTTGAAATGTCTCAAAATTATTTCAATGTGAGTATTTTGGAAATCCAAGATCAAGGTTTTGTTGAACATTGAATAAGGCATCACTCTCTATGTGTTTTATACATTAGATAAACCAAAACTTCTGGTCTATTTTATCAAAAAAATCATAAAAAATTGAAATTCTAATCTCTAACCCCGGATGCGGGTGACATCAGGGAAGAAGGAGGGGAGCCACATGGAGGCCATGTGTGGCCTCATGCCTGGGACAGGCTTTTAATGCGCTCCGCCGTCAATGAGTTTAAGTGTGGGTACTGGGACGACATTTCAATGCACAGTCCGGAGTTCAAGTGTGATCTCAGAGCGCAGTTATGGCCTGTAGATTTCGAGGAAATGTTGAAGAGGTTAAAAATGATGAGGGGATGGACCGTTCTATGTTGTTTCGAGCTCAAAAATTGGAGCCTGACTCATGGTTCAGGAAGAGCGCCCCTGTTGTGTTTATGGTTCACGGAGCTGCTGCTCACGCCATTCCTCTGTCAAGTTACTGTGGCCTCCAAGCGGAAAACGCGAAAGGTGGCGCTTCAGTCTCCCCAATTCCTCCCTTGTGATTCTGTTCTTCCCTCCGGGTATCAGTGGGAATATGGTTCCGCCACGGCAGCGTCTCCTCAGCCGGCGCGGCACTAGCCGAGGCGGGTATTCACGCCCTTCGGATGCTTCAGCCCAATCAAGATGTTGTAGATGCCTTTGCCACAGAGTTGCAGAAGCACACCCCATTCAAGCGAGTCAATTCTTGGACTCGAGTAGCCCAGATTTGGACTCGGCACCTCTACCAGCGTTTGGCACGACTGTCTTCTCCTTCAGCAGCTCCCAAGAGAATTCCCGCATCAACGCCCATGTCTCGGTCCTTTTCCTTGAGGAACCGAAGGATGAGAGCGAGAATCAACCCAGCAAGAAGAAGCACCAGGCAGGAATCTCGAGGGATGCTGAGGGACCGCCAGAGGCTGCTCCAGAACAGGATGCCAGTCCACCTCTGTCTCAGGCAGTGCCTTCTCCAGCGGAAGATAAGAAAGAACAGGACCCTCTCCCTGAGGACTATGGATGGTATCCAATTGTCGAGGAGGAACCGGAAGATTAGCCGTCCTCTTGCTCAGAATCGCTGTTCAGGTTCTCCCATGTTATGTTATGTCTGCTTAAGTCTTCTGTTTGTTTCTGCTGTTTACGTTTGGGTCGAAAGTAGTTTTTTTAAATGGTTTTTGAAGCCCCTGCGCGGGTTCCTAATGAAGGTCTCCCTTTTCCTTTTTGATCCCCTACGTGGGTTGTCAAGTCTGGCTCAGATAACACTTCCATGGTTTCGAACCCCTGCGCGGGTGGTTTGTTTCAGTTGCGGTGCCCCTGCGTGGGCTGCTTTTGCTGTTAAACTCCAATCCAAAGTGCCATCCATGGCCTTGGACAGTATGACTCAACGACTGTAATTGTTTTCATGTTTTGTATATAATAGAATAACATATTATTAACAATAAAAAAGAAATTCTAATCTCTAAAATAAAACAAAATTTTAAGAATATTTAACTCACTAATATAACAAAGATAAGCACTTCCTAAATAACCTCTTTTCCCAAAGAAGCTATACTAGGGTACTGCTCATTGATTACACAAAATCTTCATAACGACATCAACTTTATATTAGGCTTTATTTATCAAATACACAACTAACCCCCGGGGTTATCACTTGAAATCAGTGTGAAAATAAAAAATTACCCATGACGAGGATTAAAAAATACCCATAACTATAACGAGTATCAATTCATTTCATACTGAATAATTGTTAATTTTGTTTTGAAAAGAGTTTTCTTACATCATAATTCATTTGTCATGCGTTTGGAACCAACAAGTGTGATTCATCATCAAAATTAGTCTTTAATCTCCAACTTAAAATCAAATTTCTAATATTCCCAAAATTCATGATAAACCTAAATTCACAATCAACCTATGTATATCCGGTTATTCACTTGTCAATACATCAACTCTAAGTGTGGAAACGAAATGAAATTCACGTTACCTCCGTTAAGAAGATCTAAATGCAGATTAGGCAGGTCGGATAATTATGTTGCAAGACAACTTCATATCAGTGGTAATTTGTCACGCACCATTACAGATCTAAATTTTTTTTTATATTTTACCACCATAAAATTATGCATATATGTCACATTGAATTTCTTCGCACAGCCAACACATTATAAATACTATTGTTGCTGAGCATTACAATCAAAGTTTACTTATTATAAAAACATTCAAGTATTATAAGTATATTTCTACCTGCTCATGCAAAGGTTAATAATGTTTCCCTATACACATCTTTCCATACCCATGATTCGATAACGATTAGGCAATGGATAACTCTTGTTATGTCGTGAATTTCTAACATGCGGATTACAATTTCAAAGGTATATACAGGTGCTATGAACGGTACTCATTCTTAAATGTTTCTTTATGGCATTTACTATATTTATGTGCTGGTTTATGTCCCCGAGGAAGCTGAAGCCATGGGTTCTGTCCGGCTCCGGCGCTCATCTAGATGGCTTGTTTTGCATTGTCCATTTGGCTCGAAGAATGGCTAGCTAACAGACCTTCATGTGCTTTCGCGTGTCGGATGCTCCAAGCGCCATACGGCCTAACATCTCGAGCTTGCCAAAACTCGGTTACTTTTCCCGGTTCTTTTCCTGCTGATCGGACGATGGTAATAAGCTGGCCCAGATCCAGGGCTGTTGTTGAGCCACGAGGCAGCGAAAGCTGTTGAAGTATTTATGAGGTGATTCACTCTTTCGGCTTGTTTCTTATTTTCAATATTGAACGACCTTCTGTCACTTACAACGTTGTGGCGCTCTGCCTTACCCTGAACCTTCCGTCTCCAAGTGATCGGGTGCACTGCAGAATGTCTCTGCCATCCTTCACGGATTCAGGTATTAATTCTTCTTATTCAGGTCCCGCTTCTCCCTTTCCTGTTTGTATTTTGCACAGGTGCATGAGCTTCCGCAGCTCGGTTAAGGTTACAGTCTCTGCTAGCTCGTTTACGTTTTCTCTCAGCGTTTTTATTTAGAGCTCTCAGTTTATGGTTTGGTTGTTGTTCTCAGGAGGATGGCTCGATGGCTAACCAGCGATGTTGGGAGTCTTCTCCGCTTCTCTGCCATCCCAAATCCAGGTAAGAGCTATGCGTTTACCATAGACCTGTTTGGCTTTTCCCAAGGTAATGGCTGAACAGTTGTTCGTCTGAACAGGAATGTCGGGGTCTGCTCTTGTATTTGGAGTCCCTCAGCCATACTCAAGGGGTTTCCTCGCTTGGGAATTTCTATGTCTCATTCTCATATTTGGTGGTTGTATTATGTCTGGTTTTCCCGCCCACACTCAGGCGGAAACCACCGCTAAGAGGCGCTGTACGCCGAGCTTAAATTGTATAATCGGTCTTTCATTATATGATCTAACGCTCCTGAGCGCAGACAATACTTCTTGTTGAACAATGTTTTTGGTTTATATAATACTATTTCTCAGTTTAATCTTGGTTAAGAAATTGTTACTGTGACACGGATATCTTTGTATGACTCTAGTTCTGTATTATGATGCTTTCTGGCGTACTCGCCTTCCCTGTAGCTTTACTGTGAACACAGGCTTGAATACTAGTCTCTAATCGTTTCTTTTCAGTGTAAATTTGTTTTTATGGTTAGTTCTTCTATATTAATGGTTCGGACATTACAAGCCCCTGCTGGCTAAGCACATACGTAAGCTCAGCCACGACGATTCTTTTGGAACCGGGACAATCTGTTAATAACTGTTTTGCATGCATAATGTTGATGGTTCTTCTTTCGATCCACAGTGACAGGGATGTGTCCGACTGTGTTATGTTTCATCCTACATAGATATGTATATTCTGCCAAATGTTTCAGTTATATAAATGCTATTGAATGTTGTTGCTACGAAGCTCGTGCATGGTTTCGCCGACGATTCGTTCGGCCTGTGATTCTCCTTGGTAAGAGGTTTGGGTAGTTTTCGATTGTTTTAATGATGTTCTCGATTCGGAATATGAACCCATTACCTCCGCACAGTGTTAAATTTCTTTTCGTTTTCATTCCCAACTGGTTACAGAGAAGGGTTTTAACAGTATTCTTTTATGTTTAACATTTCACAGAGATTTCAGTTCGATATGTTTTCTTTTGCTTCTGTTCTTTGATTTAAAGGTCCAGATTCCGTCTCTGCCGGTTGCGTAGAGACTAGATTTCTAAAAAGAAATGATTAGATTGTTTTTCCATTATCTTTACTTGCCTATAAAAGACCATAAAAGGATTCCACAGATAAAATGCTTAGCAAGCCATACCTGTTTAGCAGCAAACCTGTTCGTAATGCCTGTCAACCTCCCGTCCGTAGGAAGATCCTCGTCGATCTTCCACCCCAAAGCACTTCTGCAGATCTTCTTGTCTGCGAACCCTCTGGCTATGCCAGGTCTCGCTATCTGATCCTAACCAGACGTAGCGGATTCAGGAAGTCTCTTCCTTCCAACACATGCTATCTGGTCACTACCAGACATAGCATCTCCCCATTCCTGCCATCTGATCCTAACCAGACTTGGCATTTTTCCCCTTTTCCTCCTGGGGTCTCAACTGTCTCATGAAGGTAGTTAGGTTTTTTTATTTAACTACCTCAACAGTTATTAACCACAATTAATCATACACTCAAATTAAATAGTGATGACACAATTAATTATCATAATAATTAACAACACTAACAACAGAGTTTTTATACTTATCAAACAGAGTTTTAGCTCACAGTTAAATTTACTATTTTACCCAACATTATCACTTCACGAGGAGCATTACATCTCCCCCTCCTGAAGTTCAACATCGTCCCGATGTTGCTGTTCATCCAAAAACAGTCTGGGATAAGCTTCTTTCATACTCTGCTCATCCTCCCTGGTGGCCTCATCAGGCCCAAAGTGCTGCCATTGCACTTTAACCTGGTTGATGACCCTCTTCCGCAGCTCGAATCTTCTCTGATCTAGTATGTTCACTGGCTCGACCATGAACTCTCCTTCCGGTTCCACCTGAAACACATAATATTCAGATTAGCTGCTTTCTAACATTCCATTTTGGTGTATGTTTATTTACAGCCTTTTCTTACCTGAATGTCCTGCCAACTTATTATGTGCCTAGGGTCATAAACATATTTCTTTAAAACTGATACATGGAAGACATTATGGACCCGGATATGGCTGGGTAGGGCTAGCTGATAAGATACCGGCCCCACTCATGCTAAAATCTGGAAGGACCCACAGAAGCGAGGTGCCAATTTGGCACAAGCATTCCATTGGAGAGTACTTCGCCTTGCTCGGATTCTGACATATACATGCTCACCCACCTGATATTCTTTAAAGGTTCTTTTCCGGTCTGCAAAATTTTTTTGTCTGTCCTGAGCTATTTTTAAGTTAGCCCGGACCCTCTTGACCATGACTTCCATCTCTTCCAACATTTCACGACCCAGCAAGAGTTTGTCCTCCGGTCCACCCCAACTGGATGGTGTACGGCATCTTCGGCCGTAAAGCACTTCGAATGGACTCATACGCAAGGATGCATGATATCCATTGTTATAAGAAAACTCTACAAGGTAAGTACTCCTCCCATTGGGTAGGTTGTTGCATCACATAAGACCTCAGCATGTCTTCCACCACTTGATTCACCCGCTCAGTCTGCCCGTCAGTCTGCGGATGATAAGCGGTGCTGAAATTCAATTGAGTCCCCAGACCTTCAAACAAGGTCCTCCAAAAAACTGATGTGAATTTAACATCGCGATCGGATATTATTGTTTTTGGCAGCCCATGAAGTTTAAATATATTCTGCATAAAAACATTTGCGATTTGAGCCGCACGATATGTAGATTGAACCGGTATGAAGTGAGCTGACTTACTGAGTTTGTCTACTACAACCATTATAGAGTCATTGTTCTTTTTGGATTTTGGCAATCCCGTAATAAAGTCCATGGTAATAGTCTCCCACTTCCATTCTGGTATGGGTAATGGCTGTAGTAAACCCGCAGGGTGTTGATGTTCAGCCTTAACCTATTGACATTCTAAGCATCGCGCCAGATATTCTACCACATCCCTTTTCATGCCTGGCCAATGGTACTCCTTCCGAAGCGAGGTGATTAATTTTTGGTAGCCCGGATGTCCCGCATAAGGGCTTTTATGATATTCATCCAGAATCTTTTCTTTAATACCGCTCTGATTGGGTACATAAATTCTTTTCTGGTAACACAGAATTCCGGCTGCATTCAAATTGTACCCTTGTTGTATTATGTGGGTATTTAAATCCTGCACCAGCTGCTTCTTTTGTAGGTAAATTCGATCTTGTGCAGCAGCCTCTTCAATTTCTTTGTCAAGGGTGGATCGTCCTTCACTAATACCAATTTCCTAAATGCAATGCGCTTTTCGGCTCAGTGCATCAGCTACCCTGTTCTCTTTTCCTTTCAAGTGCTTAATTTCAAAATTGAAATTTCCCAAAAAGTCCACCCACCTAGCTTGTCTAGCATTTAAGGTTGGTTGACTAAAGTAGCTAGTCAAACTATGGTGATCGGTCATCAGCAAGAATTTTCTTCCCACTAAATAATGGCGCCACATTTTCAACGCATGAACTACCGCGGTTAATTCCAGATCATAGGCAGAATACTTCTGCTCATGTTCCTTTAACTTTCTGGATTCGTACGCGATCACTTTACCTTCCTGCATTAGCACCCCACCTACGCCCTGTTTACTTGTATCTGTGCAAACTACATGCTCCTTTTCCGGATCGACAACACTCAGCACAGGTGCGGTGGTGAGTAGGTTTTTGAGCTATTCAAAGCTCCGTTGACAATCTGCTGTCCACTTGAATACCTTGCCCTTCTTTTGCAAAGAGGTGATAGGGTATGCAACCCTGGAGAAACCTTCTACAAACCGCAGGTAATATCCAGCCATCCCCATGAAAGATCTGATATCTGCCACGTCCTTGGGTATTGGCCATTCTATTATATTTTTGATCTTTTCGGGGTCCACAGCTATACCTTCTTTTGTAATGATATGTCCCAAATATTGGATCTGTTCTTTATAAAAATCACATTTGCTAAATTTACCATATAGTTGATGCTCCCGTAGTGTCTGTAACACTATTCTGAGATGCTCCTCATGCTCTTTAATATTCCGGGAGTATATAAGTATATCATCAATAAAGATTAACACGAATTTATCTAGGTACTGATGAAATACACTGTTCATCAAGCACATAAATGTCGCAGGTGCATTGGTCAACCCGAAAGGAAGTACCACAAACTCGTAGTGCCCATAACGAGTATGAAAAGCTGTTTTGGCTATGTCCTCATCCTTAATTCTGATTTGATGATAGCCCGACCTCAAGTCGATCTTTGAAAAGATTGTCACCCCCTTCACCTGATCAAACAGTTCATCAATGCGGGGTAGTGGATATTTGTTTTTAACTGTCAATTTGTTCAGCTGTCTATAATCTATGCACATACGGAGAGTTCTATCCTTTTTCCTAACAAACAACACAGGGGCTCCCCAAGGGGATACACTGGGACGGATATACTTCTTGTCCAACAACTCTTGCAGCTGCATCTTTAACTCAGTTAATTCCGGCACACTCATCTGATAGGGTGCTCGGGATACTGGGGCTACACCGGGTACCAATTCAATGGTGAAGTCCAAATCTCTTTTGGGCGGCAGCCCTGGTATTTCTTCTGGAAATACATCTGTAAAATCTTGCACTACTGGTATATTCTCCACAGTCGCAACTTTATCTTCAGATCCAGCATACCCTACTTGTATTGCATATATTTGACATTTCTTCCGGACACTTTTAGCTAGCTGTGAGGCCGTAATTGGCCGGATCTGCACCGGTTTTTGGATACCTTGAATTTCCTTTTCTATTCCCAGTTCATCTCGGTAAGAGATTGTTTTTGTTTTGCAGTTTATTACAGACCATCGCTTTTCCAACCAGTCCATTCCTATCAGCACATCATATGATCCAAGAGGGAGTACATTCAATTCTACTATTATTGTCTGACCAGCTAACCTTAGTGGACAGTTGCTGACCTTAGTCAACACTCGTCTTTTGGCCCCGGTGGCAAGCTGTACTAACCAAGGATTTTTAAACTTAATAGTTTGCAAACTACAGCTTTCCACGACTTTGGGACTTACATAGCTTAAAGTAGCTCCTGGGTCTACTAAAATGGAAATAGTTCGATCAAAGATCTTACCTTCAAACTCTATCATTGTTGGCTGGTAATCAGCTTGTCGATCCTCAAGTGCTGCATTTATTCTGGGCATGGACCGGGCCACATCTCCCACCGTAGAGGCTTCGTAAATCTGGGACACCTGATCACTTTCCTTCCGATGAGGACAATTTTTAATATAATGGGGTCCGCCACAACCCCAGCACTGAACCGGTGGCCTAGCTGAGCCCTCATTATCCACTCTAACCGGTTGTTCACTATATTTAGATTTAGCAGGTGGCTTAAATCTGATCTGACTTCTTGATGGGTTTCTAGTGCTAGCCCCTTTCGAGAATCCCTTGTGAAAGTTGTTGCGAGTTCCCTTAGCTCCTACAGTCATTCTGCTGCTCTTTTTATCTGCCCAGCGCTTCCCAGAATTTTCTCCTTTTTGTTTGCTCTGCTGATAACATATTCTAGCCTTCCGAATTGCTTCGTCCATCGTTTTTGGATTATCAAACTCGATTCTTTCCCACATTGCCAGGGGTAGGCTGCTAACAAATCGCTGCACCTTAGCCTTCTCCTCCCGAATGTACGGTACATAGCGAAGCAGGGATGTAAATTTAGTTATGAACTCATCTATGGTCTGCTGTCCAAGCCACAGATCATGAAATTCTCATGCTTTTTCATCATAGAAGCGTTCTGTCAGGTATTTTTCCTTAAAATATCTTTGAAAAGTCTCCCAAGTAACATCTTGCTCACTCACCCCCCACACCATCTTGACTTCTTCCCACCATAATGTGGCCTTGGCCTGCAGCTGGAAAATAGCCAGCCGTGCCTTAAGATGGTGATCATACTCGTACACTTGGAAATACTTGTTCATATTGATTAGCCATGCCTCTGCGGCTTCTTCTGATTCCCCATCGAAATGAGGTGGTTTAATCTTCCGAAACTCCCCTTGTAATTCTATCCGCGGTCTTTTTGGAGTTTGATATTCAGAAGCGTTAACAGACTTCTCTCCTCGCGTCTCCGCCCTTTCCTCTGCTTCCTCCTGTTCAGTGTGATAGCTTTGTTCATCTGTTACTCGTGTCTATTCAGGCCTAGGATGAGACCGTTGTTGATGTTGTTTATCAGATAAACTTTTCAGAATCCTCTCTTGTTCCATGTTTAATCTTGCGTTGTCCTCACGCAAACGGGCCATTTCATCCTTCAGCTCCTGGACTGTCCTCAATATAGTCAAATCAGTGTTGCGGCCTTCTGCTCCCAGTTGTACCCATAACTCAGGATTCCTCTGAGGGCGAGCAACATTATCTGGTTGATCCAAATTTCCATGAGGAGCGCTACTTGTTCTCCTCATTCCGCTGTTACCTAAACAAGATTAGCTCATTCAACAGTTGTAATTGTATATTCCAATATACTCTTTACTTGCTTGTTAAGATACTATTTATGCATTGTTGTTTTATTAAAATTAACCCGAGGTCACAGAGTTGTAACCTGGGCTCTGATACCAATTTGTCACGCACCATTACAGATCTAATTTTTTTTTATATTTTACCACCATAAAATTATGCATATATGTCACATTGAATTTCTTCGCACAGCCAACAAATTATAAATACTATTGTTGCCGAGCATTACAATCAAAGTTTACTTATTATAAAAACATTCAAGTATTATAAGTATATTTCTACCCGCTCATGCAAAGGTTAATAATGTTTCCCTATACACATCTTTCCATACCCATGATTCGATAACGATTAGGCAATGGATAACTCTTGTTATGTCGTGAATTTCTAACATGCAGATTACAATTTCAAAGGTATATACAGGTGCTATGAATGGTACTCATTCTTAAATGTTTCTTTATGGCATTTACTATATTTATGTGCTGGTTTATGTCCCCGAGGAAGCTGAAGCCGTGGGTTCTGTCCGGCTCCGGCGCTCATCTAGCTGGCTTGTTTTGCATCGTCCATTTGGCTCGATGAACGGCTAGCTAACAGACCTTCATGTGCCTTCGCGTGCCGGATGCTCCAAACGCCATACGGCCTGACATCTCGAACTTGCCAAAACTCGGTTGCTTTTCCCAGTTCTTTTCCTGCTGATCGGACGATGGTAATAAGCTCGCCCAGATCCAGGGCTGTTGTTGAGCCACGAGGCAGCGAAAGCTGTTGAAGTATTTATGAGGTGATTCACTCTTTCGGCTTGTTTCTTATTTTCAATATTGAACGACCGTCTGTCACTTACAGCGTTGTGGCGCTCTGCCTTACCCTGAACCTTCCGTCTCCAAGTGATCGGGTGCACAGCAGAATGTCTCTGCCATCCTTCACGGATTCAGGTATTAATTCTTCTTATTCAAGTCCCGCTTCTCTCTTTCCTGTTTGTGTTTTGCACAGGTGCATGAGCTTCCGCAGCTCGGTTAAGGTTACAGTCTTTGCTAGCTCGTTTACGTTTTCTCTCAGCGTTTTTATTTAGAGCTCTCAGTTTATGGTTTGGTTGTTGTTCTCAGGAGGATGGCTCGATGGCTAACTAGCAATGTTGGGAGTCTTCTCCGCTTCTCTGCCATCCCAAATCTAGGTAAGAGCTATGTGTTTACCATAGACCTGTTTGTCTTTTCCCAAGGTAATGGCTGAACAACTGTTCATCTGAACAGGAATGTCGGGGTCTGCTCTTGTATTTGGAGTCCCTCAGCCATACTCAAGGGGTTTCCTCGCTTGGGAATTTCTATGTCTCATTCTCATTTTTGGTGGTTGTATTATGTCTGGTTTTCCCGCCCACACTCAAGCGGAAACCACCGCTAAGAGGCGCTGTACGCCAAGCTTAAATTGTATAATCGGTCTTTCATTATATGATCTAACGCTCCTGAGCGCAGACAATACTTCTTGTTGAACAATGTTTTTGGTTTATATAATATTATTTCTCAGTTTAATCTTGGTTAAGAAATTGTTACAGTGACACAGATATCTTTGTATGACTCTAGTTCTGTATTATGATGCTTTCTGGCGTACTCGCCTTCCCTGTAGCTTTACGGTGACCACGGGCTTGAATACTAGTCTCTAATCGTTTCTTTTCATTGTAAATTCGTTTTTATGGTTAGTTCTTCTATATTAATGGTTCGGACATTAGAAGCCCCTGCTGGCTAAGCACATACTTAAGCTTAGCCACGACGATTCTTTTGGAACCGGGACAATCTGTTAATAACTGTTTTGCATGCATAATGTTAATGGTTCTTCTTTCGATCCACAGTGACAGGGATGTGTCCGACTGTGTTATGTTTCATCCTGCATACATATGTATATTCTGCCAAATGTTTCAGTTATATAAATGCTATTGAATGTTGTTGCTACGAAGCTCGTGCATGGTTCCGCCGACGATTCGTTCGGCCTGCGATTCTCCTTGGTAAGAGGTTTGGGTAGTTTTCGATTGTTTTAATGCTGTTCTCGATTCGGAATATGAACCCATTACCTCCGCACAGTGTTAAATTTCTTTTCGTTTTCATTCCCAACTGGTTACAGAGAAGGGTTTTAACAGTATTCTTTTCTGTTTAACATTTCACAGAGATTTCAGTTCGATATGTTTTCTTTTTGCTTCTGTTCTTTTATTGAAAGGTCCAGATTCCGTCTCTGCCGGTTGCGTAGAGACTAGATTTCTAAAAAAGAAATGATTAGATTGTTTCCCCATTATCTTTACTTGCCTATAAAAGACCATAAAAGGATTCCACAGATAAAATGCTTAGCAAGCCATACCTATTTAGCAACAAACCTGTTGGTAATGCTTGTCAACCTCCCGTCCATAGGAAGATCCTCCTCGATCTTCCACCCCCAAGCACTTCTGCAGATCTTCTTGTCTGCGAACCCTCTGGCTATGCCAGGTCTCGCTATCTGATCCTAACCAGACGTAGCGGATTCAGGAAGTCTCTTCCTTCCAACACATGCTATCTCGTCACTACCAGACATAGCATCTCCCCATTCCTGCTATCTGATCCTAACCAGACTTGGAATTTTTCCCCTTTTCCTCCTGGGGCCTCAACTGTCTCATGAAGGTAGTTAGGTTTTTTATTTAACTACCTCAACAGTTATTAACCACAATTAATCATACACTCAAATTAAATAGTGATGACACAATTAATTATCATAATAATTAACAACACTAACAACAGAGTTTTTATACTTATCAAACAGAGTTTTAGCTCACAGTTAAATTTACTATTTTACCCAACATTATCACTTCACGAGGAGCATTACATAATTCGACCGCAAGAGAGTGGCATATACAAATTATAAATATTTCTTTTTCCTACCTCTAATACTTTCACGTAAAACTAATTTCATCGGTATTCATGTATCACAAAATAAAAAAGTTATTTTCAATTTGGAGAATCTTCCATACATACAATAATAGGGATATTAAATGTTAATATCTTATTTAATTTTAACTTTAAAAGTTCACCGTGTGATATAATAAAATATTTATATATCATATCTTAATGATGTCATTAATCTGAAAGGCATATATTTATATTTAATATTTATAAATCTAATTTGATTAATATTTATATATTATAAAATAAAAAATTATAGTATAAATATAAAAAAATTTATAAAACTATTTTTATATAAATTAATAAGACTTATTAGAATGCATCTCTCTCTATCATATTGTTATTTAATAAATTATCATTCATGTTAATCGATAGTAAGCATATCACATTAAATGTCAACTTTTAAACATTTAAACTGACCATATTATAAAATGCTATAATGAAATATTTAATATTAATATTCTAGGTGTTTAATCATTCATAAGATTTATTGTGTTGAGTTGCATTCTACAATATAGTAAGAAAGCTATGTGATACCATTTATATTTAATTTAGAGTTGACATGTATTTTTTTAAAAATAAAAATAAAAATATTTTATTTGCACACACAAAATAATATAATTTTACAGAATTTAATTAAAGTTAAAATAATTAAAAGTGAGAAAAATGCTATATTTTCACTTTTGTGAGGAAAATGTATAATTCTTATATTTGTAAAAATATATATTCCTTATATAATTTAAATAAACGAGTTGAGTATTCATATTAGCTAATTTATTTCAAAATCAATTATATATATATATATATATATATATATAATATATATAATATATATATATATATATATTCATTTTAGGTAATGTATTTCAATATCAACATCAATTTTATATATATATATATATATATATATATATATATATATATATATATATATATTTTAATATTGACCATAATAAAATATTTTAATCTGCCACTGGCATGAAATATTTCAATGTTAACTATAAAGGTATTTTATATGATATTATGTATGGTTAAAAAAGAACAATGGATGGGTTATATAGAGCAACTAAATTGACATACATCAATTTTAAAAATAAAGAAAACTTATTATAAAAACTTAAAAAAATTAAAACAACTATAATAACAATAAAAAAAGAGTATATATGTCCATAATCTCATTCTTACTATATTCTCTTGGCTAGTTCTTGAAATTGCAACTGAGGATGAAGATGGTAAAAATATTTCACATTCATTATTAAACATCAATAAAATATTCGAATTTGCATATAAAATACCAAGGTTTTACATAATTTTAAAGGGAAATAAAGTAATAAATAGTAAAAAGATGGCATGTGAGGAAGTAAATAAGCTATTTCAGTATATATGAAATAATGTAGAGAGAGGTAATTAGAAGTAAAAAATTTGATTACTTCAGAAGAATTTAATTCAGGTGCTTTGTGTTCATGTCTAGTTATGACTTTAAAATTCAGGAGTATTTTTTTTTTTAAATAAAACTGTATATTATGTTTGACATACTAAAAAAATTGAAAATATTATATATATATATAAATATATATATATATATATATATATATATATATATATATATATATATATATATCTATATATATATCGTAATTGTAGAAACTTTTTTTATATATAATGCGAAGATATACACATGTTTATATATAAAAGACAAAAATTAGAAATTAACATATTTTTTAATACATATTTGTTTAATCTTTGTATATTATTGAAAAATTATTTAAAATATATATAAATTTATATAATTTAAGTATGTAAGATGTAACACTCTTGGTAAAACTTTTACATATCATTTGTTTTATTTTTTTTGTTTGTGAAGTAAGAAAAATAAGTTACTTCGTGGTGGTTCGTGTACGGGCCTTATAATATTTAGAAACATTTGTTTCATATATATGTGTGCACACACACATCAAAAGGTGGTTTATTTAGCTAATTCATAAAACCACAAGGAAATGCTATGCATAGAGAGGTCGCACCTGAAGGTAGTTGAAACAATTAGGGGCAAGGTGGTTACCTTCCCAAAACTTACCCCAGGAAGAAGTGATTTTTCCAAGGGGGAGGAGGTCGAGAGGGTAGAGGTAACCTGAGGCTATTAGAGGAGAAAGAACTGCATACTAGAGAATATTGGACTTTGTGAGGAATTTCTAATCTAGTTAACTTGCGGGATTCCAAGCTCAATGTGGATCTTAGACTAAGGCTGGTTGGGATGAGATAGTCTTAGACACTAAGTAGAAATATCATTCTAATTAATTGGTGTGAAGCAAGCTTCGGGGGAGACGCAATTGTGACTGGTCTAATAGGTTGAGAGGAGCATTGCATCCCTTGTCCTTTTGTGGCCTAGTAAACAAATAACGAACATAAGGAATAGATAAGTCTTATTAAATCTATTATTTTTCTTCTTTAATTATGTACTCAAATGGGATTTGTGAAATGATTATCTATTATGGTGAACTATGTTCATGCTTTATATATATTGGGTATAATGACTCAATTGTGAGTATGTGTAAAAGTCTCATGTTTTATATATATCGGGTATAATGACTCACTTGTGAGTATGTGTAAAAGTCTAGGTTTGAAGGGTCGTCGAAAGGGCTGGAAAAGCTTTGCACGTTTAATAGTGATATCTAGTTCAGAATGAAACTAGGGTTGGCTCTTGGACTAGCTCCCAAGTTTCCAAAATGTAAACTAGGAGGAAAATTATTATAGGGAAGCATAGTAAAAATAATGAATCTGAAGATTGTTATAACTTACATCTGAGTACAAAACCACACAAAATTAGGAATTTTCCTTATCTAGAGAAGACCGGTTGGTCCTTAGAGCCAAGCTAGGTAACTGTCAGATCAGGACAGTCCTGAATTCCCCTTCAATATTCGCCCAGAACAAATAAAATGTCATTAATGGAAGAATTGTAGTCTTAACAAAAGTGGTCAACGGTACATAAATGAAAAGAAAACATGAAATATTTTGACTATAGGGAATGAACAAAGAAGTAATATAAATCACAAAAATAGGTAATCCCCATCAAATATACTCATTAACCGACAAAGAGGCTCAAATATTTGCGCCTCAAGAGAAAAATTATACTACTCGACCACAACAATCAGACGAACTTGTAATAACAAATAAATAGTCCTAACTTGAACAAAAAATTCAACATTGTAAATATTGTGAAATGAACTTCATCGTAGAGAGATGAAGAAGATTATTATATACTTCAATACATTACTGATAACAAAAGAGTCAATATAGTATGATATATCACAAAATAGTAAAATTATATCTCTGTTTCTAATTGTGTAACTTGAGAAACATAGTTCGTAGGATCCAAGAAATTAAAAACAATCATTAGACTATAGTAGGAAACCTTTGAAGTTCAAGGCCCTCGGGATATCAATCTTTATATGAAAAAAATGTTATAGTAGTGGTTGTAACAGTTAACCAACCACAATATCACTAGAATACCTAAACACCAAACCCTAACTAAATACCGAACTGAACATTAAGGGATTTGAATATGAAGAGAGAACATAATGAAATCAAGACTTGTGCACCTGCAAAGAAGCAAATTTAAGGTATGAACTAGTGTAAATGAAGGAAGCATCCGCTTCATATACTAAATAACTAAAAACCCCAAAGTGGCCTTGGAATTTACCTGGAGAAGGTAAGAATAAGATTAAGCTAAATACTAACTCGAAATAACCAGAGAACATATTAATAAAAAAGGAGAATGAGATGAGGGTAACAACATTAGTCAGATTACCTTTAAGAAGCCTCAGTCTCTAGTACGCTAAAACAGCCAAAATGACCCTACATCAGTAACATCTTAAACCCAAATAAAAGAAATCAAAATATTTAGTGGGGTAATCCTATGATGGATTACATGGATGTAGATAGACCAAACGTCAAAAAAGGCACCTAAAAGCACTTACGAGTTATTAAGAAAAATATTTGTTTGGGGGGGGGGGGGGGGGTTGAATGAGTTCAAACTTTCAATTTCTTATTTAGAATTATTTATGCTATTATTCTTCATGCAGCTAGTGTATGTACATGACTTCAGTGAATGTAAAAAATGTTTATCTAGTTTACTTAATAAAATTCATTAGTAACTTAAATTAACCATTTCTTTATTAATTCATTAACCATCTAGTATGGAATTTAGAACAAATAAGTCACAACACATGAGCAACGCACATAGAGCACTAGGATTTTAGGTGGAAACCTAGTGTGGGAGAAAACCACTGCGACCACTATTTATTTTTTCTTTCTTATTATAAAATATTCATTCCATTTTGTATTGGTGTAGAATCCTATGAGTACACAGGTACCCACCTGCAAGAGGTCACAACCTCCACTCGTTCTCCAACACCCATTGGAAAAGGAACTACAACCCCCTAATCTCATTTATGAGCTCCTACCAAAAGGAAGATCCTACCCGCTCACTGAAGGTGGCAACCCTGAACACCTCGTGGACCACATTTAGAATGTTTCAGACTAGATCCACCTATCAAACAATCATCAAACAACCTGTAGGCTACCTTTCATCAAAATTTCATATTGGAACCACACCAAAAATAAGCCCAAACCAATATCCAAACATAAATACTGAAACACAAATGTAAACCACTGAATCTTTGTAAATTGACTAAATCTTTGAAGCATCATGCCACTAAATCCACAACCTGACTAGAACAAATAAAATTCAAAATACATATGCGATTTTTCTTAAGATAACCTACGTTTATACGTGCTTCCTCTACATAAAACCTGAGTAGGAATCTTAGAATACTTAACACTGAATCATTTATCTTACTATAACACAAAACCACTTACTAAATCAAGTATTGAACCAATCAGAAATCACCACACTGTGCATCAATCTATATTCCAATCCACAATTAACCAAACGAACACTGTCAGACAGAAACCATTGAGACATCATTGACAGACAACAAAAAATAGAACAAATATCATCAACAATTATTGCAAACCCTAACCAAATTTGACTCATAATATGTACGTCATAGTTATGAAGAATAACAACCTATATATGTGCTTATAATGTGAGACACCTGCGTACATATATCAACATACCAAAAAATGCTCCACATAATATATACACAACTACCCAAAGAAAAATCTACATATGTACATGACTATTCCGAGACAAACCTGCTTACATATCTAATTTCACGGAAAACATAATTCCCATTCTGCAAAACTCACTGTCACATATTCAAATTACAACATCATTATAGCCATAGATCTAAACTTATTAGTTACAAGGATAAACACATTAGGAAAGTGTATTCCTTAGTCTTTACTACTCTTTGAAACCTATTAGATTTGATTCTTCTCCTTTCTCCCTGGTGCACACCTATTTCACATCAAATCAGTTATGAATAACTCATTCATTTGGACACAAAACACCTTGATCTCTATCTCCTTCTATAGATTTTTCCTTAGCCAATGCCCTAGGTAAATCCTTTGGTAATGTTGTTAGTATTTCTTGATGGGATTGAATAAATGTTGTCACTTTGATTACTATGGGCCAATACCATGGTAATGACACCTAGTATCTAGATTTCCATGGTTCGGATTTTGTACACGAATTTTACTTACAAGACTTGCATATGTACACAACCCTTCTTCTCATGAACCGTGTATACTTTCTGAAACTTCACTTTTGTCGTCCATTTGTAATTGAGTTGTCTTTTCTCTTTCCATATCATCTGTAAGATATGTACCAATCTACATGAGTTTCATAGTCATCATATTATGACAATGTTGACATCAAATACAACTATATCAAGCAAGTTTCCATAAAATACAATACATTTTCCATAATGCGAACAATCTCCCCTTTGGAATTAATGGAAACCACTTTAGTGTTTGGGCATCACCTGCAAACATTTGCAAACAAAGCTACAAACACTAAGTCTTCTATCCGCCGTTGAAATCGAAGGAAAATGGATTAACTGGGATGAATGAAGAACTAAAATTATAATGCTCTTTCCTATGAATTATGAAGGCTGCATATTGACCATGCTCCCCTTGAGCATATGTTGAATATTATGACAATATTGAATAGAGTACAAGAGTTTATGAGACAACCAAAAATGACCTTTCCTATCCCCAATGACTCATGATTACATTAGACATGCAACATATTGGACCCAGATTTCACATAAATGTTCCAAAATAATTGGATTACATACAAAACATCAATAGCACATGCATGATTGAATTTTACAACGATTTACAAAATGGGTCTTTTCATGACCTTTACATCAAGAGAAATATATGACACTTATAACCAAAAACAAGGACTTCAATAATGAGGTAGTAAGACCATGATAGTCATCAACAACCACCATCTACCTTATATGAACCTGCAACATAAACATATGATAGCAACATGCACATCCTCATCATGTAAGATAAGGCAATGTATCATCAATTTCTCCATAATGTGTATTAAGAGGTATCAGCAATCAATAATGTGACTGCAACATAACCAACCCAAGAATTATGACATAACGACAACAACATATGTATCTTCAGTAGTAACAATAGTAACAACAGTAACAACCATAGAGTAGCAATGATATGTACTAATAAAAAACCCATCACATAACAAAGAGTACTCAAGAAGTCATAATTCCAATAATGAAATATTACAAGCATGGTAGATGCTCCTCATGAAACTGTGCTAACTTTTCATCATCAACTTTGATCATCAATCAACATAGGCACCAAAGAACTATTTCAACAGGAGAAAGATATAACCTTACCACGAATCAATGTTATTCTAAGTAGTATTTGGGCAGTATTAACAGTTTGCAACAAGTCAATACTAGAACTAGAAACACAATAATAACTGATGGAAGCATATAAGAAGCTCCCCCTGAATCTGTGTCACTTGTTTTTCATTACAGAGAGGCATACACGAATATCTAGATCAAAACCCACATATATACATGATTGTATTTCATATGATATGTACACAGAAAGTAATATGTTAATGTTTACAGCCCCAACTTACCTTCAACTTGACATACCTGTTAAAATAATTAGCGAAGTGAAGATGCAGGAATCATTCCTAATTTTTGCTTGAAATATTCAAAGCAATCACATGGAAGAGGCTTGGTAAATAAATCAACAACTTGTTTATTTGAAGGAACATATTAAAATTTGACTTTCTATTAAAGCACTTGTTCTTTAAGAAAATGGTATTTGATTGGGATGTTCTTAGTTATTGACAACATGATAGGATTTCGGAGATACTTATGGCACTAGTGTTATCACATAGAATACATACAAGTTGAGGACAAGTGACTTGAATATCTTGTAATGATTGGATAATCGATAGAAGTTGAGTACAACAAGTGGAAACAATAATGTATCGTGCTTCAACAATTGATAAGGCAACAAAAAATTATTTCTTACTGAACCAACAAACTAAGTGAGGTAAGAAATAGAACGCTCTTCCACTAGTACTTTTGTGGCCATCAACATTAGCTTCCTAGTCTGCATCTTTGTAAGCATGAAGTGTGAAATCTATGTTCTTGGGATACCATAGACCGAAATATTGAGTGCCTTGCAAATACTTGAATATCCTCTAGACTGGTTTGAGATGAGTTTCCTTGGTAGTTACTTTGAATCATCCAACTATGCCAACAACATGCATAATTCTTAGTACTATCATAGTAAGATAAAAAAGTTCTCAATTATAGATCTATATTCAGGTCAAATAATTGTAAGAGTGTCATCATTTTGATTGAGATTTCATCTTCTCACCATTGATGTGAACAAAGGTTTACAATCTTCCATTCCATACTTTATAATCTACTTTAGATACTTGGTTTGATATATAAAGATACCATCTTTAGTTTGGTAAACTTAAAGACCATGAAAGAATATTAGTTCACCAAATAAAGACATTTCAAATTCATGTTGAATAGCTGAAGCACATCCTTGACTCATAGATTCAATATTATTCCAAATATGATGTCATCAACATAAACCACTACTACCAAAATTTAACCTTTGTCATATTTGATATATAAATTACTATTTGTAAATCCTTTCTTAAATCATTGTTGCTAAATATACATATCAAGATGAAAATACCATGCACGAAGAGGCTATTTTAGCACATACAATGCATTTTTACAATAATAGGGATATTAAATGTTAATATCCTATTTAATTTTAACTTTAAAAGTTGGCCCTGTCATATAATAAAATATTTATATATTATATCTTAATGATGTCATTAATCTGAAAGGCATATATTTATATTTAATATTTATAAAACTAATTTGATTAATATTTATATATTATAAAATAAAAAATTATAGTATAAATATAAAAAAATTATAAAACTTTTTTTATATAAATTAATAAGACTTATTAGAATGCATCTCTCTCTATCATAGTGTTATTTAATAAATTATCATTCATGTTTATCGATAGTAGGCATATCACATTAAATGTCAACTTTTAAACATTTAAATTAAATGTCAACTTTTAAAGATTTAAACATTTAAACTGACCATATTATAAAATGCTATAATGAAATATTTAATATTAATATTCTAGGTGTTTAATCATTCATAAGATTTATTGTGTTGAGTTGCATTCTACAACATAGTAAGAAAGATATTAACATTTAAAAGTTGACAGTGTGATATAATAAAATATTTATATATTATATTTTAATGATGTCATTAATGTTAAAGGCATATATTTATATTTAATATTTATAAAACTAATTTAATTAATATTTATATATTATAAAATAAAAAAATATAGTATAAATATAAAAAAAAATTATAATTTTTTTTTGTATAAATTAATAAGACTTATTAGAATGCATCTCTCTCTATCATAGGGTTATTTAATAAATTATCATTCATGTTAATCGATAGTAGGCATATCACATTAAATGTCAACTTTTAAACATTTAAATTAAATGTCAACTTTTAAACATTTAAACATTTAAACTGACCATATTATAAAATGCTATAATGAAATATTTAATATTAATATTCTAGGTGTTTAATCATTCATAAGATTTATCGTGTTGAGTTGCATTCTACAACATAGTAAGAAAGCTATGTGATACCTTTTATGTTTAATTTAGAGTTGACATGTATTTTTTTTTAAATAAAAATAAAAATATTTCATTTTCACACACAAAATAATATAATTTTATACAATTTAATTAAAGTTAAAATAATTAAAAGTGAGAAAAATGATATATTTTCACTTTTGTCTGCGAGGAAAATGTATAATTCTTATATTTGTAAAAATATTTCCTTATATAATTTAAATAAACGAGTTGAATATTCATATTAGCTAATTTATTTGAATATCAACTTTATATATATATATATATATATATATATATATATATATATATATATATAGATATATATATATATATATATATATATATATATATATATATATATATATATATATATATATATATATATATATATATATATATATATATAATTTTAATGTTGACCATAATAAAATATTTCAATCTGCCACTGGCGGAAAATATTTTAATGTTAACTATGAAGATATTTTATATGATATTATGTATGGTTAAAAAATAACAATGGATGGGTTATATAGAGCAACTAAATTGACATGCATCAATTTTAAAAATAAAGGAAACCTATTATAAAAACTTAAAAAAATTAAAACAATTATAATAACAATAAAAAAAAGAGTATATATGTCCATAATCTCATTCTTACTATATTTTCTTGGCTAGTTCTTGAAATTGCAACTGAGGATGAGGATGGTAAAAATATTTCACATTCATTACTACACATCAATAAAATATTTGAATGTGCATATAAAATACCAAGGTTTTACATAATTTTAAAGGGAAATAAAGTAATAAATAGTAAAAAGATTGTATGTGAGGAAGTAAATAAGTTATTTCAATATATATAAAATAATTTAGAGAAGTAATTAAAAGTAAAAAACTTGATTACTTCAAAAGAATTTAATTCAGGTGCTTTGTGTTCATGTCTAGTTATGACTTTAAAATTCAAGAGTAAGTTTTTTTCTAAATAAAACTGTATATTTATGTTTGACATACTAAAAAAATTGAAAATATTATTATTGTTATTATTATATATATATATATATATATATATATATATATATATATATAGTAATTGTAGAAACATTTATATATATATAATGCGAAGATATACACGTGTTTATATATAAAAAACAAAAATTAGAAATTAACATATTTTTTAAAACATATTTGTTTAATCTTTGTATATTATTGAAAATTATTTAAAAATATATAAATTTATATAATTTAAGTATGTAAGATGTAACACTCTTGGTAAAACTTTTACATATCATTTGTTTTATTTTTGTTGTTGGTGAACTAAGAAAAATAAGTTGCTTCGTGATGGTTCCTGTACGGGCCTTATAATATTTAGAAACATTTGTTTCATATATATGTGTGTGTGCGCGCGCACATCAAAAGGTGGTTTATTTAGCTAATTCATAAAACCACAAGGAGGTGGTTTATTTAGCTAATTCATAAAACCACAAGGAAATGCTATGCATAGAGAGGTTGCACCTGAAGGTAGTTGAAACAATTAGGGGCAAGGTGGTTACCTTCCCAAAACTTACCCGAGGAAGAAGTGATTTTTCCAAGGGGGAGGAGGTCGAGAGGGTAGAGGGAACCTGAGACTATTAGAGGAGAAAGAACTGCATACTAGAGAATATTGGACTTTGTGAGGAATTTCTAATCTAGCTAGCCGGCGGGATTCCAAGCTCAGTGTGGATCTTAGACTAAGGCTGGTTGGGACCAGATAGTCTTAGATACTAAGTAGAAATATCATTCTAATTAATTGGTGTGAAGCAAGCTTTGGGGGAGACTCAATTGTGACTGGTCTAATAGGTTGAGAGGAGCATTGCCTCCCTTGTCTTTTTGTGGCCTAGTAAACAAATAACGAACATAAGGAATAGATAAGTCCTATTAAATATATTATTTTTCTTCTTTAATTATGTACTCAAATGGGATTTGTGAAACGATTATCTATTATGGTGAACTATGTTCATGTTTTATATATATCAGGTATAATGACTCACTTGTGAGTATGTGTAAAAGTTTAGGTTTGAAGGGTCGTCGAAAGGGCTGGAAAAGCTTCGCACGTTTAATAGTGATATCTAGTTTAGAATGAAACTAGGGTTGGCTCTTGGACTAGCTCCCAAGTTTCCAAAATGTAAACTAGGAGGAAAATTATTATAGGGAAGCATAGTAAAAATAATGAATCTGAAGATTGTTATAACTTACATCTGAGTACAAAACCACACAAAATTAGGAATTTTCCTTATCTAGAGAAGACAAGTTAGTCCTTAGAGCCAAGCTAGGTAACTGTCAGATCAGGACAGTCCTGAATTCCCCTTCAATATTGGCCTAGAACAAATAAAATGTCATTAATGGAAGAATTGTAGTCTTAATAGAAGTGGTCCACGGTACATAAATGAAAAGAAAACATGAAATATTTTGACTATAGGGAATGAAAAAGGAAGTAATAGACATCACAAAAATAGGTAATCCCCATCAAATATACTCATTAACCGACAAAGAGGCTCAAATATTTGCGCCTCAAGAGAAAAATTATACTACTCGACCACAACGATCAGACGAACTGTAATAACAAATAAATAGTCCTAACTTTAACAAAAAAATCAAAATTGTAAATATTGTGAAATGAACTTCATCCTAGAGAGATGAAGAAGATTATTATATACTTCAATACATTACTGATAACAAAAGAGTCAATATAGTATAATATATCACAAAATAGTGAAATTATATCTCCCTTTCTAATTGTGTAACTTGAGAAACATAGTTAGTAGGATCCAAGCGATTAAAAACAATAATTAGACTATAGTAGGAAACCTTTGAAGTTCAAGTTCCTCGGGATATCAATCTTTATATGAAAAAAATGTTATAGTAGTGGTTGTAACAGTTAACCAACCACAATATCACTAGAATAATTAAACACCAAACCCTAACTAAATACCGAACTAAACATTAAGGGTTTTGAATATGAGGAGAGATCATAATGAAATCAAGACTTGTGGACCTGCAAAGAAGCAAATTTAAGGTATGAACTAGTGTAAATGAAGGCAACATCTGCCTCATATACTAAATAACTAAAAACCCCAAAGTGGCCTTGGAATTTACCTGGAGAAGTTAAGAATAAGATTAAGCTAAATACTAACTCGAAATAACGAGAGAACATATTAATAAAAAAAGAGAATGAGATGAGGGTAACAACATTGGTCAGATTACCTTTAAGAAGCCTCAATCTCTAGTACGCTAAAACACCCAAAATGACCCTACATCAGTAACATCTTAAACCCAAATAAAATAAATCAAAATATTTAGTGGGGTAATCCTATGATGGATTACATGGATGTAGATAGACCAAACGTCAAAGAAGGCACCTAAAGGCACTTACGAGTTCTTAAGAAAAATATTTGTTGGGGGGGTGGGGGGGGGGGGGGGGGGTTGAATGAGTTCAAACTTTCACTTTCTTATTTAGAATTATTTATGCTATTATTCTTCATGCAACTAGTGTATGTACATGACTTCAGTGAATGTAAAAAATGTATATCTAGTTTACTTAATAAAATTCATTAGTAACTTAAATTAACCATTTCTTTATTAATTCATTAACCATCTAGTATGGAAATTAGAACAAATAAGTCACAACACATGAGCAACGCACATAGAGCACTAGGATTTTAGGTGGAAACCTAGTGTGGGAGAAAACCACCGCGACCACTATTTATTTTTTCTTTCTTATTATAAAATATTCGTTCCATTTTGTATTGGCGTAGAATCCTATGAGTAAACAGGTACCCACCTGCTAGAGGTCACAACCTCCACTCGTTCTCCAACACCCATTGGAAAAGGAACTACAATCCCCTAATCTCATTTATGAGCTCCTACCAAAAGGAAGATCCTACCCCCTCACTGAAGGTTGCAACCCTGAACACCTTGTGGACCACATTTAGAATGTTTCAGACTAGATCCACCTACCAAACAATCATCAAACAACCTGTAGGCTACCTTTCATCAAAATTTCATATCGGCACCACACCAAAAATAAGCCCAAACCAATATCCAAACATAAATATTGAAACACAAATCTAAACCACTGAATCTTTGTAAATTGACTAAATCTTTGAAGCATCATGCCACTAAATCCACAACCTGACTAGAACAAATAAAATTCAAAATATATATGCGATTTTTCTTAAGATAACCTACGTTTATACATGCTTCCTCTGCATAAAACCTGAGTAGGAATCTTAGAATACTTAACACTGAATCATTTATCTTACTATAACAAAAAACCACTTACTAAACCAAGTATTGAACCAATCACAAATCACCACACTGTGCATCAATCAATATTCCAATCCACAATCAACCAAACGAACACTATCAGACAGAAACCATTGAGACATCATTGACAGATAACAACAAATAGAACAAATATCATCAACAATTATTGCAAACCCTAACCAAATTTGACTCATAATATATACGTCATAGTTATGAAGAATAACAACCTATATATGTGCTTATAATGTGAGACACCTGCGTACATATATCAACATACTAAAAAATGCTCCACATAATATATACACAACTACCCAAAGAAAACTTTGCATAAGTACATGACTATTCCAAGACAAACCTGCTTACATATCTATTTTCACAGAAAGCATAATTCCCATTCTGCAAACCTCACTGTCACATATTCAAATTACAACATCATTATAGCCATAGATCTAAACTTATTAGTTACAAGGATAAACACATTAGGAAAGTGTATTCCTTAGTCTTTACTACTCTTTGAAACCTATCTGATTTGAGTCTTCTCCTTTCTCCCTGGTGCACACCTATTTCACATCAAATCAGTTATGAATAAATCATTCAGTTGGACACGAAACACCTTGATCTCTATCTCCTTATATAGATTTTTCCTTAGCCAATGCCCTAGGTAAATCCTTTCGTAATGTTGTTAGTATTTCTTGATGGGATCGAATAAATATTTTCACTTTGATTACTATGGGCCAATACCATGGTAATGACACCTAGTATCTAGATTTCCATGGTTCGGATTTTGTACATGAATTTTACTTACAAGACTTGCATATGTACACAACCCTTCTTCTCATGAACCATGTATACTTTCTTAAACTTCACTTTTGTCATCCATTTGTAATTGAGTTGTCTTTTCTCTTTCCATATCATCTGTAAGATATGTACCAATCTACATGAGTTTCATAGTCATCATATTATGACAATGTTGACATCAAATACATCTATATCAAGCAAGTTTCCATAAAATACAATACATCATCCATAATGCGAACAATCTCCCCTTTGGAATTAATGGAAACCACTTTAGTGTTTGGGCATCACCTGCAAACATTTGCAAACACAGCTACAAACACTAAGTCTTCTCTCCGCAGTTGAAATCGAGGGAAAATGGATGAACTGGGATGAATGAAGAACTAAAATTATAGTGCTCTTTCCTATGAATTATGAAGGCTGCATCTTGACCATGCTCCCCTTGAGCATATGTTCAATATTATGAAGATATTCAATAGAGTACAAGAGTTTATGAGAAAACCAAAAATGACCTTTCCTATCCCCAATGACTCATGATTACATTATACATGCAACATATTGGACCCAGATTTCACATAAATGTTCCAAAATAATGGGATTACATACAAAACATCAATAGCACATGCATGATTGAATTTTACAAAGATTTACAAAATGGGTCTTTTCATGACCTTTACATCAAGAGAAATATATGACATTTATAACCAAAAACAAGGACTTTAATAATGAGGTAGTAAGACCATGATAGTCATCAACAACCACCATCTACCATATATGAACCTACAACATAAACATATGATAGCAACATGCACATCCTCATCATGTAAGATAAGGCAATGTATCATCAATTTCTCCATAATGTGTATTAAGCGGTATCAGCAATCAATAATGTGACTGCAACATAACCAACGCAAGAATTATGACATAACGACAACAACATAAGTATCTTCAGTAGTAACAACAGTAAGAATAGTAACAACCATAGAGTAGCAATGCTATGTACTAATCAAAAACCCATCACATAACAAAGAGTGCTCAAGAAGTCATAATTCCAATAATGAAATATTGCAAGCATGGTAGATGCTCCTTGTGAAACTGTGCTGACCTTTCATCATCAACTTTGATCATCAATCAACATAGGCACCAAAGAACTATTTCAACAGGAGAAAGATATAACCTTACCACGAATCAATGTTATTCTAAGTAGTATATGGGCAGTATTAACAGTTTGCAACAAGTCAATACTAGAACTAGAAACACAATAATAACTGATGGAAGCATATAAGAAGCTCCCCCTGAATCTGTGTCACTTATTTTTCACTACAGAGAGGCATACACGAATATCTAGATCAAAACCCACATATATACATGATTGTATTTCATATGATATATACACAGAAAGTAATCTGTTAATGTTTACAGCCCCGACTTACCTTCAACTTGACATACCTGTTAAAATAATTAGTGAAGTGAAGATGCAGGAATCATTCCTAATTTTTTCTTGAAATATTCAAAGGAATCACATGGAAGAGGCTTGGTAAATAAATCTACAACTTGTTTATTTGAAGGAACATATTCCAATTTGACTTTCTGTTTAAGCACTTGTTCTTTAAGAAAATGGTATGTGATTGGGATGTTCTTAGTTATTGACAACATGATAGGATTTCGGAGATACTTATGGCACTAGTGTTATCACATAGAATACATACAGGTTGAGGACAAGTGACTTGAATATCTTGTAATGATTGGATAATCGATAGAAGTTGAGTACAACAAGCGGAAACAACAATGTATCGTGTTGGATAATCGATAGAAGTTGAGTACAACAAGCGGAAACAATAATGTATCGTGCTTCAACAATTGGTAAGGCAAGAAAAAATTATTTCTTACTGAACCAACAAACTAAGTGAGGTACCAAATAGAATGCTCTTCCACTAGTACTTTTGTGGCCATCAACATTAGCTTCCTAGTCTGCATCTTTGTAAGCATGAAGTGTGAAATCTATGTTCTTGGGATACCATAGACCGAAATATTGACTGCCTTGCAAATACTTGAATATCCTCTAGACTGGTTTGAGATGAGTTTCCTTGGTATTTACCTTGAATAATCCAACTATGCCAACAACATGCATAATTCCTAGTACTGTCGTAGTAAGATAAAAAAAGTTCTCAATTATAGATCTATATTCAGGTCAAATAACTGTAAGAGTGTCATCATTTTGATTGAGATTTCATCTTCTCACCATTGATGTGAGCAAAGGTTTACAATCTTCCATTCCATACATTATAATCTACTTTAGATACTTGGTTTGATATATAAAGATACCATCTTTAGTTTGGTAAACTTAAAGACCATGATAGTATATTATTTCACCAAATAAAGACATTTCAAATTCATGTTGAATAGCTGAAGCACATCCTTGACTCATAGATTCAATATTATTCCAAATATGATGTCATCAACATAAACCACTACTACCAAAATTTAACCTTTGTCATATTTGATATATAAATTACTATTTGCAGATCCTTTCTTAAATGATTGCTGCTGAATATACATATCAAGATGACAATATCATGCACGAAGAGGCTATTTTAGCGCATACAATGCATTTTTACAATAATAGGGATATTAAATGTTAATATCTTATTTAATTTTAATTTTAAAAGTTGACCCTGTGATATAATAAAATATTTATATATTATATCTTAATGATGTCATTAATCTGAAAGACATATATTTGTATTTAATATTTATAAAACTAATTTGATTAATATTTATATATTATAAAATAAAAAATTATAGTATAAATATAAAAAAAATTATAAAACTTTTTTATATTAATAAGACTTATTAGAATGCATCTCTCTCTATCATAGTGTTATTTAATAAATTATCGTTCATGTTAATCGATAGTAGGTATATCACATTAAATGTCAACTTTTAAAGATTTAAACATTTAAACTGACCATATTATAAAATGCTATAATGAAATATTTAATATTAATATTCTAGGTGTTTAATCATTCATAAGGTTTATTGTGTTGAGTTGCATTCTACAACATAGTAAGAAATATATTAACATTTAAAAGTTGACCGTGTGATATAATAAAATATTTATATATTATATCTTAATGATGTCATTAATCTGAAAGGCATATATTTATATTTAATATTTATAAAACTAATTTGATTAATATTTATATATTATAAAATAAAAAAATATAGTATAAATATAAAAAAAATTATAAATTTTTTTTTATATAAATTAATAAGACTTATTAGAATGCATCTCTCTATCATAGTGTTATTTAATAAATTATCATTCATGTTAATCGGTAGTAGGCATATCACATTAAATGTCAACTTTAAAACATTTAAACATTTAAATTAAATGTCAACTTTTAAACATTTAAACTGACCATATTATAAAATGCTATAATGAAATATTTAATATTAATATTCTAGGTGTTTAATCATTCATAAGATTTATTGTGTTGAGTTGCATTCTACAACATAGTAAGAAAGCTATGTGATACCTTTTATATTGAATTTAGAGTTGACATGTATTTTTCTAAAAAAAAAAAAAAAAAAATTCATTTTCACACACAAAATAATATAAATTTTATACAATTTAATTAAAGTTAAAATAATTAAAAGTGAGAAAAATGTTATATTTTCACTTTTGTCTGCGAGGAAAATGTATAATTCTTATATTTGTAAAAATATTTCCTTATATAATTTAAATAAACGAGTTGAATATTCATATTAGCTAATTTATTTCAATATCAACTTTTTATATATATATATATATATATATATATATATATATAATTTTAATATTGACCATAATAAAATATTTCAATCTGCCACTGACGTAAAATATTTCAATGTTAACTATGAAGATATTTTATATGATATTATGTATGGTTAAAAAAGAACAATGGATGTGTTATATAGAGCAACTAAATTGACATGCATCAATTTTAAAAATAAAGAAAACCTATTATAAAAACTTAAAAAAATTAAAACAATTATAATAACAATATAAAAAGAGTATATATGTCCATAATCTCATTCTTACTCTATTCTCTTGGCTAGTTCTTGAAATTGCAACTGAGGATGAGGATGGTAAAAATATTTCACATTCATTATTACACATCAATAAAATATTCGAATGTGCATATAAAATACCAAGGTTTTACATAATTTTAAAGGGAAATAAAGTAATAAATAGTAAAAAGATGGTATGTGAGGAAGTAAATAAGTTATTTCAATATATATAAAATAATGTAGAGAGAAGTAATTAAAAGTAAAAAACTTGATTATTTCAGAAGAATTTAATTCAGGTGCTTTGTGTTCATGTCTAGTTATGACTCTAAAATTCAAGAGTAATTTTTTTTAAAATAAAACTGTATATTATATTTGACATACTAAAAAAATTGAAAATATTATATATATATATATATATATATATATAATTGTAGTAATTGTACAAACGTTTTTTATATATAATGCGAAGATATACACGTGTTTATATATAAAAAACAAAAATTAGAAATTAACATATTTTTTAATACATATTTGTTTAATCTTTGTATATTATTGAAAAATTATTTAAAAATATATAAATTTATATAATTTAAGTATGTAAGATGTAACACTCTTGGTAAAACTTTTACATATCATTTGTTTTATTTTTGTTGTTGGTGAACTAAGAAAAATAAGTTACTTCGTGGTGGTTCGTGTACAGGCCTTATAATATTTAGAAACATTTGTTTCATATATATGTGTGTGTGCGCACGCACATCAAAAGGTGGTTTATTTAGCTAATTCATAAAACCACAAGGAAATGCTATGCATAGAGAGGTCGCACGGTAGTTGAAACAATTAGGGGCAAGGTGGTTACCTTCCCAAAACTTACCCCAAGAAGAAGTTATTTTTCCAAGGGGGAGGAGGTCGAGAGGGTAGAGGGAACCTGAGGCTATTAGAGGAGAAAGAACTACATACTAGAGAATATTGGACTTTGTGAGGAATTTCTAATCTAGTTAGCCGGCAGGATTCCAAGCTCAGTGTGGATCTTAGACTAAGGCTGGTTGGGACCAGATAGTCTTAGATACTAAGTAGAAATATCATTCTAATTAATTGGTGTGAAGCAAGATTGGGGGGAGACGCAATTGTGACTGGTCTAATAGGTTGGGAGGAGCATTTCCTCCCTTGTCTTTTTGTGGCCTAGTAAACAAATAATGAACATAAGGAATAGATAAGTCTTATTAAATCTATTATTTTTCTTCTTTAATTATGTACTCAAATGGGATTTGTGAAACGATTATCTATTATGGTGAACTATGTTCATGTTTTATATATATCAGGTATAATGACTCACTTGTGAGTATGTGTAAAAGTCTAGGTTTGAAGGGTCGTCGAAAGGGCTGGAAAAGCTTCGTACGTTTAATAGTGATATCTAGTTTAGAATGAAACTAGGGTTGGCTCGTGGACTAGCTCCCAAGTTTCCAAAATGTAAACTAGGAGGAAAATTATTATAGGGAAGCATAGTAAAAATAATGAATCTGAAGATTGTTATAACTTACATCTGAGTACAAAACCACACAAAATTAGGAATTTTCCTTATCTGGAGAAGATAGGTTAGTCCTTAGAGCCAAGCTAGGTAACTGTCAGATCAGGACAGTCCTGAATTCCCCTTCAATATTCGCCCAGAACAAATAAAATGTCATTAATGGAAGAATTGTAGTCTTAACAGAAGTGGTCCACGGTACATAAATGAAAAGAAAACATGAAATATTTTGACTATAGGGAATGAACAAAGAAGTAATAGACATCACAAAAATAGGCAATCCCCATCAAATATACTCATTAACCGACAAAGAGTCTCAAATATTGCGCCTCAAGAGAAAAATTATGCTACTTGACCACAACAATCAGACGAGCGGTAATAGCAAATAAATAGTCCTAACTTTAACAAAAAAATCAACATTGTAAATATTGTGAAATGAACTTCATCCTAGAGAGATGAAGAATATTATTATATACTTCAATACATTACTAATAAAAAAAGAGTCAATATAGTATGTTATATCACAAAATAGTGAAATTATATCTCCCTTTCTAATTGTGTAACTTGAGAAACATAGTTTGTAGGATCCAAGAGATTAAAAACAATCATTAGACTATAGTAGGAAACCATTGAAGTTCAAGTTCCTCGGGATACCAATCTTTATATGAAAAAATGTTATAGTAGTGGTTGTAAAAGTTAACCAACCACAATATCACTAGAATACTTAAACACCAAACCCTAACTAAATACCGAACTGAACATTAAGGGTTTTGAATATGAGGAGAGATCATAATGAAATCAAGACTTGTGCACCTGCAAAGAAGCAAATTTAAGGTATGAACTAGTGTAAATGAAGGCAACATCTGCTTCAAATACTAAGTAACTAAAAACCCCAAAGTGGCCTTGGAATTTACCTGGAGAAGGTAAGAATAAGATTAAGCTAAATACTAACTCGAAATAACCAGAAAATATATTAACAAAAAAAGACAATGAGATGAGGGTAACAACATTAGTCATATTACCTTTAATAAGCCTCAGTCTCTAGTACGCTAAAACACCCAAAATGACCCGACATCAGTAACATCTTAAACCCAAATAAAAGAAATCAAAATATTTAGTGGGGTAATCCTATGATGGATTACATGGATGTAGATAGACCAAACGTCAAAGAAGGCACCTAAAAGCACTTACGAGTTATTAAGAAAGATATTTGTTGCGGGGGGGGGGGGGTTAAATGAGTTCAAACTTTCACTTTCTTATTTAGAATTATTTATGCTATTATTCTTCATGCACTAGTGTATGTACATGACTTCAATGAATGTAAAAAATGTATATCTAGTTTACTTAATAAAATTCATTAGTAACTTAAATTAACCATTTCTTTATTAATTCATTAACCATCTAGTATGGAATTTAGAACAAATAAGTCACAACACATGAGAAACGCACATAGAGAACTAGGATTTTAGCTGGAAACCTAGTGTGGGAGAAAACCACCGCGACCACTATTTATTTTTTCTTTCTTATTATAAAATATTCATTCCATTTTGTATTGGCGTAGAATCCTATGAGTACACAGGTACCCACCTGCAAGAGGTCACAACCTCCACCTGTTCTCCAACACACATTGGAAAAGGAACTACAACCCCGTAATCTCATTTATGAGCTCCTACTAAAAGGAAGATCCTACCCCCTCACTAAAGGTTGCAACCCTGAACACCTCGTGGACCACATTTAGAATGTTTCAGACTAGATCCACCTACCAAACAATCATCAAACAACCTGTAGGCTACCTTTCATCAAAATTTCATATCGGAACCACACCAAAAATAAGCCCAAACCAATATCCAAACATAAATATTGAAACACAAATCTAAACCACTGAATCTTTGTAAATTGACTAAATCTCTGAAGCATCATGCCACTAAATCCACAACCTGACTAGAACAAATAAAATTCAAAATATATATGCGATTTTTCTTAAGATAACCTACGTTTATACGTGCTTCCTCTGCATAAAACCTGAGTAGGAATCTTAGAATACTTAACACTGAATCATTTATCTTACTATAACAAAAAACCACTTACTAAACCAAGTATTGAACCAATCACAAATCACCACATCGTGCATCAATCAATATTCCAATCCACAATCAACCAAACGAACACTGTCAGATAGAAACCATTGAGACATCATTGACAGACAACAACAAATAGAACAAATATCATCAACAATTATTGCAAACCCTAACCAAATTTGACTCATAATATATACGTCATAGTTATGAAGAATAACAACCTATATATGTGCTTATAATGTGAGACACCTGCGTACATATATCAACATACTAAAAAATGCTCCACATAATATATACACAAATACCCAAAGAAAACTTTGCGTAAGTACATGACTATTCCGAGACAAACCTGCTTACATATCTATTTTCACAGAAAACATAATTCCCATTCTGCAAACCTCACTGTCACATATTCAAATTACAACATCATTATAGCCATAGATCTAAACTTATTAGTTACAAGGATAAACACATTAGGAAAGTGTATTCCTTAGTCTTTACTACTCTCTGAAACCTATCAAATTTGAGTCTTCTCCTTTCTCCCTGGTGCACACCTATTTCACATCAAATTAGTTATGAATAACTCATTCAGTTGGACCGGAAACACCTTGATCTCTATCTCCTTATATAGATTTTTCCTTAGCCAATGACCTAGGTAAATCCTTTGGTAATGTTGTTAGTATTTCTTGATGGGATCAAATAAATATTGTCACTTTGATTACTATGGGCCAATACCATGGTAATGACACCTAGTATCTAGATTTCCATGGTTCGGATTTTGTACACGAATTTTACTTACAAGACTTCCATATGTACACAACCCTTCTTCTCATGAACCATGTATACTTTCTCAAGCTTCACTTTTGTCGTCCATTTGTAATTGAGTTGTCTTTTCTCTTTCCATATCATCTGTAAGATATGTACCAATCTACATGAGTTTCATAGTCATCATATTATGACAATGTTCACATCAAATACATCTATATCAAGCAAGTTTCCATAAAATAAAATACATTATCCATAATGCGAACAATCTCCCCTTTGGAATTGATGGAAACCACTTTAGTGTTTGGGCATCACCTGCAAACATTTGCAAACACGGCTACAAACACTAAGTCTTCTCTCCGCCGTTGAAATTGAGGGAAAATGGATGAACTCGGATGAATGAAGAACTAAAATTATAGTGCTCTTTCGTATGAATTATGAAGGCTGCATATTGACCATGCTCCCCTTGAGCATATGTTGAATATTACGAAGATATTCAATAGAGTACAAGAGTTTATGAGACAACCAAAAATGACCTTTCCTATCCCCAATGACTCATGATTACATTAGACATCCAACATATTGGACCCAGATTTCACATAAATGTTCCAAAATAATGGGATTACATAAAAAACATCAATAGCACATGCATGATTGAATTTTACAAAGATTTACAACATGGGTCTTTTCATGACCTTTACATCAAGAGAAATATATGACACTTATAACCAAAAACAAGGACTTCAATAATGAGGTAGTAAGACCATGATAGTCATCAACAACCACCATCTACCATATATGAACCTGCAACATAACCAACCCAAGAATTATGACATAACGACAACAACATATGTATCTTCAGTAGTAACAACAGTAACAACAGTAACAACCATAGAGTAGAAATGATATGTACTAATCAAAAACCCATCACATAACAAAGAGTACTCAAGAAATCATAATTCCAATAATGAAATATTACAAGCATGGTAGATGCTCCTCGTGAAACTGTGCTGACTTTTCATCATCAACTTTGATCATCAATCAACATAGGCACCAAAGAACTATTTTAACAGGAGAAAGATATAACCTTACCATGAACCAATGTTATTCTAAGTAGTATATGGGCAGTATTAACAGTTTGCAACAAGTCAATACTAGAACTAAAAACACAATAATAACTGATGGAAGCATATGAGAAGCTCCCCCTGAATCTGTGTCACTTGTTTTTCATTACAAAGAGGCATACACGAATATCTGGATCTAAACCCACATATATACATGATTGTATTTCATATGATATGTACACAGAAAGTAATATGTTGATGTTTACAGACCCAACCTACCTTCAACTTGACATATCTATTAAAATAATTAGCGAAGTGAAGATGCAGGAATCATTCCTAATTTTTGCTTGAAATATTCAAAGGAATCACATGGAAGAGGCTTGGTAAATAAATCTACAACTTATTTATTTGAAGGAACATATTCCAATTTGACTTTCTGTTTAAGCACTTGTTCTTTAAGAAAATGGTATTTGATTGGGATGTTCTTAGTTATTGACAACATGATAGGATTTCTGAGATACTTATGGCACTAGTGTTATCACATAGAATACATACAGGTTGAGGACAAGTGACTTGAATATCTTGTAATGATTGGATAATCGATAGAAGTTGAGTACAACAAGCGGAAACAATAATGTATCATGCTTCAACAATTGATAAGGCAAGAAAAAAATATTTCTTACTGAACCAACAAACTAAGTGAGGTACCAAATAGAATGCTCTTCCACTAGTAATTTTGTGGCCATCAACATTAGCTTCCTAGTCTGCGTCTTTGTAAGCATGAAGTGTGAAATCTATGTTCTTGGGATACCATAGACCGAAATATTGAGTGCCTTGCAAATAATTAAATATCCTCTAGACTGGTTTGAGATGAGTTTCCTTGGTATTTACTTTGAATCATCCAACTATGCCAACAACATGCATAATTCCTAGTACTATCATAGTAAGATAAAAAATTTCTCAATTATAGATCTATATTCAGGTCAAATAACTGTAAGAGTGTCATCATTTTGACTGAGATTTCATCTTCTCACCATTGATGTGAACAAAGGTTTACAATCTTCCATTCCATACTTTATAATCTACTTTAGATACTTGGTTTGATATATAAAGATACCATCTTTAGTTTGGTAAACTTAAAGACCATGAAAGTGTATTAGTTCACCAAATAAAGACATTTCAAATTCATGTTGAATAGCTGAAGCACATCCTTGACTCATAGATTCAATATTATTCCAAATATGATGTCATCAACATAAACCAGTACTACCAAGATTTAACCTTTGTCATATTTGACATATAAATTACTATTTGCATATCCTTTCTTAATCATTGTTGCTGAATATACATATCAGGATGACAATACCATGCACAAAGAGGCTATTTTAGCACATACAATGCATTTTTAAGTTTAAAAAAAAGATTTGTATCATTCCCAAGTATGAATCCTTCAAGTTGTTCAATATAAACTTTTTCTTCTAGTCCCCCATTTAAAAATGTAGATTTAACATCCATTCGATATACTTTAAAGTTACAAAATCTTGAGAATGCAAGAAAAATTCTTATGGCTTCAAGTCGAGCTACAGGTGAAATTGTCTCTTGAAAGTCTATCCCTTCCTATTGAGCATAGCCTTTTCATAAAATTATTGCTTTATTTCAAATTACTTCTCCATTTTCATTTAGTTTTTTCTCAAACACCCACTTTGTTCCAGTTAAATTTGTATTATGAGGCGTTGATACAAGTTCCCTTGTATAGTTCTTTTCTATTTGATCAAGTCTTTCATGCATGTCTTTAACTCAACATTCATCTATTCTTACGTGATTCACATTTTGAGGTTCAATTGTGGATAGTAAGACTAAGTGACTAGATGATCCAACATGAGTTCTTTTAGTTTGTATTCCCACTTCCTTGTCACCTAGAATTTGAGATCTAGGATGATTTTTTTGAACATACCTTGATGGGGTATTTTTTGTCATACTTGTATTTACATTTCCTTCATATGATGCTTCTCTTTCTTTTCCTCCTACAACTTCTTAGATTTCAGTAGGTAGAGGTTCGTCATCTGCTTGTGCTCCCTTTTTGGTAATTGTGGATGCTTAATCAATCACAACATCTATACATTTAATAATATTTTGGAGACTTTTATTATAACATTTGTATCCTTTTCTTTTGGAAAGTATCAAAGCAGGATTCCTTGATCAACTCTCGATTCAAAGTTCCCAAGATTATCATCAATTTTATTTATGAAACATTTTCTTCTCAAGATTATAAGTGTTTGAAAGTTGTAGGTTTACCCTACTAGAGTTCATAAGGGGTTTTATCATTGTTTACTTGAACATTATCCTTGTTAAATATATACATGGCTATATGTATTGATTCTCTATATAAGGTGTGAGGTGTTCCTGACTCATCAAGAATGGCAGGTGAACTTCTCTGTTCATTCTTTCTGACACACCATTTTGTTGATGAGTTTTAACTTTGGAAAATTTCCTTTTGATTTCATGTTGTTCACAAAAATTGAAAAATTCATCTGATATAGACTCTCCTCCTTTATGTATCTAAGACATTTGATTTTTAGATCCAATTATTCTTCTACCAAAGGATTGAATATTTAAAACTTTTCAAATGCCTCATATTTATACTTTAGTAAACCAACCCAATGCATTCTTGTAAAGTCATCAATCAATGACATGGAGTATTGTTAACCACGAGCATACATCTTTCTCATAGGTCCACATAAGTGAGTGTGGATAAGTTCAAGGGGTTTAATTGAAATACCTTCTTTAGCTTTAAACTGAACTCTAGATTTCTTACTAAATTGACATGATTTACAAATGCTATTTTTATGTGGAGAAATGTTGGGAAAGTCATGAACCACTCTCGTCTTGCTTGATTTATATAATTGGGAAAAGTTGAGGTGCGCCAAACTTTTGTGCCAAAGCCAACTTTCTTTAGATTTGCTAAAAAACGGTGTTCTTTTCCAACCTTTTGGATATAGACATTTCCTGGAGTTTTGGTTCCCTTGATTATGATCTTACTTGTATTCAAATTTCTTACCATGAAATTAGTTTATATGAAAATAACTTCATCCCCCTGATCACACATCTGACTAACACTTAACATGTTATTTCTAAGCCCATCAACAAATAATGCATTCTCATCCTTGACCTTTTATTTTAAAAACACATATCATTTCCCTTTAGTGGTAGTGGGTGAGTTATTAACAAAAGTCACATTTGTTTCTTTCTTGATTTCATTAATATAAATGATTTTATCTCTGTCACCTATCATATGCTTTGAACACCCATTGCCAATGTATCATAGATTCTCTTGATCTCCTGCATACAATGCTAGACCATAATTTTTAGAAGTAATTTCCTTTTCCCATACCTTGGGTGGTTCTATATTCTCCTCGTGTTGGTAAGGTGAATTCATCTCGCTTCTGCATTTAATTTCTACATGACCAAAGTTATTGCAAATAGAACATTCAACTTCATTTTGAACATGGGAGAAATCATTATAAGAAGACTTCTTTTTCGTGTTGTCATTATGTTGTTTTCTTGCTTCTCTAGTCATAATCATTTTATAAGCGACACAATGAACTACTTTGCGATCACAATTATGACAAGTGAAGCATTAAGCATTGAAGTAAGAGTACCTACGATCATAATACCATTTTGAGTAGCTTGCCCTTTGTTCATGGAAAAGTTATCTTTCCTGAGAATAGTTTCACCTTTCATTCTTTTGTTGATTACAGTTATTTTGGTGATTTCTTCCTTTTACCGCATTAACGTAGTTTTTTGTACCTATTTCAAAATATTTCATAGGTTCCGATGTTTCACCATATTGATTTCGATTGTATCCAAGACTTGTCTTGACTAGAGGAGAATGTTGAACTTTAATGATTTCTTCTAAATATTACTATGCTTTAGAAAATCTAAGCTTTAGAACTTTTGTTTTCTCAATTTCCTTCCTTAGACCCACAATTTCAAGTTCTAAGGTTTCATAGTACTTCTCTTTTTCTTGGACTTGTTTCTTCAAAGTTTCTTCTACTAATTTAGAGTCTTCTAGAAAAATCTCCAGCTTAGTTATTTCTTCAACAAGGGTGTTTTTTTCTTACATACAGTCTTCTAGAGCATCCATAAATTCATCATCATTAGACTTATCTAGACATTTTTCTTTGAATGTCGTAATTAATTGAAATCTTGATATGATTCATCATCCTCATTATTCGAAGAATATTTTCTATCTTCATTACTATAAGAACTTTTCATGCCAGTAAAACCTTTTTTAACATTCTTCTTTGAAACGTTATTTTCATGATTTTCTTTATAAGGACACTTAGTGGCATAGTGAACTACCCTTCAATAGGAAAAACATTTAAAAGGAAGCTTCTTCACTAAATTCACTTCTTCTTCATCTGGAACCTAACCTATTTCCTTAGGCTCTTCCTCTACTTTCCCTTTGTTTGTGGCTTTGAATGCTACTTCTATAATACTTGATGTACCCCCTTTTATCATCTCAAAAGCTGTGAAGATCCCATGGAGTTGTTCAACAATGAGATTGTTCAAGGGCCTACATCTCTTCAATGATAGAGACTATGAAATTGAAATTTGGGGTTAGTGATCTCAAAATATTTTGAACAACTATAGTATCCTTTCTTTGATCACCAATATTTTTTATTGAATTAACAATCTAATCTACTATAAGTAAAAATATTGCAATGTTTTCATCATCATGCATTCTACGAGTCTCATACTGAATTCTATATTTTTGAAGTTTAGCACTTTTTACCTTAGTGTCACCTTCATAACTTTGGACACGCTTATCCCATACTTCCTTTTTGGTGTTCAACTACATGAATTTCACAAACTTAGATTCTCCCAAACTTCCTAAGATAACATTTACAACCTTTGCATTGATCTCGTATTGTTTCTTCTCCACACCATTTGTGGGAATGGTGGTTGGGTATTGATATCCATCTAGAAAAATTTCCCATACATTAGCTCCTAATGCGTGCAAATATGCTCTCATTCTAATTTTCCTAAATACAAAGTCAGTTCCATTAAAAAAACATTGCATAATAGAAGATACTCTCCCTTGACGACTCGTATTGATAGATCTCCCTTTAAGAAATCAAGGTTCATCTAAGGGATATTCTATAATACCAATTTTTAGGAAAAATACTTCGGGGGCACGGGGGGTGAATCAATATTTTAATTTACTTCAAACTTTGAATTTCTTATTCAGAATTGTGTATGTTACTATTATTCATGTAACTAATGTATGTACATAACTTCAATGAATGTAACCAGCATATATCTAGTTTACTTAATTTATCATAACATTTATCATTAAGTTAAGTTAACCATTTCATTACTAATTCATTAGCCATCCAGTATGTAGTAAAGAATAGATAAGTTGCAACACATGAGAAACATACATAGAGCACCTATATTTTAGGTGGAAACCTAATGTGGGAGAAAACCATTGCTATCATTATCTCTATCTTCTTTCTTATTATAAAATATTCATTACATTTAGTACTAATGCAAACTCATACTAGTATGCAGGAACCTACTTGTAGGAGGCTGTAACCTCCACTCCTTTCCAGCACCCTCTAGAAAGGAGCTACAACCCCCTAATCTCGTTACCCGACTCCTACTAGAAGAAAGCTCCTACCCTCTCACTTAAGGTTCCTACCCTCAACACCTTGTGGACCACATTTCAGAATTTTTCAAACTAGATCCACCTATTAAATAATCATAAAACAACATGTAGGCCACCTTTCATCAAATTTTCATACTGTACCCACAGCAACAATAAGCCCAAACCAATATCTAAACTGAAATATCGAGGCACAATTTTGAATCATTGAATCTTTGTAAATCAATAGAATCTCTAGAGCATCAAGCCACTTGATCCAGAACTCAACCAGGACAAATTAACCTTAAAATATATACATTATTGTTCTTAAGAGAACCTGCATATTTATGTGCTTCCTCTACATAAAACTTGTGTACGAATCTCGAATATTGAACACTAGATCATTTAGCTCACTATAACACAACCACTTACTAAATCAAGTATTGAACCAATCATGGATCATTGAACCAATAACAGATCACCACACCATGCATCAATCACTATTTCAATCTACAATCAACCCAAATAACAATGTTAGACACAAACCATAGAGACATCATTGACATACAACAAAAAATAGAACATTCATCATCAATAGTTTCTACAAACCTTGACCAGATCTGACTCAGAATATATACGTGAAAATTATTAAGAAGAACATGTATATACACACTTATACTATCAGACACCTACATATAGATCTCAACATACTGAAAAAAACTTCACATAATATATTTATGACTACTAAAAAATAGCTCTGCATATGTACGCAACTATTCAGTGACGAAACTTCATACATATATTAAAAATCTCATGGAAAACAAAATTCCCATTCTGCAAACCTCAATGTCCCATATTCAAATTACAACATCATTAGAGCCACATATTTACCATTATTAGGTACAAGTATAAAGATATTAAGCAAGTGTATTGATTCGTTTTTACTAAGTCTCTTTCAGATCTATCAGATTTGAGTCTTCTCCTTGCTCCCTGGTGCACACCTATTTTAGATCAAATCACATATGAATAGCTCATTCACATGCACACCAAACACCTTGATCTCCATCTCCTTATATATATTTTTCCTTAGCCAATAACTTAGGTAAATCCTTTGGTAATGACATTAGTATTGATTGACATGATCAAATGAGTGTTGTCACTCTGAGTACTATGGGCCAATACCATGGTAATGACCCTTGGCATGTAGATTTCCATGGTTTGAATTTTTTATGTGACTTTTACTCAAAATACACGCGTATGTATGCGACCCTTCTTCACGACAACTAGGTATACTTTCTCAAACTTCACTTTTGTCATCCATTTGTAACTGAGCTGTCATTTCTCTGTACATATCCTTTGTAGCATATATACCAATCTGCATGAGTTTCATAGTAATCATATTATCAGAATGTTGACATCAATTACATCTGTATCAAGAAGGTTTCCATCAAGGACAACACATTATCCATAATTCCATTAGCATTGTAGTAAAATAAATGCTAATTCGGCAAGGAAGTTTTTGCCCATCGAACCCTTACTCTAGAAGGAATAACCCAAACAATAGTAACTAGCCACTATAAAAAGGAAGAACCGTAGAGGAAATGAAATCTCCCATTTAGAAAGTCAAAAATAAAATGAAAACCCTCACAGAGAAGTTTCAGGGATGCTCTTCCTCCTACTAATAATCGACAAAATGGCTTACCTCTCAATGTACAGATGGGAGACAGTTACCTCTAACCACCCTCCATCAATCTAAACCATTGATTCTACCCCAACAATCATTAACCATTGATCTATCACTAACACTAATATCAATGCAATGTGAGACAATTGGGTTCTGAGAAAACTTCAAGATAGTTCTCTAGTGTCGACTTCGGGTAGTGGGGTTAAGATATGACAACTTGGTCTAGGTTATCCAGTACGTTTCCATATAATTATATTATCCAATTTCAACCAAAGCATAAATATCAGTATATTCTTCTTAATGAAGTACTTGACTTGCATGATAGTATACAGGGAATTCAATGCAAGGGACCAAGGCAAGGGTCACGAATAATTTTGTTTGTAAACCATATGTAATAAATAGTAGTAGCAAAAAAACTTACTTTTGGACTATGTGTTACTTGGGTGTGTTACAAGTGGTATTAGAGCCCAGGTGACTACACTGTGGCCTAAATTGGGTTACTGTGATGATAAAAAACCATTTTTTGTTCCATAGAAATGAGGAAAGGAAATATCAAGATTCCTATCATATCTACTGTAGTTCAAATTGGCCCTAGCTCAATAGAAGTGCAAGGGGAAAGCCGAGGAATGTGGGTTCAACTAGGAGAAGAACCTTGAACTCCCTTTGCCATGTTAATGGAGACTATACAAAAATTGCATGATAAAGTGGCGAAACTAAGAGAAGATAACAAACTACTGATGAGAGACAAAGAGAGAATCATCAAAAACTTAACATATAGGTAGTATCAGAGAAATTCATTGCAAACTATTGATAATAGTAACCGGGAAGAATCACATCGACGAAGGGAAAATAGTTCACCTGAAATAAGTAATACCCAAGAGTCAAAAGGTTGAAGATCGTTAAATTCAGAAAATGAAGAATATGGAAACACCTCCCAGGTTAAGGAACATAAGGGAGAAAAAGGATAGAAATTGGAGTTAGAATGGGAGTTTGAAAATATCAAACTCCCAATGTTTAATGGAGAATCATAAGAGTTTGTTGAAGCTTGGCTATTTAATATCAGTAATACTTTTAAATTTATGAACACAAGGATAATTTAAAAGACGCCTGGAAATTTACCAACTGCAAGGAAAGGCGACGTTATGGTGGGAAGAGGTAAAAGAATTTCAAGATGTGGATGATCAAGGAATAACCTAGGAAACGTTTTAGTAGTACTTAAAAAATAAGTATTTTACTGAGAATTTTTATGATGATAAAGCCAAAGAGTTCCATAACCTTTGGCAGGGACAACTAACAATGGATCAATATATACCTAAGTTTACCTCCTTGTTAAGATATGTTCCTTACATCCGTGACGAAAAAGCAAAGGTATAGAGGTTTATAAGTAGTCTTCCTAAATTTATGAAGGAGAATTTAGAATTGGATAACACAAAGACGATGGATGAAGTAATACAAAAGCCACAAATCTATTACCAACAATTGAACTGGAAATGGGATGGTGGAAAAACACGGGAAGACAAGAAAGGGGAAAATCGCCCTCAAAATAAAAAAGGCACAAACTCTGTAAATTCCAAAGGTCCATATAAAAAATCAAAAACTAAGGTTCGAGTAGGGGGTAGCAAAAATCTAAATCAAAGAATGAATAAAAAATAGTTGAGAAGTCTAATAAATCTATGTTTTAACCATATATAATACCTCCACTCTAGTGACGGGGGTTTAGGGAGCTTCATTAAATTAAAAATTTCTCCTACCATGAAAAAATAGAGTAGGAAACACACATCCAAGAGGCATCTATAGTAGGGGAGGTTATAAGAACTCTGTTGAAGATTAATGAAGCATTGGAAGATCATCAAGCAGAGTATCAACCATCAATGGAAGTATTTGAAGGTAAATTGTTTAGCCAAGTTGTGTTCGTTTTAATTGACCTTGGAGCGATTTTAAGTTATATAAGTCCTAAAATAGTTGAAATATGTCAATTATAAATAGAAAAAATTAGGAACCCCTGGCTAGTGCAGTTATCCATAGGAGCCAAGAGAAGGGTTATCGCTAAGGTAAACAATTGGTCTATCGTGTTGGAAAATCAAACTATAACAACAGAATTGAATATATTACCCTTAGGATTATATGACATGTTAATTGGCATGGATTGGCTTGAGAAACATTAGAATATGGTAAATTACGAATAAAAAATTATTAGTTTCCTTAATGAAGAAGGGTTTGTACAAGAAATTCAAAGAATTAGATGACTTTTGAAACTAAGACCAATTATAGTTTCACAACTAGAAAAATGCATTGGGAAAGGATGTCAGGGTTATGCATTTCAAGTGGGATTCACTAATTCTAAGGAAAATACTGCTACTTTAGAAAACTTACCCATTGTGCAAGAATTTGTGGATGTACTTCCAGAAGAGATTCCATGTCTACCACCTAAATGGGATATAAACTTTATTATTGAATTAATTCTAGGAGATGCCCCGGTGTCTAGAGCACCTTATTGAATGAGTATTCCAGAACTTACTAAGCTGAAAATGCAGTTGTAGCAGGTGTTGGATAAAAAGTACACCCCCAAAGTGTGTCACCTTGGAGCCCCTGTATTATTTGTTAGGAAAGAAGATGGTATCTTGCATCTTTGCGTTGATTATAACAAACTAAAAAAACTAATAGTCAAGAATAAATACCCTCTACCTTGGATGGATGATCTATTTGATTAGGTAAAGGGAGATATGATGTTTTCAAAAATTGACTTATGATTCAGATATCATCAAATTTGAGTCAAGGAGGAAGATATATGTATGACTTCGTTTAGAACCTTCTATGTACACTATGAGTTTGTCATCTTTACTTTTGGGGTTACTAATGCCCCTGCAATATTCATGTGTCTTATGAATAGTATCTTCCATCAATATCTTGATAAAGTTTTACTAATATTTATTGATGAGATCCTCATTTACTCAAAAAATATGGAAGAGCATAAAAGGCATCTATCAATAGTACTGCAAACTTTGTGAGAGCATCAATTGTACATTAAGTACAACAAATGTGAATTTTATAAGGACCAAATTCAATATTTGGGACATGTCATTTCCCAGCAAGGAATAACTGTGGATCTATAAAATATTAAAACCAGCATGAAATGGCTTATTCCCCATAATCTATAAAACATTAGGTCCCTTTTGTGGTTTTCTAGGTACTACCATCGTTTCATTGAAGGATTTTCAATATTAGATTACCCTCTTACTTCTCTATAGGAGAAAGGGAAGGCCTTTCAATGCACAAATGAATGTCAAAACATCTTTTAACAAGTAAAACATTTTCTTACCATAGCTCTCATTTTAAGGATTGTTGGCCTAGAGAAAGAATTTATGGTCTGCACAAACGTGTATAAGGATGGGGTTAGAGAATATTTAATGCAAGAAGGCATAGTAGTAGCCTACGAGTCTTAGAAAGAACATGAACATAAATATTGAGCTTATGACTTGGAATTGATGGTGGCGATTCACATCTTGAAAATTTGGAAGCACTATTTTCTTAGCAAGAAGTTCATATCAATGGCTCGTCACAATAGTTTAGCCAACTATTTTAAACAACCCACTCTAAATGCACTACAAGCAAGATGGGATTCCTTTTTGAGTGAATTTTATTTTGAGATTAAACACCTAAAGGGAAGGGAAAACTGAGTGGCGACTGCCTTAAGAAAGAAATTTCACTTTTTGAATGAAATTTCATTCAACCAAGTTAAAAATAGTTTTACATAACAAATTAAGGCTGCGAGTCTAAGAGATTCAGAGTATCATTTTTTGTGGAAGAAAACAAAATAACAAAATAACAAGGAAAAATAGTTAGGAAATGACATAGATGAAAGTGATATGTTTTTGTATTGGGGTAGACTTTATGTTCCTAACCAGCAAAGTTTGAAACAATTAATACTAATGAAAGCCACAAAATCCATTATGTTGCTCATCTTGGCTACCAAAAGTTAATCACTTCCCTCAGAAAATATTATTTTAGGCTTGGTATGGAAACAGAGGTAGATGAATATCTAGTGAAGTTCCTGTAATGCCAACAAGTGAAGGATGAGTATCAACATCACATAGGATTGTTGCACTCCTTTCCCATTCCTGAGTGGAAGTGGGAAGTTATCACACTTAACTTTATTAGTGGCCTACTTAAATATAGAAGTAAAAATGATTCTATAATGGTTGTAGTATACAAATTGAGTAAGGTTGCACATTTTATACCAGTGAAACCTAGTTATAAGAAAATGAAAACTGTTGATATTTTCTGGAGAGAAAATTTTTGATTGCATGGTCTACCTAAGATAGTAGTATCTGAAAGGGATGTGAATTTCACATTTTCCTTTTGGAAGGTGTTGTTCACTGGACTAGGTACGCAGGTACAATTTAGTATTACTTACCACCCTTAGAGATATGAACATATTGAATGAGTAAACCAAGTTCTGAATAAATGCTAAGAATGTATGTAAGGCACAAATCGACTAAATGGGAGGACTACCTTCATTTGGTGGAGTTTGCTTACAATGACAACTACCATGCTTCTTTGAAAATGAGCCCATTTGAATCATTGCATGGATGCAGATGCATAACACATATTAACTAGAGTGGTTCTGAAGATAAATTCATGTTAGGACCATATATGTTGAAGGACATGGAGAGTATAGTGAGGAAGATGCGAATGAAACTAAAATTTGCATAAGATAGACAAGAAAACTATGCAAATAAAAGTCCAATTTATTGGGAATTTCAAGTGAGGGATCATTTCTATGTGCGGGTCAAACCCAAGAAGAATTCCTTACAATGGGGAGGCTGTGCAAAGCTATCCCCTCGTTTTTGTCACCCTTTTCAGATCCTTGCATACATTGGGCCTGTAGCTTATCAATTAGCCTTGCCTTATCACATACGTGTGCATAATGTATTTCATGTTTCACTATTGAAAAAGCATATTTGTGATGCTAGACATATAATTAGTTGGCATGATATACAGGTAAGTGATTTATAAAGCAAAGCTTATGTGAATAGGTTCTAATAATTATTAGTTTAGCAAGAGCTAATAATGTTTATTTTTAATCGTGATAGGTCAAAATAGATGAAGAATTTCAGGTTGAACCCCCACGTATACTAGATCAAAGAGACTTAGTGATGCGGAAGTGTTATAGACATTTTTGTGCCTCGCGTCAAGGAGCATGGAATGTCAATAATTACAGGGATCCTCAGTCCCTAAATATGTTGTTCTTACCCCTAAAAGAACAAGGTCATCAAACAACAGCACTTCCAATCAGTTCTCCACCTGAAAACACTTCAAAACAGGCTTATTTTGGATCATGTCAGCTGCTTAACTGAGCATCTGCGCTGTATTGCAACTGTCCCACTCTGTACCTGCGCTGGAAGTCAAAAACAATGAAGGCTACCTGCGCTGGGCGAGATTGGCCAAGTGGCACAGTCATCCTGCAAGGTGTCAATTGCCCAGGAAGCTTCCAAAATGACACTTGGTTCATGAGATTCGCCCTGTGATGAGTAAGAGGTACTTGATCACCATGTGTAAGCAAGGATCTCCAAGTGGACACACGAACTGAAGATTAACTGAAGATGGAGAGGACACTAGTCAGCTATATGCCAGCCTCCAGCTGACTCATCCTTTCCTCTTCCCTCCTATATATAGAGCTCTTCTATGAGGTCTATGGAGGCTGGAATTTTGTATAAGCAAGGAGGTGCTGTTGGTATACCGCCAGGATTATTGGGTGATTGTTTTACTAGAGGTGAAGAGGAGAGTTCTTGCTGCCGAGGAAGTGCTGCTGGATTGGATCCAACATCATTGGTTGTAACTTCCTCGGGAACCCTGTTACTTTCTATCAATAAAGTTTGCATGTTCTCCTATATACTTGTTTTACATAGATGCTTTGTGTTTACATGTATATTTGATGCACCCTAATCCATGCTTCAGTTATGAGTACATGTATCTTGTAGTTCGCTCTCTTGTTTTGTGCAGGATTTGTATGTAGCTGGATCGGCTAGGAGAGCAAAGAGCTGGGAGCAGGATACAAAGAGAGAAGGACAAGGATCGACTAAGCGCAAGACACCAGGTTGGTTGACCTTCTTACTATTCTCTCTGTACTTTCATAAAGTGGAACATGAAAACTTTATCATTCAGTTGTTGCTAAAGACTGTCACCTTTAGAAGGGTTAGTGTCATCCGCATCGGATACTTTTCCCCACAACAAACTGGCGACTCCGCTGGGGAGCCTAGTATCTTGTTGTTGTTTGTAGTATTTTGCTATTCATTTCTTGAAGAAAAGAGTACCAAATCGAAAAGTTTTTGACTATATCAAAAGCGAAGTAGAGGGACTGCTACTCTTGCTCCTTTGCTGAGCAAATTCAAGATTTAAAGAGCTAATCTACAGATGAATCTTTACTCTTTGTGATAGATCTTTATCCTCTTGATCATCCCTTAGCCTGTACTTGACCTATAGCTTTTTATTTCAGCAAATACAGTGCATTTTTGAGCTTTTTATGACCCGGAATTCTTAGCAGACGTAACTCTCGTGAGTCAGTGCAGGCTGTACACAGGCAGCCTGCATTACAGCGCAGGTGCTCCCTTCGGGAACTGCGCTGAGAGTGAGATTGGCAGACTAGAACCTGCGCTGGTCCAGTTAGCCCTTGTCTTGCTCAGTCTTCCTTTTGTGTCTTGGCCCTGTTTGCACTTGTTTTTGGCTGATTGCTTGCTGGTCATTGTATTTGCTGTAGACCACTTCTCCTTGACTTTATTCCGCCTCAGTTGTGTGATGAAATTGTAAACGTTCTTTCAGTATTTCTTGTTTCAGTTACAATTTCCCATTGTGAAAAGCGAACCTAGTAGCTGTGGCCTCTTAGATCCTGAGCTGTAAAAGTATCTTTGCGATCTTATGAGTTAGTGTTATTACTGTTCATGGCTGTTTGAGTTGGTTTGTTTTTTGCTCTATGGTTTGAATTCATACATTTTTAGTGTAAAACAAGTACCTGTAAAGCGTCTTTTCATTTAGACAATACTTGTTTGTTTACACTTCAAATTGAATTCGAAAGTCATACAACAGTTTTCCTTTTGTTAGCATCAACATTAAAGGAAAAGAAAAGAAATACATGCATCTTGCATTTGCATTTTTGATAAGTTTGGGTGTCTGATCTAGGAGAAAGTGCATTAGTTTGTGCTTTGTGCTCTGTGTGGAAAGATATTGTTTTTCTCTCCCTTCAGTAGCTAGGATTTTCAAAGCTAAAAAGATTGTGAAAGCTTGCTTATCATTTTAGCTGCATTTAGGAATTTGTACCAATACATCTCGTGGTGATCCTGAAAGACAAACTGATAAACAAGATCAACTTAAAATATATTGAATGAATCTAACAACGCATTGTAACATAACGCTCACAATAGAGGTCTAGGTAGAGACGTGTTCCGGCGTCGTTAAACGTAGTGACTGTCGATCTCTACGAAGGTGGGTGATTCCTCCTGAGGGACAATAGCACTAATACGGATTTGAGCTCCCGCGTACCGTCGCGTATATTGGGAGACCCCTATAGGCAATTATCCTTTATCCTTAGGAAGCCGTGTCGACCGCCCTACTGATCGCGATGCAGTGAACACAGCATTCACGAAGATCGACCACCCGTACCGTAAAACGTATTCTGTGGTTTCGCGAAAGGTTTGGCACACCCTCTGCCTAGATCTCCAGAGCAGTTTCTTTTGGCTCTTTTCAAACTCTATAATTGAAAAGGTCCAACCGAGCATTTGTCACTTCGGGCTCGTTAATACATCGAAGGCGACTAGAGTCATCTTTAGCTTTTTCTCGACTCTTAAAACATGAAAAAGCAAAGTTGTGTCTAAAAGCGTCTAATAAAATTCATTCAATACGGAAACATAATCCCCTTTTTTGTATTTTAGTTGATCAAGTAATCCGCAACCGTGGAGGAAAGTCAATTAAAACCCCGTCGTTCAGGGAGACTTGCGAGTCAACTACCTTTGTCTCCGGAACCGAGAGTAGTACGGACGAAGCGAACTCGCTTGACCAGGTCAAAATATCCTTTTAAAGTTAGAACGGAAGTTCCAACAACATCCGAGATTCTGGTCACTCCCAATATTTCTGGGATCCCTGCCTCTATTGAAGAAGTTCAACAGCAACAGAAGGACAGTTGTACTGATCCTAGTCTGAAAACAAGTACTTGCATAACTGAACCAGTTCCATCTGAAACCGGCCCACAGAGTCTTGTTGTTCAAACAACTGTCGCTGTCGAAGCAACCCCTTCTTCGGCACCAGAAATCTTTTACGGACCTGACGGTCTGCCTCTTCCTCCTGGTCTGATTGCAATAGAGGAAATCGTAGAGGACCAGCAAGCAAATACTCCAATTCATTTTGGAGTAGGTACCACTCTTTTTCCTTCTGCATCAGAAGTTTGTCTATCGCCATTGGAAGTTCCTGAAGAATCGTTAGGAAGTTTATTGGATAGACTTAAAATGTCTGAACAACCGTCGACATCTAGGACTGTGCCAAACGACACAGCGACAGCAGAAGCTCCTGCTGCCATTCCAACGATGTTTGCCGGCATACCAGCCGTCCCGACTAGCTCTCATCAGCTAGAAGGAGTCCACCCAGGGACTATTATGACAACTTGGTCTGTTCCAGTTTGTTCTTCCAGTATAATACCCGGTAATTCTTATGTTGAAACTAGACAAATTGATCCCTTTGGGAATCATTTTGGACCATCCAGTCCTCAAAGGCCATCTATACCCTTGAGCTCCGGATTGTTACCGTATGGGGGGCAATATGCCCTTTCACTTCCCCTTTCGGGGGGATACCCATACGGCAGTTTTCAACCACATTCAGGTTTGACTGAAGTAACGACGAGTGGTTGGGTACCTATGTTACCCCAACAACCAAGAGTTGTATATTCCATGCAACAATGTGTACCTATGTCTAGTATCCCGACGACGCCAGCAATTGTAACCGTGTCGCAAGTTCAATCGATGCCTGTTGTATGTCAACCCCAAGTTGTAATGCAACAGCCTATTGACCCTGCAACACAACCACAATCGCCAATTTCTGGGACGACACAGATACAAACGGGGACTATACCCCCGCATCTTGGTCCGTCAGTTAGTGTCGCACAACAAAACATGGCTTCACAACCATGGATGGCGCAATACCAACAACCTCAGTTTCAACAGGTGTACCAAGGATCTGAGCAACAGATCTTTGCGAATAGTGGGCAACCCTATATTCAGAACGGGTTAAATCAACCACTTTACAGTGGCCAAGCCCACCAACCATATCAGTCATATCAACATCAGTTGCATTATGCTGGTGTGCAAAGGCCTACTGCTCAGGCGATTCCATCGTATCCTGGGTACGCCTCGCCAAACCTGAATCAGCAGTTGCCATTTGTGGCAACTTTAGAATTACCAGATTTACATCGTTTGACGAACGATCCAATCGCCTATGCCCATTGGTGGCCAGCGATTCCTCACAAACTTCCTTCGGACATTCCTAAATTCAATGGAAATCCGGGCGAAGACCCGTCGAATCATGTGATGACATTCCATCTGTGGTGTTCGTCGAATACCTTGAACGATGATTCGATAAGGCTTCGCCTTTTCCAGAGGACATTGACTGGTCTGGCGGCCAAATGGTATATTGAATTACCTAGACCCTCTTTCGACAATTTTAGTTCCCTAGCCACGACTTTCTTAACACACTTTCAGTTACCTATAAGTTACGAAACTGGAACAGAGATCTTGACCAATTTCAAGCAGACAACGGCCACACATATATCTGATCATATACATGAGTGGCGTCGTCGTCGCAGAATGGTAAAGACTTATGTTCCAGATCAGCTTTTAGCTGAGTGGTTTATAAAGTCGCTTCTTCCTGCTATAACAGAAGATGTGGCCAAGGGAGGCGTCGTAACAGAGGAGCAAGTTATTTCTCGTGCCCAGTATTTAGACTTAGTATATACTCAGTCTGGCACGCTCTATGACAAGATACCTGATGCCCCTAGACCGGAATTTTCAATTCCTCCCCCCCCTGGATCAAATAGTGACTCTCATGCCGGCGATGGTGTGATTGGCACTGCAAACGCAAAGTCAACACGGGATTCGTCTAAGAAAACCCGTAAGACTTCGAATCAAAATGCAAATGAAGAACTTCTTGCCTCGGAAGTAAGTGTCGTGTCGGACGACAAGGGAAAACAACTGAAGCAACGAGGAGACAAGAAGAAAAAGAAAGGGAGAAAAGGGAAACCCCCTTCGGGGTGTCATATATGCGATGAGGATCATTGGATAGCAGATTGTCCATGCAAAGCTGAGCTTAAAAGATTCTTTAAGAGTCCCAAAACCTCAGCTGTGTTGATTGATCCGTTTCCTAATCCTGGTCAAAATCTGGTTGCTAATCAAAATGCTTCCCGATCCCAAGTGCTTATGTTGTCTACCTCAAAGCAGCAGAATAATGCTTTGACAAGGAATAAAGATTACGGGAATCCATGGCTGTCAAATAACAAGGCTAATGAACAACCTAGTAGTTCGACGACAGCTTTGACCAAAGTTGTGCCACCCATCATTCCTGAACCAATGGTAAAGTTGCCAAAGGGAGTAGTACACAAATTGACATTTAATCCTCGTGCCAAAATAGCACAGAATTATAATATAATAGAGGACCTGGCCCAATCGCCGTCCGCTATGTCGACACTTGAGGTACCGCAAAATTGCCCCTCCCAAGAGCAAACTTTATTATCAGCAATAGGTGGGATTGGCCCAATGGATTCCAATCTTGTGGCCTTTGATCATAAAGGATATGACCCTAAGTTACCAGCTCAACTAGCTTTCCTTATTCAAGTGAAAGCCCTCAACAAAACTGTTCATCGAACAATTATTGATGAGGGGGCATCTACATGTCTTATGTCGATGAGTTGCTGGAAAAATTTAGGCTCACCACCCTTGTCGAAATCGTCAACGACCTTAAAAGCATTTGATGGACGATCATACACTCCCTACGGGATTTTAGGTAACTTGCAAGTTGAACTGGGGGGCAAAACAGTAGAAGTCGATGTTGAAGTAATTGATGGAAACCTCGATTACAACATCCTACTAGGAAGGCCCTGGATATATGCCATGGCCGCAGTCGTGTCGACCTACTTCAGGAAGATTGCATTTCCCTTTCAAGGAGGGATTACAGTCGTCGACCAACAAACTTTCCTCCCCGACAGTTCACAAGTTACGGGAAGCATTCCAATGATCCATGGAAGCGATCATTCGCTTCAAAATATTGGAGTAGGTCTCCTAAAAGACCCTGCCTTAATGGGTACTTTTTCCCTACCACCTGCAATAAATCTGGCGGAAGTGGCCACAGTGGAAACCTACAATATGAAATCTTCTATATCTAATGGATTCGGAAGATTCCTAAACATTTTGTCAGCATGGATCATCGCCCTAATGGAAATACTGTAAGTACAGTGGGCTTCGAGGATAGTTCCTATCTCAGGTCAACCTCGTTAAAAAATGAAAAACCATGAGGATAGTTCTTTTACTATGTCAACCTCATTAAAAAATGAAACAATCCCCTGTCCAGATCTCAATGGTAAACCTTCATTCCAATCAACAGAGTTGAACGCAATGAAGCTTGGGGGGCATGCACCTCGATTTGTATTATTATGCTGGGGGCATGCAAACTTATCATCGAGCAGTTTTAGCATATAGTTCATGCTCGTTAAAAAATAAACGCAAATCCGAGCAGTTTTAGGACTGAATTTATGCTCGTTAAAAAATAGAAAAGTGTGAGCAGAGTTTTTTCGCCAAAGTTCAAGCTCATTTAAAAAAAAAAAATGAACCTATCTCGGTAAATAACCATTGCGATCGTAAATTTATAAGCCTTAAAAGCCTTGGTCGTGTTTTCATCCGTCACCTCCACTTTTCATTTGGCCGATCATTCACCTCCATTTGTTTGTTTACCCATTTTGAGGAACAGCTGCGAAGAGTGATTTCACCTAGCCATCCTTGTGACACTGCCGTGATTGGAAAATTCCAACCTGTACCTGGAATCTGCTGCTATCCCTGTTTATCACTCGTTCCTCAAAAGACGAGTCCTCTTTGAGCTCTTTTCACTGACTCGTAAAATATGAAAAGTTTGCCGAGTTTTGGCCTTCCAGCTCGTTAAACGACCGGAACGCTATCCCTCCTCTAAATTTTAATCTTTTTGGACCTGAGGGATTATTGCACAAAAGGATCGAGCGCTTGTCTTGTTCGGCTCGTTAAAAGTACTGAACAGCCATCCCTTCTGTATTGTTTTATACTTTTTCGGACTTAAGGGATTTGATGACGAAAAAGGAGTTATAGAGTTGACTTTCTGTACCTTTTTAGACTCTCTAAAAATGAAAAGGACCGAGTTTTCCTTGTCGTTAGACTCGTTAAAATGATTAAATAGCGACAAACTTGTCTTTAGACGAGAACGAGTTTCCCTATCGCTAGGCTCGTTAAATCATAGTGATAGGCTTGCCCGAAGGGCAGGTTATAGAACAAGCATATGTTATCCTCCTCAAGCTTGACAAAAATAAAGAGGTACTGGTCAGAAATGACTGGGGAAAAATTGGGAGAACATCAAAGTTTAAAGGTAGCAAGTCACTCTTGGACATGACACTTTTCCTCCGTACCTTATCGGGTTGGGTTGTTTCATTCACCGGTCTCATCACCATGGTCCTCGCCACACCATCCACATTTGGGGTAATGCTACCGACCCATCGCATCAGTGTCGTTATATGTTCAAGAGGGGTCATTCTGGAAGTGTCAACCGTGTCCCATCCACTACCATACATTATCCTTCATCCATTCATGATCGCCACCCTGAATCATATTTCACAGTTTGTTTTCACCTCCACTAAAGTCATTAGCTCCGTTCCGTGTCATTGATGTGGGATTCATTAAGGCCCTCCTTTGACGGATCGCTTCTTGTCGACTTCAGCTCATTATCCAAGAAGTTGATCTAGGAACACCCCCATCAGTACTTTGAAGCTTGCATGCCTCAATGGCAAGTTTCTCACTTCCGGCGACAGGTATACATCAATGACCTTCGACCAGAAGATTTTGCGTGGCGTTCAACGCCAAGTCCTTTTTCACGCCACGTGAATTGTACTGCAGTACCTTGAGGGTCATCGTCATTATTGGTGATCCCTCTCGCGCTTGTTAACAGTTTTCATTATTGACCAGTAATCAAGCGATGTCTTTCCATGTTCGACTTCAGCGCAATTCTCACATGGATCGACTTGTACTTAGAGTGAAGATCGAACGAGTTTGAAGACCCCGGATCTAGTTTCATCCATCCGGGCTGTGATATATATTCAGGAAATATAAAAACATTTGCCATGTACATCATTGCAGCAGATGATCATCCTATTCAAAGGATGATAGTTTCAGCAGAAAATTATCAGTCTATCTTCAGACGATCGTCTGTCATATGTACCAAAATGTATTTATAGAAAGCTGAGCATGGGAATGCCCGCCTCAGCTAGATCATGAGAATAATGATGAATGAAAAATAATGTATTGTATTGTATTGTATTACAGGGCACTCTCCTCAGCACTGGAACGAACTTCGGATCCTCTAGCTAAAGCATTTCACCCGATAAACGGCCTCATACTTTAGGGGGCAACTGTTATAGACATTTTTGTGCCTCGCGTCAAGGAGCATGGAATGTCAATAATTACAGGGATCCTCAGTCCCTAAATATGTTGTTCTTACCCCTAAAAGAACAAGGTCATCAAACAACAGCACTTCCAATCAGTTCTCCACCTGAAAACACTTCAAAACAGGCTTATTTTGGATCATGTCAGCTGCTTAACTGAGCATCTGCGCTGTATTGCAACTGTCCCACTCTGTACCTGCGCTGGAAGTCAAAAACAATGAAGGCTACCTGCGCTGGGTGAGATTGGCCAAGTGGCACAGTCATCCTGCAAGGTGTCAATTGCCCAGGAAGCTTCCAAAATGACACTTGGTTCATGAGATTCGCCCTGTGATGAGTAAGAGGTACTTGATCACCATGTGTAAGCAAGGATCTCCAAGTGGACACACGAACTGAAGATTAACTGAAGATGGAGAGGACACTAGTCAGCTATATGCCAGCCTCCAGCTGACTCATCCTTTCCTCTTCCCTCCTATATATAGAGCTCTTCTATGAGGTCTATGGAGGCTGGAATTTTGTATAAGCAAGGAGGTGCTGTTGGTATACCGCCAGGATTATTGGGTGATTGTTTTACTAGAGGTGAAGAGGAGAGTTCTTGCTGCCGAGGAAGTGCTGCTGGATTGGATCCAACATCATTGGTTGTAACTTCCTCGGGAACCCTGTTACTTTCTATCAATAAAGTTTGCATGTTCTCCTATATACTTGTTTTACATAGATGCTTTGTGTTTACATGTATATTTGATGCACCCTAATCCATGCTTCAGTTATGAGTACATGTATCTTGTAGTTCGCTCTCTTGTTTTGTGCAGGATTTGTATGTAGCTGGATCGGCTAGGAGAGCAAAGAGCTGGGAGCAGGATACAAAGAGAGAAGGACAAGGATCGACTAAGCGCAAGACACCAGGTTGGTTGACCTTCTTACTATTCTCTCTGTACTTTCATAAAGTGGAACATGAAAACTTTATCATTCAGTTGTTGCTAAAGACTGTCACCTTTAGAAGGGTTAGTGTCATCCGCATCGGATACTTTTCCCCACAACAGGAAGTGAGTTATTATCAAGGTTAAAGTGCAGTGGAGGAACTTTAGCCTGAAAGAGGCTACCTAGGAGGATAAGATGTTTATAAAATAAGGTTTTCCTATCCTCTTCTAACGATTTGGAAAATAGAGAGATGGTGTTTCACTCAAAGGGGGGAAGATGTAACACCCCTTGGTAATACTTTTACATATCATTTGTTTTATTTTTGATGTTGGTAAATTAAGAAAAATGAGTTACTTGGTGATGGGTCATGTTAGCTCTGCTATAAACTTCAGTGCTTAAAGGTCAAATTCAGGACTGGTGGTTCGTTTGTGCCAAGAAAGGTGCTCGTAGCGGTTGTTCTCCTCCTTCTCCTTCGGTTTCCTAACACCCTCTTAACCTCCGCTATCTCTGTTTCTTCTATAAAAATCATCATTCCCCGCTTTCCTCCATTCTCCTTCAAACTTCTTCTTTCCTTGCTCGCCCTGATTTCTTTCAAATCTCAGTGTGAATTCATTTTTATCCCATAAACCTACATTTCATAAAGACCGATTGCTTAACCCACGAAGCCTCACCCATATAGCATCCTTCGTTCATAGCCGTTGATACTAGCGATCCAATGGTCGTAGCCCTTTTTCCTTCACGTTAAACATCGTGCATATTCCTCGCCATTTGACCGTCCGTCGCACAACCGGACGATAGTCACAAGCCCTGATCGTGTGACCTACCTACCCGTTAACGTGCGATCGCGGTGGTTTCCTGCTGCCACGTGCTACAATTCTATTTGATCGTGAGGGGTTATACATAGATTGCCCAACACCAAAAGCGGTGCAGGGAATACTGCCTGCCTCTCAAAACCATTCTCCTGCGTGTTAATCTCCATGCATCTTCCGCTTCCATCAACCATTAGATCTGCTGCATCCAGATCCAATGGCCTTTGTTTCTCCATCCATTTTTTCTCCCAAAAGCTCCTTCTGTTTCGATCTTCGCCACTCATCTATGGGATCCGACGGCCACCAGTTGTTCTCGTCCTGTGCACACCTCCACCATCTTGTCTTTACTCCTTTGACTGTCTTGAGCTCTCGAAGGATAAAGCCATAAGCTATCTGTACTCTGCATGATAAAGCTTCAACTACCTGCATTCAAATAGCAGAGTTGCCGAGGAGGGAGAGTACAAAGCGCGAGCAGATAAACACATTCATTAGTCATGGAACTTGTATCAGTCAGTACTTCATCTGCCCGAGAAGGAACATAGAACGCCAGCGAATTTCTAAATCATCCATTAAAGTAGGCCGAGTGTAGCAGAACCCCATATCTGAGAATTAATGTGTTAGGTGGTCCATTATGACCCCGTCTTGTGTAACACAACAGAGTGTTTTTGTAATCAACCTCTATATATATCCAGCGGACAGAAGGTTGAGGTTGATGAATGTTATTTTGATGTAAAGTTCAACTTCTGGAGACTGTAACTACTGTGATACCTGCAGCTTCTAGTCTTCATTTTCAGCTAATGCAAGCTTCTTTTGTTGTCAATTGTTCACTTTCCACTTCTTCTTTGTTTCGGGCTGTGCCTGTTATGCACTTTTCATTTTCTCTTGATGTTTAGTATTAGAGGGGCTGCCATCCCACCTCTGTGTTAGGATCTGGTTAGTATTATTGAATATGTAAGCAGGTTTTTGTTGTTTTAATGCCAGAGAGCTATCATCCTGTCTGTGCATTAGGAAATAGATTTATAGACCTTTTAACTGGTTGCAATTGGCCATCACAGGATCCTATGCATCTTTTGGTGTGATCAATATTCTCCATTTCCACTTAATCCTCAAACTATGAGTAATTGGTGGTCTAAAGCCTTGTATTCTGGGGATGTTAACCCATGTTTGGGGTCAAGCATAGTAGAAGTGGTTATCTGGCTTGAATATGCAGCATTTCTTTCATTCATCCACCATTTTCCAACATTTTGTTGAGTTGGTAATGTTCCCGAGCATCTCTGATATAAAACATAGGAGAGTTTCTTGGGGTGATAACATTAATTGGCGCTGTTGTTGGGGAGAGGAGAATTGAAGCTCAGCTTCCCTGGGAGAATGACACAGTTCTAGATTTTGATGATAGACAAGGTCTGGGCACATATTCTGGTTGTAATCTTCTATCTGGCGACTCCACTGGAGGAAGACCAACCTTTGGCGACTCCACGTCGAAGTTCTAGTGCATTTGGTGAGGCAGGCTTGGAGAAATCCTTTAATAGCCATCAGCTGAATCAGTTGCCTGATCCTGACAATACCGTTAAGCAGAATAAAATTTCGTAGAAATGAGCATCAGGATCAGGTAAGCCTTGGAATTTTTATGTATCTCTGCTAGTGAAGAAATACCTTCAGAGATTCATACAGCTCCTTAGTCATTCATTTCCCTTTCAAACCTCAATAGAAAGAATCTTTCCATGCTATCCATCATATTCCTCTGTCTCTATCAGTCTTTTCATTGATTCATACCATTCAGTCTACTAGTATCCTTTCATATACCCTAGCCATGGCAAGTCAACAAGCTCTTACAAAGATAGAAAAAATAGTTGCTGCTAGGTATGGACCCCTGGTCTTGTCTGTCCCTTTGAATGCCATGCCTGCAGGAGATTATCAAGAATACATGTCCAATTTTACTGGTATAGAACAAGTATTAGCTGAAGATCACCTTGAATCCTTTTATAGCTATGCTGATAACCTGGATATCAATGAAGAGGATGTCTAGATGAGGGTTTTTTTCCAAAGCCTAGATGGGGAAGCTAGAAAATCATTTAGAGAATTACCCCTTAGGTCTATTGCAGATATTGAGGCCCTAGATGATGTGTTCCTAAAACACTGGGGGAATAATGAAGATCTGCTCTTTTATCATACTGAATTTGGGAGCTTGCGGAGAGAAGATGGTGAACTGTTGTCTGATCTTAACATCAGATTCAATCATATGTACAACAGAATGCCAGCTAAAATAAGACCCACCCCTGCTTCTGCCATACTCACTTATGCTAATTCCTTCGATTCTCAGTTATTCCTGCAATTAAGAGAAAGAAGATGTGCTTCTTTGGCTGATATGAAAAATGCAGCCTTTGAGGTAGAAGCAAACATCATTGCTGCAAAAAGACTCAAAGGTGATGCTGAAAGGAGAAGTCAGCGAGGTGAATCCTCATCACCCTCAGAGCCTGAGATCGATGAATTAGCTAAGATGATTGAGTTTTTGGCCTCTGAAGTTTCCAAATTAAAGGCTGAGCAGTATTCTGAGGAAGTAGGAGATACTTGTTCCTTTACTCTTTCACAGCCAAATCCATGTAGAGGAGCAAGTGAACAGTTGCAGATTTTGCAAAGAATCAGAGATGCAAATGAAGATAAAGGGGTGAAGACCCTTTTACAAAATATAGTCATGGAAGAAGAGCATCCTAATGAAGAGGAGGAGGTCCATGGTTTGGAAGGTGCTCCTTTTCTAACCAGAGTTGCCTATGAAGAAGCATTGTCCAGAGGCACTGCTTACTAGTTTGTTATAGCTGCAGAACAACAAGCTGATCAGCAGCAGCAACTAGCAGAAGGTCCCTTCGTCCTCCAAGAATCTGTGCTCGAAGCCAGCTCATCCTCGCATGGCTACGAATATCTGCAGATTTTCCAGCCTGCTTTGGTCCCCAGTCTAGTGATCGAAAAGAGAGAGGAATGCTCCTCATCATCTTTTCTCCCTCTGTCTACTCAAATGACAATCCCTCACAGTTGCCCCTTAAACACTGAGGCAGAACAAAATTCAAGGCTTAAGGGTAAAACTGATCATCTCGGTCTTGATATTCTGATGCCTACTCAAGAGGTCTCCACACAGATTGAAAAGGCAGCTTGTCAGATAACAGAGGAAGAGCATGCACAGTTTTGGAACTCCTCCTTGGGTGAAGATTGTTCAAAGAAAGATTCAGGAGCAGATAATGTTTCTGTGTCCCTTGCACAGGAATACAATGGTGCATCATTCATATTAGTTGTGTAGATCATAGATAACACAGACAAGTACACAGCAGCCATGATTATTCAGCAGCTGTACAAAGGCTCCCATGAAGAACATCCAAGGAGGAGAGCACATAGAAGGGAGATGAAAGTTGATCCATATCTACCTATTAAGCTTAAATTTCCTAAACTGTTTGAGGTAGAGGATCAAATAAATCCTATTTTGCAGCTCTATGATGAAGGGGCTGAGAGAAGGAGAAACAATTTTGATGGTCCATGAGTTGGCCAATTTTGAATAATTATGTTGTCTAAAGTCCTCTGGCCTTAATGATTGTAAGGAGTTTCTTTTCCAGGTTTTAGTGTAGACTTGGTTTGACTCCATGCCCAATGGACACTAGGCATAGTTTTTAAAGTTGGTTTTGCATGAAGAAGGCATTGGTCTGCAGTTCTTGAGACCTCATAGGGAGGGTTTCATCCCCAGAAGGAGCTAGTGTTAGCTCTGCTATAAATTTCAGTGCTTAAAGGTCAAATTCAGGACTGGTGGTTGGTTTGTGCTGAGAAAGGTGCTCGTAGCAGTCGTTCTCCTCCTTCTCCATCGGTTTCCTCACACCCTCTTAACCTCCAATGTCTCTGTTTCTTCTATAAAAATCTTCATTCCCTGCTTTCCTCCATTCTCCTTCAAACTTCTTCTCTTCCCGCTAACCCTGATTTCTTTCAAATCTCAATGCAAATTCATTTTTATCCCATAAACCTACATTTCCTAAAGACCGAGTGCTTAACCCATGAAGCCCCGCCCATATCGCATCCTTCGTTCATAGCCATTGATCATAGCGATCCAAGGGTCGCAGCCCTTTTTCCCGCATGTTAAACATCATGCATATTCCTCGTCTTTTGAACGTCTGTCGCACGATTGGATGGTAGTTGCAAGGCATGATTGCATGACTTTCCCGCCCGTTAACGTGCAATCGCAGTGGTTTCCCGCTGCCACGTGCTACAATTCTATTGGGTCGAGGGGTTATACAGAGACCACCCGATGCCGAAAGCGGTGCGGGGAATACCGCCTGCCTCTCAAAACTGTTCTCCCGCGCATGAATCTCCATGCGTCTTCTGCTTCCGTCAACCGTCGGATCTACCGTGTCCAGATCCAACAGCCTTCGTTTCTCCATCCATTTTTTCTCCTGAAAGCTCCTTCTGTTTCGATCTCCACCACTCATTTATGGGATCCGACGGCCATTACTTGTTGTCGTCCTGTGCACGCCTCCGCCATACTGTCTTTACTCCTTTGACTGTCTTGAGCTCCCGAAGGACAAAGCCATCAGTTACATGTACCCTGTGTAATAAAGCTTCAACTACCTGCATTCAAATAGCAGAGTTGCCAAAGAGGGAGAGTACAGAGCGCGAGCAGATAAACGTAGTCATTAGTCATGGAGCTTGTATCAGTCGATACTTCATCTACCCGAGAAGGACCACAGAATGCTAGGGAATGTCTAAATCATCCATTAAAGTAAGCCGAGTGTAGCAGAACCCCATATCTAAGAATTAATGTGCTAGGTGGTCCATTATGACCCCTTCTCATGTAACATAGCAGAGTGGTTTTGTAACCAACCTCTATATATATCCAGCAGACAGAAGGTTGAGGTTGATGAATGTTATTTTGATGTGAAGTTCAACTTCTGGAGACTGTAACTACTGTGATACCTGCAGCTTCTGGTGATTTTCAGCTAATGCAAGCTTCTTTTGCTGTCAATTGCTCACTTCCCACTTCTTCTTTGTTCCAGGCTGTGCCTGTTATGCATTTTTCATTTGCTCTTGATGTTTAGCATTAAATGGGCTGTCATCCCACCTCTGTGTTAGGATCTGGTTAGTATTATTGAATATGTAAGCAGATTTCTATTGTTTTAATGACAGAGATCTGTCGTCCTGTCTGTGCATTAGGAAATAGATTTACAAACCTTTTAACTAGTTGCAGCTGGCCATCACAAGATCCTGTGCATCTGCTGGTGTGATCAGTATTCTCCATTTTCACTTAATCCTCAAACTGTGAGTAATTGGTGGTCTAAATCCTTGTAGTCTGGGGGTGTTCACCCATGTCTGGGGTCAGGCATAGTAGAAGTGGTTATCTGGCTTGAATATGTAACATTTCTTTCATTCATCCACCATTTTCCAACATTTTTGTTGAGTTTGTAATGTTCCCGAGCATCTCTGATATACAACCTAGGAGAGTTTTTTGGGGTGATAACAAGTCATGTAGGGGCCTTACAATTATTTAGACACGTTTGTTTAATGTGTGCGTGTGTGTATGTGTGCATCAAACATTGGCTTATGTAGCTAATTCATAAAGACATAAGGAAAGGTTATATGTAGAGATCTCACATTTGAAGGTAGTTGGAATAGTTAGGGGAAAGGTGGTTACCTATCCAAAACTTCGCTGGGAAGAAGGCATTTTCCAAAGGCGGAGGAGGTTGAGAGGATAGAAGGAACCTAGGGCTATCCGAGGAGAAATAACTACATACTAGGAGAATTACGAACTCCCTAAGGAATTTATCAAGTGGTTAGCCTGTGGAATTCCAAACTCACTATGGACCTTAGACTAAGTCTAGTTGGGACTAGATAGTCTTAGATCTGAGCATAAATTCTATTCCAATTACTTGGTGTTAAACAAGATTTGGGGGAGACATTGTTTTGACTAGTCTCATAGGTTGGGAGGAGCATTGTCCCCCTTGTGATTTTTTGGCTCAGTAAATGGATAACGAACATAAGGAACATATAAGTATTATTGAATTTGTTGTTTTCTTCTTTAATTGTTTATTGAAATGGAATTTTTGAAACAATTATCTATTATGGTGAAATGTGTGCATGCTTCATATATATCTGGTATAATGACTGACTTGTGAGTATGTGTAAAATTTTGGGTCTAAAGAGACGTCGAAAGGGTTGGAAAACCTTCATAGGATTAATAGTGATATCTAATTCAAAATGAATCTAGGGTTGGTTCTTAGAATGAGCCCATTCAATTGTCAAACCTCGGGACAACTCCAAAGTCTCCAAAATGTAAACTGAGATGAAAATTATTAGGGGGAAGCATAGTAAAAGTAATGAATTTGAAGATTGTTATGCCTTACAGAGTATAACACCACACAAAATTAGGAATTTTATTTTTGAGGAGAAGATGCATTAGGCCTTAGAGTCAAGTCGGGCAACAGACCGATCATGACAGTCCCCTAAAATATTGGCCTAGAAGAAATAAAATGCTGTGAGTCAAGGAAGTATAGTGTTAAGCCGAAGTGGTCGATTGTACATAATGAAATGAAAATTGTAAATATACTAACATTGTGGGATGAATGGCGAAGTAATAGACATCACAAAAATAAATAATTGCCATCAAATATATTCATTAATCAAAAATTATAAATTAGATTAAAGAGGCTCAAATCTTTGTGCGCCAAGAGAAAAATTGAATTGCTCGACCACAACAATTAGATGTAGCTGCAATAACAAATAAAAAGAGTATTATATACTTCACTAGATTACTAAAATAAAAAGAGTCAATACAATATGATATACCACAAAGCATTCAAATTTTATCTCCCTTTATGAGTGTGTAATCAGAGAAACATAGTTCATAGGAGCCAATAAATTTCAAAACAATCATTACACAATAGCAGGAAGCCTCTGAAGTTACAGGTTGTCGGGAAATCAATCTTTATACCAAAAAAAATATGTTATAGTAGGGTTGTAATAGTTAACTAGCCGCAACACCACTAGACTACTTAGACAACAAACCCCAACTAAATATTGAACTGAACATTAAGGGTTCCGAATATGAGGAGAGACCATAATGAACAAGACCTATGCATCTGGAAAGAAGTGAGTTTAATGTGTGAGCTAGCGTAAATGAAGGCAACGTCCACTTTATATATTGACTAAATAAAAACCCAAAAGTGGCCTCCGAATTTACCTGCAGAAGGTAAGAAGATTATTCAACTAAATATTGACCCGAAATAACCTCAGAACTTGTTAATACTGTAAGAGAATGAGATGCGGGTAATGGCAGTAGTCAGAGTGCTTGTAAGGAGCCATAGTCTCTGGTATTCTAAAACATCCTAAATGATCCCGCATTAGTAACATCTTAAACCCAAATAAAATATCTCAAAAGGACCAGTAAGGTAGCCTACGATGGATTACCTAGGTGTAGATAGATCAAAGTCAAAGAAGGTGTCGAAAGCCATTTACAAGTTGTGGTCGAAGGATGGTTGTGCCGAAAAGGAAGTTTTCGTCCAGAAGGAATAACCCAAACATAAATGAAGCAAAACTGTAAATGACACTAGATGGAACATTTGAGGTTTTACCTGCTGGAAAAACCACAAAGCAAATGAAATCTCACATCTGGAAAGTCGAAATAAAATTAAAACCGTCACTGAGAAGTTGAAGAGCTTCTCTCCTGCCAGCAATGGACATAATGGCTTCCCTCTCGGTGCATGGATGGGAGGTAGTTACCTCTAACCAACCTATGTCAATATGAACCATTGATTCAACATCAGTAATCCTTAACCATTGATCTACCACTTACAATGATATTAATGCAGCGTGGGATAACTGGGTTTCATGGAAACTTCAAGATAATCCTCCAGTGTCGACTTAGGGCAGTGGGGTTAAGCTATGACCTGTTGACCTAGGTTACCCAACGACTTGTGAGATAATTTATGTTTATATAAATACAATATATTATCTAATGTCAACCAAAGCATAAATATCAATGTATGCTTTGCAATGAAGTACTTCACATGCGTGATAATATATATAAAATTCAATGCAGGGACCGAGGCAAGGGTCAATATTAATTTTGTTTGTAAACCATATGTAATAATTAGTAGTAACCAAAAAAAACTTTTGGACTATGTGTTACTTGGGTATGTTAAATAAGGTTCAAATTATATATATATATATTAAAAAATTATTAATAACAACAAAATTTTAATAATTTTAAATATATATATATATATATATATATATATATATATATTATATATACTAAATTTTTATATTTTATCGAAATATTACACTTTTACTAGAATTGTAAATAATTGAATAATTTTATATTATTTAAGTGCGTATGGTATAAACTATACATATATAACCAAGTTTAAAGATTAAAATATTTTTTAAATTTACATATCTTGCTTATATATTTAATTATTATGTTTTATTGAAATATTACACTTTTATTATAAGTCTTTTAAATATATAAATTTATATAATTTAAATTTGTATGATATAAATAAAAAATTAGCATATAAAAATTGTACATATAAAAATAGGCAAATAAAAATGAAAAATATTATAAAAAAAAGTTGTATTTTATGTAAGTTAAGAACACCCACTAACTTAATCTATATTGGTCGTCTTGGTTTTCAAGTATAACATTCAAGCTAGATCTCTTCTTTTTAAGTAGTATTTTTACAAATAAATAGATTTTAGCCTTTAATTTTTATTTATTTTTTAAAACAATTTATATTTAATAGAAACTTCAAAAAAATGTAATGTGATTTTTTTCAAATCATATATATTATTTTAGTGATGTAAAGAGTTGAAATTTTATAATGATTAGTTTCAAAGACAAAACCAAAAAAAGAACAATGCCCAACAGAAAATGGAAATAGGAAAACATAGATATTATTTTTTGAATAAATGCCAAGTCAATAATATATCTCATTAGCCAACCAATTACAAAACAAATAAATCTGTATTCATATCAAAATTTGAAGTATTATGCAAAATAGAGGAGGAGGAGTAAATTAGGACATAAGAAAAAAATTAATAGGAAATCGTATGATTAATGGATTCCTAAAATTAACTATATTTATATAGTAAAATATCTTTAAATTTTTCTAATAATTATAGAAATAATCGATGAAAAGAATAAACATAAAATATTATTATTATAGCACTAATATTTTTTATATAAACTTATTATTTGTTTTTAATTAATATAAAAATTAAAATTAAAATTAAATTTTATAAAAAATAACTATATAATATCAATGTAGATCTAACTAAACCTGGAAATTATCAAACGTTTATAGTAGTCGAAGTTTTAAAAGTGTCTGAACACTCCAAAATTAAAATAGATCCAACATTAAAATCAATATAATTATGTTGTACACCACACATTTTTTTGTATAATAGAAGATTAAAATATATTATAAAATAAAATAAGTTGAATTACTTATTGTTTAATGATTATTTTCATTGTAACTCTTTGAATGATATACATCTTAATTTATAATGAAATAATTACTTTGTTATGAAACTAAATATTTTAAAATATTTTTTAACAATTATATCATTATTCATCATCAAAGAGGGAGTGATTATCATGGATGCTCGTCATGATAGGGAAAGTGATTATCATGGATGCGAGTGGGATAGTAATGAGATTTGATATGGTGGGTGGTGGAGGCCTATGCCTTCGACCACATGGAGTGGGTATTCAAGTCTTCGGGATGCACATGAGGAGTATCATCTTGGGTATTCAAGGTTTTAGGATCCACATGAAGACTATCATCTTTGGAATTTGACACTAGCTTTATGGTTTGATGCAATAGTTGGCTCACCCAGGATCCACATGAAGACTATCATCTTTGGAATTTGATACTAGTTTATGGTTTCATGCAATAGTTGGCTCACACAGGATTATCAGTTTTTAGTTGTTGCGTCTATCTAGATTATTTTTGTAGCAATCGTAGGAATTTTAGCATGGTTTCTAAGAATTTTCGAAGAATTTCACTAAGAAATCCTCCTAGCTTGTGGTTAATTATGGTTATTTCATATATGTGGGATGCTTACATAGAACAAAATTCTTTCTCTGTTATTTGTAATTTCATACTCTTCATAGCTAGTTTCATTTATTCGGTTAATAACACTCCTAGGAGAAGGATTCTTCATACTCATTGTGTGGAAAAGGAATGTGATTGGAAGAAAGGGAACCAATGTGATGCGGGAGCATCCAGCCAAAAAGGAAATTATTGTAAATAATAGAAATAGGGGTCATGCATTAGTTAATTAGATATTCTCAAATAAAACTAGGAGAGCTTTTAGGCATAAAGGAGTGGATATGGAATTTAAGGGATAAGGAAAGCTTTTCTATTTTAGAATAGGAAAAAGACAGAATAAAGCTAAAAAGATGCTTTTGCCATATGTATGCATTGCATGAGCTTTAGTTAGGATTTTTAGAGCATGCTAAGTTAATAAATTAAGAAGCCTCCAAGGCATTAGGCAGAGGGTGTGAGGAGTGAGCAAGGTTTCTCCTTGGGAGCCTTGGCAGTTTGTAAAAGGGCCATAGATTTGCATATCTGGCCATATATGTGTATACTTTATGTAAATATGAATTCAGTCATGAATGAACTTGTTTGCCTTAATGAATTCTGAGATGAGTGTGCTTGATGGATATACAACTCGAAATTGAATGAGGTGCTGATGGTTCTCATTTTTCTATGCGCTATAATCATGTGTATTAATTGTTGAAGGCTTGAATTCGGTAGCGTGTATGTCTCTTTCTATGCCAAGAATTCTGGTGGCTTTATTAATGGACTGTAATGGATTTCCAACTTTAACGCGGTCTTGATTCTTCAAGGGCGCATATGGGTTGATGTCATAATTGTTCTGGTGATCTCCATTCGATGGTTGCAGCGAAGTAAAACTCTGACATAAGACCAAACCTCGTGGTTATAAAATATATCGGCGTGGCACCTGTTCATACAACCTGTGTACATCGTAATCAAAGAAAGGGTTCCAATTTGGAACCGAACCCATATATGTTGGTGTCTATCGCCGAGACAGCAAAGTTAACAATTGGGTCGATAATAAGGGTATTGGGTTCAGTGTAGGAGCCATTGCAATCGCCGATTTATATAACTGACCGATGCTATCAATTATATATGTGTTGACATAAGAAGTGGTGATAGAGTTGCAATTGATATATGTGTAACAATTTTAATTTACAGCCAGCGGGGATATATATACGTGGGTTTCAGTTCATGATTTAAAAGCCTGCTTACAGCCAGCGCCGATAGAAGAGATGGAAGATAACGGCCAACTGTTATATATATGCATAGGCGTTGATTTTTAAAAGAAATTGCGCAATAACTCCGCGTGCAACAGAGCAGAGCTATATATATAGTTCAGTTGCATAAAAGGATTGAGGCGTGGAATCATTGGAGGGAGCCATCAGCGCATAATTCAGAACGAGACCTTGAGTTGAGGAGCGATTCATACAAATTACGACCTTTGTGTATTAATATGTGGGCGCCTTTGTTTACTGAGGATTGGTTAAAAATCCGCGTTCATGCAAAACCATATGTGCAAGTGTGTAAGTGAATATAGGGATATGTATGCGCATGGCCATTCTTGAATTGTAAGTCCATTTCAATATGTTGTTTTTAGAGTTTTATGGAGAGCACTAGTATTTTATTCCAAAATCTTGTTGCCTTGGAATTGGGCTGAATAACCAGAATTTAAGTATATACTCTGGCGTGTATTGAAGCGAGTGTTTTATATGCTTGTCAGCAGAAAGATCCTGGTAGAAGTGGCCTAGGAGAGGCCTGGGCTGCATCAGGTCGTATCAGAGCTAGAATGCTCAGGTGAAGATATTTGTTTCTTTTTGAGAATTGAATGTGTGATGAATGATTTTTTAATCTGATATGCAAACTACACAAGTGAACAGGATTGCAGAAGAGAAAGGAGGACAAGATCATGCAAGGTCTTAAGAGGTGAGATAATTTTCTGATTTGAAATTTGTAATTGAAGTTTATGGTTGCAGAAGTGGCAGTGAACCTGAAGAATCCAATAAGGAATTGGATAAAGAGGACAACTGAAGTGTTCTCAGGAGAGAGAAGGAGATTGCAGAAGCCTAGAGGGAGCAAAGGTGTTGCTCAGGAGAAGGTTCCAGACAAAGAACCGTGCTTACCAAAAGACTAAGTAAGGAGAGCTTAGTGAGGTAAGATTGCAGCTAAGAAAACTAGCTGTTGCAGAGGCTTGTTGCAAAGGAGAATCAACAGAGGTTGAAGAAAGTTGCAGATAAGAGAAGCCTACAGGAGCAGTGGAGAATGCTCGAAAGGTTCCAGCAGAGGACCAATGATTACCAAAAGACCAGATCCGGAGGGAAGGATTGGTGAGGTAAGTGGCAGCAAGAGAGCTTGTTGTGGCGGAGGCTTCATGCAACTCATAGGTGAGGAACTCATGGCGAGGAAGATGACTACTGATAGTCATAGCAGAGGTTCAGGAAAAGGCCACGGTAAAGGACATAAGAAAGAGGATACCAAGGTAAATGGCAAGAAGATGAGTCCAAAATACATTTGTGAACCAGAACAAGGAGAATTTCTGGGAGATAGTGAAGATGAAGGCTTGAAGACTGAAACTTCAAGTAAGAACAAAGGGTCATATGATTTTAAATCTGACAATTTGTGGATGTTTGCAGGTGAAAGACAAAGAAATGGGATGACTGCAGAAGTTCGAGAAAGAGAGATTGCAGTAATGAAGGTACAATTGCAGGTACTGGAAGAATGGCTGCAAGAGCAGAAAGATCAGAATGGAAAATGGATCTTTCCACTAAGGTGAAAGAGAGTGATTTGGCGACAGTTGCAGAGAAGGTTGAAGCAAATTATGATTGCCTTGTTGAAAAAGGGACTTAGAGTTCTTGCGCCAGAGTTGGAGTTTGAAATTCCCGCATGCAGATATATTAAGAGGAAAATGTTGAAGGAAGCAGTCAAGACTGAAAAGTCTCATGATTTAAAAACTAATAAGTTGCGCATGTTTGCAGGTACAGAACAGGAAGATAAACAAACTTTAGAGTTTGTGCAAGAAGAGTTAAACCTGAAAGCTGTTCAGATCAATAATGAGTTAGCAAGATCTCAGAAGCAGATGGAGAAGAAGGAGTCTAATCAGGATGTTGATGCAGAAAGAGAAGGACCAGCTGATGATTGGTCAAAAACTAGTGGAGGTATAAAAAATCATGTGAAATTTCCAAGGTCTACTCCTAATGAAGTTGTTGAATTGTATAGGAAACTAGATCTCTAGAGAAGAGAGTTGGAGAGACAGAGGACTGATTGGATGGAGAAACAAGGGAAGAGAATCTTTGGGAATGACAATCATAAAGCTGAAGATGGTAAGAAGGAAGGACTAGCTAACAGTCTCATGGTGAAGGCAAATCAGCATACTGATGTGCTGATTGGGATGAAACAGCATACTGAGATACTGGCAGAGGGAAGTAAGGCACTGATGCCTTGTGATTTTTGTTTTAACGTGTGTTTTGTGAATGCAGGAAATGTTGTTGGTGCTGAGAAACATTTGACTCAGCTGAACAGTCAATCAAAGGGAAAAGAAGTTCTCTGTTCCAGAAGACAAGAGAGGGTGGATGATCGGGTGGCAGTAAGAAATGAGAAAGTCAGAACAGAGACGAGCATAGAAGCAAGAAATCAGCAGCTTGAAGATTTATTGGACAAGGAAATTGAATTAATCAGAAGAATCATGCTGAAAGTATCTCAGAAAAAGACAGCAGCAAAGAAGAGAAGTAGCAGAAGCAGCAAGAGGAAGACAACAGAAGATTGCAAGAGTACAGCTAGTGGAGCAAAGCAGCATAAAGTGTGGAGACCTCGAGAAGAATAGACAGAAGCAGTGGCAAGTGCAAAGTTACAGTACAAGATATGGGATCCAGGCAAACATGGAGCTGAACACATGATCAGGAGATCATGAAATTTTTCTACCTTGGGAGTATGATGCGGGAGCATCCAGCCAAAAAGGAAATTATTGTAAATAATAGAAATAGGGGTCATGCATTAGTTAATTAGATATTCTCAAATAAAACTAGGAGGGCTTTTAGGCATAAAGGAGTGGATATGGAATTTAAGGGATAAGGAAAGCTTTCCATTTTAGAATAGGAAAAAGACAGAATAAAGCTAAAAAGATGCTTTTGCCATATGTATGCATTGCATGAGCTTTAGTTAGGATTTTTAGAGCATGCTAAGTTAATAAATTAAAAAGCCTCCAAGGCATTAGGCAGAGGGTGTGAGGAGTGAGCAAGGTTTCTCCTTGGGAGCCTTGGCAGTTTGTAAAAGGGCCATAGATTTGCATATCTGGCCATATATGTGTATACTTGTTTATGTAAATATGAATTCAGTCATGAATGAACTTGTTTGCCTTAATGAATTCTAAGATGAGTGTACTTGATGGATATACAACTCGAAATTGAATGAGGTGCTGATGGTTCTTATTTTTCTATGCGCTATAATCATGTGTATTAATCGTTGAAGGCTTGAATTCGGTAGCGTGTATGTCTCTGTCTATGCCAAGAATTCTGGTGGCTTTATTAATGGACTGTAATGGATTCCCAACTTTAACGCGGTCTTGATTCTTCAAGGGCGCATATGGGTTGATGTCATAATTGTTCTCGTGATCTCCATTCGATGGTTGCGGCGAAGTAAAACTCTGACATAAGACCAAACCTCGTGGTTATAAAATATATCGGCGTGGCACCTGTTCATACAACCTGTGTACAGCGTAATCAAAGGACGGGTTCCAATTTGGAACCGAACCCATATATGTTGGTGTCTATCGCCGAGACAGCAAAGTTAACAATTGGGTCGATAATAAGGGTATCGGGTTCAGCGTAGGAGCCATTGCAATCGCCGGTTTATATAACTGACCGATGCTATCAATTATATATGTGTTGACATAAGAAGTGGTGACAGAGTTGCAATTGATATATGTGTAACAATTTTAATTTACAGCCAGCGAGGATATATATACGTGGGTTTCAGTTCATGATTTAAAAGCCTACTTACAGCCAGTGCCGATAGCAGAGATGGAGGATAACGGCCAACTGTTATATATATGCATAAGCATTGATTTTTAAAAGAAATTGCGCAATAACTCTGCGTGCAACAGAGCAGAGCTATATATATAGTTCAGTTGCAATAAAGGATTGAGGCGTGGAATCATTGGAGGGAGCCATCAGTGCATAATTTAGAAGAGACCTTGAGTGAGGAGCGATTCATACAAATTACGACCTTTGTGTATTAATATGTGGGCGCCTTTGTTTACTGAGGATTGGTTAAAAATCCGCGTTCATGCAAAACCATATGTGCAAGTGTGTAAGTGAATATAGGGATATGTATGCGCATGGCCATTCTTGAATTGTAAGTCCATTTCAATATGTTGTTTTTAGAGTTTTATGGAGAGCACTGGTATTTTATTCCAAAAGCTTGTTGCCTTGGAATTGGGTTGAATAACCAGAATTTAAGCATATACTCTGGCATGTATTGAAGCGAGTGTTTTATATGCTTGTCAGCAGAAAGATCCTGGTAGAAGTGGCCTGGGAGAGGCCTGGGCTGCATCACAATGCAATTTCCTTCATCAAGGAAACATAAGACATGCTCTTTGTGGTTACTAGAGGCATGTGCACTAGGTTATAGGCCTAAGTTTCATGGATATATTCTCAATTTCTGTTTAGAGTTTTCATCTCATCCCTAGTTTTTCTCTTTGGTTGTTTCTCCCCTCTATCTCTATATTATCTTTGTTTCACTAGGCATGCTTTATATTTTTTGGTCTTTAGATATACCTTCATGACACCATTCTGGACCTCTATCCTTTGTTAATTTTTTTCTTTCAAATCTGGCTTAGAGATGGTTTTTTAATTCTATTTCTATTTGTAGTCTCTAGTGAGACTCTTCTAGTGTTTTTAAGGCAAGGGCATTCCGTCATCATCCTTTCCTTTTAGTTTATTATTCCATAACAATTTTCTTGGTTCATTGAGCATGGTTTCCTTTGGTTCTTTTCGCTTTAGTTTTCTCACCCATTCCCAATTTTTCCACTTAGTTTGTATCTCTACAACCACGGTCCATTAGGAACATTCAACAGTCAAAGAGAAAGAATAAGGTTGCTCCCTCTTGTTCACATGCCCAAATCTTGGCAGAAAGGCTAGCAATTTTGTATGTGCAATTTACCGCTCGCCATATTTGCACAGAATTTGTAGATTCAAAATGAGATGCTATAACTAAGACATGATTCATTATGAATGTTGATGTAGAAGAAAAAGTTGGAGGATAGTTGCCAATAAATGGGAATATTGAGACTAGACAAACAACATACATTAAAACTATGGACATTTCTTGACAATTGAAAACCATCACAGAAAAATCATTAATACACATTTCTTATCATACCCCTGGTGTAATTTCTTTTTCAAACATTATTATTTATATTTACTTGTAAATGTTGTGGAAATATTGGTTGTGGGGCCAAGACTAAAGTTGACTAACAAATGTAAATATTAATTTTAATTAATAAATATTATTTATATTATTATTGTTTATTTGAAAATAGAAGAGGAGCCATGATGTGAGTAGGTGAGCTACTTAATTGTCAAGAAGTGTTTAAGAATTAGTTGTAGTCCAAGAGTCCAAGAAAGGATAGTTTTCAAGTGATTGTTGTCATAGTTAAAAATTAGAACTCCTCCATCTTTAAAAATATTCATACCATCATACTTAACATGAGAGGAGAGAAAGCTCATAGGTGGAAAAATAGAAAAATATTGTGAGAGAAAAATGCATGTGGGGTAATGAGGTTGCAGTGGAAAAGAATGATTTGACCTAGACAAAATAAAAGATTATTAGCCTAAATTTAGCATGAAATGATTAGGGATTTAAGAGGAAACTTATGAAAGTGACTATTTTTTTTCCTAACAAAACAATTGCCTATGGATCAGAGGGGACTTTGAATATAACAGTTCGTTGGTTTAGTGAAGGGTGGTTTCTCCTATTCTTTTCTCAAATATATTGATAAGTCAATGGACCGAAATACCATAAATATTTAGAAATTTATATTTTCGAATATTTATATAATAATATGCTATGATAAGGTTGATTGGCAAGTCTATGATTTCATAAATGAATTTCTTCCATGGATGAATCTTTAATCTTAGTTATGAGGTTATATAAGTTAGTTTATTTTGTTTAAAAGGAAAAAAAAAAAAAGTAAAGTTGTTGTAGTTATTGTCTTTCTATAAAAACATATATTGATACATATGTTGATAATTTATGTACATATAAAAAAGTAGTCAGTGTTAGTAGGGTACCAAACAAAACTAAATTAAGGCCTATGTAAGAATTTCAAAAATCACTACAGTCCCTTCCAAAAGTACCCTTGAGAGGATTTAATGAGGAAACTTGAAAACAGGGTCCAACACGAAGTACTTTGTGTATTAAGGGATCTTTATGGTTAAAGATTGTTGTGATTATGATACAAGTGTTGTCCTAGATGGAAACTCACTCACAGGCCAATTTAGTTTTGGTAAAAGGCAACTCACAGTACAACAGGTATATTCAAAGGTAATAGGGTAGTGGTACAGAGGAACAGGAAGATGGACTAAGGTCTATTGATCAGAATAAAGAAAGTAAAAGAAAAGGTTGATGTAAAGCTGTTTAAGAAGTATACATAGGTCCACTTAGTCAAAGCAACATATACACATTGGTCCATAGAACAAAAAGAGCATATACGTATACACGCACTCCCACAGGAGGGAAAGTGCGTACATGTTGGAAAAACAAGGTTTTTGTCCGAGGTATTGACCCTAGGTATTTGGTCCAAGGTATTGGTCCTAAGTGGTTTTGGTGGGAGGTATTGATAAAGGATCTAAGTATATAAGGAGGAGAAGATGAAAGGGCTAAGTAATCAAGGAATGAATATCTTATGAAGTGTTAAATGTGCAAGTGTATGGGTTTCTAAGTAATACTTCTATCTGAATTATATTTTATCTTACAAGGGCTATGTTTGTGATTTGATCTGAAATACTTTGTGCACGTTGAATTCAATATTGTATCAAGATCATGAGACCTGGAGTGACTTATTATTGAATGATCTGATATTGGTTGGGCTAGAACTAATTATGTAGACCTGTTTTATTCTTTAAATATCGTGATCTAGGTTTGCTTGAAGTCTGGAAGTGTAGTGAAGTTATGAAGTAAGTATTTGCAGATCTGTACATTGGTTCGCTTTGGTGAAGGTGCGTATATACGCTAGTTCAAACCTTCTAAGTAGTGTATGCAATATAAAAGCTCGATGTTCAAGGATGACTAATCTATCAGATCAATGTTGTTGTTTTATTGTTGTCTGTTAATGAAGTCTTCTTAGATCTAAATGTAAAACTGAATGAATAAGGAGTTTGACATAGAATTAATTGATTGTATAAGTGAGAAGGGTGATCTATGTTGTTGCCTGTGTAAAGCTCTATAAATAGACAGTGGATGGTCAGTATATTGCTGGTTGGTACAGACTTGATTTAGAAGTTTAATGTTTCAGTAGCTTTGAAGGTATACGCAAGTTTGATTACAGGAAGTAAAGTTTACACACAGGTTGGGTTCAATAAAGTAGCATGTACAATCTGATGCATGGTTTTTGAGGTTACAGCTCGCTTTGACTGATGATATAAGTTTCTGGGTTCAACGAAGTGTTCTGGTGTTAGTGATATGATTGTTCAGATTAAATGAATGTTGGTTGATGCCATTTTAGTTCCAAAGTTTCTGATGGGTCCAGTATGAAAATTTGATGAAACGAGGCCTTCATGTGTATTGTCATGTACCAAGAGCATCTAGTCTAGAAATTTATGAAATGTGGTCCCTGGTGGAAGAGAGAAGGTAGTAGCCTTCTGTAAGTCGACGCCTACACACTAGTAAACACATTGGCTGGTACAAGAGCCAGGGGGTTGCAGCTCCCTTCCAGTAGAAGATGGAAAATGAGAGAAGGTTGTAGCCTTCTGCAGGTGGGTGCTTATGTCCTGGTATGAGTCTGCACTGGTACAATATTGTAAAAAAAAAAAATCTTATTTTTAAAAGAAGACAGAGATGACAACAACAGGTGGTTTTCACCCACATTGGGTTTCCACCTTAAATCTTGGTGTTCATGTGTGTTGCTCACGTGTGATGCTTTATTATGTTTTACTGCATTTTTTAATAAGTTATTGATGCACTCATTAAAGATCAACACATGATAAATTATTAAATCACAATTTCTCTGGGTATATGATGGTTTCTCTAATCACAATTGCATGTACATGCTAGTTCACTTCACAGAAGTAGCGTATATAAATAAGATTTGGAAATAAAATTATTGATCTGATAATACTGATTCACCCCCCTCTCAGTGTTATTTCCAACAATTGGTATCAGAGCAACTCCTTCAGAAGAAGCTTGATTGCTTGAAAGTAGATCTTTCAAGATGAATAATCATGAAGGCATGGGATCCATCAGGCCACCAATCTTCAATGGGAGCAACTTACTATATCGTAAAATAAGAAACAGAGCCTATCTACAATTGCTTGGAGCAGATATTTTGGAAATTGTGGAAGGAGGATATCAATTCCCAACAGAAATTCCTACAGAATTTGCAGGTAAGAAGTTATACGAAACCAATGCCAAAGCAGTCAACACATTATTGGGAAGTCTGTCATAATCAGAATTTGTCAAAGACATGTATCTCAAGACAGCCAAATAGATATGGGACAAAGTCATTCAAAGCTACGAAGGAGACTCTCAGGTAAAATGTTGTAAAATTCAAACTCTCAGAATTCAGTATGAAACTCTTAAGATGCACAATGAAGAGAGTATTGCTAGTTACTTTTTGCACATAGATGAGATTGTTAATTGTATGAAGAATCTGGGTGAAGAGATAAAGGAAGTTACTTTAGTTGAGAAAATTTTCAGATCCTTGTCTTCTAAATTTGAGTCAAACGTGTCTACCATAGAAGAAAAATAGGATCTTCAGATTAACACTGTGACTCAACTTCATGGAATCCTAACTACCTTAGAAATGAGAAAACGAGTTCCATCAGGTATGAGAGAAGCCACATTTAAAGCAACAGGAAAGAGAAAATAAAATGAATAGCACCATGACTCAGGACACATTTAAGAAGAAGAAGATGAGGTAAATTTTGTTAAGAAGCTTCAACGGGGTTTCAGAAGATTCAGAGGTGAGCTACCTTTCCAATGTTTTTCTTGTGGTAGAGTTGGTCACTATGCTACCAAATGTCCTCATAAAGATAATGAAAAAGGGAAGGAATAGGAAAAAGGCAATAGAAAACAGGTTGTGAATAGAAGGAGTTACTATACGCATGAAGATAGTGATGGTTTATCTAATAGTGATGAAGATGAAACGGAACAAGATTATGGAATTCTCATGGCCTATGACAATGATGACTTTTTAGATGCATTAGAAGAGGAATATTTTCTTGAACAAATCACTAAATTCAAAATCATTTTAGAAGAAAAGAGTATGATCTTAGAAACTTTGACAAACCAACTTGCTGAAGGGGAAAAACACAACGAAAATCTAAAATGTGAAATTGTGGGTCTAAGAAAATATCTTGAGAAGACAAAATATCTCAATCTTAGATTTGCTAAAGGATTAGAAAACTTAAATGAAATTATCAAATTTGAGCATTCTCCTCTGATAAATACAGGTGTTGGATATACTGAAGAATCATCTCAACCACAGAAGTTGTCAACCTCCATCAAAAGCTATCTTGATGCAGCAAAGACGAGTGAACAATATGTCAATCATCAGAAAAGGCCCAAAACTACTCATCAGGTAAATGATACTCAATTTACTCTAAGGATGAATACCAGTAGAAGATACAACCAACAGGTAAACAATGTCAAACGATTCTATGATCGTAGAAAATTCTTTAATGAGCAATGTTTTTCATGTCATAACTTTGGACACAAGGTTGCTCAATGTGTTGCTTACAAAACCATCAGGACTAGAGAAGCACGAAATAAAAGAAGTACAATAGTAATCAAGAAGAGTTCCTATAATAACTTTTCTCCTCTTGAAAATGAAATAAAATTCTCGATTTGTAACAACTTTGGTCATGAAGAATCTGATTGTAGGAGCAAATTTCGGCCAACATTTCAAAAGGAGCAAATGCCATTAAATCCAAAGATATGGAGAAGGAAGGAATCTCAATTAGAAAGATGTGGTATAGCTTTGTATGAAGAAGGACAAGAAAATCAATGGTACATCGACAGTGGATTCTCCAAACACATGACATGTGACAAAGAGAAACTTCATTCATGTAATGCTTTAGAAAAGGAAAAGAATCTCTCATTTGGAAATGACACTCTAGCTGTCATTAAAGTTAAAGGTTCTGTTCTCTTGAAAGAAAAGGTTAAAGATGGAAATGCCATGTATCTAGATGGTTTAAAGCATAACCTGTTGAGTGTCATTCAAATGTGTGACCAAGGAAATGAAGTGGTGTTTTGATCAAATGGATGTGTCATTTGTGAACTTGATATAGGAAAGACTGTGATCAAAGGTACAAGAACTCCAAACAACTTATACATACTCAAAGGAGGACAAAAACAATTCTATCTAAGCAAAATAGATGAAAACTATTTGTGGCACAAAAGATTGGGAAATCTAAGATTTTCTCAAATAAGAAAATCATGCAGGCTTAAGGCAGTTCGTGATCTTCCAGATATCAGCATCCCAGAAAATACCATATCCAAATCATGTCAAATTGGTAAGCAAAACAGAGTTCACTTCATTGAAAAGGAAGGATCAACAAGTAAGCCTCTTGAACTCATCCATACTAATTTATGTGGACCAAAAAGGAGAAAGTCACCTCGTGGAGAAGAATACTTTATCTTGTTTATTGATGTTTTTTCTAGGATGTGTTGGATAAGTCTTCTAAAACATAACGATGAAGCTTTTGAAAAGTTTAAAGCCTTCAAATCTTTAGTTGAAAATGAATCAGTTCGAAAATTCAATGTCTCAGATCTGATCAAGGGGGAGAATTTATCAGATGAATTCTTTGACTTTTATGAACAACATGGAACAAAAAGGCAATTCTCCACTGCAAGAACTCTGTAGCAAAATGGTGCGGTAGAAAGGATGAATAGAACAATTCAACAAATGGCTCGAGCTATGCTTGATGAATCTGGAACTCCTGCAACCTTCTGGGGTGAAGATGCATTTGCTGCCCTGACTATTCTGAACAAAGAAAATGTTTGAGTAAATAGCAATCAAACTCCACATGAACTTTGGTATGGTAAGCCTCCTACTATAATACACATTAGAGTTTTTGGAAGCAAATGATTTATCGAAAGGACTGATGAAAAACTTGGAAAGTTTAAAAGACTTTGGAAAATTGTTGAAAGCATTGATGTTGTAGTTGATGAAGCATGCAAAAATCCAGAACAGATGAAATCAATAGAGGAACATGAAAATGAGGAAGATGGGGGATTCTTTCGCACATCAAATCAAAATGATATTGCAGAAGAAATGAATGAAGCATCAGAAGAAGATACAAGAGACACGGAAAAAACTCCATCCATATATTTATAGAAGAATAATCCAGAATCTCAAATTCTAGGGGAAAAAGGGTCTGTAGTACAGAAAAGAAGAACTCTTATAGGGACCTCAAGTTATCTCGCATTAATATCCTCCACACAACCTCAGAATGTACATGAAGCATGCAAATATGAATGTTGGGTCAAGGCCATGGATGAAGAACTTGAGAAAATTGAAAAGAATGATACTTGGGAATTAGTTCCTAGATCTCATGATAAAAAAATTATAGGAACAAAATGGATATTTAAGAACAAGGTTAATGAAAATGGATAAGTTATTAGAAACAAGGCCAGACTTGTTTGTAAAGGCTATGCTCAACAAGGAGGTATAGATTTTGAAGAAACTTTTGCACCTGTTGCCAGACTTGAAGCAATAAGGATGTTTCTTCCTCTTTCTAGTTTTCAAAAATTCAAAGTATATCAAATGGATGTAAAATAAACCTACCTTAATGGGGATTTAGAAGAAGAAGTTTATATTGAATAGCCAGAAGGATTCATTATTGGAAATGATGAAAAATTCATATGCAAGCTCAAAAAGGCTCTCTACGGATTGAAACAGGATCCAAGGGCTTGGTATTACCACCTTCAAAAATATCTACAACATCAAGGCTTTACAAAAGGTTATGCAAATAGCAATTTATACACAAAGATTGAAAATCATAAATTGCTAATTATTGTTGTTTATGTTTATGATATCATTTTTGGTAGCAATGAAGAATCCATGAGTTAGAAGTTTTCTTCAGTAATGCAGCAAGAATTGTAAATGTCCTTACTTGGTGAACTTACTTATCTTCTTGGTCTACAAGTTAGGCAAACAAAATATGGTATCTTTCTTTCACAAACCAAATATCTCAAGTAGATCTTGAATAAGTATGAAATGGAAGATTGTAAACCAATATGTACTCCAATGGTAACAAGGTGTAGTCTTAGCTCTAATGATGAATCACTAGGAATAAACCAACCAACTTACAGATCTATGATTTGAAGTCTGCTTTATCTAACAGGTACCTAACCTGATATCATGCATGCGGTAGGAATTGTTGGAAGGTTCCAAGCAAATCCAAAGGAATCACATCTCTAGGCGGTCAAAAGAATTTTCAGATATCTTCAAGGAACTTAGGACTTTGGACTATGGTATCCTAAAGATACAAACCTTACTCTTCATGCATATATAGATGTAGATTGGGCAGGAAGTGTTGATGATCGAAAGAGCACTAGTGGAGGTGCATTCTATATGGGTTCTCAGTTAGTGTCTTGGTTCAACAAGAAACAGAGTTTGATTGCTTTATCTATAGCTAAGGAAGAATATGTGGCTGATGCATCTTGTTGCACATAACTAATTTGGATGACGCAAACTTTGAAAGACATTAAGATCACATGTACTCCACCCATATCCATTCTATGTGATAATACAAGTGCCATCAGTATTTCAAAAAATCATGTCATGCACTCCAAGACCAAGCACATACCCATCAAGTACCATTTTTTACGAGAAAAAATGCTTGAACAAAAGGTCAAATTGGAATATGTTCCTTCCAAAGAAGAAGTTTCTGATATATTCACTAAAACACTACACAGAGAAACATTTGGATATCTTAGACAAAGTTGGGAGTAGTTGTTGCATCATCATGCTGTTAAATCCAGTTTTTTAGAGGAAGGTTATTATATGAGGGTTTCATGAAGTATAGTCACGTATACATGTAGGTTTCTATGGATGAAGAAGTGTATATGTTTTTTTGATAGAAAAATAGTGGGTCAGACTGTGATATGGGTGTTCTGTTTGATGTTGATGATTACAGTCTGACGATATGCCCTTTTCATTGATTTTTCTCTGACTGACAAAGATGCCTTGATGAATGACTTGTTGACAATGCACAGGTAAGACAGGTTTAGGGGGAGCATTAGCCTTCACACGCATTTGGCATTGTTGGCATTATGGTTGCTGAGTCCAGCTATGGCTTCAGATATTTATACCATTTGTTTTTTAATTCATGTAAAGGTCTAGGGTGTGATATGACTTCTCATATATTTGAATGAGTGTTGTTGGACAAATGTTGTAATATTTATTATACATCTATAATGTATAAACAATTGGTATATCCCCACTTGGTTGGGTGATTGATGTATGAATGAGTCATTGGTCATAAGGAGGTCATACCGACTTAGTTGAGTTATAGAGTGAAGTTATTATTTTAAATCATATCTCTGTAGACTTGACATGTACTCAGGGGGAGCATGGACAACATCATAATGTATATCAAACGAAGAAAGTTGTTTGGTCTACCCTTTGCCCTTGATGTTGAAGGGGGGAGTATTTTGGTGTTGCATGGTATCTCTAACTGTTTCTACAACTTGCAGTAATCAACACCATCATGGTTGCCATCAAGTCCAAAGGGGGAGATTGTTGTCATTATGATACAAGTGTTGTCCTTGATGGCAACTCACTCATAGGTCATTTCAGTTTTAGTAAAAGGCAACTCATAGAACAATAGGTATATTCAAAGGTAACAGGGCAGTGGTACAAAAGAAAAGGAAGATGGAACTAAGGTCTACTGATCATAATAAAGAAAGTAAAAGAAAAGGTTGATGTAAAGTAGTTTAAGAAGTATACGCAGGTCCACTTAGTCAAATCACCATATACACACTAGTCCACAGAACAAAAAGAGCGTATACGTATACATGCACTCCCACATGACGAAAATCACATACATGATGGAAAACCAAGGTTTTGGTCCGAGGTATTTGGTCCAAGGTATTTGGTCTGAGGTATTGACCCTAGGTATTTGGTCAAGGTATTGGTCCAAGGTATTGATAAAGGATCTAAGTATATAATGAGGAGAAGATCAGAGAGATAAGTACTTAAGGAATGAATATCATATGAAGTGTTAAATGTGCAAGTGTGTGGGTTTCTAAGGAATACTTCTATTTGAATTATACTTTATCTTGCAAGGGCTATGTTTGTGATTTGATCTAAAATACGTTATGCACCTTGAATTCAATATTGTATCACAATCATGAGACCTAAAATGACTTACTATTGAATGATCTGATATTAGTTGGGCTAGACCTGATTATGTACACCTATTTTATTCTTTAAATATCGTGATCTGGGTTTTTCTGAAGTCCGGAAGTGCAGCAAAGTTATGAAGTAAATATTTGCAGATCTGTACGTTGGTTCGCATTGGTGAAGGTGCATATACATGCGGGTTCAGCCCTTCCAAGTAGCATATGCAAAAGAAAAGCTTGATGTTCAAAGGATGACTAATTTATCAGATCAGTGTTGTTATTTTGTTGTTGTCTGTCAATGAAGTCTTCTTAGATCTAAATGTAAAACTGAATGAATAAGGAGTTTGATATCTGATTGACTGATTGTATAAGTGAGAAGGGTGATCTCTACTTCTACGTGTGAAAAGCTCTGTAAATAGACAGTAGATGGTCAGTATATTGCTGGTTGGTACAAACTTGATTCAGAAATTTAATGTTTCAGTAGTTTTGAAGGTATACACATGTTTGATTATAGGAAGTAGTATTTACACATAGATTGGGTTCAGTAAAGTAGCGTGTACATTTTGATGCATGGTTTCTGAGGTTACAACTAGTTCTGACTGATGATGCAGGTTTCTGGGTTCAGAAGAGTGTTCTGGTATCAGTGATCTAATTGTTCAGATTAATTGAATGTTGTTTGATGCAGTTTTAGTTTCAAAGTTTTTGATGGGTCTAGTATGAAAAATTATTGAAACAAGGCCTTCATGTGTATTGTTATGTACCAGGAGCATCTAGTCTGAAAATTTATGAAACGTGGTCCCTGGTGGAAGAGAGAAGGTAGTAGCCTTCTGTAGGTCGGTGCCTACATACTAGTAAACACATTGGCTAGTACAAGAGCTAGGGGGTTGCAGCTCCCTTCCAGTAGAAGCTGGAAAACGAGAGGAGGTTGTACCCTTCTATAGGTGGGTGCCTACGTACTAGTATGAATCTGCACCAGTACAAGATTTTAAACAGATTTTATTATTATTAAAAGAAGACAAACACAATAGCAGCAGGTGTTTTTCACCCACATTGGGTTTCCACCTTAAATCTTGGTGTTGATGGGTGTTTCTTATGTGTGATTCTTTATTGTGTTTTAATGCATTGTTTAATAAGTTATTGATGCACAAGTTAAATATCAACACATGATAAATTGTTTAAATCACAAGTTCTCTAGGTATACGTTACTGTCTATAATCACAGTTGTGTGTACACACTAGTTCACTTCATAGAACTAGCATATATAAATAAATTTTGGAAATAAAATTATTGATCTGATAATAGTGGTTCACTACCCTCTCAGTATTATTTCCAACAAATACTAGGTAATATATGCATACACACACACACACACACACACACACACACATATGTATGTGTAAATGGAGGAAGACAAGTTGAATATGAAGATTAAGAATATGTAAAATAGATTAACAATATTCTCTTCATCATGGTAAGAGCCCAAATAATTCTAAAAGTAATCGTTACAGAGAAACAAATAATTAATGTAATAAGAAAATGAAGGTGTATTAATTTGTTTTGGATTATGGAACTTACACGAAGCGAAAACAAGAAAAGTATAACTATCTATATAACACAAAAATGGTAATGCAAGAAAATTTAAATTTAAGAAACTTTTCAAGCATGCAAGTTTAAGACTCTGTTTAACTAAACAATACAAGTCATTAAGAATCTAAAAAACGTGTTATACATACAAGTGTATTTACAGTTTCATAAAAGGTAAGTTGCATAATAATTTAACAATATGAATCTTCCAATAAGTGAAGCCATTAAGGAAGTATCCCATAAACATAGTTTAGAGATAATTAATACCTCAATGAAATCTACAGAAATAAGAAATATACAAGTTGTGGACCTAGAATCCCCCATATAAACATAGGATTTTTCAAATTTTGAAAAGAAGTTCGAAAAAAAAAGATAATGTGGAAGGGCCAAACATGGCCATGGCCATTCTAGGCCAATACATAATCCACATAACTAAGAAGACAAACCTGTGAAGAAATGAGGAGTGAGAGTTAGTTAACTCTAAGTACCTAGAGAGGTATGAGTAAAAAATGAGACTTTCGAAACCTAGACAGAGTACGAACAAAGTTTTATTAGACAACAAGAGTTCTATTGGAATATTATATATATATGAAACAAAATAGGAAAATCCATGCTTAATCCAAATGAAAAAATTTAATATTTTTATTGGAAAGGAAAACACTTGCGTATGCATACTTTCCACTTGAAACCTCAACCTAACATAAATATTTGCACTAGGTAGTGATCATTTAATGAGTTGTAAATAAATGAAATACAAGAAAGAAAACTATTGCAAAATAGTAGAATTTGGAAACATGAAAACCTTGTGGAAAATACAAGAGAAACCCACATCAGGAAGAGAATGAGGGTTTTTCATGTAGAGAAATATAAAAGAACTTGTAAATTCCAATAATTTAAGCTAGAGAAGAGAGAAGTCAAATTTACTTGTAAGAAACCGACAATAGAATGTTGGACTTGAGACTCGAGCAAGGTCTGTGTCTCAATTAGAAAACTTACATAGATCATTTGCGAGTATAAACCCTCTCCAATGTTTAACAAGGTGACTTAATGTTTCTCCTAGAAAGCCCTTGAAAATTTACTTGAGAAATTAGTGTTAATGTCAGAATTTGGTCTGGATCCTAATCAATTGTCCAAAACATGAATGTAGCAAGTAATTTTGAGGAAGAATTCCTCATATTTCCAAGGAAATTTCGAGCAGACTTACTACAGGAATGTATTATGAGTTTTTCTACTAAAAACAAATGGAAAATATTAACCTCTCTCTCTCTCTCTCTCTCTCTCTCTCTCTCTATATATATATATATATATATATATATATATATATATATATATATATATGTGTGTGTGTGTGTGTGTGTGTGTATATATATATATGTATGTATGTATGTATGTATGTATGTATGTATGTATGTATGTATGTATGTATGCATGCATGCATGTATGTATGTATGTATGTATGTACACACACACACACATGCATATATTGCATATATGGCTCACCTTTGTCCATCGAGTAAAGAAAGTGAGTTGAAATAACCATAGTAGGTAAACACAATAGGTTGAAATGTCAGGAAGAGAAATTGTGCATGCTCTAGTATGGTTTACGAAGAACTGGTAGTCTAGAAGTACTAAGATGAGAGTTTTAAAAGAAACCATAAAAACCAAAATTTGTAGAGCTGAACTATGGAAGAACTAGCATGATAATGATGAGAGTGAGCAAGGTTGGGGGTGATGAGGAATGATGAATAATAGTATACTATATACATGTTTCATACATATGTGCAAAATTTAACTTATAAAGAAGTTAATTGAATTCATAATTGTATTATTGACATCAAGATATAGATAGATAGATAGATAGATAGATAGATAGCTATATATATATATATATATATATATATATATATATATATATAGCTATATATATATATATGGAAAAAAAATCTTTGATATATATTTCAAGTTATTTAGTGAAATATTAGATGTACATTACATATGGTATCAAAGTTGTAGGTTACAACATTGTGACTTATGAGCTCAATCAAACCTAAAATCGAATGGAGTAGATGTTTCTTACATGGTTAGGAAGAAAGTAAATTTTTATGTTCATAGCAATGGCAAAGATAAGTAAATTTTGTTATGCGAATTGAGTTTGTAAAGACAATAATCGATTGTTGCTGGAATATCTTTTCCTATAGGAATAACTATGGTTTCCACCTAAGGGTGCAATCAGTCTTTAATAGAACTAACGAAGAAGTAATACATGCTAACTAATGAACTCTATTCCATGATTGTTTCAATATTTAGTAGATAAAGAATCTCATAGTTTATGGAATTGATAAATAACTTACAATAGCTAAGCTAAAAAATGCATATGTGTATAAATGGGTAAGGAAAAATTACTTATCTTACTCTATTAAAGAGTTAGTAAAAGTAGATGGAAATGTTTAGTGTATAAGTTGGGATGTTTATGTATGAAATTATTCTTGGAAATTCTAAAATTACCTATATGTTGGTTACCTACTGCCATTGTAGGAGGTTGTATATGTTGATGGAGTTATGTATGATCTACATGAAGTTTAATTTATAAGGTTAACCCTCTAGTGTACTATTAATATTTGCAATATCTTTTTAATTTGCACAAAACTATCTTTGGTACATAACTTACAACACTAGTATGCATAGATGTATTATATTAGATCTCCATTACAGCCTATTGGGAAGGGAGGTAGGAAAAACTTAAGAAGGTAATGTTGGCATTCTGATACACAATACCTGACCATTACTCTAGATACACTTGGAAAGTAATTATAGAACTTTATGGGTACAAGGATATTTGTTCACACAAAGCCTGCTAAGAAAAAGCATCCCAAACACTAGATTTGACCAAATGGTCTTGTGAGAAGAGAGACCTTGGGAAATAATAGGAATGATGGAAATAGTTACTGATAAAATAAAATTTAATGGTTCTAATGGAAGAGTAATTTTATATGCTCAATACTAAGGTGCAACAAGATGTAAGCCACAAAAGGACAAAGCCTACAACATATTTTATCAAAAAATCAAACACATAATATAACAATTAGCAAACCTGAGTATGTATATCTAAAATGAAACATGTTTGAGAAAAACTATGGAATTAGAACGAGTTACAAGATTACATGTTTATATACTCAAGCAAAAAATCACATCATATGTATTAAGAAGGTTTGGAAACCTTCACTATAAATAATTTGGTTTGAGATTTATGATTGAAGGAAGCCCTAGAATATACAAAATAATGCCTATATCAGACGTTGTTAAGGTATGTATATAACAATAGAAAACATGATTAAAAGTGGGGTAAAGAACCCTATATTACAAAAAATAAAAAACATAATGTGCTCAAATATCTGTTTGGGAATACTCAGTGATAACATTTGAAACACAAATAGAGATATATAGAACGCATATATCACATTAAAAGAAACAGGACCAAAAATAAAAATAAAAATACCATATATTAACAACATAACTCAAATATGAGTATGCCAAATGTTGTTTCATATTTCTGTAAGTAAATCACCATGGCTGTCATGAGTAGGCCCTCGGTTTGGTAACTAATAATACTAGTGGAACAATTAATGAATTAATAAATATTGTTAACTATAAGGTATCCTTGTGGGGGAAGCCACAAGAAACCTATGACAACTGTACAATAGTTAATAATATTGGTAAGAACCATCACAATGGTTGTTATAATAAGTAATTCCATAGAAATCATTGAATGTTGTAACATTTATTTTTTTGTAATAAGATTCTTATATCATTTTACAACTTTTGAAAATTTCAAGAGAAATATTTTGGGCCTCCGTGATTAAGGAATCGTAAATATGAATTTTTTTAAGGTTAAATTTCTTAAGTTTCATAGTATAGGATTGTGCAATGGGGATTTAATGATACAAGTACACCTAAATAAGCTAAGAATTATGGGTCGGAGCATGGCCAATGGAATTTTAAAAGAAAAATAAATATTAAAAAATAGTTAATTATATGTTAAAGAAGAATTATTACTTTAAAATTCTTATTTCAAATACATTAGAATGTTGGTAAGTCGCAAAAATTTAAAGATTGAAACAAAATCCATCATAGAAATAACAAAGAGAGTAAAGAATTTTGAGACTTTTGAATTAAAAATGGAAGTGATGATGGAATATTAGTTACTCCATGATCCCATATAAGCATGAAAGCACAAAGGATTTGTGTTGGAAATACTTAGAGAAATAACTGTTTTATGCTAAATTTAGTAAGTGTGAATTCAATCAAGATTAGAGTCAATCTTGAGAACATGTAATTTCCAAATAAGAATTGAAATGGACATGGAAAGGGTCAAAGCAATCCTTAATTAGCATAGACCTAAAGAATGCAGTCGACATCAAATAGTTATGGGGTTAAAGAGTAGCAATGTAGATGTGTTGAAGGTTTCACTAATTTTCCTATTTTATAACATATTCAAAAAACAAAACAGTTAATTTTGTCTGGAACTAAAATGAAAAGGAATTTTTGATTGGATGAATGGTTTCTAAGTGTAGATCCTATAATTGAAAATTTATTTGAGTTCATGCAATAGGATAAACAAGAAGGATGTTGACTAGATTGTAATAACACCACCCGACATTTACTCACTTTTACAAGCCCTTTGGGTAAATGTGAAGCTGAGTACCATTATGAAATGACCTAACCACCAAGCTCCAACTATGGATTTGGGGTCGACAAACTAAGCATATACTAACATTCCTCGAGGCTATTGGACACATAGGGGGCGAAAGAACCACCACAAGTGACAAAACCCTGAGTTAGGCTTTCTTTTCTTGAAGATTAACCCCAAACCACATGCATGACAAGGCCTGGGTGCAATTATAGGCCTCCAACCACATGTACAATACTACCTCCATTTTCTTAGAGCCCAAAATCTCCATTTCATAGGGTGCAATCTTAAGATCCGAGCCAATTTTCTTGGCCAATATCGAGACCATTACCTAGAACTGTCTGTAACTTGTCAGAATGATAAATGACATAATGATAAATATTTTCAACACAAAACTTGGATAAGAATTTTCCCAGGAGATGCCTAGTCCATAACAAACATTTTTCCAAGCACACAAACTTATAAGATACAAGTCATGAATGCATATCTGAGTGTAAACCTTTATAATTTAGCTGAAAATCACCAAGAAGGTTTGATTCCCTCTCAAGTAGCAACAACCACACTTTTTATCCCATGAATTCACCAAAATTCATCAACTAATCAAAGCATACCAAGAGTTGTAACTAGAACATGCTATAGAACCATGCTTATAACCAACATATAACCAAAATAATAACCATGATAGAATAACCAATAAGACCACATAATAAAAAATATGAATTCTGATAAATCAAAATAGGAAAATAACTCTTACTAACTTATGGAAAAGAAAACCAAATAAGGGACTTCCATGTACCACTTGACTATAGATTGAGTTGAACCAAATATTTATTTCATCCAATCACCCCTGTGTCATATTCCAAGCATAAATGTGGGATACCATGAGATAAACCAAGACATAATAAAAAAGGGAATCCAAAGGTTAAACCACCTCCACCCTCAAACTCCTACGATCTCGCCAAAGCCGGTCAAGGGAACACAAAACCAAAACAAGTTTTGATGCCTAAAAATTCCTTCACCATCCATTGAGGAATTTTCCTATTGCCACCTACCTCTCAAGAGCTTCCCATACAAAACCATCTCCACCCCCAACCCTTTATAGTTTTCAAAATACCATCTCACCCAGATCCAAAACCTTCTGGAAATCCAAAACTCAATCAAGAAATGAATCACATCACATCATGGCTAACCGGGAAATGGTAAGTCAAGGATGAAACCATAGTTAAACCTAGAAAAACCCATGCCAATGCCAAGAAATGAACCAAATAAATAGATGCATGTACCATTCATTCACACCTCATCTAGGAAATCATACATGCAACCTATTGCCTACAAAATCCTCCCATTGAAGTTGTTGATCGAGCCTTCTCCTTTCTTTCCTTGCTTGTCTTTTTGCTTCCCTTGCTTTCTTTCTTCTTCCTCTTGGTGCTCTTCTCTCTCTCCAAAACCAATTCCAAAGAAAAATTAAGAAGAAGTTGTGAATTGATTCTCATAAGCCAATTTATCATTGAGGCCTCTATTTTCAACATTTTCCTTAATTTTCCATCTCATTTCCCTCTCATGCAAATTTGTGTCTCTTCACCGTCATAATCTCCTCTTTTCCTTTATTTTTATAAATAAATGCTAATTAATGCCTCTTTTCCTTCACTAGTTCCTTTTCTAGGTTCCTTAGCCAAAATAAATTGAAAGTGATGCCCATTATAGTGTTTTTCCCAACATTCACCTTCGAATATGTGTCCCATGAACTTGGGAATATTTTGCCCTTATTATCCTTTATACATGAAATTTTAATTGGAGGTTTTTACAAACCCCTTTGCCTTAGGGGAACACCACCCTTGCTGTTCTATGACACTTATGACCATAAAACTATTGAGAACAAAACATATTTCGTATGGAGCTTTATAACATAGCTCGATACATGATTTACAATGAAAAACTACTACAAACCATGACCAACATGACAAACATGACAATCATATCACTTACTAGAGCTTTATAACATAATGCATTGTCATATTTACAACCATACACATGTATACATACATATACAAAAACTCAATTTTCTTGACCCAACAAATAATGAAAGATACAAATCCCACACATGATTAGTCATCTCCCATGTAGCCTCATCAGGTCCAAAGTGCTTCCACTACACTTTAACTTGCTTAATTTCTTAGCTCCGAAGCATGGGTTATTTCCGCTGCAATATGCATTGAGGTTCTAGATGGAATTCTCCCTCTAGATGCAACTACAATACAAATAATTAAATCACATGGTAAAGATATTTGACTTATCTCTTAAGCAATGAAACATGGAAAACATCATGGAACTTCACTATCACAGGTAGTGCAAGTTGGTAGGCCATTGGTCTAATCAACCCCCTGTTCACCGGATCACTCCAGCTGATAAGAGTATTATAACTTTTCACATAAACTACATCGAATGAACTCATATTCAAGGACTCCTGATATCCATTATTATAATAAAACCATACTAGTGGAAGGTACTCTTCCCACTTCCATTGTTGATGAATGACATACATCCCCAGCATGTCCTGAAGAGTCTCGTTAACCTTCTATATATATCCATGTATTTTTGGATGATAAGCTATAATAAAGGCTAACTCTATCCGCAAACCTGCAAAGAATTCTTTCTGAAACCTACAAGTGAACTTGACATCTTTGGCGGATACAATCTTTTTAAGAACACCATGTAATCTCACTATCTTCCCGATGAAAATTTGAGCGACCTAGCTAGATGAATGTGTAGACTTAACTGCAACGAAATAAGATAGCTTACTTAACTTGTCAACCACAACAATGATGGAATAATTCTATCCAAATTTTCTCAATAAAACTGTAATGATGTCCATGGAAATGACTTTACATTTTGATTTTGGAATTGGAATAGGCTGTAATAAACCACTTGGACTCTTACACTCTTATTTTACCCATTGAAAGTCCAAGCATCTCACAACAAAATTAACCACCTCTTTCTTCAATTTCAGCTAATGATATATATTCTTAACTATTGTCAATGTATTATGATATCCCAGGTGCCCTGAATATGGCTTCACATGAAACTCACTCAAGATAGGTTTCTTAAGCTCTATCATCTAGCACATAAATATTGTTCCCGAATATAACTAAGCCATCTACCATGAGATGATACTCCTCATCGCTATCAACTGCACCCTGTTGTTGTAACCTATGCCTCAACTGTTGATACCCATCATAATGCTATCCTTCCTACAAGATCCACTCATGCAAATATTTCCCATAAGAACTCACTACTACAATGTGATTCACGAGTACTCTTCCACTAGGTGAATCTACAACCATGTTCTCCTTTCCTTAATGTACTTGATCTCAAAGTCAAACTCACTGAGACTACCTAACAATATAGCTTGCATGGAATTTAGATTAGATTGATCAAACAAGTACCTGAGCCCACTATGATGACTCATTAAGACAAACCTCCTTCCAAGAAGATAATTTCTCCACATCTTTAAGGCATGAATAATAGTTTCTAACTCAAGATCATGAGTCACATAGTTTCTCTTGTTCTCATTCATTTTCCTTCACTCATAGAATACCACATGTCCTTTCTACATTAGAACTCCACGAAGTCCTCTCTTGCAATCATCTATACATGCCACAAGCTCTTTCTCTAGATTTGCAATGTTCAAGACCACAGTATTTGTAAGCAAATACTTCAACTGCTCAAAACTATATTAACACTCCTTAGTCCATTAACAATTTTTCCCTTTCTCTACAAAGATGTAATAGGATGGGAAATCCATGAGACATTCTTGATGAACCTCCATCAATAACCTGCTAGTCCCATGAATGATTTGACCTCATCCACCTTCCTATGATCTTCCCACTCCATGATAACTCTGATATTTTCTAGGTCCACTGCTCTACCTTCCTTGGAAATAACATGCCCCAAGTAATGGACTTGTGTCTAAAATAAACTACACTTACTAAGATTGGAATACATCTGATCCTATCTCAACAATATTAAGAATTTCACTACGTTTTGTTCATGCTCTTCCTCATTCTTAGAATATCCCAATATGTCATCAATTAACACTATCACAATTTTTTTTAGATAAGGACATAACACTATTCATCAAACACATGAAACTAGTTGGAGAGTTAGTAAGACCAAATGGAACCACTACAAAGTCATAATGTCCATACCTATTATGAAATGAAGTCTTATAGATTTCCTCTTATTTGATGCATATCTAATGATATCCTGATCTCAAGTCAATGTTTCAAAACATTTCTACTCCCTCCAACTGATCCAACAAGTCATCAATCTGAGGAAAAGGGTACCTACTCTTGATAGTCACCTTTTCTAGCTACATGTAATCAATGCACAACCTGAGAGTGTCTTCCTTCTTCTTCACAAAAAATACTTGTGCACCTCAAGGCTATACACTTGGCCTAATGTATCCCTTATCAAGAATTTACTTAAGCTTAAATTTTAGTGTCACTAACTTTAGAGTCCTCATCCAGTAAGGTTCCTTTGATGTTGGTTCTGCTCACAGTACCAACTCAATAGATAAGTCCACTTCCCTATGAGGCAGCAACATTGAAAATTGTGCTAGAAATACATCTTGAAATTGCTGCAAAACTAGATATCTTTTCAATACTTCAACATCCTCAACATCCTTTCCTTTGTAACTAGAAATATGATTTACAAAAATACACATTGTTTCCTACTACTATGCTTTGAATGCATAGTTGCATCCATTCTCAACAATATAGGATTCTTCTTTCCCTAAAGATTCTCCTCTCTCCATCATCATCTAGGCACTCAATAAACTTGACGTAGAAATCCACTTTAGTCATGTGAAGGTACAACCAATCCATACCTAAAAAGATACTATATGAACCCAAAGCAAGCATATTTAGATGTGTTGATGTTGGAATACCATTCATCTCAAATCCATAATCTATCACCCAATGATGAACTATTTTCTTAGTCCTTGTATCCAACTACACCAACCATGACTCTGCATGCACTTATTTACTCAAGTTTCACTTATCCACCATGATAGGATTAACAGAACTATAATTAGATCTAGGGTCAATAAAATGGAAACAATTCACAGAACTTACCTTCCTTCTCAATAATGGATGATTGGTGATTCACTAACTTGTTATCAAGTGCTACATAAATGCAAGGAATACTCTGACCAACATCCCCAACTAGCTACACCTCTTAAGCACTGTGTATTTGGGGTCTTCCACCCTATTACACTAAAAAATCCTTCTTGTAATGATATTTTCCACATATCCAACATTGCAATAGTTTTTTGCCACTACCATTATTTTTCTCCTCTCGAAATTGAGATCAATGTCCCTTCTCTGTTGTGCTAAACTTCTTGTATGGAGCCACATTTTTTTTCTCACCTACATTTTGAGGTATTTACCACTTCGAAGGCCATTTCCCTTTGGTCTTCGGATTGCCTTCCTAGTGATGTTTAGGCGCAGTCTTGCCGTTCAACTTATCATAATAGTTATTCAACTTCCCGATGACTTCCTCCAATGATTGAGGCTCATCATACTCAATCTTATCCTTGAATGCTAATGGCAATCCACCAGTGAACCTTTGAACCTTCATCTTCTCATCCTTGAGGTAAGGTATAGATCCCATCTTATTTTTGTACTCTTCATATGTCATATATCCCATCTTCAAATCGTAGAAGTCCCTTGCCTTTCTGTCATAGTACCTCTCTGACAGGTACTTCTTGACGATTCCTTTGAACTCATGCGAACTTAACTTCTCTATCCTGATGCCTCAACATGCTTCACCTATTCCCACCAAATATCTACCTTCCCCTTGAGACTGAAAATACCTATTATGTCTTTATAGTCATGAAACTTGAAGAACTTATTCATCCCAAGCAACCGTGCTTTTGCATCTTTCAATTTCTTCAGCTCTCCATCAAATGTAGGAGGCCTGGCTTTCCTAAACTAATATTACAAGTATCCCCTCTCACTCCTCCTATAAGGATGATAACGATGATGATCGTGGTGTCTATTTGAGCTATAACTAGAATAGAACACATAACCACTACCTCTCCCATTAGGTGTATCCATCCATCTGCCACTTCTAACCATGTTATCCTTGTTTGACATGTGCCCTAATCGAGATCTACTACCATATGTCCCATTAGTCATGTCCTCTTGTCCATAACTAATATGTGGTTGTCCATGTCTCTACATATCTAACAAACTATAAAGGATCACATCATTGACCTGTACCTACTTTTCCTGGGCCCTCACATGCTACTATCTTCCTTGAAACTTCTAATATCTTCCTTTAAACTTCTCAAGACACCTGTTATGTCAGGAGACTACTCATCTCTTTGTTTGTCACCTGATCTATAAGGAGAGTCATTTGAATTGTAATCCACAATTATGTTTGTCATCTATGATCCTCTATCTCCTACAAACACACCCTGTCAAATAAACCAAATATAAAAATAACCAACATACCTTAGTGAAGTTCAGGGGAGGATATCTTGTTTGAATAATCATTCCATATATGCACAATACATACATACATACATACATACATACATACATACATACATACATACATACATACATACATACATACATACATATATATATATATATAATGACATCAGCCTATCAACATCTCACAGCATGCACTGTAACATTGACTAGATACATGAAAAATATAGCCACTACAATGCATCCATAACAAACACATCCCATCCATCTAGGTCAATTATTTCAACCCAGAAGATATGATACCAATTTGTGACAATGTCACTTCACATTTACCCACATTTACAAGCCCTCCTGGTAAATCTGAACCAAAGTGCCACTATGACATGACCTAACCTCCAATCTCCAGTTATGGAAGTGGGGCTGACAAATTGAACACATAATAACATCCCCCATGGCTACAAGACACTCAGTGGGCTAATGGAAAACCCCAAGTGACCAAACCTTCACTTGGGGTTTCTTTTCTCGCAACCTAACCCCTTACTACATGCATGACAAGTCATGGGTGCAGTTATAGGGTGTGGTCCCGAGATTTGAGCCACTTTTCTAGGCCAGCCTCCATACCACTACCCAAAATCGCCTGTAACTTATCATAGTGACAAATGACATAATTACAAAGGATTTCATAAAAAACTTGAACAAGCAATGACCCGAACATGCCTAGTCCATAACAAACATTTCTTCAAACACATGGAAAACGGAAAAGACACAGGTCATAAATGCATATCTCAGTGAAAACCTATATAATTTAGCTGAAAAACATTGACAAGTTTTGATTCCCTCTCAATTAGTTGCAACCACAATTTTTAGCCCATGCATTCAACAAGAATTCATCAACTAACCAAAGCATAACAAGAGTCATAGCTAGAACATGCTATAGAACTGTGTTGATAATCACCGCATAACCAAAATATTAACCATGATAGAACACCCATCAAAGCCACATAATAATATCATGTGAAAATTCTCATAAATCCCAGTAGGAAAATAGATCTTATTAATTGATGCAAAATCCAATCAAGTCAGGGACTTCCATGTACCACCCATCCATAGATTGAGCTAAGGAAAATATTTCTTTTACCTAATCACCCCCATGCCATATTTCAAGCATGAATGTGCAATCTCATGGGATAAAAAAAGATATAAAGACCAAGGGAATCTAGATGTTAAACAACCTCCACCCTCAAACTCCTGTGATGTCGACAAAATTGGTCAAGAGATCACAAAGCCAAAATAAGCTTAGATTCCTTAGAATTCCTTCATAGTCCATTGAGGAATTTTACTGTCTCTACCCACATATCAAGGGCTACCCAAATAAAACCATCTCCACCACCAACCCTTTAGAATTTTCTTGAGACCACCTCGACAGGATCCCAAACCTTTTAGGAATCCAAATCTCAACCAAGAAATGAATCCCATCATACAATGGCTATCCAGGAAATTGATAGGAAAGGATGAAACCACTATCAAACCTCCCAAAACTCATGCTAATGACATAAAATGAACCAAATAATTAGACGCATGTACCATTCATTCACCTGTTAGCTAGGAAGTCACACATGTAATCTATTACCTACAAAATCATCCTACTGAATTTGTTCATCCAACCTTCTCCTTACTTTCCTTCCTTGTCCTTTTCCTTCCTTTTCTTTCTTACCTTCTCCTCTTGGTGTCTTTTTTCTCTCTCTCTTTGAATCTGATTCCTAATGGAAGCTAAAAAAATGCTTTGAATTGATCGTCAAAAGCCTTTTTATCATTTAGGCCTCCATTTTCTTCGGTTTCCTTAATTTCCCTTCTAATTTTCCTCTCATGCAAATATGTGTCTCTTCACCTTCCTTTTCTCCTATTTTCCTTTATTTTCATAAATAAATACCAATTAATGCCTATTTTCCTATGCCAATGACTTTTCCTATTTATTTAGGGGTGGAAATGCGAATTTGGGTTACACTTTTGTGAGAATTAGTAGCGTAAAATTCATCATCATGCCCTTTCCACTGAATTATTCCATTTTTCAATTGAATTAGGCATTTTTTTCAGATAAAGTATTTTTTTCGACTGAACAATGAAACTTATCAAAAATTTGAACATTAAATTTAGTAGAAGTCTCCAACAGATTTTTGGTTGGTAGGGGGAAATATGGCTAGTTATTTTTTCGACCGAAATAGTTTTTCAAATAATTTATTTTTCCAGTCGAATTTTTTTTTCACTGATTTTTTTTTTGGCCTAAACAATGTTTGTATATATCTAGGTTGTGATCTCGTTGTAAAGTTTCACTTTGTCTTTTCTACTGATCGACTCCAACATTATACACCAGGTTGATGTTTAGCAGGTCACATGTCGTTGCAAAGTTTTGCTCTGTCTTTTCTGTTGAATGTTTTTTATGCATTATGATTAGGTCTGTCATTGCAGGTCAGGTTGATATTTAACAGGTCATTTTGGTTTTATTTTGTTGGTATAGTTTTCTTTGTAAATTGGTTAATTTGTTTTTGGTTTTGTATCTCTCCTTGGATGGAGAAGCTTAGCATTGAAGGATATCCACGCTGGATGAGTTCAGCTCTAGACAAGTTCGATGCTAGCTGGAGGAATTTTGTCGGGTGCTAGAGGTTGGTTTTTGTTTCCAAATGTAATAACTAGAATTCATTATTTTTTTTCCTTTTATTTTTAATAAAAAAAATATTTGAAGAACTTTTATAGTCATGATAGTTGTTGCCCTCATCATAACAAGATCTCATCGGGGAGTCCACATAAACTGCCATAAATGTAAATTGTAAAATATATACAACATAATATTTTAGTTTTAAAGGAAATATAAGACCTATATATATATATATATATATATATATATATATATATATATATATATATATATATATATATATATATATATATATATATATATATATATATATATATATATATATATCCACACACACAAAACAATGCAATTGAGTTTGAGATTTCTTCTCTTTTAGGTACTGATATCCATGATCATGAGTCAAAACCTACATCTGTTGATAGATTCAACAATGCTCTACGATGTCTACTTCATCGAATCATCTGTTGAACACATTGAATTCTCGTGGAAGAGGATACATGTCTGTTTTCTACTAGCACTATTAAATACTATCTTCGGTCCTTGGCTAGTATATCAGAGCGCCTCACTGGGAACTTCTAGTTGCTAAGTAATCGCATGGAGGAACAATTTTTTTTCTCTATTCATGTTTGAGAATTTGTACAGAGGGAGGTAGTTCCTTGTAGAACTTGTAGGGTATCAGTTTGAGAAATTTACAGGGGCAGTTTCCTGTAGACACATATAAAGCCTCAAAGTTGTTAGGTTTTGAGTGCGCATTGAATATTGATGTTGACAATTCAATGTTTTGTATTTTAGCCATTGAATTTAGGTTGTATGAGCATCCAGAAATATCAATGAATTTATAAAGAATTTATATTATTAAATTTTTTAACCAGAACAAGTACGTTATATATTTAAAATCTGGGTTTATGTGGCCAAAGCAACTTCTGGAAAATTAAAACAAACCTAACATTAGATTGAGCATCTATCTCCATGTCCCACTACATCCAAACTACTATTTTCTTTCTTCTACAATCCCTATTAATTGTTATATAACACTAAAAGTTCTCATATACTCGATAGAAAATACCCAGGATTAAAACAAAATGATAATGCATATAATAGGCATTAAGCAATATTAGACTTCACCCATGTCGCACCTTCCTCCTTTTCTTGATTGCTCGATCCTACCTCTTCTTCTCTAGCTACTTCGGGCAGTTGTAGCTGAGTGACGACTTCTTCAGGTATCCCTGTGATAGTTTCCTATACTTCCTTGAAGATACTTTCATTTATCAAGTCCTAGTTGGAGGTCAATAAGTTTTCTTCCATCTTCAAAATCCTCTGTTCCAGTGAAGCTTCAACACTATCAAAACTAACATTAATTCGCTTTGCATTCGAAGTTATATATATTTCAAGGAGCTCGATGCGGTGAGCAAGTAGGTCTAGGTGGCCCATTAGAAATTTAAATAGGAATTCTGCAACCCTCTTCTACTGGGCCATGTCCTCCTCATGGAGATTCCTAGCCTACACTTTCTTTGCATCCATGAATCTATCCTCAAAACCAACACTATTATCAAACCAGTTCTCTCCTTTTACCACAAAAAGTGAAACTATATGGGACTCCAAACTCTTATATATACCTTGTTCTTCCCATTCCTCATTCATATTTGCATGAGACATAATCTCCACAAGATTCTCGATCTACAAACCAATTAAATGGTCCTGCTTCCCTATGTATTTCCCTAACAACTCTTGCTGCCATTTCTCAGGGGAGTAGGATGTTGTCCATATCTTCACCATTACTTCATCAGAACAATTCATTGTCTGACACTCTTCTTGATATGACAGGTTAATTGAAATCATCATTATCTTATCTAAAACCTTATACATGTTGTCTGAGAGAATAAACTTGGGATTCAAATGTTCACCATGCATTAAAAGCTGACATTTTGCAACCCATTTGTCCCAATCTCCTTCCCTGGGATGACACGTCTCCCTACTCACGTAAGGGAATTATTTACTTCTCTTCCCATTATTCCTTTATTGGATTGGGATGTGACCCACTACCCTCTCATCTATCTTGCAATTCCCTTCCCTCAAATCCACCCCACGATTTTGCAGTTTGTCAGTAACAACATTAAGGTGGCGTCAGACATGGAAAAGTTTTATATTATTATAAATTGTTAAAAAGTTTAAAATATTACTTTCTCCCACATAAGATTATTATTAACAAGATGACACATTTTTTATGTCTTTACATTAAAGTTTGAAAATTTATTTGGTATATGAATTAATATTTTGTTAAAAAAGAATAGTCGGTTTTCTTGTTTTAAATGATTTTAGCTTCGCCTTCCTTTTGAAAGATTAGCAGTAATATTACTCTATTTTGTTAAATAAATTCAGACTAATCTATTACATGATATTCAAATTCAAATATACTTTTTCCAATAAATAGTTGTGATGAATCTAATAATAAAAATAAAAACATTAAAATTATGATTAACCACCATTCAAATAGTGAACAATTAAATAAATATTTTAAACCCTGTTCAATTCTATGGTTGGATCTAATTAATAATGGATTGAAAAGAAATGATTGAGGAGATCTTAACAACCCCTAATACATTGGAAATTAAGAAAAAAAAGAAGCCTGGTTGAATATCCTTTCTTCTATGTGAGTTTGTAGACGTTGTTTTATAATAAAAATTTTAACACTTAAAATTTGGAAAAATTAACTTGTTTCAAGAGTTGAGGTTGATCAAAGATGGTGATTACAAAAACAAAAACAAAAGTTGTCTTAACCGCTACAAATATTTTGGTGGAAAATTCACTTATTCCACAAATAAAATGTAAAAATAATTATGGTTTCCTCATGATGCGAGATAAATTTAATAACGTGAAACTTTGGACGAGAACCATGACTCATACATTGTGTAATGCCCTCCTCCCACATTTACCCAAGTGAACCACTCTGTTGGGGTAAACATGTGAAGAGAGGCTACTACAATACGATTCAACCTCCTAGGTCACTGTAAGGAAGTGGAACTAAGACAACACAACCAATTTGACCTTCTGCACATAACACAAAACCTACAAGAGCCCACCAACCCTTCCAGGTAATCAACACCTGCAATAAATTGACACTTCATTGGCCTAGAGCCTTAGTCATTCCTATGACACGAGAAATCATATGACTCAGGCCCTCCAATCACTCTCACAGCATGGGCATGCAAGTGAATGGAGTCGTTTTTAGCTAGTTATGAGCTTGCGACCCCAGATTTTGTGCCACTTTTCCAGGGCCAGGACTCAACCCACTGCCTAGAACTCCATGAAACTTTCAGGAATGAAATGTAACATTGAAACAATGGTACAAATTCAAATTCTTGAATAACGGCTTGATTGGACCCCTACTAGCCATGAAAGGCATTTCATCAAACATGTCACATGTTAGGGTCCTATAGATATAGTAGTCCTGTATGATTAATTGGCCATTCATCCCAATGGAATGAATGTAAAAAGTTATTTTTCAATTTAAATTTGTTTAGCTCATAAAAGAAAAATAAATAAAAAAATAGAAAAGAAAAAGAAAAAGAAAAGAAACAAAAATAGAAAATATAGAAAAATAAACAAAAAAGGAAAAGAAAAAATAAAAGGAGGTAAATAAAAATTATATATGAGAAAAATAAAAATAAAATCCCAAAGTATGGGCACACTAAATTAAATGTCACCACGATTATTTTGTTTAAATTTTTATTGTTGAATCAATTCCAAATGTATGAAAAGATTATTTTGTCATTTGTAATAAAATACGGGAAAAAATCAGTGGTGGTGATGATACCCACCCGTATCAATGGTGGGAGATGGATTTTGGACCCCCCCGGACTATCGAACCTTAATGAGGGGAGCGGGGGGGGTCCCAAAAAGAAGTTTAAATAATATTGCCCCAAATTACGTGTTGACTCCATGGAATTTTCGGGGGGTACCTTCCATATACCACTTACCATTCTTACCCCCATCCCCCCTTCACCCTGAAAACTACCATCCCGCTCTCCTCTCTGTCGTCACCTCCATGCCTGTTCCCTCACATCCATCTGTCATCCCTTCCACTAGTCATGTAGCCCCACATCACCTCCTGTCATCCAATTCACCTCCTGTCATCCACGTCATTCGACCGTTGCCTTTCAAATCACTCGCCAATTTGTAAATAGATGTTATGCATTAAAAATCCTCAAGCAAACTGATACGTTACAAATAAATGCTCCACTCTTGAAACATTAACAATTTTTCTATAACACCTATCCCACCAGCTATAAAAAGCCTTCAGACACCTGTAGATTTTCCCTCTCAACATTGTTTGGATTGTGCAGGTCAGGATCAAGCCATTATGAAGTTACCAATGTGAATTTGAAAGTCATTTCCCTCAGAACCTTTAGCTAAACAATTCACCTGGTAGCTCTGTCCCTAAAATTTCTGGTGTAGTTCTCTGTTCCTTCATTTCCCCTATTTAAATCTTCGTTCTTCCATCTTTTCATCTGTAATTCGAAATGTCTTCGCATAAGGAAAAAGGAAAAATTCTTGAAGAAGATCCCCTAGTACCCATTGTCCCTAATCTTGATAAAAATCCATTGGTAGACACCGAGTATAAAATTGTTGAAACCCAATGTGACTTTGGCCTCTATGATATCAACAGTTTGGAAACACAAAAATACTTAGACTAGAGTGATGAATTGAGCATCTAGGAGTCTTTCCTTCCCCAATTTACCTTTCCCCAAACTCATTTATTCCCTGGATTCTCTACCTAGTGTCATCTCAGACACCTCCCAAGCTAGAAAGGAGTGATTTCCCAAAGCAATGAGATCCTTTTTTCCATTTCCCCATAGATTATTTTCCAAGCCTTGTAGAGAGTATTTTCCAAGCCTTGCAGATAAAACCTCAGATCTCCCTGCATCAATTTTCCACTAATGCACTAATGGAATTGTACAAGAAACTTACCTTCCCTCAACGAACTCACATTTTTGAATTCTTTGTACCTGAAAATGTTGGTTTGCCCAAAACAAACCCATCATATTCTACCTCTATCTTCCTTGAAATATCAAGACAAGTGATCTGTATGGTCTTTCGGTTGTTAGGTTATCATACAAACCAATGGGTTGATGAGGTAGTTTTTGTAGGAATTTATAGGGTAAGTTCCTCAGATAGAACACCAAAGGATACCACTCACAAACACATCATAGATCAATACACCATTATTCTTGACATGCTTAAAACCCTCAAAGAGGGAAAGAGTCCATGGCCTATGCCAACGCAACCACTTCAAGAAATGTATTAATAAAAGAAAGAAAATTTACATAAGCTTCTCTCATGAACGGTCACCCTACAAGTGACCCTCCATGCTCTTTAAATAGAGACCATGGACCAATCGGGTCAAACAGTAATACTGAGGAGATAATGAATCATCGGATCATTTCATGTATAGAACATATCATGACTATCAAATCGTAAGTTACAAATCTACATAGTAAAGAAACACACTTTACCTAACTCTACACTAGACCAAGTTACACTTAACTATTTCCTATGTGTCGGAATATCTTAACATCCCCCCTTAAGAATAACTTGGGATAAGATTGAAGGATGTACAAATATGACACAATAGGAGAAGGAAGGAGGCATTGGAACCTATCCCCTTAGTGACAATTTCCTGAAATCCAACCATAAATCACAGTTTACTAAACTTTACTTCTGTGAGAGCCTTTCTAAATATGTTTGCAAATTGATCATCGGTTGAACAATATTTCACTTCAAGAACATGGTCATGAATGAGCTTTCTGATGAACTGAATGTGTAGTTCATTGTGTTTTTTGCACTGATGTCGAACTGGATCTTTGCATAGTTGAATGGCACATTGATTATCACACCAAAGTGTAGTCGGATGCTGCTATTGAAAGCCAAAGTTTGACAGGACATGATGAAGCCACAGGTCTTCCTTACTAGCTTCTTCAACGCCATGATACTTTTCTTCTGCTAAAGAAAGTGAAATAGCACTTTGTTTCTTGCAAGCCCATGTAATAGGTCTAGAACCAAGGGTGAAGACATAATGTTGGGTCCCTATAATACTAGTGATTACCCCATTACTATTGTAGTTATACCCCTTATTTATATCGTTGTGCCCCTATTACCCCCATATTGTTATTTCTGTGCCCCATTGAATCCCTCTATTGTTATTTTTGTGGCTTTATATTATTATTGTTAGGTCGGCTGGATTATATTGTGACTCCTTAGACTCCTATATATAGAAAGGAGGTTTTGTCATTTGTATCATCCAAGAATTGTTCATTTATGTAATTTAAAGGAGGTTTCCCCCTCGAAGAGGCTGAATTCTAAGGCGTTGATCTATCTTTTCTATCTTTTCTTGAGCTGGTTTCATAACATTTGGTATCAGAGCTTTGGATTCTAGGGTTTCGCTGCTCCAAACAGGTCATCATGGCATTTTCGCTATAACTTTTTTTTGTGACGTTTCAAAAGTCGCAAAAAAAACCCATTTGAGAAGAAATCACACTGAACCTTGGGTCCGAATTTCAGAGCTTTTCACGTGATATTTACGGAGATATGATCTGAGGAAGTTGGTCTTTTTGCAGACTCATGAATTACATTCAAAACAGGTGACCTGGGGAAAATCATCATAACTTTCTCTCTGGGGATCGGATTGAAATTTCGTAAGAAGTTATAGAAAGAGGCCAGAATGTAGTTTTTTTTATGTGTGTTTCAAATTCAAAGGTTGAAACAGTGACTCATGGCATGTCGTACAAGTTCGCTCTACTGAACCAGTCTAAAAGCAAGTCACTGTGGGAGATTTCACATAACTCTTCCTTGGAGAATCCAATTTGGCTCAGACTTGTGGCATTGGAAAGAGGACACAGAAGGCTACTACAGGTAGAAATTTTAGAACTAGATGATCTAAAATTACAGAGATACATCAGATTCAATATCAGGCTTCTATAAAGTGAAAAAGGTGTGTAGTTTTTAAAAAAAAATTGTGTAAGCTTGGTTTAACGGAATTCAAAGGGCATAGTAAAGCATTATTATCAGTAACTGATGCCCCGAGGAAAGAGAATGCAAACACCTAGTAAGGAACCTGAAAGCTCTAGCATGACTCATGAAGAAGAGGAAGAAATGCTACATGATATATCAAAATTACAAGAACAAGTGCAACAAATGTCACGCTCACAAAAGCTAATAGAAGCTAAGATAAGTGGCGTGGAATCTAAGATAAATGGCGTGGAATCTAAGATAAATGGAATGGAAGCTAAGATGGATGATTCGAAGACAGATTTGAAGAGAGACATGGCAGATTTGAAGATAGATTTGAAGACAGACATGGAAGAATTGAAGAAGTTGCTACAAGAAAGGGTCACTAATGGTGAAAAGGTAGTAAAGGAAACTCATGATGAGAACAAAATAAATGTTAATCATGATTCCATAGACGCTAATGTTGGATCGAAGAATCACCATATTCCAAAAATCGATATGAGGAAGTTTGATGGCAAGGATCCCGCCACATGGATATTACAGATGGAGCAATTCTTCGATCTCAATAATGTGCAAAACGCACAAAAGGTACGTATGGAAACTGCATATTTGGAATCAAATCAGTTTGTATGGTATCAATGGCTTTGCTCTCGTAAACAATTTATCACCTGGGCAATTTTTACGGAAGAATTGATAGCACATTATGAAGATACAAAAAGCAACACTTTTTTTAGCCAATTGATAAGTCTCAAACAAAAGGGTTCAGTAATGGAGCACATTGAGGAGTTCCAAAAATTGAACATAAGGGTAAAAGATATTCCAGAGGAGCATAGGATTGATGTGTTCATAGGGTCTTTAAAGGATAATATCCAACATGATGTTCGCCTTTGGGAACCTGATTCATTAGAGAAGGCATTCAGGTTAGCAAGAAAAATGGAAAGAAAAATTATGGCAACCAGGAAGCATACCATTCACAACTATAAAGACGGAAGTGTTGTTGCCCCTATTCTTCCACAACCTATAAGGTTGACACCAAAACAATTGGAAGAAAAAAGAGCAAAAGGGCTTTGTTACAGTTGTGATAGAAAATACACTAAAGGTCATAAGTGTGCTGAGAAGAAATTATTCTACATAGATTGTGAAGAGGAAGAAGAAAAGGAGCAAGAAAGGTCAAAAGAAGAAGATATACTCCAGGAACAAAGCCTAGATGAAGAACAAATAAATCCGACCATATCTTGTAATGCATTGGTGGGAATTACCACTCCTCAAACCATCAAGATAGAAGGACAAATCAAGAAGAAAAAGGTAATAGTGTTGATTGATTCAGGAAGCACCCACAATTTTATTCATTGTAGGGTAGCAAAAGAATTGAATTGCTTCCTATATCCAGCACCAGAGTGTCAAGTGATGATTGCAAATGGAGGAACAATAAATTGCTCTGGAAAGTGCCATAATATCAAGCTATCCATGGGAGAATATGTATTGACTAGCCCAATGCTTTCCATTCCAATGGGAGGTGCTGATGTTGTACTAGGAGTCCAATGGCTACAATCCTTGGGTACAATAGCTTTTAATTTTCAAGAAATTTTCATCAAATTTTCTACGGAAGGAAAGGAAGTTGAATTAAGGGGTATTTCAGGGAAACCAGGAAAGATAATCAGCTCTAATGGCATGAAAAAGCTTCTAAAAAAGGAGCAAAGAGGTGTAATTGCACAATTATGTTCGCTAGATGTTTCCACATTGGAATCATCTATTTCTCCAGATCTCCAAAAAATCCTGGACAATCATTCCAAGGTATTTGAGACTCCAAAAGGTCTCCCACCTATGCATGATCATGATCATGCTATTCATCTGATTCCAGGAAGTGTTCCTCCAAACATCAGGACGTACAGATATCCCTATGTCCAAAAAAGTGAAATTGAACGTATGGTTGCAGAAATGCTAGAGGCTGGTATAATTCAACCGAGTCAAAGTTCTTTCTCAGCTCCAGTAGTATTGGTGCACAAGAAGGATGGATCATGGCGCATGTGTCCAGATTATAGGGAGCTCAACAAGCTCACTATTAAAGATAAGTTCCCCATTCCTGTTATTGATGAATTACTGGATGAATTGCATGGATCAATTTACTTCACCAAGTTGGATCTTCATTCGGGATATCATCAAATCAGAATGAAGATTGAAGACATTCCAAAAATGGCATTTAGAACTCATGAGGGTCATTATGAATTTTTGGTCATGCCTTTTGGCCTTACCAATGCACCTTCAACATTTCAAGGTTTGATGAATTCAATTTTCAAACCATTCCTTAGAAAATTTGTGTTAGTATTTTTTGATGATATACTAATCTACAACAAGTCTTGGAAGGATCATGTTGAACATGTTGACAGGGTGCTACAACTATTGGAGGAGAAACAATTATATGCAAAAAGATCAAAATGTTTCTTTGGAGTCCAGGAGGTGGAATATTTGGGTCATATTGTATCTCATGAAGGAGTTAAGGTAGACCCTAGCAAAATTAAAGCCATTAAGGAATGGAAAATCCCCACATCCATAAAGCATCTGCGAGGATTTCTTGGGTTGACAGGGTATTATCGCAAGTTTGTTAAGAATTATGGGAGAATAGCAGCACCTCTAACAACATTATTGAAGAAAGATTCATTTTCATGGACTCCGGAAGCAACAAAGGCCTTTGAACATCTTAAAGAGGCAATGTGCCAAGCACCAGTCTTAGCTACACCGGACTTCACAAAAACCTTTATTGTGGAATGTGATGCTTCAGGAAATGGAATTGGTGTTGTTCTAATGCAAGATGAAAAACCCATTGCTTTTGAAAGTCGTCCAATCAAGGGAAAGTTTTTAAGCAAAGCTATTTATGAGAAGGAAATGTTGGCAATACTCCATGCACTTAAGAAATGGCGACCCTACCTAATGGGAAGACACTTCAAGGTAAAAACGGATCATGATAGCCTTAAATACTTTTTAGAACAAAGATTATCCTCTGAAGAGCAACAAAAGTGGGTCACAAAGATGTTGGGTTATGACTTTGAAATCATCTACAAAAAAGGGAAGAAAAATGTGGTGGCAGATGCACTCTCAAGAAAGGATGAGGATGTGGAAGCATTGTTGTGTGCCATTTCTATTATCCAACCAGATTGGATAAACGAAGCAAGGGAGGAATGGAAGAATGACGAAGAAGTGTGGGCACTTATTCGAAAGCTACAACAAGATTCCAGTACTTCTGATACATTTAGCTGGCAAAATGATTCGTTATGGTACAAAGATCGCTTATACCTCTGTAAGAATTCCCAGCTAAAACAAAATATTCTTATGGAATTGCACACTTCTCCCTTAGGAGGGCACTCAGGATTTTTAAAAACTTACCACAGGGTTAAGAAGGAATTTTTTGGGGATGGCCTTAAATCAGATATTCAAAAGTTTGTGGCGGAATGTTTGGTTTTCCAGCAAAATAAAGTTGAAACAATTAAGACACCGGGTCTATTACAACCTTTATCCATTCCAAGCCAACATTGGGAGGAGGTTTCAATGGATTTTATCACAGGTTTATCCAAGTCTGAGGGAAAGAGTGTCATCATGGTGGTAGTTGACAAACTTACCAAGTATGCACACTTTTGTGCATTATCACATCCATTTAAAGCCAGTACAGTTTCTACTGCATTTATGGAAACAATTCAAAAGCTACATGGAAACCCAAAGATTATTGTAAGTGACAGAGATCCCATTTTCACTGGAAATTTTTGGACAAAATTATTTTCTTGTCTTAGTACTCAGTTAGCTCATAGCTCATCTTATCATCCTCAATCTGATGGGCAAACTGAGATGATAAACAAATGTTTGGAAGGATATCTTCGTTGCTTTGTATCTGATAAACAGACACAATGGGTCAAATGGTTGCCTCTGGCTGAATGGTGGTATAACACTTCCTTCCATACAGCAACAAAAATGACCCCATTTATGGCACTTTATGGGTATCAACCACCATCCATCACATCATATTTAAGAGAAAATTCTAAGGTTCAAGCAGTGGAACATCACATCGAACATCAACAACAAGTCCTCCAACTCTTAAAGGATAACCTTGTGTTGGCACAAAATAGAATGAAACAACAGGAAGATCAACATCGCAGTGAAAGAAGTTTTGATGTAGGTGATTGGTTATTCCTACGGCTACAACCATATAAGAAAATGTCCCTAAAGCAAGCTAAGAAGGATAATAAATTATCACCAAAGTATTATGGTCCGTACAAGGTGTTGCAAAAGATTGGTACTATGGCATACAAATTGGAGCTTCCTGCAGCTTCTCGATTGCACCCAGTTTTCCATGTTTCATGTTTAAAGAAGGTTATAGGTGACAAGCTCCCAATTCAAACAATATTGCCAGAACTTGGCGAGGAAGGAAAAATTATATTGGAACCAGAAGCAGTCACAGAAACAAGAACTCGACAGCTATGAAATCGATCATTTTGAGAGTATCTTATCAAGTGGAAGGAATTATCCGCTGAAGATTCCACATGGGAGGATGAGAATTTTATGCAGAAGTATCCAGAACTACTCAAGCGTTGAGGACAACACTTTTTTGAAGGAGAGGGGCATGTTGGGTCCCTATAATACTAGTGATTACCCCATTACTATTGTAGTTATACCCCTTATTTATATTGTTGTGCCCCTATTACCCCCATATTGTTATTTTTGTGGCTTTATATTATTATTGTTAGGTCGGCTGGATTATATTGTGACTCCTTAGACTCCTATATATAGAAAGGAGGTTTTGTCATTTGTATCATCCAAGAATTGTTCATTTATGTAATGTAAAGGAGGTTGCCCCCTCGAAGAGGCTGAATTCTAAGGCGTTGATCTATCTTTTCTATATTTTCTTGAGCTGGTTTCATAACACATAACCTGCAGTAGACTTCCGATCATCAGGATCACCATCGAAATTAGTAAAACCAACCAATAGAGGAGATGAATCTACACTATAATGAATCCCAAACTAAACTATATCTTGAACATAATGAATTATTCTTTTAGCTACTTTCCAATGACTTTCATGTGGGTTTTGCATAAACCGAGCAATAAGGCCAACAACTAAGGAACGGTTGGGATGGGTATGGGTTAGATACAAAAGTTTTCCTACAAGTTGATAATATAAGGTAGCATCAGCTTTAGGGGAAGTACAAGTGACTGAAATTTTGACTCTAGAATAAAAGGGAGAAGGGGTTGGCATATAGTCTTCCATGTGAAAGTGGCGTAGAAAGTCATAGGCATACTTGGACTGGGAAAGGGAAACACCTTCCTTGGATTGAAAGACTTGAAGACCAAGAAAATAATGCAAGTGTCCTAAGTCTGTCATTTCAAATTGCTTTTTAAGGTTAGACTTCACGCAGTTTATAAGGTTGGGATCGTTACCAGTAAGGATAAAATCATCAACATAAAGAGAAAGAATGATAAGAGACTTACCCACTTTCTTGATGTAGACATTATTGTCAGAACAACACCTAGAAAATCTAGTATCTAAAAGAAAGCTATCCATTTTGGCATACCAAGCCCTAGGGGATTGCTTGAGATGATAAGGGGATTTCTTAAGTTGACATACGACGCTGGAGTCTGTTTGTATAAAGCCAGGAGGTTGCTCCATAGAGATTTCTTCATGCAAGTCCCCTTTCAAAAAGGCAGATTTAACATCCATTTGATGGACTTCCCATTTGAAAGAGGAAGCAAAGGAAAGAACAAGTCAGATAGAGTTCATTTTGGCAACATGGGAGAAGGTTTTAGTATAGTCAATGCCTTCATCTTGTGAAAAACCCTTAGCCACAAGACGAGCTTTATGTTTATCAACTTTTACATCTAGTCCATACTTGGTTCTGTAAACAGATTTTCATCTAACAAGTTTTCATCCCTTTGGAAGAGGAACAAGATCCCATGTATCATTTGCCAAGAATGAACGATATTCTACATTCATAGTTGCACCCAATCTGGATATCCTGAATCTTCTGCAAAGGTGTTAGGATCATAATTCATTGAAGCTTGATCCAGTAAAGAATAGGTTCTATCGAATTGAGAACATGTACGTCATTGATCCGTAGGATCACTTGCAAGAGAACCTGTTGCATCCCGAGTAGCACAAACCCATTTTTTAAGCTAAGGAGCTAAAGGAGGATCCTAAGAAGGTGGGGGTGGATTTTCATCCTCGCCGGCATCATCTGAAGAAGAAATATTTCTAGAAGTAGAAGGGATAGAGAGAGGTGGTACATTTGCCAAACTAGGCTCGTAGGCCGATATATTTTCATCAAACTTTACATCTCTTCTATTGATAACATTTTTGGACTTAAGTGGAATAAGTCTATATCCTTTTACATCTTCAGAATATCCAACAAAAATATATTTTTCACTCTTAGGTTCTAAAGATTTATGTTTCTCATCTCGAATATGGGCCCATGCTTCACTTCCAAAAACACGAAAGTGACTTACATCTGGTTTAATTGAGCTCCATGCTTATTCTAGAGTGATATTCTTTAAAACCTTAGTATGAGTGTGATTTACAATGTAATTTTCACAGTTAATTTCTTCTGCCCAAAAGTTAAGACTAAGTCCTTTAGATTGAAGCCTACAATTAGCCATTTCCTTTAAGGCGTGATTCTTCCTTTCAGTTACACCATTTTGTTGTGGAGTATATGGAACAATATGTTGCATTTGAATTCCATTCTCAGTGTAAAAGTTGATGAATTTGCTGTTAACATATTCTCTGCCATTATCAAATATTAGCTTAAGAATTTGATGTCCATATTGCTTTTCAACAAAGGCCTTAAAGGCCATGAACATGTTAAATACTTCACTCTTGAGTTTTAAGAAGTATACCAAAGTGCGTCTGGAGAAGTCATCAAGGAAAGTTAAGAAATACTTGTAGCCATAGAATGAAACAACTGGAAGTGGACCACATAAATCACTATGCACAAGCTATAAAGGGGCTAAGGCGTGCCAAGAGGCACATTTTTTAAAACTATCCTGATGTTTTCCAAGTACACATTCGGAAGAAACACCATCTCTACAAGATACCATACGAAGACCTGTCACCATATTTTCTTTACATAGATTTTGAAGGGAGCGATAGTTTAAGTGACCAAATCGTTCATGCCAAAGTTTTCTCACTTCATCATTATGAGCAACAAATACCCAGGAAAGAGTTGGTGACCCAAAGTTGTTAAATTTATACAACCTTGTAGAATCATCAGCAATGCCAGTAGCTAAAGTCTGTCTAGGATCTCTTAGGTCCTTAATTACAACACCGTGAGGTGAAAATTCAACGGTTTTACCTTCACCTAAATGAGTTATCTGAAATAAAGATAGAAGGTTGTAGGATAAGGTTGGAACGCATAATACATTATTAAATTGACCATTTTCTAGATGAACAGCTCCAGTCCCTACAACGCTAAGAGATCTATCATCAATAACATATCTATTTTTGGTTTTACAATCATTTAAAGAAGAAAACACGACTTTGTTTTTGGCCATGTGATAAGAAGCTCTAGAATCAATGAGCCACTCATGAGAATAAGAAGAACAAGATACATTTAGTGAATAGCCAGACTGAGATGCTTGACAACCACATGCAAAACGTTTTATTCCTAAAGATGAAGTTGAATTTGAAAAGTGCTCCAAATGGATGTTATGCTTCTCCATTGATGCTTCCAAGGCTTCCGTCTTCTTAAAGGATTTGGATTCTACATGGCTGTCTCAATTACGAAATTTGCAATGTCTATCAGTCTTCTTCCCTTTGTTTTTATTTTCCTTATCATTTTGTTGAATTGATTTTTCATTGTGAGACTGAGATTTCTCAGGACCCCTGTTTGGTTTAGCACCATTGTTTTTAGGATACTTCTTCTTAGGATTCTTTGAATTTGGTTGTTGTTGGGAAGCTAAGGCTTTGTTAGAAGAGTTTCCAGGATTAAAAGACGAAGATGTAAGAGTTTTCCTTGCTATCTTATTAAAGAATCACAAAAGGAATCAAAAGAGGGGGACTTGTAGTCTTGTCCTTGAGAAATGAAGGCTTTTCTAGTAGAATGTAAGGTGGAAACAAACACAGAGTAGGCTAGTCCCAACTTAGTAAGAATGAAATAGATAAGGCTACTGTATTATTTCTTAACCTTAACACCTTCCAAGAGAAGTCTAAGGGTCTTGAACTTGGACAAAAAATATACAATGGAAGAAAAATTGTTGGGGTCCAACATAAGCAACTCATTTTCGATTTGATGGGCTCTAATTTCATCTTTTAATTCCAAAAACTTTAATGAGTTGTTTCATTGCTTCATTAGGGGTATCAAGTTCTGCGATATGAAATCTAAGGTTTGGAGAAATAGAAATCCCTATCAACCCACGTGCTTGATCTTACATATTTTCCCATTTGGCTGCCTTATCTTCATCTTTAGATTTAGTTTCCTGGCTTGAGGATATTCTGTAAAGACTTTTACTTCTAAGTAAATCCACAATGTAGGACCACCATTGGAAGTAGTTGGTGTTGTCAAAAATAACTTGGCATGAATTTTCCATGTTTAACAAAAACTGAAGCTACATATGCTGAAATTAAGTGTTGGCGATGGAAATATCTCAAAAAATTAGGGAAATTAAAAAAACGGCTCAGAAAATGGCTTCCGGATGAACAAGTTATGGTTTTTTGAAAAAAAAATGTTGAAGATGCCAACGAAGTGCGTGAATGTGCGGAAGTGAATGATAATGTTATATTTAAAACCCCCCCATCTTTCCAAACTTAATCTAATTATCTCACTTTAAAAAATATTTTATGTGACCCACGTTTATAAATAAGTGAAAGTCACTTTTACAATGGTATTTTATGAGCTACCCACTAAATTGTAACTTAAATAAAAGATAAAGAGACTTTAGAATTATAAGTGACTCACATTTTATAATGGGTGAGAACACTTTTACATAAAGTAACTTTAAAACATAAGTTACATGTGTTTTTTGAAAAAGTAACTCAACAGAAAGAAAGACTTGAACTCAAGACATGTATTCTCATAAAGTAACTGTGGACAAAGTGAGCTAGTTTAAATGGTTAGTAATTTTTGGAAAAGAGGAAAGGTTTTTTTTTTTTTTAATCACTGAAGCTTTGGGGTGCGTGCTTACTTGAAAAATCTTTTTTTTCCTACAAAAAAAGACCACACAACCCAACACAGACATATAAAAGAAACCAAACCTTATGGCTTGAAGTTAGCTTTCACCAAAAACTAAATATTTTCCTCAATGTTTCTAATTTTCTGAGATCACACTTAGGTGCAGCGAAAAAGAGCATACGCATGAGAAAAATCCTTCCTTTTTGTTTTTAATTTGCCCAGATCGCATAGAGTCATGGGGAAATGAGCATACGTAGAAATGAAATGTATAGTTCTAGTAATAAAAAACAGAGAGATAAATAACTAACACTGCAAATAAACACTGTATACCTCCTTATCTTAAAAATGACGTAGCTAGGGCTACCACAAAGATTTTCGTGTGAAACAAAAGGGGTTTCTCACTAGGACAGATTCTCCTAACACAATAGCGCAGTCCTCTCGGCCCAAAAGCACTTAGAAATAGTAGATCTAGAAAACGACAGTCGGATGCAGTTGTATCGCTTCCGATTCGGATCACCAATGGATGTGGCCCTCAAATAGCTCTGGTACCATGTAAGAATTTACAGGGTAAGTTCCTTAGATAGAACACCAAAGGACACCACTCACAAATAGATCACAGATCAATACACCAGTATTCTTGTCGTGGTTAAAACCCTCGAATAGGGAAATAGTCCACGGCTTGAGCCAACGTGGCCACCTCAGGCAATTTATTAATAAAAGAAAGGAAATTTACATGATCTTCTCTCATGAACTGTCACGCTAAAAATGACGCTCCATGCTCTTTAAATAGAGATCATGGACCAATCGTGTGTTAAGCCACAAATGGAGCGTCAATAATACCGAGGAGAGAGTGAACCATCAGATCACTTCATGTCTAGAACATATAATGACCATCGGATTGTAAGTTACAAATGTACATAGTAAAGAAACACACTTTACCTAACTCTACACTAGACCAAGTTATACTTAACTATTTCCTATGTGTCAGAATATCCTAATAGTTTTACGATTTTTATCTGTTTTTGTAATTGTTGAGTCCGAGTTTTTCTCAATTTTGACAGCTTTCCAGGACCTTGTTTTCCCATTTTCGAACTCTATTTCACCCCTAGTTATAACTATTTCAACCATATTATCTAGATTTTGGCCAAAAGGATACTATGTGCTTAAGGTATGCAAATTAACTTAAGAATTGTCATTTTATCTTACTCTTAAGCAGTTCCTTAAGCTAAATGTTTCCTTATTGAAATTATCAAGTCAAATGATTGAAGTCTAATGCTGATTCAAAGCAACTCTACCATTTCCTGTAGACATATTGCGGTCGCTATTTTCCCGCAGATGCTTCACAAATTCCCGCATGTGTAGATTTCCTGCAACCGTATAGATTTCTTGCAACTGTCCAAATTTCCTGCAACCGTCTAGATTTCTTGCAACTGTCCAAATTTCCTGCAACAAAGTTGGCAATTTGATATGTGTCAATTAATCTCATAACAAACTGGAACATAGGTTTTGTGGGGAAATCTGCCTACATGGACTCTGTCCATTAGCTGGTCCATATTTATCATCAAATCCACCCATATCTCCAATCTCCTTCTTGTTGGTCGCATGAGGAAAAGCTCCAGCAAGTGTAGCGAAATAGTCTGATCCATGCTTTCAGTCATGGATCAGACTCAGCAGAGCTATTTTTGATATTTTGTACCTATAATAATAGTAGATAGTTCAACAAGTAGTTTTTCCTTATTCATGAAAATCATATGCCTGCAAACTTGTATAAATATTATTACATTATATGTGTAAGGGGGTTGGTTGGCTTATCAGCACATTAGATTGTATAAGACTGTGATATTTTCCATATTAATACAAGCTATATGTTATGTTCATTTTATTGAGTAAACCCTTTTAATATTGAAGGGGTTGTGAGTAAGGGAGGGCCCCCTTTACTCACAACTCCATTAGTAGTACTAGCGTATTTCTTTAATTATGTTTATGTAGTGATATTGTTGTTACACAACTAGTGTTCTCCTTTCTGATTTAGCAACATACATCAATTGATTTATGGTTAAGATTTATGTGATTCATTTAATCAGTTTCAGCTCTCCATTGTCAAATTGGTTTCTTTTGCCTATGTGTTTGATCTTTAATCTTTTCTAATCAACATCAGCAATATCAGAGCTGTAGAGGGAGGTGAATCCACTCTATAGCCTTTGATGCTAAGTGTTGATGTAGACAAGAGGAATTAGTGTTGTGTATATGTGACTGATTTAATCAAGAAGCACTTGAGGTATCAAGCCTACATATATTTTGCAAGACATCTCACAAGTTTACTTACCCTTGGTTGATAATTTATGTTAGTAAATTATAAGTCTATAATTTAACTCAACAACAATTGGTTAAAATCATTCACTTTCGTTCAATTATAGTCAGTATTTGTTAGATATCATACATGAGCATTTTTTGAAGTTCATAGTTGAAGTTGTGTTCAAACACCAGCCAGTTTTGGTTTATTTAATGTTATTTTACTAGGTAGACATATTCAAGTTTCAATTGTAGAAGATGGACGAGCATGGTACTCCTTTATTAGTCATTCATTAGACTTCTCTAGTCAGAAGGAATTCATATGAGTACACAAATACACATTTTGTAGATAAGTTCCTTCACACTTCTTTATGTTTATTATGTAGTGATATTATACCAAGAATATGTCCTGAAATCAAGAAAGTTCTGCACCTCTTAGAACAGTCAAAGGTTGGATACTAGTATTTCTACCAAAACTATATAGAGATCATAATTTATGGATGTGAGCTCCCTCCTTATAGATTATCAGTATTTGAGCCAGTGATAATTTTCACCTTGGAGTATGCTAGAGAGATGTTGAACATGGATGAATTACACTTTGTATCCAATAAGAAGAAGGCAGAATTTAAGCTAAAGGCACATATAAGCCCTTATATTGTGAATACTAGAGCAAGAACAAAGGAAGTGGAGGAAACTTTAAAGAAGATGAAGTTCAAACCAAGCTTCGCTTGTTATTATGATCCTTTAGGGATAGTTTTGAACCTGAGAGTTGAACAGAAGAGCACTCCATATCCACATACACCAAGGTTAGAAATAATGCAGTATGCTAACCAAGAGGAATGGGAAGAAAACACATTACATGAAGCAATAGAACATTTAGTTAGTTAATATTATTTACAAACTCATATTCCTAAATACAAATAGATCAAGATGACAAATCATGTCCCCTACAAATTCAGAAACACATGCTACAAATTTTGTTGTATTTAAGAGAAGGAAGAAGGATACATAGGCCACTACCAAGACTGATAGTAATATTGATCCTCAGGTGCTCACTATTCAAGAAGAGTCTTCAAAAGAAAGGGATGCGTAGGAGAAGATGACTTTTGTTTTGACAAACATTCCTACCACCTCTTTCCTATATGTAGATGATACCGCTGAGTCTCCTATCTCTACTACCTCTAAGGTTCCACCAAAGCCAAGAATTTCACAAGGTACACAGAGATAAAATTGAAGAATGAATCTCTCAAAGCTTCAACATACTCAGAATTCTGAAACAAACGACAACCACTAAACATAGCTTGTTTTCTACATTTTACTCGAAAAAGGGCAGTTTCAAATGCCCTTTCTGGAGCCCAAAGTGCTAGCCCTCAAAGGCGTTGAAGACTACAATGCATCCATGTTTTCATTTGATACTAAACATGTTCATGCAATCTATTATATCAATTTGCATAAGCAGGCAGGTGAGATAATATACTCAACTCTAACCAACTCAGCTATGGCTGCCTCTAAATTGCAGGTTTCTTTAAATAATATGAACTCATAGTTGAAGATTGAGAGAAGGTCTTCTTTAGCCAAAGACACCATGATTAAGACATTAGAATATTTGGTTGTCAAGCTAGGATATGATCATAGTAATTTCAAGGAAACATAGGATATAATCAAGAACAAGAATGCAGACATTCAAGCTGTAAGGAAACAACTCAAAATTCCAACTACGGAATAACCTCGGGCTAAGGAAGTCACTAGTTTAAACATGGAGAAAGAAAAGTTTTTCATAATAGTTGTAGAACGCAATGCTCAAATTTAGAAAATGGAACAATAGATGGAAGCATTACTGAAAGAAAAAGAGCAATGGTAGGCAGCAAGAACATCAACAAAAGGTAGTGTAACCCAGCTAACAACACAAGCATTAGTTTCTGATTCCTTAGAAAAGCTAGCTCAATCTTTGGGGGAATTATCATTGACAAATAAAGAAGTGGAGAAATTGACAGTAGAACTGAACAAGATGGAAGAAGACAAGATTAAGGAAGAAAATTCATACTTGGTAGAATTGCAAAATAATTTCAAATTGATTCAACATATTTAGAAGTATGAAGATCAATCTATCATTACTCAGATGTGGCCAGAAGCAAAACGTAGCATTTGGCACAATATGAATGCTAATGTTACTAAGTTGTGGCCATCAATTCAAATAAATTTTGAACAAGAGAAACTCGTCCAGAGAGTTAAATAAATAGTGGAAAAAACCAAAGTTGATATTGAGCATAAGCCAGAAGAAGCACAAAAAATGATAAGAATGCTAAATTCTGAAAACAAAGATGAGCTTGAGGAGTTGAAGATTAAGGATAGGACAAAGATAGTGATGGAAGTCAAAAGAGTTACGACTAAGAATAATTTGGTGGTGTAGTTGGAGAAAAAGTGTAAAGAACTGGAGTTACAAGTCAGGAAATTTTACAAGACATTTACTTTGTTTCAAGGGAAAGGACATCGCACTATCAAAAAATCTAATGGAAAATTGATCGAATTAGAAAAATACCAAGGACAATTATGCAACATAGCTTCAAATGGATCTAAGTTTACAAATTAAAAGGGATCTATCAGTGGAGAAGCCTTTCTAGACGGCCCGCAGTTTGATTTAAATATTAAACATGAGATTCATCAATTTTTTTTTAATAAACCAACTTTCCAGACTTACACTGGGGTAGATGGAAGATTTAGAAAGATGGTGAATTTTTCTATCCTAAGTGAAGAGTGATGGGACAAATTGTTGGAGTAAGTCCAATAAGGATAAACATAAGACATACAATTATTTCAATAAGACAAACAAAAGGAGATGTAAATTAGCCACAGTCAACAACTTATTTCCTTCAAATTTTCAACAAATAGTTGAATTTGTCTAGAACTTCTATTTTCTAGTTTTGTTTCAGAAATATATGTAATTTTGTTAGATAATTATTTCGCAATCAATTCCTTTTTGGAATCTGAAGTTAGTTCAATAGGAAGTCTATAAATATTTTGTAACAAGACTTAGTAAGAATTGGATTGTGCATGAAGAAAATATTTGTAAATTGATGTAAGTTGTGGAGTGTACTCAAAGTGATCAATTTACATAAATACAGAGACATTTGTTCTAGGATTCCTTTGTCAAGCAATTGATGATGTGTTTTCTTCTGTAAAATTGTGTCTTTTCTCTATTTCCATATGCTTTTTCCCTATTTATTGTTGAAAGAAGATTAAGGAATGAATTTTCTTAAGTGTACTCTTCTCTAGCTTGTTAACAATATCAATTTTTTCTTTATGATATTAAGTATAGAATTCAACTTAGTATGCTCTATATTTAATTGAGCTTAAATCATATTCCTCCTATTCACACAACAAACACTTTATAGGATCCAATATCTTTCCTACCCTTCCCTGTAAGAGCTACTTTTTCATTTTGTAATTGATTACCCAAATCTTATGACTCCATGCCCAATGGAATTTTCGAGCATCTTTCAACCAAACCTTTGAAAACCCACCTCAAATTTTAATAGCTAGCCTAAGATCTTAAAATCATAAATCAAAATCCGATAGAGAGAGCCCTCTTTAAACCAAGAACAGCTTGGTTTTTGGTTACCTCTATGTTTCTCTCCTCAGCCTAGGGAAACTATGGAGTGATAACATTCTTTCAACCATGCTGGAGAGTGACCTAAAAAAAAAATATTTCCTTGGTAAATATTGTTTTCAGAGCTCCAAACCTATCTTCTATTGGTGACAATGAAGTAAACCCTATTTAGGATGATTTTCCACCTATAATTTATATATATACCTAGCGATAAATAATCTATTTGAATATTTCGCTCCTAGGAAAATCTACACCAGATCCCACCTGGATCATAACCCACCTAAAATTGTAAATAATCATGAGAAGCTAATTAGGAAGAAGAGTTTTACAGATATCCAAGCAATAAATAATCCTTTGCCAAGGGTTAATTCCATTACAAAAATTTTTATAACTATTTAGGATATTGAATTTGACTTACCCTTTGAGCATATTCTTTTCATAAACAAATCAGAAAGCTTTGTCCCTGAGACAATAATTGATGAAAGTATTTTGAAACCTTATATCTCAGCGCATAAGCCTGTTATTTTAGATTCTGATAAAGTTGTTATACAACTATTTGAAAAACTTGAATATTTGGTGAGTAAATTAAATCAGGCTGCTTAGAAACCATTTACAGATCAACAAACTACCTTTTCTTCTTTTGCCTCGTCATCAACCACTCTTGTGGTTTCTCTATTTAACATTATTCCCATTTCATCTCTCATTCATAATCCTTTTGTCCCAGCAACAAGTCATAATTCCATCTTATTTACCACCCCTAAAATCAAGCACAACTATAGTGTCAACATCCTCTCATATTCCAGTCATGGAATCGTGTTATGCCCCTCTGGTTTTACCAAGATGGATGAATGGCATGCCATAAAATTATGGACGTATACCCCAATTCGATAGCACTAGGCATATCACTTCACAACAACACATAGACAAGATGAATGACTTCTTAGACTCAAAATAATTTGATGATGATGATGTGAAAATGAGACTCTTTGCACAAAGTTTGGCAGGGAAAGTTAGAAAATGGTTCAGGGTATTACCAACACGTAGTATTGCAGATTTAGAACAATTTCACCAAAGTTTCCTTTCAATATGGGAAGTTAAAAATAATCCTCTTCAGATCCTTGCAGAGTATGAAATTCTAAGGAGAGATCCTGGTGAAACAATTCATGATTATTACACTAGATTTAATAATGTTTACAACTCTATTCTAGTGGCAAGACATCCTCCACCAAGACTAGCTTTAATTTGATTTTCATATGGTTTTGTTGTCGATATGGATTATCAGATGAGAGAGAGAAATCTTACTACCCTAGAAGAAATGCAAAGAAATTTTGTTAGTGTAGAAGAAAATTTGTTGGCCAAAAGAGAAAAGTTAAAGGCTGAAAGAAGGGTGACTATTAAATAAAAACCTTCTTCTTCTTCATCAGATGAAAAACTAGACACCTTAGTTAAATAATGGAAAGGATGATGGAAAGAATGAGTTTGAATGACAGGGCTCCACCAAGAGAACCATAAGGGGGTCCACATATTAGAAATCCTAACTTTATAAGGAACCCACCCCAAATTAAACAAAGAGAGGAAAGAGCCCCAATAGATCAACAACAAATTAGACCTCCTTTCCGAAGAATTATACAGATGAAGAAAATGTTATAGCAGATGACAATGAAGATAATCATATTAATCTATTTGGGGATGGAGAATTAGATACTATTTTCTTAGTCAAGGAGGAACAAGATGTGTTCTTGTTATCACAGCTGGAAGTCATCCTTGCAAAATCATATGATTATAAAAGGGATATCAAAATTCTATTATAGAAGTACACAAATAATACAATTTGAGAATTAAGAAGGTTGTGTAAAACCCTCCCAAGAAGATTCAAGTTGATACGTCTTCTACTAGCCAGAAAAGGGATGATACCCTAAAAGAGGTTTCTCAAAAACAAGATGTAAGTATTAAATAAGTAGATAAACCTCAAACTTCTTTTAGTATTGAAAATGAATTATCCAAGGTCAAAATTTATGTTCCTCTAACAGAATTGATTAACAAGAATGTGTATAGAAATCAATTCATGAAGGCACTAAAGATAGGGGAGGAAACAAACATAGTTAACTTAAGTGATGAACAACCTAAACTTTTATTTGAACCCGAAGCTAAGGCAAAGTCAAGGATGGTAGCATGCCACCATTCTATGTTAGTCTAAACATTCATGAGTACATTTTGGACAATGCCATGCTAGATTCTGGTGCTACACATAATCGCATGCCTAGATTCATTATGGAAAAGTTGGGATTGGATATACAAGACCCTATAAAGACTTTTATTCTTTTGATTATAGCAAAGTAAGATACTTAGGTCTCATCAAGGATTTATGTGTGACTCTAGTCCAATCCCAGTAAAGAGTGTGGTCGTGAATATTTTTGTAGCTGATATACCTCCTAAATATGGAATGCTCATGTCAACATCATGGGGGGAAGTTACAGGGTACCTTACAGATGGACATGTTATATGAAACTATTCCTATATTTGGTCACAAAAGGAGATTGTACAAAGAATCACTAATGAAATATATGGTAAGTAGCCAAGACAAGCCTAATAATCACCCACTTTATTCTGTGCATTAATACATGGATTCTTTCATTCTGCATAATGATATATGTTTAGAAGAAGAAATGTCAGATATGGAAAGTAAATCAAGCAAAATAGAGGATGTGAAATTAAATACTAGAATAGAAGATGAAGAGGATGAAGGCCTTTGGAATATGGATTTTGATGGGGAATTCAAATAAAGAAGGAGCAGGAGCAGGTGTTTGGGTCTTGAACTCAAAAAAAGGCATATTCTTACAATATTATTTTTCAGTGTACCAACAATATAGCTAAGTATGAAGTAGTTATTCTAGGATTGCAGGTATTGAAGAGGTCAGGAGGTAAAATGATTTATGTACATGGTGATTCAGAACTCATCATTAATCATATTAAAGGTGAGTATTCAAATAAACATATTAGGTTAAGGGATTACATAAATGTTGTTTTGTATTTTTTGGAATGTTTTCCAGATTATCAATTGTCTTTGATTCCTAGAAGTCAAAATCTCTTAGCTGATGCATTATCTACCTCATTCAGTACATGTAAAATTCCTTTCAATCGATACAAAAAATAAGAGATTGAAGTGAAACATAGACTGGACATCCCTGATAATATTATATATTGGTAAGTGATTGGCAGTAACAAACAAGTAGGAATTTTGTTGCAATTAAAGGAATAATTTGAGAATGTACATATTGATATAGAAAATAGTGTAGATAAGGATACAAATGAAACAATGTTGAACTAGATAAGTGACGACTGAAAGGAACATGAAATCATACAACTAAAAGATAATGTGTTACCAAGGGTTTTGGTGCTACTAGAAGAACTATTTTATTTTAATGATGTGGTACAAAAGCCCAAGATACAACCTGTAGGAGCTAAAGTTGAGGAATGTAATATATGTATTGAAGATAATCCAAATATTGTAAACCTTTCCAAGTCTTTACCTCCTGAAGAAAAAAAAAAATACATTTATTTATTGAAAGAATACTCTGATGTGTTTCCATGGGGATACAAATATTTAAAGGCCTATGATACCAATATTATTCAGCATACTATTCCCATCAAAGAGGACCAAAAACCTTTCAAAAAGAAATTAAGGAGGGTGAATCCGGCTCTATTACCTTTAATAGAAAAAGATGTTAGAATTTTTTTTGATGCTAAAATTATTGTACCTTTAAGGTTTTCTAAATGGATATCAAATCTGGTACCAATGAGGAAAAACATTGGGGAAATAAGATTGTGTGTGGATTTGTGAAAGCTAAACAAAGTTTCTCTCAAAGATAACTACTCTTTACTCAAAATGGATCATATTTTACAGAAGGTAGTTGGTTCTAGAATAATTTCATTCTTGGATGGTTTTTTGGGTTACAACCAAATTCTTGTGCATCTAGATGATCAACAAAAAACAACTTTCACAACACCATGGGGAACCTTCATGTATGTCAAGATTCCCTTAGGGGCTTATTAATGCAAGAGCAACTTTTCAAAGAGCAATGGATATTTCTTTTGTAGAGGAGAAGGATGGATTTATTTTGATTTATCTAGATGACATCACTATGTTCTCCAAAACTGATGAGGATCATCTCTTTCATTTAAAAATAGTTTATGAGAAATGTAGGAAATTTGGTATTTCCTTGAATCCCAAGAAATCTACGTTTGGCTTAGAAGGAGGTAAAGTACTTGTTCACATAATTTCAAAACATGGTATCTGAATTGACCCAAGTAGAATTGAAGCTATTATGAAAATTGATCCACCTAGAAACAAAAAAAAAGTGTACTCTTTCATTGGTAGAATACATTTTCTAAGGAGATTTATTCCAAATTTAGTTGAGATCTTAAGGGCTACCACAAACATGTTGAAGAAGGACAATGAAATGAAATTGAATGCTAAATCCAAAAGATCATTTAGTGATGTAAAGGCAGCCTTGACTTGTGATCCTGTTCTGGTTAGCCCATATTACACTAAAGATTTCATTATTTTTTCCTTTTCTTTAGAACATAATAATTTAGTAGTATCATCAAAGAAAACAAGGAGGGACACAAAAAACCTATAGAATTTTTTAGCAAAGCTTTAAGAGATGCTTATTTGAAGTATAATATCATGGAAAGGAAAGTTTTTTCTTTAGTAAAGGCCTTGAAATATTTTAGAGTGTATGTCTTACATTCTCACATAATTGCTTATGTTCGAAGTGCAGTAGTAAAGGACATCCTCACTTAGACTGATCCAGATGGAAATAGGGGTAAATGGATGGCAGTAATATTGGAGTATGACATGGAAATAAAGCCCCCAAAATTTATCAAAGGTCAAGGATTAGCCAAATTAATGGTTGACTCAAATTTTCATGCATTGGAAATCAATTTTGTAGCTGCTCTTAGTGAACAGGAAGATATGGTGAGTCCACAGGTATTAGAAAATTTCATTACTTCTCCTTCGTATCAAGAGATTGTGTATGTTCTGCATAATTTACAAGCTCCACCTAGTTTTGTAAAAACAAAGGCAATATTTCTCAAACTGAAAGTTGTAAAGTTTTGCATTTTAGATGAAGCTTTGTATTGGAAGGATGTTGGAGGAATTTTACTAATTTATTTATTAAAGTATGAAGCAGATAATATAATTGAAGAATTTTATCAAGGTGAATGTGGAGGACATATTTATTGGAAAACCATAGAAAACAAAATCCTAAGAGCTAGTTTTTACTGCCCTACTTTGTTTTCTCACATTCATAAAAAGGTTTCAACTTGTCATCAGTGTCATATTTGTGAAGGCAAGTGAAAAATATTACCTCTACCTTTGAAACCTATCTTAGTGGAGGTGCCTTTCCAATAGTGGGTTTTAGACGTTATAGGAGAAATTAATCCAAGTTATTTAGCTCAACACAAGTGGATCATGACAAAAACAAACTACTTCACCAAATGGATAGAAAAATTCAAACCATGCAAACTACAAATTATGTATTCTTACAATTCATTGAAGTTAATATTTTCTCCAATTTTGGTTACCCCCACAAAATTGTCACAGATAATGTTGTTGCTTTCAAATCTAAAAGGATGATTGAGTTCTACAACAAATATAATATAGTATTAGAAAATTCTACTGCCTACTATCCTCAGGGAAATGGGTTAGTGAAATCTTCTAATCAGAGCATAGTCAACATCATTAAAAAGTTATTGTAGGAAAACAAGAAATCCTGGCACAAGAAATTGATAGATGTTCTATGGGATGATAGGATAGGCAGAAAGAATTCAATTGTTATGCCACCTTTGCAATTGGTTTATGGAATAGAGGTAATTTTTCCTGCTTCCCTAGGATTTTTAGTACTAAAATTGTTGTAGGAAATAAAAGTATAACCAAATGATGCCCAGAGAAGGATCAACCAAATAATATATTTGTAACAAACTACAACAATACACAGGTGATTTAGGATAAAATCGAAATAATTCATGACAAGAGAGTCAAAGCAGATGATTTCCAGCTAAATGACCTTGTTCTAAAGTGGGATGCCAGAAATCAGGAGAAGGGAAAGCATGGCAAGTTTGACAGTTTATGGAAAGGCCCTTACAATATTCGAGTTGTCCATGGAACCAATGCATTTCTATTTGAGGATATGATTGCAGAAACACTATTAAGAGGACCTCTTAATGGTAGGTTGCTCAAACACTACTTCACCTAAGTTCAGTTCATCACTAAATAAATCATTGTATATATCATTTTATTGTTTCAAATACTGAAAGTGTGGGTGGTAGTCATTGGAAATTGAAGCCTAGAGTTAAGGCCCTAAATTTCAAATGAATTGTTTCTATATCTATGATTTTCAATTTATAGAGGTTAGTCTTAGTTTTTGACGATGAAATAGTTTCCCAATGGAGAAGGCTACTGATCTACAGCGTTATTGACACCTCATAAGGAGGATATCATCCCCATTAGAGCCAATGTTAGGGTCCTATAAATATAGTAGTCCCGTATGATTAATTAGTCACTCATCCCAATGGGATGAATGTAAAAAGTTATTTTTTAGTTTAAATTTGTTTAGATCATAAAAGAAAAATAAAAAAAATAGAAAAGAAAAATAAAAGAGAGAAAAATTAAAAAAAAATAGAAAAGGAAACAAAAAAGGAAAAGATAAACTAAAATGAGGTAAATAAAAAAAATATATGATAAAAATAAAAAATAGATCCCAAAGTATGGGCGCACTAACTCAAATGCCGCCACAATTATTTTACTTAAAGTTTTATTGTTGAATAAAGTGAAAATATATGACAAAAAAATTTGTTGTTTGTAATAAAATACAAGCAACAATCAATGGTGGTGATGATCCCTGCCTGGAGCAATGACAAGATATGGATTTCAAACTCCCCCACAGTATCGACGCTTAATGGAGGATGGGGGGTCATTCAAAGTAGCTTAAATAATACTGCCCCCAGTTATGTGTCAACTCTAGGGAATTTTCGGGGGGTCCCTGCCATATACTACTTACCACCCTTACCACACACCCAACCCCCACCCCCCAAAAAATGCCATCCCGCTCTCCTCTTTTTCATCACCTTTGCGCCTTTTCCATCATGCCCATATGTCATCCCTTCAACCAGTCATGTAGCACCACGTCATCTCCCGCCATACATGTCACCTCCATCCATCAATGTCATTTGACTTTCACCTTTAAAATCACCCACCAATTTGTAAACATGTATGTATTCGTAAAAATACCCAATCGCCTATATGAAAACTTCTTTCGCTGCGATGTTGATTTTCCTATTGTTTCATTTGGTTCTGTGTGAAAGTGACATTATCTTTCTTCTTCTTGATATGTCCTTCTATCTTGAGAGTTTGAGGAGTGGTAATTCCTGCCAATGCATTACAAGAGATGGTCGAATTCATTTTTATTTCTCTGGGGTTAGTTCCTGGTGTATATCCTCTTCTTTTGATGTTTTGTGATCCTTTTCTTTCTCCTCTTCACAATCAATGTGAAATAATTTCTTCTTAGTGCACTTATGATCTTTAGTGTATTTGCTATCACAACTGTAACAAAGGCATTTTTCTCCTTTTTCTTCCAATTTTTGTGGTGTCAACCTTATGTCATCCCTTCAACCAATCATGTAATGCCGCGTCACCTCTCACCATTCTCGTCACCTCCCTCCATCAACGTCATTTGATTGTTACCTTTCAAATCACCCACCAATTTTTAAACATATATTATGCATTAAAACTCCTCTCGTTAACTCATCTGTTACAAATAAATGCTCTGCTCCTGAAATGGTAGAAATTTTATTATAACACTTATCCCACCAACAATTTGTATTGTGCATGGCACGATTAAGGCATTGCAAAGTTACTAGCGTGAATTCACAATTCATTTCACTCTACAACTTCAGTTAAACAAGTTTCCTAGTATCTTTGTCCCTAAAATTTCTGGTGTAGTTATGCATTCTTTCATTTCCCATGTTTAAACCCCCGTTCTTCCATTTTTTCCTCTGTAATTCAAAATGTCTTCACATAAGGGAAAAGGAAAGATGCCTAAATAACATCCATTGGTACTCATTTTTCCTGATATTAATAAAAATCCATTGATAGATACCAAATATAAAATTTCTAAAACCCAATGTGAATTTGACCTCTATGAGCTCCACAATTGGGAAAAACAAAAATACTTAGACCAGAGTGATGAATGTAGCATCTAGGAGTTTTTCCTTCCCCAATTTACCTCTCCTCAAACTCATTTCTTCCCTAAATTATCTACCTAGTGTCATCTCAAATACCTCCCAAGCTAGAAAGCAGCGATTTCCCAGAACAATCAGGTTGTTTTTTCAATTTCCCTAGAGATTATTTTCCAAGCCTTGTAGATAAAACCTCAGACCTCCCTCCATCCATTTTCCACTGATACATTGATGGAATTCTACAAGAATCTTACCTTCCCTCAACAAACTCACATGTTTCAATGCTTTTTACCTGAAAATGCTGAGTTGCCCATAACAAACCCACCATATGCTACCTCTATCTTCCCATAATGTCAAGACAAGTGATCTCTATGGTTACTTAGTTGTTAGGTTATCATATAGACCAGTGGGTTGATGACATAGTTTGAAGATTTTTATCATTTTTTTGAGTTTTTCGGAAGCCTTCACTTCTGTTCAATTATAGTCATTATTTGTCAGATATCATACATGAGAAATTTTTGAAGTTCATAGTTGAAGGTGTGTTCAAACACTAGCCAATGTTGGTTTATTTAATGTTATTTTACCATACAGATAAATTCAAGTTTCAATTGCAGAAGATGGATGAGCATGGTACTCCTTTATTAGTCATTCATTGGACTTCTATAGCCAGAAGGAATTCAAAGGAGTACACATATATATATATTTTGTAGATAAGTTCCTTCACACTTCTTTATGTTTATTATGCAGTCATATTATACCAAGAATATCTCTTGAAATCAACAAAGTTTTGCACCTCTCAGAATAGTCAAAGGTTGGAGACAAGTATCTATACCAAAACTATACAAAGATCAGAATTTATGGATGTGAGCTCCCTTCTTATAGATTACCAATCTTTGTGCCAGTTAGAATTTTTTCCTTGGAGTATGCTAGACAGATTTGAACATGGATGAGTTACACTTTGCATCCAATAACAATAAGGAATAATTCAAGCTAAAGGCATTGGTAGGCCCTTATATTTTCAATACCAGTGCATCAACAAAGGAAGTCGACGTAACTTAAAGCAGATGAAGTTCAAACCAAGCTTCACTTGGTATTATGATCCTTTAGGGATAATTTTGAATCTAAGAGTTGAAGAAAAGAGCACTCCATATACACATACACCAAGGCCAGAAATAGAGAAGTATGCTAACGAAGAGGAATGGTTAGAAAACACATTACAGGAAGCAAAAGAATAGTTTGTTAAGAAACCAACTCACAAAAAGATAGAAAATAAAGATCAACGCCTTAGAAATCAGACTCTTTGAGGGGGCAACCTCCTTTACATTACACAAATGAAAAATTCTTAGATAATGCAAATGATAAGACCTCCTTTTTATATATAGGAGTCTAAGCGGTCAAAATACAATTAGAGCCTACATAGCAATAATATTGTAGGGGCACAATAATAACAATAGTGGGCTTTTATGGGGTACAATAATAATAACATGGGGACTATATCGGCATAAGAATACAATAATGTAGTTGCACTAATAACAATAAGGGTTTACACTAGTAGTATAGGGACCTAACATGCCCCTCTCCTTCAAAAAGTGTTTTCATTAATGCTTGAGTAGTTATGGATGCTTTTGTATAAAATTTTCATCCTCCCATGTGGAATATTTAGTGCGTAAGTTCTTCCACTTGATGAGATACTCTGAAATTGATTGATTTCGTAGTTGTTGATTTCTTATTTCTGTGACTGCTTTGGGTTCCAATATGATTTTTCCTTCTTCATCATGTTATGGAAATATTGTTTGAACTGGGAGCTTGTCACCTATAACCTTCTTTAAGCATGAAGCATGGAAAACTGGGGACACTTGGGAAGACACAGGAAGCTCCAATTTGTATTCCATAGTACCAAAATTTTGTAGCACCTTGTAAGGACCATAGTACTTTGGTTATAATTTATTATCCTTCTTAGCTTGCTTGAGGGACATTTATTTGTACAGTTGTACTCGTTAAAATACCCATTTGCCTATATCAAAACTTATTTAACTACGATGTTGATCTGCCTGTTGTTTCATTTGGTTCTAGGTGAAAGTGACATTATCTTTTTTCTTCTTGATATGTCCATCTATCTTGAGAGTTTTAGGAGTGGTAATTCCTACCAATGCATTACAAGATATGGTTAGATTCATTTATTCTTTCTCTAGGGTTGGTTCCTGGTGTATATCCTCTTCTTTTAACGTTTCTTGATCCTTTCTTCCTCCTCTTCACAATCAATGTGAATTAATTTCTTCTTAGCACACTTATGACCTTTAGTGTATTTGCTATCACAACTGTAACAAAGGTCGTTTTCTCCCTTTTATTCCAATTGTTGTGGTGTCAACCTTTTAAATTTGTTTAGATCGTAAAAGAAAAATAAAATAAAATAAATAGAAAAGAAAAATAAAAGAAACAAAACTAGATAAAATAGAAAAAGAAACAAAAAAGGAAAAGAAAAAATAATATGAGGTAAATAAAAAATAGATCCCAAAGTATGGGCGCACTAACTTAAATGTCACCACAATTATTTTACTTAAAGTTTTATTGTTGAATAAAGTGAAAATGTATGAAAATATTGTTTTGTCATTTGTAATAAAATACGAGCAACAATCAATGGTGGTGATGATCCCTACTTGGGGAAATGATAGGATATGGATTTCAAACCCCGCCACACTATCGACGCTTAATGGGGGGGGGTCATGAAAAGTAGCTTAAATAATACTGCCCCCAATTATGTGTCAGCTCCAAGGAATTTTTGGGGGGTCCCTGCCATATACTACTTACCTCTTACCATACCCCCCTTGGAAAACTACCATCCCGCTCTCCTCTTTGTTATCACCTTCGCATATTTTCCCTCATGCTCATATGTCATCCCTTCAACCAGTCATGTAGCACCACATCACCTCCCGCCATCCACGTCACCTCCCTCCATAAATGTCATTTGACTGTTACCTTTCAAATCACCCACCAATTTGTATATTATGCATTAAAACGCCTCCCATTAACTCACCCGTTACAAATAAATGCTCTCCTCTTGGAACGGTAGTAATTTCATTATAACACTTATCCCATTAGAAATTTGTATTGTGCAAGGCAGGATCAAGGCATTGCAAAGTTACCAGCGCGAATTCACGTCATTTCCCTCTGCAACTTCAGTTAAACAAGTCGCCTGGTAGCCTTGTCCCTAGAATTTCTGGTGTAGTTATCCCTTATTCCATTTCCCCTATTTAAACCCTGATCTTCCATTTTTTCCTCTGTAATTAAAAATGTCTTCACATAAGGGAAAAGGAAAAATGCCTAAAGAAGATCGCTTGGTACCCGTTTTTCCTGATATTGATAAAAATCCATTGATAGATATCTAGTATAAAATTGCTAAAACACAATGTGAGTTTGACCTCTATCAGCTCCACAATTGGGAAAAACAAAAATACTTAGACCAGAGTGAGGAATGTAGCATCTAGAAGTCTTTCCTTCCCCAATTTACCTTTCCTCAAACTCATTTCTTCCTTGAATTATCTACCTGGTGTCATATCAGATACCTCCTAAGCCAGAAAGTAGTGATTTCCCATAACAATCAGGTCCTTTTTTCTACTGCCCTAGAGAGTATTTTCCAAGCCTTGCAGATAAAACCTCAGACCTCCCTCCATCCATTTTCCACTAATGCACGAATGGAATTCTACAAGAAACTTAACTTCCCTCAACAATCTCACATGTTTGAATGCTTTTTACCTGAAAATGTAGAGTTGCCCATAAAAAACCCACCATATTCTACCTCTATCTTCCCACAATGTCAAGACAAGTGATCTTTATGGTTACTCGGTTGTTAGGTTATCATATAGACCAGTCGGTTGATGACGTAGTTTGTGGATTTTTATCATTTTTTGCAGTTGTTCAAAATCCTTTACTTCTGTTCAATTATAATCATTATTTGTCAGATATCATACATGAGCAATTTTTGAAGTTCATAGTTGAAGGTGTGTTCGACCACCAGTCAATGTTGGTTTATTTAATGTTGTTTTACTGTATACAGAAATTCAAGTTTCAATTGCAGAAGATGGACGAGCATGGTACTCCTTTATTAATCATTCATTGGAATTCTATAGCTAGAAGGAATTCAGAGGAGTACACATACACATATTTTGTAGATAAGTTCCTTCACACTTCTTTATGTTTACTATGAAGTCATATTATACCAAGAATATCTCCCGAAATCAAAAAAGTTTTGCACCTATCAGAATAGTCAAAGGTTGGAGACTGGTATCGATACCAAAACTATACAAATATCAAAATTTATGAATGTGAGCTCCCTGCTTATTGATTACCATTCTTTGTGTTAGTGAGAATTTTTGCATTGGAGTATTATAGAAAGATGTTGAACATGGATGAGTTACACTTTTCATCCAATAAGAATAAGGCATAATTCAATCTAAAGACATAGGTTGGCCCTTATATTTTGAATACTAGTGCAGCAACAAAGGAAGTGGATGTAACTTTAAAGCATATGAAGTTCAAACCAAGCTTCACTTGGTCTTACGATCCTTTAAGGATAATTTTGAATCTAAGAGTTGAAGAAAAGAGCACTCCATATCCACATACACCAAGGCTAGAAATAGAGAAATATGCTAATGAAGAGGAATGGGTAGAAAACACATTACAGGAAGTAAAAGAATAGTTTGTTATGAAACCAGCTCACAAAAAGATAGAAAAGAAAGATCAATGCTTTAGAAATCAAACTCTTTGAGGGCGTAACCTCCTTTACATTACACAAATGAGCAATTCCTGGATAATGCAAATGATATGACCTCCTTTCTATATATAGCAATAATATTGTAGCGGCACAATAATAACAATAGTGGGCTTCTATGGGGTACAATAATAATAACATGGGGACTATATCGGCACAATAATACAATAATGGGGTTGCACTAATAGCAATAAAGGTTTACACTATAGCATAGGGACCCAACATGACCCTCTCCTTCAAAAAGTGTTGTCCTCAATGCTTGAGTAGTTATGGATGCTTCTATATAAAATTTTCATTCTCCCATATGGAATCTTTAGGGGGTAAGTTGTTCCACTTGATGAGATACTCTAAAATTGATCGATTTTGTAGCTATTGATTTCTTGTTTCTGTGACTTCTTCGAGTTCCAATATTATTTTTCCTTCTTCGTCAAGTTCTGGAAATATTGTTTGAACTGGGAGCTTGTCACGTATAATTTTCTTTAAGCATGAAACATGGAAAACTGCGGGCACCCGGGAAGATGCAGGAAGCTCCAATTTGTATGCCATAGTACCAATATTTTGCAGCACCTTGTAAGGACCATAGTACTTTGCTGATAATTTATTATCCTTCTTAGCTTGCTTGAGGGACATTTGTTTGTATTCGTGTTGGGCATGGAATCCCCCCACAACATGTTTTGGGGCTCAAAGCCCAAGTTTTGGTCAAAGGTTTTGTAAGAATTTGTGAATTGCAGGCGTGGAGCGCGAGGTAGAGGTCAAGTCATAGGGCCGTTTGCCCTAAAGTAATGTAATGTAATGTAAATTCATGTCGGCCTACCCATGGTCAGTGGACCATGGGATTGTATAAATAGAGTGAGGCTCTAAGTTGTAAAGGGAGAATAGGAATAAGAAAGAAGAATGCGAATGGTTCGAGCTTAGAGTAGGATTTTAAGTGTATTCGGTTGTAGTGGTAGGAAGAGTCTCTGCAGCTGAGTGCCCAAAGGCCTAGTAGAGTCCGCAGCTAAGTGCACGTACCCCTGCAGCTGAGTGCATAGGGCGGTGTCAAGTCTGTAATCAGGATTGAAGATTAATAAAGAGAAGTTGATTCTTATTTTTGTGTATTTTTTGTACCATACCTTCTTTACGTTTATATTGGTTTATTGGTCACGTGCACTGATATGATTGATGAATATGCTATAATAATCATTAGTCTTACATGAACAAGTTAAGTAATCAGATAATCACATATTAAATAGAAAGGAACTTTGGTATTATATGGGTTGTGCCCTGACTAGGGCTGCATGGAAGCCACACTGCAGGTTGTGAAGGGATCGCAAGTGCACATAGTGACAAGTCAGACCGCAGACCTCTAGAAGCCCATCAAACATCCCAAGGCTATAGAAACCCGGTTCTAGCACCCTACCATACTACTTCATGTGAGACCTTAGTCCACGCTCCGCGGACTATTGTCGAAAGGGCCAGTAGTACCGAGATTTTCTTGGCTAAATCACCTCTGAACCAGGGTCAGGCCCATACAAGCCAACAAATGGTTCCATTGTCGGGACCAGGATCTGCATAAAGGATGTCTGTTGTCACGCCACTGGAATCTAACCATGAAAGAAATTGAAGAGTGGTTGGACAAGAATATTCATGATTTTGTGGTGCAGGAGAATAGGAATTCGCGAGTATCTAAGGAACAGTGGTTGGAGCACTACTTGTATACCCAAATCCACAAAATTTTCTTTGCATCTTTTCCTTCTAAGCTGTATGAGTGGATCGTGAAGTTAGCAGATAGCCAGGGAAGGTGTATGCTCAACAAACCAATAGAGTGGACTATGCAATTAGTGCACATACTAGAAGCATCAGAAGATAAGATTGCACGAGCTGTGTACCATTGGTTCAACTGAATAATAACAGGATTAATTACTGAGTTCACAGTAGACACGATCGTCAGCTACAGTGAGGTGGAGCAATGTTTTCTCAAGGGACCGCGAGGTAAGTATATTAAATCTTTGAACACTTGGATTAAGATGCTATTGTGTGAAAAGCGGCTTCTGCAAATAAATTAATGTTTGGGACTACGCAAAGTTGGAAGATCTATAGAAGCGAAAGTAGCTAAGAGCTAGAAACTAGTCCCTTAATTTCACCCTCACAGGAGAGTGAGTAAGAGCTCGTGAAGGTTTCTCTGAGAAGCGTGGTCAGTTTGATAAGACAACGAATTCTGCGTTTACCACCTCCACCCACACCCCCACCCGTTTCACCCTTCTCACCTCCATCTCCACCCACCCCACCTCTTCCACCACCACATTTCAGTATGGTGAGTGTGATCAAACTACCGGTGTTCAAGGGAGTAGGGAACGAAGATCCAGACCAATTCTGGTTCATGGTAAGAGAAGTATGGGAAGCAAAAGGCATCATGGATGATAATATTAAAAAAGTTACACTGGTGAGAACGTTACAGTATCATGCATTAACATGGTATATCAGGCATTCTAATGACCACCCGAACGTAGGAATCACAGATATCCAGGCCGCATTAAATAGGGAATTTAGCAAGCCAAAATCAGAAACACAATCAATCATCGGGTTTAAGGAGATCGCGATGCTCCCGAGTGAGAACCCCTGGGATCTAGACCAAAGGCTGAAGAGTATGATCTATGAAGCCAATATGACATTAACGGATGCACAGCATCGCACATGGTTTGTGGCCTCACTTATGCCACACTTAAAGATAGTGCTATCACAACAAAAACTTTCCACCAGGCTGAAGCATTAGAGATGGAAATGAGATTGCATGAGACCCCTATACAAGACCTTAGGTTGGGAGTCCAACAAATCCACGCACAACTGCAGAATCTGTGTCTCGAAATGCAAAGTTTGAAACAGGACAAGACACACTTGGCCGGAGATGCACGAGGATGTATGGTGCATAAAATGCAAAGGCCAATGGCATGACAAGGACCACTACCTAGTATTCGCGAACTACTTGGCAAGAGGAGGGCCAATTCCATTAAGATCGGAGGAATAGGCAAGGCCAAGCATGACATCTACATTATGGTGCGTGATCTACCAAATAGGAGGAAAACACACCACGGATAATTGTCATCTGTTGCAGAAGTATACGTAGATATCCCAACAATTGTTTTGTAATTTTTGTAGGTCGGTAAGCCATGATGAACAAACCTGCCAAAGCTATGAACTAATGATGGATTGGACTCCTGCGTACAGGGTGTAGACCAAAATACGAACCCTCGACCCAAATGCAAGGATGGCGTGAACTGGGTTTCAGAGGTGCGGTCGGGGTCGAGGCGGAATGGGACCAAGAAGGGGTTGCAGACAAATAATTTGTTACAATTGCGGAGGACCAGGGAATTACGCCCGCAATTGTACACATCTGACAAGAATATCATGTTGGTATTGTACTCAGTTTGATCATGAGGCAGAAGACTGCCCTTCACTGGTAGCGAGGATGCGCGAAAAGGGGGTACTCCAGCCCCCTCTGGCTCAGAATTTACAAATTATGAGGTATGAATCGCGCAAAGAAGACCCAAATGTAAACATGATGCTCAAGAGCAGTATGACCACGGGAGATGATAAACAAAAGCAGCTAGAAGAAAGCATGTGGGTTTGCAAGGCTCCTACAAAGGAACCCGAATTTGATTTAGAATATGCGAAGGAGACATTCATGGAAGTTAAGAAGAGCTTCATAGAGGCCTCCACTTTAGATAGTAAGTATCAACTAAAACCAAGGATGGATCCTTCAGTTCTCACTACCTTTTTGGAGACATGCATGAAACTATTGCGTGACAGCAAGGCAGTCAAAAGACTAAAGGAACTTATCACTAGGTGTGTGGGGTCAGGAGAACCGCACGTGGTCTGAAACTTGGGAAGCATGCATTCCACACAGGGAGGGAAATGAGGTTGACTGCGCAAATAGGTGAGTATGAAATGGATCAGGTAATCCTAGATCTCGGCTTGGACATGAATGTGCTACCAAAGAAAACATGGGAACACATGGGTAGACCTACACTGCAATGGTCCCCTATTTAGTTATGAATGGCTAACCAACAGAAGATTCTACCCATGGGAAGATTGTAAGGGGTGAAAGTCGACATTGAAGGTGTGAGAGCGCAGGCAAATTTTGAAGTGATAGGGATTGTTGATGACAACAATCCCTATCCCATGCTACTAGGAATAGACTGGGCCACTGATATGAATGCAGTCATAAATCCGAAGAAGCACAAAATGATCTTTGAGAAAAAGTCACTACGCATGGTAGTACAAATAGATCCAGCTGAAGGAGTGTGATACACTGAACCGGTGCGCGACGACGATAGTGATGATGATCTTGACTGTATTTACATGATAACTGCGCAAAGAGAGGATTGGGTGAATCCAACTACAGATGGAAGTATTTCATGGGAGCGTGAAAGTTCCTGCACTTTGGATTCAGACGAAGAGATAGAGCAATGGCAGAATTGACTGCACGAAGTAAGAATGCTGAATTGCAACATGATGGTTTGATCACTGCATTGCATGACAACAGAAGCAAGGGAGCTCCCAACATATGATGGATTGTTAGCAGTGCATGAATTTATAAGCAAATTTGAAAGCGCAGTACCAGAACAACGGCAATTCGATGCGCTAAAGTGGGCACTGCATGCAACACCCGCACGATGGTGGGATATGCATCAAGGAAATTTTGAGCACTAGCGCAAATGCAGAAGGATGATGCGCCTACATTTCGGAAAACCCCAGCTTCGAATGCAAGTGGGCCAACAGGGGTGGAACAACTTCTGCGCCCATCTTTCTCGATGGGTATAGATATATGTTGTGAAGCCTGCACACATGCACCCCAGCCCCAAGATAGACAACCATAACAGATCGCAGCAGTAGGAAAGGTGATGCGCACTACCAAGTATCCATGTTGAAGCATTTGATAGGGTGTGCAAAGTCCTGAATAAGGTTGACTAGGTGAAACAGAATGATTGGGACCTGCGTGTGCCAGTGGTTTGATGGGCCTACCCAGCCATGTGCAAAACCCTGAACGTGGAGACGATTTCAAAGGTGCAGAATGGAATGGAGACCATAATTACTGAAGAAAATACACAAAGGAATCTGTACGTATTAGACCCTGTAGTAGTGGTAGCGTGCGATGGAAAGGAGGAAGAAATCACACATCTACGCAAGGATGAACATATAAGGATTCAGGAAGCCATCTGGGGAGGGAACCTTAAACATCGCAAACTCGAAAAGGACCGGGTATGATTGAGGAAGACAAGCCTTTTGATGAATGCTGAGATCAAGAGGCTGGACAATGAGATCATGCAGGCATGTCTCAAACCAAGGATGATAAGGCAAGATACAGATGATCGCACCATTGCATTAGAAGAGTGTCACCGAGAATTCATGACTCTAATACCATGGCTACGACCATAGCTAACGAAACACAGTAACCAAGGGAATGCACTACATACAGTGGAACGCGTGGCGCTGACGGTCGCACAGATAATTGAGGAGTTTCTGCGGACTATGCTAGCAAGTGAGTTGAAGTCTCACACAGGTGGTGCAACCACTTGACTAGCCATAGGGAGCATAGTCTCAGTGCTCCAAACAATTGAAAGAGAGCATGAGACTCTAAAAGAGTCTTTTTGGGGCCTGTGCAATGAGGGAGGTGCATGCATAATCAACAGGACACAATGTCCGTGCCCACGCACGGCGGCCTGTGCTACTGCACGGGTAGGTTGGGAAGTAACCATTGGTGTCACTATTCATGACGAGATGTCTAATTTAAGGCAAAAGGGAGTAGGCAACAAGCATTTAAGACATGAATTAAGAGTTATATTTAGGGAAATCTACCACTATGAAAGCATTGATGGCTCAGAATTGGGGGGAACATTCGAATTTGAACTCAAAAGGCACTATAAAACACTAAGGGATAACCACGAGACAACAAATGTTCATTTGAGATTTGAGCAATTACGTGGAGCATAGAGTGTTAAGCGCCAAATGATATTTGAGCCCCGAAGTTTGCGAACGACCACAAATAGTTCAAACAGGATGATGGCTACCAGGAGAGGTTTGGGCTATGTAGAAGAAACCATTGACGAGGCTGTGCAAGAACCCACAGTGCATGATGTTCTCGAAGAAACTGGGGTCGTACCGGAAATCCTGAAATCACCTCGATCACCGAGTACCAAGAAAGATAAGCAGGCAACAGGACCAGTTCGCATGTCCCCACAGAATCCACAATTCAGTAAAATATCCATGGAAGAAAAGGGCAAGGCTATCACCATTGAGACAAGTAATGAGGAGGAGGACTTGTAGGCTCTCGTAGATGAGATAGAAGTAGTTGAAGACATGGAAGAGGACATCGAGCCGGTGCGTGCTACAATGAAACTACCAGAGTACGTTCCTCCACGAAAAGGGACAGCTAAGATACCCAAGGATTTGGATGCAACTAAGAGCACATTCCAAACCCCGCTCCTCCCCAATGGAATTGTGTTTGAGGGCTCAACCCTAGGTCGCATGCCCACAATGAAGTTTGAAGATTGGGACCTTGTAGATAGCAAGAAGTTCCCACATTTAGAGACTGAGAACCTCATGAAACAGACAATGGAGGGGTCAGTTACGACACTAGATCCGCAAAAATGGCTATGCGACGTGGAGAAGCCTGGACTACTTCAGCTACTATGGATTCCACACATTCACCGTGCACCTATCACAATTTTCATCATCAGGCAGTTGTTGTGCCTGGTGCACGATGGGTACTTATGGCTAGAGGAGCCTATTCCCATCACGGCATATCTTATCCACAAGATTTCCCAGCTCCCCTGTAAGAGGAAGGACCCCGTGGAGATAGCTGAAAAAAGCGAAGATTTGGCGCTCACAGAGGACATGAAGAAGAAATACAAACTGGAAAAGAAGAAGAGGGGTTATGTAATCAAAAACATTCAAGATAAAGGGATTCGCATAGCCACCCAACTCTGGCTGGGAAGGTAACACGAAAATGTCGCGGAGATGAGGTACCAGCACTAGTAGTTGCGCTGGCAGAACAATGCGCGAAGGGGGTCCAATTCAACTAGGCCAAGTTCCTCTGTGAGGAGTTCTTAACTAACTAAAAAGAAGCCTAGGAGCAGGGCAAGACCTTCCACTATGTGTGGTTTCTCTTATCAATTTTGCAGTAACAGGGGAACTTCCTGAGGGCAGTCAGTTCCCTAATATTAAACAAGAATTACCAAAGGCTGCAAAGTATGCATCGCTCTAGGCTATGAAGGACGCCACGTGGATTTGTGAAACAAAGATCTTCTGGGTTCTCATGGAGGTGAGCGTCCAGATGTGGATCAATAGGAGGTCGTGCCTGTCCCCCATAGTATATAATAGTCTGCGGAGCTTTGTAGACTTCAAGGCTGATATGCATAATGTGTATATCAAGGCGGGTAAAGATCCGTGCAGAACTGGCCCAAGCTTCCCTTCATTGACATTGATGATGAGATCTTCTCCGTGTTGGAATCATGACCTCATGAGTGGTGCACCCTGAATCTGGCAGAGAAAGATAGAACAACAACACAAAACTATAAGGCTGCAACCAAGTTGCATATCACCCAGTTGGCCCAACAAAACTGCAACAAACAAGTGGCCATGGAGGTAAGGGCTACTTGCAAGGTAGCAATCGAAGCCACAGAACAGACAATGGCTACCGAAAAAACAAAAACAACAGAGGCAACAGGGGCCACCATGACGCAGGAGGAAGGGGGCAAGAACGTGTCTACAGGACAGGGACTAGATACAGCATAAGGCGCGGACCCAAGCACAATGTCCACCCAGCACAATGTCCACCAAGCTGAAATGGCCACGTGTCATAGAGAGATCACGTCCACAAAAAAAGGTCAAGGCATCCAAACTGGACATTGAACCAATTACACTAACAGAAGGCGACCTCTACTACATCGGCAACACGGTTCACGAGGTCACCAGGGAAGCGCTCCAGGAAGCCATGACAGAGCAACAGATTGGGTTAGGGGCCCTAAGGGTGCAGCTGCAGGAAATTCTGATGCGGTCCCCACAAGAAGGAGCAGTAGCTACCTACGGTGCCACAGGTACATCAGCAATGGAGCAATTGTTGCACGCAAAGTTGGCCAACACCATAGTGCTACTAGAAGGAGTGCTAATAGTGGAGAATGAGGATGAAAGAGCCGCGGTGGGTAGGATCAAGGGACTTGGCCTAAATTTGGCTGCCCTTATGCTGGACACATTGTACTAGTTGCAGGATGGCATAACAGTAGAGCTACACACCTTAGAAGGCCGTGCAATGCAGGTATTGCATGAGCAGAAGATAAACATCGGACAGCTCAGCCTGCAGCGTGATGAGCTAGTGTCATAGAATCGGCAGATCACACAAATAGTGGATGAATCATGCTAGCGCATTCCAAAATTACCTAGATGCTAATCCATTGTCTAGCAAGTGGAGTCTGAAGCACGCATGAGGAAACAACACGAGTGTAGCTAGAGTTGAACCTCCAGATTGCTGAGCTGCGGATGAAGGCACATCCTTCCACTCCTTAGGAAGTTAGAGAGCAGCGTGTTAGCGCGATTCAAACAGGATTGGAAGAAATTTGATGGGATGTGCAGGACTATACCTGTATGTTGGATCAAGCTTTTTATGTCCTTACATCCTTGCAGGAGGACCCCAACATACAACACCTGGAAACAAAGGTCCGCAAACTACTGGAGTAGTATGAAAGTGTAAGGGGAACTATGCAGACATTCATCCTCACCCAACGGCTGGCAAAGATGCAGCAAGTGCAGCAAGAAAGGGCACTAAAGGAACATGTGGATGCTGCAAGATAGAAAGAGGCACTTCCCAAAGCACGCGTCCAGTCTTGGATCAATGAGGGCTTCACCATTATGGTCGAGATTGAGGGAAAGCTTGCACAAATGTAGGAGATATATGTGCTAAGGCATATAATGGATCCTCACAAAGAAGCATCATAGGAATACATGTAGCAGGTCCAGAAAACTGTAGAATAGTGCGTTGCGGACCTTCGGGTAATACGGGACCAATTGGAGGGGCTCCGTGCCAAGATCGCTACACCAGCAGAGTGACTCGGGATGAGTCACAATGATTGTGTTGGGGGCCTGTTGGGCATGGAATCCCCCCACAACATATTTTGGGGCTCAAAGCCAAAGTTTTGGTCAAAGGTTTTGTAAGACTCCGCGAATTGTGGGTGCGGAGCACAAGGTAGAGGTCAAGTCATAGGGTTGTCCACCCTAAAGTAATGTAATGTAATTTAAAGTCATGTTGGCCTACCCATGGTCCGCAAACCATGGGATTGTCTAAATAGAGCAAGGCTCTATGTTTTAAAGAGAGCATAGGAATAGGAAAGAATAATGTGAATGGTTTGAGCTTAGAGTAGGATTCTAAGTGTATTGGGTCATAGTAGTAAGAAGAGGCTCTGCAGCTGAGTGCGCAGAGGCCTAGTAGAGTCCGCAGTTGAGTGTGTGGACCCCTACAGTTGAGTGTGCAAGGCGGTGTCAAGTCTGTAATCGGGATTGAATATTAATAAAGAGAAGTTAATTCTTATTTCTATGTATTTGTTGTACCTTACCTTCTATACATTTATATTGGTTTATTTGTCATGCGCACTAATATGATTGATGAATATGTTGTAATAATCATTAGTCTTACACAAACAAGTTAAGTAATCAGATAAACATAGATTAAATAGCAAGGAACTTACGTATTATATGGGTTGCACCTTGATTAGGGTGAGACCTTAGCTATGCTCCGTGCACTGTTGCCAAAAGGGCCAGTAGTACCAGGATTTTCTTTGCTAAATCACCTCTAAACCTGGGTCAGGCCCATACAAGCCAACAATTTGTAAAAATACCCAGTCTCCTATGTCAAAACTTCTTTCGCTATGATTTTTATCTACATGTTGCTTCATTCGGTTCCACGCGAAAGTGACGTTATCTTTTTTCTTCTTGATATGTCCTTCTATCTTGAGAGTTTTAGGAGTGGTAATTCCTGACAATGCATTACAAGATATGGTCGGATTCATTTCTTATTTCTTTGTGGTTGGTTCCTAGTGTATATCCTCTTGTTTTAATGTTTCTTGAACCTTTTCTTCCTCCTCTTCACAATCAATGTGAAATAATTTCTTCTTAGCACAGTTATGACCTTTAGTGTATTTTCTATCACAACTGTAACAAAGGTCGTTTTCTCCTTTTTCTTCCATATTTATAATTGTGAGTGGTAAGACTTGTTGCCATAAATTTTCTTTCAATTTTTCTTTCCAGCCTGAATTCCTTCTCCAATGAATCAGGTTCCCAAAGGTGAACCTCATGTTGAATTTTATCCTTTAAATTCCCTATGTAGACATCAATCCTCTACTTCTCTGTATTATCATTTACTCTTATATTCAATTTTTGGAAGTCTGCAATGTGATCTTCCATTGAACCCTTTTGTTTGATATTTATCAATTGGCTAAAGAAGGTGTTTCTCTTTGTATCATCATAATGTGCTATCATTTTCTCCGTGAAAATTGACCAAGTGACAAGTGGTTTACGAGAAAAAATCCCTCTATGCCATACAAACTGATTTGGTTCTAAATATAAAGATGAAATATGTACCTTTTGTAATAGTTGTACATCATGTAGATCAAAATATTGTTCCATCTCTAGTATCCAATTTATCGGATCCTTGCCATCAAACTTCCTCATATGATTTTTCTTGATTTTAGGAGCTTGATCTTGAATAGGTTGTATCTCTAAAATTTCATATCTCCAATATCTGAAATTGCACCCTGCGGTATCCCTTTGTGTCCTCTTTCTAATGCCACTACTCTGATCAAAATTGGATTCTCCAAGAAAGAGTTATGCCCAATCACCCAAGATGCCCTGATTATATAATCTTTCCATAGAGCGAATTTGTACAACGTGCCACATGTCACTATTTCGACCTTCAGATCTGAAAAGAGATACAACAATCTATAGTCTGCCCTGTTTCTGTAACGTCTTACAAAATTTAAATTTGATTCAGAGAGAGGAATTTATGATGATTTTCCCAAGATCACCTGTTTGAAATGTAATTCAGGAGTTTGCATAAACCCTAAAGTCCTCCAATCATATCTCCGAAAATATAGGGATACAAGATCTGAAATTTGGACCTGAAGTTCAGAACGATCTCGACTCAAATGGGTTTGTGGTTTAGATTTGTAAACATCGCAGAATAAAAGTTATAGTGAAACTTCCATGATGACCTGTTTGGAGCAGCGAAACCCTTGAATCCAAAGCTCTGATACAAAATGTTATGAAACCAGCTCACAAAAATATAGAAAATACATATCAACACCTTAGAAATCAACCACTTCAATGGGGAAATCTCTTTTACATTACACAAATGAACAATTCTTGGATGATACAAATGACAAAACCTACTTTCTATATATAGGAGTCTAAGGGGTCATAGTATAATTAGAGCCGACATAACAAGAATAATGTAAAGGAACAACAATAACAATAGTGGGCTTCTATGGGGCACAATAATAACAATATGGGAACTGCATGGGCATAGCAATATAATAAGGGTTTTTTTCTAATAACAATAAGGGTTTACACTGTAATAGTATAGGGCCCTAACATAGTTAGTTAGACAATCTTCTTTACAAACTCCTATTCCTAAAGAAAAATAAATCAAGAGGCCAACGGAAAGCATGTCCCCTACAGATTTAGAAAGACAGTCTGCAGATTTTGTTGTATTCAAGAGAAGTAAGAAGGATCCACAGGCCACTACCAAGGCTGATAGTAATACTAATCCTCAGGTGATCACTATTCAAGAAGATTCTTCAGAAGAAAAGGATTCACAGGAGAAAACTACTTTGTTTTTGATAGGCACTCCTACCACCTCTCTCCCATATGTAGAAGACACCATTGAGCCTCCTCTCTCTTATACCTCTTAGGTTCCACCAAAGCCAAGAATTTTTACAAGGTACATAGAGATCACATTGAAGAATGAAACTCTCAAAGGTTCAACATACTCATAATTCTAGAAACAAACTACCACCACTCAACATAGGTTTTTGTTTGCATTTGACTTAGAAAAGGGACAGTTTTAAATGGCTTTTTTGGAGCCCAGAGGTGCTGAAGATTATAAGGTCTCCATATTTTTCAGTTGATACTAAACAAGTTCTGGAGAAAGAAAATAGGATTATGACATTATAATATTTGGTTGTCAAGCTAGGATATTTTCATAGTAATGCGAAAGCAGCAGAAGATATAATCAAGAAAAAGAATGCATACATTCAAGCTCCAAGGAAACCACTCAAAATTCCAACTACAAAACACCGTCAGGATAAGGGAGTCACCAATTTGGAGATGGAGAAAGAAAAAATGTTCACAATAGTGGTAGAACAAAATGCTCAAATTTAGAAAATCGAACAAGATATGGAAGCATCACTGAAATAAAAAGAGAAATGGGAGGCAACAGGAACATCAATAGTAGGTATTGTAACCCAACTAACAACACAAGCATCAATTTATGATTCCTCGGAATAGATAGCTCAAACTTTGGGGGAATTATCATTGACAAATAAAGAAGGGAGAAATTCAAGGCAATACTTAGGAAGATGGAGAAGACAAGATTAAGGAAGATAATGCATACTTGGTAGAATTGCAAAAGAATTTCAAATTGATTCAGTAGATTCAGAAGTATAAAGATCAATCTATCATTATTCATATGTTGGTAGAAGAGAAACGCAACATTTGGCACAATATTAAAGCCAATGAAACTGAGTTGTGGCCATCAATTCAAATAATTTTTTAACAAGAAGAACTTGTCCAGAGAGCTAAAACAATAGTGGAAAAAACCAAATTTGATATTGAGCATAGGCCAGAAGAAGCATAGAAAATTATAAGAATTCTAAATTCTAAAAATAGAGATAAGCTCGAGGAGCTGAACATTCAGGACATGACAAATACAGTGATTGAATTCAAGGGAGTTTTCACTAAGAAGAATATGATAGTTCAGTTGGAGAATAAGTGTAAAGAACTGGAGCTACAGGTCAAGAGATTTAACAAGATTTTTTCTTTGTTGCAAGGGAAATGACTTCCCACTCTTAGAAATTATATTGGCAAATTGATCACATTAGAAAATTACAAAGAACAGTTATGCAACATAGTTGCAGATGCATCTAAGTTTGTAAAGGAAAAGGGAGCTATCAGTGGACAAGCCTTTGTAGAGGGCTTGTCGTTTGATTTAAACATTCAACATGAGATTCGTCATTTATTTCGAATAAACCAACTTTCCAGAGATACACTAAAGTAGATGAAAGATTTAGAAACATGGTGAATTTTCCAATCCCACATGAAAAGTGATGGGACCAATTACTGGAGTTGGTCGAATAAGGATAAATAGAAGGCCTACAATTTACAATTTTGGCAACAAGACAAACAATGGGAGCTAGAAAATAGCCACATTCAATAGCAAATTTCCTTCAAATTTTCAACAAACAACCAAATTTGTCCAAAACTTCTATTTTCTAGTTTTGTTTCAGAAATATATGTAATTATGTTAGATAGTTACTTTGTAATCAATTCCTTTTTCGAATCCGAAGTTAGTTTAATAGGAAGTCTATAAATATTTTGTAATAAGACTTAGTAAGGGTTGGATTATGCATGAAGAAAAGAGTTGTACAGTGATGTAAGTCGTGGAGTGTACTCAAAGTTATCAATTTACCGAAATACAGAGAGTTTTGTTCTGGGATTCCCATGTCGAGAAATTTGTGATATTTTTTATTATGTAAAAATTTTTCTTTTCTCAGTTTTATTATGTTTTTTCCCTCTTTATTGTTGAAACAAGATTAAGGGTCGAATTTTCTTAAGTTTACTATGCTCTGGCTTACTGACAATATCAATGTTTTCTTTCTGATATTAAGTATATAATTCATCATAATATGGTCTATGTTTAATTGATCCTAAATTATATTCATTTGGACATTGGATAAACAAACGCTCCCCATGTGTTTCACAACATGGACTAACTAACTCTCATGGATCCTTATCTTTAGTGATGTGATCATTGACTAACACCTCTGGGTTTTGGTCTAACGACAATCATGATTCCCAAGAAGTGGTATCAAAGTGTAGGTCATGAGTTAGATACACACCCAAATCACGTTGGGGGGGAGATTGTTGGACATTGGATAAACCAACGCTCCCCATGTATTTTGCAACATGGACTAACCACCTCTCATGGATCCTTATCTCTGGTGTTGTGATCATTAACTAACACCTGCAGGTTTTGGTCTAACGGCAATCATGATTCCCAATAGGTGCCTCAAAATTGGCAAGGTTGGAACCTTGTAAGTCCAAGTTGGTGCTTGGTAAAGACAAGTTGGTGCCTGGGAGATTGAAGATCGGTGTCTTCATCTACAGTTGTAGCCCTACATATATTGTACTTGATTTATTGTAAAAAATAAATTAATAAAATAAATTTATTCTTATTTTTCATTTTGTGTTCTAAATATAAGTGATCTAACTGGTAAAAGTAACATTTGAATAGAAATATCAATTCTCCCCCCCATTATTATTTCCAACACTATTCACATGATAGACACTCTATAAGATCCAAGAGTTTTTCTACCCTACCATGTTACAATTGCTCTGTCATTTTGTAATTGATTACCCAAATATTATAATTCCATGCCCAATGGAAATTTCCAACATCTTTCAACCAAACCTTTGAAAACCCACCTCAAATTTTAATAGCTAGCCTAAGATCTTAAAAGAATAAATCCAAATCAAACTAAAAGAGCCCTCTCTTCCATTGGAAGTGATAGATCGCAACTTTAAAAGTGGTTTTTGGTTATCTCTGGGTTTCTCTCCTCGGCCTAGGGAAATTACAGAGTGATTACATCACAAATATGCATTCTACAGGTCATAACAACAAATATGAGCATAGGGGTCTTATAATTATTTGAGAACCACTAAGAAGCATTGATGCCTTATTGCATTAGCTACATTATCATCTATTAGGTCATATATTCATTGTACATCCATTTACAAATCAAAACATGATGAGAGACATACATCATCATTGTCATAAAAATGCTCATAACAACCATATAACCAACATAAATAACAAGGATTCATCAGCCATAAATGTCTCATATGAGCCAATACATCTTCGCACAAAATACCAAGGAGAAATAGTTCTCATTAATGAATTCAAAATCCAACCTGATATGGCTCTACCACATTCCACCCAACTATAGATTGGTTGAGCCAAGTCCCTCTTCATCCAATCACTCTCATGCCATGTTCCAAGCATGAATGTGGGAATTATCACCAAGATAAACCAGGGCTTCCCAAGGCTACACCACCTCACCCTCAATGATAGAACCATACTTTACCGCAATCCCCACTGGATCACTTGGCCATAAACAATAAACATATAATACTAGGATTTACCGCAATCACCACCAAATCGCTAGGCCATAAATAAGCATGAATGCCATAGGATTTCTCAACCTACCTTGTGAGGAATTTTTGTCTCCTAGTCTCTAGGCTTTATCGCAATTCAAAGTCATATCCATGGATCACTAATCCATAACCGATACACCACCCTCTAGGCTTTACCGTATATCCTGCCATTCACTAACAAGGATTCATAGGCCATATTAAGAGAAACCACCTCTAGGATTTACCGTATATACCACCATTCACTAGTCAAGGACTCTTAGGCCCATTGAGGCACACAATACCTAGCTTTACCACAACTCATAGTGTGGTTTAGTGGTCACTAGGCCAATGTATTTTCCACAATCCACAGTTTGTTTCAGGGATAACTAGGCCATGCGTTCTTTGCTTTCAGTGATCCACCTCACTAAGCTTCAAATCCATCTGGAAATCTAGCTCAACCAAAACATGAGAAACCCATCACACCATGGCTATCCAAAAATGGAAAGACTGGACTGAAAAACGCTATCAAACCTAGAAAACCCCATGAGCATGACAACAATAGAACCAAGAACACACATACATAACCATGCATGCATAAACTAGCAAGGAGATCACACATGTACATTGGTACCTGCAAATAATCCCATTGTAGATGCTAGATCCTTCTTTTCTTTACTTGATCCTTGCTTTCCTTTGCCTTCTTTTCCCTTCTTAATCAAATGTTGAAGTGCTCCAAGAAAACCCTAAGCCTCCAAGAGTGTTTGAGAGAGAGAGAATAGAGAGAGAGCTCCAAAACTAAACTCACAAAATTCCCATGAATTGGTCTTGAGAAGCCTTTTATCAATGACGCCTCTATTTTCTTCATTTTCCATTATTTTCGTTCATTTTCCTCCTCACTTGAAACATATGACCTTTCACCTTCCCTTTCTCCTAATTTCAATTATTTTCATAAATAAAATTCCAATTAATGTCATTTTTCCATTCTAAAGTCCTTTCCATTGCCTTCTACATTTTCCCTTAGCCATAATAACTGAAATGAACACCCACTATGATGTTTTTCCCACCATTTAGCTTGGAATACGTGTCCCATGACCTTGTTCTTATATATATATATATATATATATATATATATATATATATATATATATATATATATATATATATTACATGCATTTCTAACCAGGGTTGTTACAGAACCCTCCCCCTTGGGGGAACACCATCTTCGTTGTTTAATGATAGCTACAACTAGTAAGACTACTGAAAAATAAAACATACTTCCCATGGAGCTTTATAACATAGCTCATTGTAGTATTTACAATGGCATCCTACTAAAAATAAGACAACCATACCATTTACTAAATCTTTATAACACAGCTCATTATGGTATTTACAATAGAAACACATATACTTATGCACATTTTCTCAACCAAGAAATAAAAGGATACAATACCCATATTAGAAATAAGGGAATCCATAGGCTCACACATCCACCCTCAAATTGGTACCAAGATTCACCTCCTTCCTAGGAAGTCTAGAATCGACTGCCAAAGTCAAAGTCCGCATCCAATTTCTTGCAGTACAATCTTGTGCTAGCGGACCCTCAGTGAATAGTTACCATCTCATTATTCTAGGGAGCACTTCCAATGTGCATCTGATTCCATATGGTAATGCTAATGACCAGAAAAAACCCATTCCCCGACCTTCCCTTCTCTATTACACAGTCCCTCAGGAAATTTGGTCATCCCCTTCTGCGCAGTCAAACAGCTTCCAAGTTCCACGAGCATTCACTTCTCTATTACATAGTCCCTCAGGTGACCCCTCCCTTGGTAAGTCTTCCTCACATTGGAAGGTTAAATAAACAAGGCATATACCTGCCTCAAAACCTTCATACTAGTCATAACATTCTCATGGCAATCGATGGAGGCTATTGGGCACGAGTGTTCCACAATGGCCCTGTCCTAAAGTGCTTTATCCGCATACTGCTACCTATTCAAATTCCTTTTTCTGCTGCTGCTAATTCTTGTGGTTAGTTTCAACCACCCAACCAGGCATTTTCATGCTTCCTATCGGGTGGATAAATCGTTCTTGTGGACAATATCGATCTCCCTAGTATCTATGGATATCTAGCGACAAGCAAACCAAACAAATTCTATATTTCTCTAAATATGCAATTTATAAATAAGGGCCAACAAATGTTTTAGGCCTACCTCAGGTCCAGTGCTAGTTTGTGGAAGCCAGGTTCCATTTGTCCAAATGAGCTCCCTTTTAAATAATCTGCAAACACAAACATGCACACATCAAATAACACCTGCATAGCCAATATAATAAACCATATTTATCATGATGCTCAAAGAATTCATGAAATAAATCATAAGAGACAATTTATTGAGAAAAATGAATCTGATTGTATTAACTTTAAACAAGGAAGAACTTTACAACCTTGGTGCCTTGATGCTGTACAAGCTCCTCCAAGGGTCCAACAAGAATCTCCTCTACTTTGACAAGTTTCACTCTCTTCCTAATGAAGCCAAAAGGTATGTAATCTCTCCTCTCAAGCTTAACTAGGAAGTCTCAATTCCAACAGCATTTACCCTAAAAACTGTTCAGCTTTTCCTCCCTAGCAACCAGCACAATTCCTCAATTTATAGTGCAGAGGAGGGAAGTTACCAGGTCCACCTTAAAAGGGATAAGTCCTCCTTCAAAGGGATAAGCTCCTCTCATCAAGGGGTTAGCTCCTTTAGTTATGGGATGCATGAACCACATAGGAGTGAACCAACCACGTCAAGATTCCTTCTAGAAGCATCTAGAATCAACCCAAAGTGAGTTTTTAAGAATAAACTTGCGCCTTTTGGACTTTTACAGGGGTCCACACCCACTCCTTTAGAGACAGAGCGGGTAGGTCCGCAAGTAACATGACCAAGGGGTGCGGGACCGTAGGTAATGGTAAGAGAAAGTGCGGAACCAGAGTTTTAAATCTTTTCAAGGACTTTCTCTCATTTTTAAGGCTTTACATGAAGAGCTGAGGTTTGAGACTTGCAAAGGAGGATAGTATGAGTGGTGATAGACTCACACTAACTATAGAAAGTCATGATGACAATATTTTGTGTAAAAGATTTCCCCCTAAAGTGCGAAGTCTGTAGTAGATGAGGATTTCATTTATCATCTAAGAAGAGTGAAGTACTTTATCATTTTGAGGATCATCTTGTGGAGAGCCTAGTTGGAACCTATAAAAACATTCAATGCAAAATATATATATGAGATCATATCATCGCTGAGGTAGGCATTCCCATACTAAAATCAAATCTGACTAGAAAACTAACTAAACTGCTCTGATATAGGAATGATCTTGCAATACATCACAAGTATAGACACATGTAGACATAGTATGGATGCAGCCATCTTTTTATGAATACTCCACTCTATAATGAATAAAAAATTCCTCGCAGCCTAGATGGTGGAAATTAGATCCAAGGTCTTGATTTCTACTTCCTGAAATAATACGATTCTATCCATGTGAATGAATGTGTTGAAGTCGAACATGGTAGAAACCACTTGATTACCAGTCAATGATGTAAACTGTTAACAAGTGTGAGAGAAACCACCAGTAATGTCAATGGATCCCAAAGTACTCAGTACAATCCATGAAATGTGAATAGATGAGTTGATGTCGAGCATGTCACGGAATCCTTTGATTGAAGGTCAATGATGCAACCTATCGTCGAAGGCGAGAAACCTGCCATTGAGGCATGCAGATCCCAAGGTACTCACGATTTCTAGATCATCTTTCTAGATAATGAGCTGAAGTCGATAGAAAGCGATCCATCGTAGGCAAGCCCACAACACAAAATCATAGATCAAGTTTGAAGAAATATAGTTGCAAGGACTGACTCAGGGACGGTCAAGATGGATGACAGATATTTTGCAGATGAATGGTTTATTTGCACTTACCTCTTGAACACATAATGACACTGCAGATGATTTGGTGACAATTGACCCAAAGCTAATACCCAGAAACCAGCTGAAGACTTTCAATATGGTTTTATTAACTGTTAGGCAAAGGATTTCCCAACCCAGGTAAAAAAAAAGTGTCGTGTTCAAGAGTGGTTAAATGTTTTTCTGAGACACAAAGTATGACAAACAGGTTCATTTTTCTCTCTTTCCCCCACCATTTCTGGCAAGTACCTCTATATTTTTGACAAGCTTGAGGAGGATAACATTTGCTTGATCATAAGCTCATCCTTCGGATGCGTCCAACTTAGTTTAAATTCGAACCCTAAGAAGGAGTGGTCCATTCATGTTTGTAATTTAACAGGTCCTTTACTGTTAAATTTTAATGAGTCTAGTATAGGAGAAACTTAGTGTTTTTCAATTTTAGGGAGTCTGAAAAAACTTAAGAAAACTCCATGGTTCTCTTTTTCGTAAATTTGTGTCTCCCAAGCCCAAAAAGTATAAAATAATACTTGAGAGAACCGCTTGACCATTACGATCAAGGAGTACTTTTCATAATTGGTTTCTCTGATCCGAAAAAGTAAAAAAGTGATCAATGACACGTTGTTTTATAACCAATATCGAATTTGAAACGACAAAAATCTGGCAATCTTTCCATGTTTTTTATGGTCAGAAAAGAGCTGTAAGTGGGCCATCTTTTCAATTCCATTTTAACGAGCTTAAAAAGAAAAACTCTGAAATATTTTCATATTTTAGGAGTCAGAAAAGAGATTAAAGGTGACTCTAATGTTTTTTGATGAAAATGATCAATTTTGCCTGAAAAATCCGTTATCCTGCACAAAAACTCAAACATTACTCATACCTGTTTAAAATAAATAAAAATGCTTCAAAAGTTACCTCTTTAAAGTGAAAAATAAACAAATTAAAATTTCATTTATTCAAAAAAGCTTATAAAAAGGGCTTTCATAAATTCATTTTTACCGTTTGCCTTCAGAGTGAGAAAGAGAGCTTTTGGGTAAGAAACTTCCCGTGAAGATTGCTGAAAATCCGTCCGTTGGAATCGAACATCGTCACCTCCAGGTAATCCACATCATCTTACTCTTGCATTTCAACGTTTGAAATTTGATTTTAGGGTTTTATTTTGATTTTTTAGGAAGAACTTTATTTAAAAGTCTGCTCACGGGGGTCTACAGGCGTAGCATGCGAAACCTGCGGACCCCGACTTTTTCGCATGCAGAAAAAATTCAGGGACCGGCACCCGCTGTTTAGGAAGAGTGTGGACCTACGCACTGTCTCTAACTTAGATGGTGCGGTCCCCACGGCATATGTTCTAAAATTCCAAATTCTTCAAAATTTGCCCAAAAACTTTGATTTAAAATACTCTATTCCACCTTTTCTTTCAATGTAGGGTATACATTATGCTTAGCTGGCGGGAACGAGAGCATGAGTATGTGGATTCTGCCACACTAAATCATCAACCCTCAATAGATGCATTGAGGGCATGCAGGCTATATAAATTATGGGCCATACCTGGCATGAGGGCCCAAGTAGACTTTTTGCAGTGGCTCATGGACAGGTGGAATGTGCAGGACCAGTGTTTCATTATTGGTGGCCACTAGCTCGAAATGGAGCCAGAAGACATTTACTTTTTGACTGGTTTTCCTAAGAGAGGTGAACAATTGACTCTATTCGGGACTAGGCTAGGTGGCCAGTCTGTCGATAGCCTCCGGCTAGAGTTTTGTAACGACCAAACCAAGGACAAATGGATTGATATCAAAACCATTTCCTGTCCTGAACTCAAAGTGATTGCATTTACTGTCACCAGGCTCTGCGGAAGCGCGACACTACATATGGCCACTGGATCCCAAATGTGGATGGCAGTAGACTGCTTTCGAGGCACCGTCTTCAACTGGTGCAAAGTTGTGTTGGCTAATGTAAATGGCCAACTAACTAGAGCAAAGAACGGACAACTAAAGAACTTTGGATATGGTTTCTTAGTTGTGAGCTTTGGTCTAGAGAGGGTCCCAATGTTGTTCCCACAACATCTTTCCGTTGAAGCTGGACTTCCCCAAGAGCCCAAACTGATGTGTTGGGTTGCAGTTATGGCCCGTCATCCTAAGGAGGGTTCAGAGGTTGTTCGATTTTCTCCTGAGTATTTTCATTGGTGGGAGAACCAAGTTTTTGCGATTTAGGATTTTCCTTATGCTGGGATGGATTATCATGGTGACCCAGACATGGCTCTTCCACCAGGAGAGCAATGGGATGACTCAGGTAAAATCATTTTCAACATTTTCTAATTTATTTTTTTTTTAATTGTCCCAAAATTGATAGTAAAACGTTTCAAATGTAGAAGTAGGTCCACGGCGACCAGCCACTCTCCGGCCTTATGAGAGGAAATAGCCAGCTGTAGTAGCACCAGCCCCACGGGACGAATCTACAAAGACCTTGGCACAATTGGAAAACCATCTAGAGCATTTGACAGCACACATTCCAGAGACTAGCATAGATGAAATTCCTCTTAGGCTACAGCGCTGTGTGATTGGGGTCCCAGGACCATTCAGGAGGTTCCTTTGTAGGGTGGCCCATACAGTGGTTTCTTATCGTGATCATCACCAGTGATAGGATGATCGCCTATTGTAGACTCATATGACATTTTTGCTTTTTGTACTTATCATTTTTGCCGATCATAAGGTGTTTTTCAACCTGTGATCGAAGATGATGTATATATGACACACTTCTACACTATGCTATATCACTATTACCGGCTATCTTGTAAAACATGTTATGGAATGTTTTTAAATTTACTTGTTTGATTATTGCAAATGTCTACTTAACATTTGAGAAGCAATTGCATCTGCTAATGTATTTAAATATCTTGGAATATGCTGATATTCAATATAGTCAAATTCACATTCCAAGAGATGAACTCTCAAAAATAATCTTAATAACACTGGATTTCTAATGGCATACACTCTATTAAGTTGTAACACAACGAGTTCAGAATCTAACCTCACAATCAAACTCCGAATCCCAAATGAAATGGATTCAGATAATAACTCAATCACTGCACTATACTCTGCGATGTTGTTCATTGTTTGACTGAGGCTTACCCCATGCATAGATACCAACTCATCAGACGGTGAATAGATAACCCAAGCTGCGGAAGAAATGTTCCGTGTACTATGACAAGCGCCATCAGCAAAACCAATGTATGTTTGGAGAGACATCGACATCTGCAATATCAAGAGTAAAATCAAGATAAGCAGGAATAATGACAAAAACACTCTCTAAACTAAGCACACTTTTCTAATCTAAAACACACCAGCTAGAAAGAAAACTAATCTAACTAAAATCTCCACACCCAGATTTAAGCACAATATCTCTTCAGGTAAAGACCATTTCTGGGTTTACCTAAAGAGACTTCGTCAAAGTCTACCAATTCATAGGCCCCTTTTGCCAACTTTTGCTTAACAACATAAGGACCATGCCACATGGGTACGAATTTTCCAGCGCCCAACTTATCATTTGCTTGATCGTACAGTAAGACTAGGTCTCCTTCCGAAAAATTACGAGGTGTAACATTTCGATCATAATAAGCTTTAATACTTTTGGCATGAGCTTTGATTGCTAGTGCAGCATCATGTCAATTCTCATCTAGCTGAGCCAAGTATAACAAACATTTTTCCTCTTCGGAAGTGGCTGGAAGTAATTCTATGGCCATTTGTAATGACGGGATTTCGCATTCAATGGGTAACACAGCTTCAGAACCATAAACTAGTTGGAAAGGAGTGAAACCAGTTGATGTTTTTACTAAGGTTCGATATGCCCAAAGCACTAAAAATAACATGTTATGCCAATTCAACCTATGAATCCCAATGATTCATCGGATCATAATGACTAGAACTTTGTTGATGGCTTCAACCAGACCATTAGCCTATGGATAATATGGAGTTGAACTATCGTGACGCAAGCCAAGTTGGTCTGTTAGTTCAGTCATCATAATATTTCAAAAATGACACCCATGATCAGTGATAATCTCTTGTGGAACACCAAACCTAGCAATTATATGATTGAAAACGAAAATCGTAGTAGTTTTTCCGTCTACCAAAAATGTAGGCATCGCCTCGGCCCACTTGGTAAAATAATCTACCGCAAGGATGATATACGCATGCCCCCCGGCCGAGTGAGGGTTACATGTAATAAAATAGATACCCCATTTCGCAAAAGGACCGATGGCAATTATAGGATGGAGAGGAGCAGGTGGAGCGTGCATCTTTCGATCAAAAATTTGGCAGTTGTGGCATTTTCAGACCGCATTAATACAATCTTTAAACAAAGATGGCTAGAAATAGCCAGCGCGCAATATCTTTTGGGTTGTGGCAAACCCAGACATATGACCGCCACACGCTCTAGAGTGATAGTCATTTAGAACCCTTTCAGCTTCCTCATGAATCAAACAACGTTGGAAAACAGAGTCGCCCCACGACGATAAAATGTATCTCCAATAATTTTGAATTGTTGGGATTGGAATCGTATTTTCTGACGTTGAGATCTTGAAATTTCAGGCCGAAAGGATTGGGTTTGGAGATAAACGACGATATCTCCATACCATGGATCAAGGGTGCTGATTAGAAATAAGGATTCATCCGCAATGGGCTCTTCTGCCACAGTTTCAGTATCAGCACGCGGGAAGTCACACATCAACTCCGCAAAAACTAAAGATTTCTTTGACTTAGATTTTTCAAACTCCAAGTCAAATTCCTACAGGGCAGCAATCCATTTGGAATACTTGCCCCCTAACAATTGTTTGGTCAAATTATAGATCATAGGGTTGCAATCGGAAATTGCAGTAGTTTTGCGTAGTAAAATGTAATGACGAAATCGTTGGACAGCTTGAACAGCTGCCAAGGCCAATTTATCCACATGTGAATATTTTAGCTCAGTTGGATTCAAAGTTCGACTAAGGTAATAAATCACATGTTCACTACCGAATTCATATTCCTGAACTAACACCATTCCGATGGTGGAATGAGAGGCAGCGAGATATAAGAAGTAATCCTGGTTGTAGTTGGGAGGATGAAATAATGGTGCATGGGTCAACGTGTGTTTTAGTGCATCAAAATATTTGTCAGCTATCTCATCCCAAAAGAATGGAGTATTATATTTCAACAAACTGGTAAAACCCTTTGTTATCTCGGCATAGTTAGGAATGAATCGACGTAAAAAGTTTTCTTTCCCTTGCAAACTTTGGAGTTGGCGAAGAGTCGAAGGAGGAGGCAATTTGACAATAGCTTCAACCTTCGAGGGATCGACACGAATGCTGGCTTTTGAAACAACAAATCCCAGTAAGCGACCCGTTTCTATATAGAAAACACACTTCTGTGGATTCAACCTAATTCGATAATGCCTACATCTCATAAAGATTGCTCGTAAATGAATGAGATGATCGGCACGTAATGAATGAGCAGGTAAATCATCAAGATAGGGTTGCACAATGTGCTTGATGTCATGAAACGCGTAAGACATGGTCGCTTAGAAAAGTTGCACCAGCATTCTTAAGCCCAAAAGGTAATTTGCAATAAGCAAATATTCCCGATGAACAAATGAAAGCAGTTTTTGGTTGATCAGTAGGTAGAATATTGATTTGATTATAACTGGAAAGACCATCCATAAAGGAGAATATTTCACTATCGGCACAATCATCAATGATTTGAGCGATGTAGGGAGTCGGATAATTGTATTTTGGACAGGTTCAATTAATATCCCTATAATCGATACATATTATTATTGTTCCTTGCTTTTTGTTAATAGGAACAATATTCGATACCCAATCCGTTAGGGAATTGGATAAATGAAACCTGCTTTAAGTAATTTTTTAACTTCTACTTTAATAGCAGCAGGTTTTCGTGGGTGAATCTGACGCAAACATTGCCGGACGGGTTTAGCATCCGGGTAAGTTTTGATTTGATGAACAATAATTGCTGGGTCAATTCCTGGCATTTCCTCATATGACCAGGAAAACACGTCGCAGAATTCTTGAAATAGGGCCTTATATGTTTGAATTTCATCTTTCGTACAAGAGGCACCTATATCAATGTTTTCAACAATTCGGGGTTTAACCAAAATGTCAATAGGAATTGTCCGAGAAATATTTCCCAAATTCAACTCAGAATCAGGATTTTGCAATGGATTCTGAGGTTCCTTGACATAATCAGTCATAAAAATAGATGAAAAATCATTTTCAAAGCGATCAATCTTAGGTAAAAATGAAGATCTATGATGAAGATCTTCCCATGGTAAATCATCAATAGACAAGATTTCACGGATCTGCTCATTAGTATGAACAAGTTCGGAAAAAGTTGCTAAGTGTGAGTTTGATGTTGAAAGTGATTCTTCATGGACCACATTCATTAAGTCGATTTTGGTTGAAGAAGGGTCAGAAAACGACTATACGGCCTGATACGCAGTTTCATAAGGACTCAAAGGCATAGCATCACCAAATGAATCTATCTCAGATTCGGAAGGTACGATCCAAGGATCATCATAAACAATAGTATCTGATGAAATCATATGAATGGTTGCAGTAGAAGGCGATATGTTGGGAGGAGGAAAAGAAAAAGTTCCTAGTAAACCAGAATCTTTAACTAGTCCTACTCCCACATCCTTATAAGAGATAGTTGTTTTTCTGACATGCTGGATACTTTCAGAAGAGGCTGGGTTGGATGAAAAGTAAGTTAGCTGGTCTACAGTTACGATATTTCCATTATGAGGAAAATTTATAAGCCGAAAGACTGATGAAACAACAACAGTCATAGCATAAGACCAACTACGACCCAAGAGAAGGTTGTAATCTAGAGGGGCATCAACCACCTCCACATCTAGATTAATAGTTTTGCCTTCAACCCCTCTAGGTAAATCTTGTAGAATGCCAAAACGATGGAACCCACGGCCATCAAAAGCCTTTAGAATTTTTGGGGATTGACTAAGTGTAGGAGAACCAAGCGATCTCCAACACTAGATCGACATAATACACGTTGAAGCTCCCTCATCAATTATAGTCCTATAGCAAGGTCTGTTTTTGACTAACACTGGAAACTGGAAAGCCATTTAATGAGGTAAGCCAGGTGTACTATTTTCTAAATAAAAAATTATAAGGTTTGAGTCCTGAATATCAATAGCTCCTATAGCTGACAATATCAATTTACGTTGTGCTGGACCTTATTGCAGCACCTCTAAAGCCGACATTGCTAAAGGTGAAATGGCTAAATCTTCGACAATGTTATAATTCTGAGCAGCTCTTGCATGTGGATTGAAAGCTGACTTTCGAAGTATACCCTTACCGAGCGGTTTGATTACTAAGTCTCGGTTAGGTTTCTCGATCTGTAGCGGATCGGAACCAGGAGTTGAGGTTGATGGATTCGAATTAGAAGATTCTGCTTCCTTACCACCAACAGGACTTTTACTTCCATAATCTTGCAATTGTGTCGCAATCCTAACGTGGGACATCATCATTATGGGTTGTTCTGAAGCATTTGAGGAAGAACCTATCATCTTACTGTCTTGACTAGGAAAAGAATCCTTCAAAACAGCAGGCATTTGAGAACCTTTGACGATTTTCGCAACCTCAGTGCGATGAGGGCAGTTTCTTGTAAAATTCTCTTCATCACAAATGACACAAGGATAATGAGGTTTACGTTTCTCATCAGCAGATTCAATTTTTTCTGGTTTCTCTTTCGAATTTTTATCTGATTTAATTTTCTTCTTCCCCTTCTTCTTATCGCCCTATTTTAATTTGGCCGTAGATGACTCTACAACATGAATATCGGCAGAAATTTCCGCGGAAGAATCTCCTGTTGGGGAATCTGGTAAATTTATGATAGGAGAAGAGTTTTTGGAAGATTTCTTCTTACTTTTGGTATTAACTGTACCAATCATACCATCAGCAGCATGAGACCGTGAAGGAGCTGCAGTTATTTGATTTTGTTTAGGAAGGTTGGGGATTTTCTCGGGTAAGGTACCCAACTGCATATAAACGAGGTCAAGGTACTGAGCTTGAGCAATTACTTGCTCTTCAGTAACGACTCTTGCCTTAGCTACATCCTCAGTGATTTTAGGTAATAATGATTTGAAAAACCATTATGCTAAGATTTGATCCGGAATAAAAACTTTCACTAAATGCCGTCGACGTCTCCATTCATGAATGTGATCTGAAATATAAGTGAATGATGACTGTTTTAATGAAGCTAATAACTCTGTGCCATTGTCATATCTGACTAGCAACTGAAAATGAGTTAAGAATGAAGTAGCTAGCTGACTAGAATTATAAAAAGTGGCTCGCGGTAACTCAATGTACCACTTGGCCACAAGACCAATTAGAGTGCGTTGAAAAAGCCGTAAATGAATTGAATCATTTGAAATGGAGTTATATGCACACCAGAGGTGATAAGTCATCACATGGTTCGACAGATCCTCTCCTGATTTACCTTAAAACTTTGGGATGTCACTGGGAAACTTATGCGACATTGGCGACCAAAATGGAAGATAATTAATTGGATCATTCGTAAGGCGTGAGAAGTTAGGCAAGTCCAAAGTTCAATGAATGGTAACTGACGATTTGGGTCTCGAAAACCCTGGGTCATGAGACTAGCCCCAGGAGGAGGATATCTAAGATAACTAGGAATCAGAATTGCATTTGGGATATTATATCCTCCCGGAAAACCAAGATTAACCAGACCGCACTGGGGTTGTTGAGGTTGCTGATAAGTATATCCAAGGTATGGTTGATACTGATAGACTGGGTTCTGCACAGTAGGACCAAATTGGTACTGTCCCTAGTACGGTTGATAAGTAAATTGAGGTTGACTTGTGACAACCGTACTTGGACCAGGTTGTCCTACATGCATTTGAACCGAAGTCTGAATTGTGGGTCCAGACTGAGGTAAAGATGCTTGAGGAATTCATGTGGGAACAATAGAAACTGGAGTTGTCGATACTCCGGAAGTAGGTGGGGTAGATGGAACAGATGTTGTAGTAGTTGCAGCAGTCGTTTGAGGCAGAGTTCGAGGCAAACTAGGCCCAGGCTGAGAAACTACAGAAGGTGCAGAAGTTTGAATAGTAGGTTGGATAGGTTGCTGGATTGAACCAGAAACTACGAGTTGTCCAGATTGAGATGACAACTGCACGTTCAGTTGCAAGATCTATTGGGATTGAGATGGATCCCACACTACGTTCATTTCTGGGTATGGACCCATAGAAGGTTGAGCATATTGAGGACCATAACCGGGTTAAGGGTAGGTTTGATAATTCAAAGGTACATTTCCAGCTCCTTGGACAAATGATTGACCTGAAGGTGGTTGGAAACCTTGGATTGGGTACTGACCTTGAGGTTGATAACCTTGAGGCACGTACTGATACTGGGGTTGACCTTGAGGTACATATTGATACCGGGGTTGACCTTGAGGTACATACTGAGTCTGGGGTTGACCTTGAGGAATGTACTGTCCCAAAGGTATGTATTGTCCTTGAGGTTGCCCCCCAAGCGGTAATTGGGTACCTTGAGGTTGCCCCTAGGCGATAATTGAGGACCTTGAGGTTGCCCCCCAGGCGGTAACTGACTACCTTGAGGTTGCGGATTTGGAATGGTACCTGACATCATAAGAATATCTTCCACACTCAACGGCTTAGTTCCGTTATTACCAGTTAATAACCCTTGTTCAACAGGTTGAGGAGATGCTCTAGAAAAAGTACCAGTAAGTGACTGATATCCAGAGGGAACAGAAGGACTGCCATATAAAAATGTTTCTGGAGATTGAGAAAACATGGATGACTATCTCGACATATTCAAAGGAGGATAATAACCTCTAGGTGTTGGATGATAAGGAATACGAGGTGCTGAAAAACTTAGTCCCGAGTTTTCTAGAAAATTGGTCAATGAAAGATACCAAGCATCCCTCCTAGGTGGACTGTAAAAGATCGATTCATGCTCTCTAATTTCTATAGCTGGTTGATTTTCAGGGATAGGTATACCTTCTTCTGGAGTAACAAGTTCTTCAATAGAAATAAGTCCAGAAGGAAGATTTTAGGTAATGACTCTTTCTACCCTGGGTGAACTAGGACCACTAGAAGTTGGAGAGGCAAATCCTGATGATGGAGTAGCAGCAGGTTCAGTTTCAGGTTTAGAAATTTTAGGTTCCTCGGCTAATTCACTAGTAGAAGAAAAACTACCAGTAACTTCGGAAAATGAAACAGGTTCAATAATATACTCTGGTGCTTGAACTTGATAATCAGGATGTACAACTAAAGAAGATTCTCCTTCTTCGGGTGACCCAACTCTACTGTCACTAGGAGTTACAAGGGCTCGTATCCCTTCAAGATGGCTTGGTGAAAACTCAGGAGGTTGGCCCCAAAGTCTACGGGACTGCCTCGGTAATTTAGCCACGATTAAATATTTTAATTACTTCACATGCAAACAAAGGAAAATCTCAATGAAAACCACCTAAAGTCTCTAAAGAACCAAACAATTTTGAATCACATGCCTAAAGAATCTAGGAGGTCAAACCACACACAAACAATAACTTTCCATACCGAAAACACTAGTTGGTGATGAAATCCAACGTCGCAGAATTCAATACAGAAATGGCGGTTGGAACAGTTACCCCAACAACCTGCAGGTTGGAGAAGTTATAGTATAAGCAAATCACGCCTTAAGTTAACAAACTGAAGCTCCACTCTGCATTACAGCAATTACACTCTGTTGCATATGGCTATCAGAAAAGTGCTTAATTCAAATAAAGAAATGGAAAGAGTCAATCTGCAAAAGAAAGCAGTGGTTATGTTGTAATAGAGAGTCAGGACCCTATCCCCCGGAGCAGGAATCTCCAGCACCTACCTCTAATTAATTCAGCCTTGCCAATTCACTCTGTAATTAATCACCGGTGAGACACTCATATAACAATAATCAGAAAGAGAGTTTCAGCAAAGGTATTATAAACAATGTTCAGCAAACAGTATTGTTAACAAGGCAAAAAGGCACACTTAACACACTGCAGAAATGTAATGGGTGAATCTTGCGATGAAGGTGGGCCTTGTCCATCTCACAAGATTGCCCAGGAAACAAGAACTAGAAAAAGATGCTCAGAACAAAACTTTACTCATCCATCAATATATCATATTACATAAAAGAGTTACAGTCATGTTCCTTCAGCTAAGCCTTTTTCTACTGTCTGTTTCCCCCCCCTAATGTAGATGTCTCCTCTTTATAGAGGAGACATCTATTAAAAAAGATTTACATTGTTCTAACCCATTATACAAAAATAGGGAAGTCAATTCCCTGTCAATGAAATGCTATTACAGTAATGTTGTCTTTAGATATAAGTGTTACGTCCCATGTAACAGCTTCTTTGGTGATCAATCCCGATTCCTTTGCTGTTGTTGTATTTAGAATGCGGATCTCAACTGTTTCAACATCGTGATCCGCATGTTGTTCCTGCTATTTCAACAACTACAAAAATAGTCTTCCAGCTGTTTCAGCATCACAAATTGCACATCATCCTTTAACTGTTTAGCACTTAATAATTCAAAGATTAACTATGAAGATGTCATGATTTATATGCTAAATAATTAAATGTATAGTGATGAGAAGAATCATTTCATACCTTAGAGATAATTGGGTCAAAATCTTAACAAAGGCTTTTAAATATAAGTTTGAAAGGGATAATATCATAGCAAAATATATGGTCAGAAAGGGACAATATGAGGCCCTAACATCCCCCCAAACTGAAGCAGTTGCATATCCCCATGCAACACCTACTCTAAATCTGAATCGGAATACTGGGATGTACAGTGCAAATTACTTATACAGTAAGTATAAAAGGTGCTATCAGTCGGATTTCTGAAACCCTGGACACTCTGTAATCTCTGCCATGCTGCAAGCTCCTCCTTTTTGGACACCTTAAAGTCGGCCTTATATTGTTGTACTGGAAACCAAATAAGGGGAAAGTGAAAATGATAACCTAACCATTGGTTACCACATTGTTGAACACATTTAACATAATTAGGCACGCGTGAAATTGCTGCATGAAGATTGAGAGGGTTAAAATGATGCTATTCCCTTCTCTCCTTAGGGCATTGTTCCCAGAACAAATTGTTTTCCTGCATGGCAAGAGATCCTTTATTCTTGATATACTGCTAACATTCTTCTAACCCTGCTACCTGTAATTCCTTGATATGCTCAGTTATTCCTGGTTATTTTATAATCCTATGATGTTCAGCAATGAAAATAGCAGCGTTCTGTGGTTCAGCTCGAATTCGTAGAAGGTGATTTTCTTCGTTATGTTTTGCTGAAAGAAAAGCGTTTTTCCATGTGAGCTAATTATCCATAAAAGAAACCAAAGCTCTAATCTGAATATCACCAGCTGCAGGAATCAAATTAAACTTCCTATCTTCCAGCATGGCCTCACTATGAAGATAAAGTTCACATAAGAGATTTTGTTCGCTGACTGAGGTTGCTGCAAAGGTTTCAATAAACTATTGTTGTGTGGTGACATCATGTGGTCGTCCATCTCTGACTGCTTTTATCTGAAGGAATGATAGGCGTTCTGCTAGGAACACAGAATAATTAAAAGATGGTTTCCTGGTGGCCAGAAGTCTTTGAACTAATTCAAAGACAAGGGACAGTCTGGTTTTTAACTTTTTATTTTCCTTCTGCTACGTGTGGAACTGTTCCAAGAGTTCCCAATTCCTATATGCATGGTTCTACCATAATGATTTTTGTGCCTGAAATGCCCGTTCTTGCGATAAGGCATACTCTTTCTTCCATATAGCACTGACTTCTTGAATGGTTAAAGTTTGAGTAAAAACAGTCTCTGCACGAAGAGGCTCAGTCTCGGTAAATACCGTCTTTGCAGACTTTGGTGCAGGATTCTCAACTTTGATAACTGGGGTAGGCCGGTGTACTTGTGGTTTTTCTTCTTCTTCAAAAATCATTGAAGGCCCTGTTGGTTCTTGTGTAACAGCAGGGCATTCCTTTTTAACTACAACAGGAGTGACTGCAGGAGTAGGTCCAGACAATGGAACTTCAACTATCTTATAACCAGCTCGAGAATAAAGATCACCACATTGGCTGCACATGTATTCCTCATACCGATCCTTATCCGTACTTCTCTCGGCTGCAAATGCTACCTGGGCCAAAATATACAGATAAATTTCTTTTTCATAAGCTTCCCTTACTATTATTAACTCTTGCTTATAGGCCTCAATCTCGGCTTTCAGAAACTCATTCTCCTGTTGAAGGGAAGCTATCGTGACTGGGCCTTCTGTAACAATTGTTGTCTCCGTGGTTAGTTCAGGTGGAAGGGAGGATGGTTGTTTGGTGGCAGCTTCATCATTCATTTCTCCAGTAGGTGGTTCTTGTGTGACAACTGTTGGGCCATCGACTGGTATCTCTTTCTGAACATGAAAATTTTTCATACTGAGCAACTGAGTGACTAGCTCTTCTGTAGCAGCAGTATCCTGGGTATCAATTCTTTTCTCATTGGCAGGTGGTTCTTGTGTAACACCTACTGGACTAGTAGCTGGTTCTTGTGTATCAGCTATTGAGTCAGTAACAGCTGTCTTGTTCAGTTTCCTATTCCTGGTCATCAGCGAGTGGTTCTTGTGTGACACTTGCTGAGACAGTGGCTGATTCAAATGTATGTTGATTACCCGTTTCCTGTTTATCAGCAAGTGGTTCTTGTGTAACACTTGCTGAGACAGTGGCTGCTATGTCCTCATGTGTTTCCAGATCATGGTCGTCAGCAAGTGGTTCTTGTGTGACACCTGCTAGTCTAGTAGCTGGTTCTTGTGTAACAGCAATATGCAGTACATCGTCTTGGGTATCTACTTTTGATAAGTTAGCAGCTGGTTCTTGTGGAGTAGTTGCGTCTTCTAAGATGAATGATGTCACAAAATCCTAGACGTTTTTCATTTCGGTACCCGAGGGTGAGGAAGGTAGGGATTCGGGGTTTTAGAATAATGGGTGGGGTATCTAGGATAGGGGTCTCTATTGCTGCTGCGGGAGACATCCTCCTTCGTCTTCGAGGTAAGGAGGCAGAAAAAACAGAGGTTTTTATTTTATGGATTGCCTTTTCTGGGGTAGGAGGAACACTCGAAATACTAGCTTGTTTCACTGAGGCCCTTGTTCATCTTTTTATTGAAGAGGCAGTCGTTTCTTGCATTTTTCTTTTCCTTCTCAACCTAGCCAGAGGAATGTCATCATCTGAATCACCACTGGGAATATGGACAGTGGGAATGTATAATTCAGGTGAATTATGGAACGGGATTGATACACTAGCGGGGTCAATTGGTCTGGCTGTTGTGGATGGTTGAGGAATTTCATCCTGTACTTGAGAAGTCTTAGCTGCTGCCTGAGAAGTTTCAGCGATTTCTTGCGGAATTGTAGCAGCTTCCTAGGGTGGGTTATTAAGGGGGAGAGGGTTCTGCAGGGCAAAGCCCCTGAGGATTAAGAGCTGAACTAGGTGGTGGTGAGTAATGGAGAGGAGTGGGTACCTCGCATCCTTGGAATAATGCGACATATTCTTTAGACACCCAAGCAGATAGTACGACATATTCAATAAATGACCATGTCTTAAATGATTCAATAATACGAAGTCATGTTAGTACACTACCTGGTAACATCCTTCGTAGGCAAAATAATGCTTGAAAAACTCTGCAACCTTTGCCCATGGACGTGGTAATGAACATAGTGCAACACCTCTGCCTTTAGGTTCGACCTACTCCCTAGGTAGAAGAAAATCTTGCTGAGCATTCAGAATTAAGAGTTTTCAGCTGAACCAGCGAATACCATTGGCCGGTAATTCTGAAACCTGTGCTATATCCTCCTCTATTACGGGAATTCGCACTCCCCGAACAATAGAATGGTCTTCTTTTAAATTAAGTGCGAATTCCAGGACTTGCTGAGAGTCAAATTCCTGGAGTCTTCGGAAGTAATCCACCCAGCCCACTTGCAGAAAAATTTGATATACTTATGGGTAAAGCTCCAGTAAATTCATTGAACCAGGTTCATTTCGGATAGTGTTCCCTCCCATAGTTACTGGTTTGGTAAAATGCACAATACAGAGCCGAGTTACTGTAGCATAGACAGAGTAAGATATTACAAAATGGGGCATGACCGAATAAAACCGGGACGGGATGATGAGACTCAATCGTGTTAAAAGAACGATGGTGATTGACATATTAGGTAATTATTGCGAAACTTTGATATTTCCCCCCAACTGCGCTAAAAAGTGTACGACGATTTTGGCAATCATATCGTGATATTCTCATTAACTATTGTTTAATATTCACACATAAACACGCATACCTCACGTTTTAGCTTTGATTGTTGTGCTGAAAGTCCATTTTTGTCGTTTAGTGGATCACCAATGGTTATTAGAACAAGCTATAAGATATGAGGGTATTTACATAAAAGGATTTCTTTATACATAGGAGGTGATGGCGAAGGAACTTCAATTATCAGGATAAATGGCTGATTCTCTGAGAATGGATAATATTATATATTAATTATTTTTTAGAGAAATTGATGCCTCAATTACGGGAAAAATGGGAAAAATTGACGCTTTTTCAGAAAAATGAGAAAAATTCAGTGTTTCCACAATGGAGAAGAATGAGGAAAAATTGATGTTTTAGCGACGGGAAAAATGAGGGAAGATTGGTGTTTCAGCAACGGGAAAAAGATGGGGGAAGATTGGTGTTTTAGCAACGGGAAAAAAGGTGTTGTTGTTAAAGAGGAAATATTGTTGATGGATAATGAATTGAGATGAAATGGCCATGCTTCCGAAACTGAAACCTGATCCTACTTGTGATGCCATTACTCCTTCAACCAGCCTCCAGATTAAGACCTGCAAAATAAATTGTAATATGGCAACCCTTGACAGGGATTATTAGTTAAGTAATCTAATCTAATACTAATACAAAAATAATGCAGAAATTAGGTGCAATGAGGGGCAAGAGACTCCCCCAAGAAAATGTAGTGTGACTCTACCATACAAGTGGCTTTAAAATCCTCCTTATAAATTGGTTGCTGGTACGGACGAAGCCGATACCCATTTACTAGTAATGGAGTTCTAGAACCATCAATTGTTAGGAGCCTTACTGTTTCATTGGGAAAAACAGTGTCTATTTCATAAGGTCCCAGCCACCTTGTTCGCAACTTTCCTTGAAAATTTTCAAACCTGGAACCATATAGTAAAGCCCAATTACCTTTTAGGAACTGCTTATGTTTAATAGCTTTGTCATGCCACCTGGTTCTTTGCTGCTGAATCATAGTTGTTTGATGGATGGCATCCAACCTTTTTTCATCCAATTCCTGCAGCTGCTGCAACCTAGCTATCTGTGCATCAGTTAAATCAAGGTTAACAGCTAAAGCAGTTCTTAAAGTTTTAATTTCAAATTCTACAGGGAAAACAACATTTTTACCGTAAACCAATTCATAGGGTGAAAAACCTGTAGTGTTTTTCCAAGTAGTTCTATAAGCCCATAATGCCTCAGGCAGTCTTTGAGACCAATCTTTCCTATTCTCTTTCACATTTTTTGTTAAGATAGCTTCTATGACTTTATTTGTGCTTTCCACCTGACCATTAGCTTGGGGTTGGTAAGGTGTAGTCATTTTATGGTTGTATTATATTTTTGAAGCATATCTTTGAAACCATGTGAATTGGAAGGAGGTCCTCCATCTGTGACTAATTCTCTAGGCACCCCAAATCTAACGAAGATTTCTTCAAATAAAAAGGTTAAAACAGATTCTTCATTAGCTTTGATTAGTGCCTTAGCTTCCACCCATTTAGTCATGTAATCTGTACAAACCAATATATAAACTCTTTGGCTGGATGGAGGGTTGATGGGCCCTACAAAATCTAGAGCCCATCTTTCAAAGGGTTCAAGTATTACCTGAGGATTCATTGGCATTTCATCTCTATGGTTGGGTTGGCCCATTCTCTGACAGCTGTCACAGGCCCTGACATATTTCTTTGCATCCTTGAAAAGTGATGTCCAATAATAACCCATCCTGAGAATTTTATGTGTTGTTCTCTTATCAGCGAAATGCCCACCACAAGGGGCATCATGACAAGCCTTCAATATGTCGTAAACTTCATCTTCTCTAATGCATCTCCGGATCTCCTAATCAAGTCCTGTATGAAAAAGACACCCATTTATCCAGCTGTACCTAGCACTTTGTTGAATGATCCTTCTTTTCTCCCTATGTGATAGGTGTGGTGGTAACTTCCATGCAACCAAATAATTGGTAATGTCTGCATACCATGGTGAGTGAGCAGATACTGCAAACAAATATTCATCAGGAAAGGAATCATCTACTGGAGTATTATCAGCAGTTTTTATCTGAGAAAGGAAATCAGCAACCACATTCTCTTTACCTGGTCAATCCACAATTGTAATATCAAATTCTTGTAGTAACAATAACCACCTGTTAACTCGAGCATTTGTAATGGATTTATTCATTAAATACTTAACAGCTGAGTGGTCAGTGTGAACAAAAGTAGGATAACCAGTAATATAATGCCGAAATTTATTAATAGCATAAATGACTGCTAAAAATTCTTTCTCGGTAACTGTGTAATTAAGTTCAGCAGGGGTCATATTCTTAATAATGAAGTAGATAGCATAAGGAAGATTGTTTTCTTCTTGACCTAAGACAACTCCAATTGCAGTGTCCGAAGCATCAGAGGATATGTGAAAGGGAAGTGCCCAATCAGGTCCCCTCAAAATAGGAGTTGTTGACAACTAATGATTAAGTTCATCAAATGCTTTCTGACAGGCATCAATCCACTTAAATTCAGCATTTTTCATAAGTAACACAAACAAAGGGGAGGCTATTTTAGAGAAAAAATTTATAAATCTTCTGTAATATCCAGCATGTCCTAAAACGCTTCTTACATCAGTTTGTGTTTTAGGAATAGGAAGGGTCTGAATTACCTGTACTTTGGATGGATCCACCTGAATCCCAAGAAATGAAATGAAGTGCCCTAGTACAATTCCTTCGTTCATCATCATATGGCATTTTTCAGTACTCAAGGAAAGGTTAGCTTGTATATATCGTTTAAGCACTTTCTCAAGGTTTTGCAGCGCAACTTCAAAAGTCACACCATAGGGAGTGAAATCATCCATAAATATTTCCAAAGAATCATTAAGCATATCAGAAAAAATTCCTATAACTGCTCTTTGAAATGTTGCTGGAGCATTACATAGTCCAAATGGGAGAACTCTATAGGCAAAAGTTCCCCAAGGACTACTAAAGGTGGTCTTGTCCTGATCTTCGGATGCAATTCTGATTTGGTTATATCCGCTAAAACCGTCTAAAAAGTAAAAGAATTTCTTCCTTGACAAACTATCCAACACCTGATCAATAAAGGGCAAGGGGAAATGATCTTTTTGGGTGGCTTTGTTTAATGCTCTATAATCCACACACACTCTCCATTTCCCGTTTTTCTTAGGTACTATCACCAATGGTGAAACCCATTCACTCTCAGATATAGGATATATAAACCCAGCATCAAGCAATTTTTGAAGTTATTCCTTAACAATTTCCCTTAGGTTGGGATTCATTCATCGCTGGGGTTGACACACTGGTCGGGCTCCCTCCTTAATATAAATACGATGAGTACATAATTCAGGGGAGATCCCCTTCATGTTCGTGTAATCCCAGGCGAATGCTTCTTTGTTTTCACGGAGCAACCTCATTAGCTGTTGTGTTTCAGCATCTGATAAATTGGGGTTTATGTTTAGTGTTTTGCCAAGTTCAATTTCTATTGTTATGCTTTTAGAGGAGATAGCAGTTGATGTTTGAGGTAAATCTTCAAATTTAAGCTTTTGCTATACTTCAGGATCCAAAATTGCAGTTAACTGATTATGTGCTTCAAAAGTAACTGAGGAAGGTTCAGAAATAAAATTACTAATTACTTCGTCTTCTGTGGTATCTTTAAGAGTTAAGGCCTATTGAATGGTCAAGATGGGTTGAGTATCATTATCCTCATAGTCTAACCATACAGAATCGTCATTATTAATCATAGGTGTAGCATGATGGTACAGCGTAAGCTGCTTGGTTTCATAGCCATTAGAAATTGTCATTGAACCTGATCGACAACTAATAAAAGCATCTGCTATAGCCAGCCAGGGTCTCCCCAAAATCAGAGGATGCCCCCCCAACTTTGCTTTAGTCTGTAACACCACAAAGTCAGCTGGCTAATTCCAGGATTCAACTGAAATAATCAGGTCTTCAATAACCCCCTCTGGTTTGATTGTGGAATGATCAGCTAATTCTAGGATAGTTGGCGTTTCTCTAATTACATTTTTCAATTGTAACAGCTATGCAGTTTCAAGGGTCATGATATTTATAGCAGCACCTAGGTCTACCAGAACTCGTGAAACAATAGCTTTTCTGACCTACACTGTGACCGTAGGGTGACCAGGGTCACCATATTTTATAGGAGGGGCTTTTCCTGTCATTAAAGCAGCTAGATCTCCCATCAAATGAACTGTAAGGGGATCTTTAGCCCTCCTACCAAGTTTCTAAATGAAAATTTCTCTAATAGTTCTGGCATAGATTGGTACATCTCTCAGTGCTTGTAAGAGTGGAATTTTAACATACAGATTCTGCAATTCCCCTAAAAGGTTAAAAGCAGGTGGCTCAGGTGTCCTAGTGAGTGCCAAGCGCTCAGGGAATGGTGGTTCTGCTGTTTCAGTAGTTCCATTAGAGGATGGTTTGACTGTCTCAGCAGTTTTATTAGAGGATGGCTTGACTGTTTCAGCAGTTTTATTAGATGATTTATTCTGTTCTGCTTCCTCTTTCTCAGATTCTGAAGAGGTAATATCATCTATAATTGGCTCGACTACTCTCCCAGATCGTAAATGAATATCATTGCATTGCATAGGAGATGTAGGTAGGTTCTGAATGTCAATAACTTGCATAGCTTTATTGCTATTTGGGTTAGGGTTCAGTTGTACAGGTAGCTGAGGCTTCATGGTCTGATTATTCGACGAGGTACCTGCCGAAAGAGAAAGTTGTTGCTGGAGCTGAGGAAATTGATTTGAGAATGGAGTTTGTTGAGCTCTCCAGTTTGGGTTCCATTGGTTAAAATAGGATTGTTGTAGAAGCCAGGGATTCCACATTGTAGGGTCTACAAAGGGAGGGTTAGTTTTCTACATGGGTGGGAAATTAAAGGGTGGGTATTGCATTTGGTTAAAGGGTGGGTAATTTGCTTGATTAAATGAAGGATAATTATTCCAATGATTAAATGGCATACTAGAATTCGTACCTTGTCCTTGTGGTTGCCATTGCCTCCTTTGTGTCAACAGATAAACTGCTTCAACTTCTTCCTCCGTTGGTTGTAACGCTGCCTTTATCCCTGTTAAAGAGGGGCATTGTTGAGTTTCATGGTCCTTTTCACAAATGGTATAGATTGGCACCTTGTCTAGTGGGCATTCCCTCAATGGATATTTTTCCCTGCATTTAGAGCAGAAGATGGCCAAAGCAGCTTCTGCCTCTTCTTGCTTCTTTTTAACCTGCAAGGTATCAATCTGTGAAGCAAAAGTACTTAACATTTCAGTTTTAAACTCCTCAAGTAAATTACCTATTTCAGCCCTTGTTGCTCCACTACTAGCTGATTTGTGGACCCTTGAATAAGTACTATCCCTGCTCTTTGATTTATTTGTAGCTCCTCTTGAACACCTCTTGCAGAGGTTAACAATTTCGTCATACGATTCTTTGGATATATCTCCTTTACCAAGCATATTTAGCATATCTAAACAATCATCTCTTACCCCTTTCTACAATATTGTTTTGAGAATACCTTTACTTACATCGGGGTGTTCAGATCTCTGTAGATTATATTGGAGTCTTTCCACAAAGTCCTCCAGATTTTCATCCTCCTTCTGAACCATCTTGAATAATTCCTCCCATTTTTCCCTTGTCCGACAATAATCTTGGTATTTGGCCAGAAATTTCTCCTTCATCTGGTCCCATGTCGTGATCACATGAGCTCCCAAGCTCATAAACCATCTTAGTGCATTCCCCTTTAATGTAGCTGGAAACAACTTCAATTTCTGAGTAGCATTAACATAGTCATATCTTCTACACAATATATCAAATTCAGAAAGAAACTCATCAGGGTCTTCAGAGGATAAACCATGGAAATTGGGTAATGCTGAAAGTGGGATATTCTTCATAGGAGTTTCTCCTCTGGGGAGTTCCCCAATAGGGAATTCTAGGGTGGAGAGAGAATTCTCTCCGCTTCCTTCTCCTCTACGACCTCCACCGAAAAGTCCTTCATTGTTATCCTCCATTGGTTGCTTTCCTAATGCGCTTGCCCAGTCTTTAGTGCTTTCTGTTGGACTTTCAATGTCCTGAACTAGTTCCTCAACTTCAGTATCCTCTATTGGCTCCTCAATATTTTCTACTGGTCCTTCGACTTGTTCCACTGGTTCCTCAGTATATTATGATGGTTCTATAACCCTTTCAGGTCCCACTACTTCCTCTGTTTGATAGTTTGTTTGGAAAGAGTGTTGGGTCTGTGGCTTTCAAGAGCTTAACCACTGGGATGTCTTAGCTTTTGAAATAATATCATCGATGAAAGTTTTTCTTCCTCCTCTTCCTTTTCCCTTGCCACCTGTAGGATTAGTTTTCTTGCATCCTCTCATGAATTCTGCATACCTACAGAAAAATCATCAGTACTTTTAAAATCTATAATTTCCTTCCTCGGCAACAGCGCCAAAATGTTGGTCACTTTAATTGCTTATTGAATTAAACAACAAAGTGAGGCATTAATTGTCAACCCAGGGAAGTCTTGTTATTTCAAAGGAAACTGCGTACTGTATGTACTTTAATTTTAAAAGTAACAGAAGTTATAGGATAAGCAAATCATGCCTTAAGTTAACAAACTGAAGCTCCATTCTGCATTACAGCAATTACACTTTGTTGCAGATGGCTATCAAAAAAGCTCTTAATTCAAATAAAGAAATTGAAAGAATCAATCTGCAAAAGGAAATAGTGGCTATGCTGTAACAGATAGTCAGGACCCTATCCCCCAGTGCGGGAATCTCCAGCACCTGTCTCTGATTAATTCAGCCTTGCCAATTCACTCTGTAACTAATCACCGATGAAACACTCATATAACAATAATCAGAGAGAGAGTTTCAGCAAAGGTATTATAAACAATGTTCAGCAAACAGTATTGTTAACAAGGAAAAAAGGCACACTTAACACACTGCAGAAATGTAATGGGTGAATCTTGCGATGAAGGTGGGCCCTGTCCTTCTCACAAGATTCCCCAGGAAACAAGAACTAGAAAAAGATGCTCAGAACAAAACTTTATTCATCCATCAACATGTCATATTACAGAAAAGAGTTCCAGTCCTATTCCTTCAGCTAAGCCTTTTTCTACAGTCTGTTCCCCCCCCTCTAATGTAGATGTCTCCTCTTTATAGAGGAGACATCTATTACAAAAGATTTACATTGTTCTAACCCATTATACAAAAATAGGGAAGTCAATTCCCTGTCAATGAAATGTTGTTACAGTAATGCTGTCTTTAGATATAAGCGTTACATCCTGTGTAACAGCTTCTTTGGTGATCAATCCCGATTCCTCTGCTGTTGTTGTATTTAGAATGCGGATCTCAATTGTTTCAGCATCGTGATCCGCATGTTGTTCCTGTTGTTTCAGCAACTACAAAAATAGTCTTCCCGTTGTTTCAACATCACAAACTGCGCATCATCCTTTAACTGTTTAGCACTTAATAATTCAAAGATTAACTATGAAGATTTTCATGATTTATATGCTAAATAATTAAACATATAGTGATGAGAAGAATCATTTCATACCTTAGAGATAATTGGGTCAAAATCTTAACAAAGGCTTTTAAATATAAGTTTGAAAGGGATAGTATCATAGCAAAATATATGGTCAAAAAGGGACAATATGAGGCCCTAACACTATCGTTCCCAATGAGGAAGGATTGATTACCCCACCGGTTCGGATACGATCTCGTGCTTGACTCCTATAAGAGGAGCTTCCCAGAGCATAGATGTAACAATTGGAATTTATCTCCTACCGCACGATACAACTACTTGTTTTTTTTACTATCTTGGAGAGTTAATTACTCCCTACTCCAAGATACTAGCCTAAGCTATGTTAGTGATAAAGAGCCCTAGAAATAAAATTATTGCTAGATAAATTTTACTTTAAGCGTTATTTTTATTGGTTTTTTCTGAAGTCAAAAGGTGCGGAGATGAAACTTCATGGTGTGAAGACTCGACTCCAAAACACTAAAAATGTGCCTAAGATGATAAACAATCCTTTTTCTTCAACGAATTTCTAGCTAAAGAAAGAGTTGAGAATGCAAATGCTTGAAAAACAAATCTTTCCTTAACAAAAAAATGAAAAGAAAACTTTTTTGTCTTTTTCAATAAACTAAAAAACGAGACTACTAATTATGCTCACGAAAAAATCCTTTTTTCTTCAACAATCAAAAACTACAGAAAACAAACTTTTCAAAAGAGATTTTTTTTTAATTTTTATAAAACACTCAAAACTGTTAAAAAATCTAATCTTGAGATCTATAAATTCTACAAAAAACTAATTGAAGTAAAAGCTTACAAAATTTCTTTTCAAGGATGTTTTACTTAGTTATCAGCAAACTAAGGACTAACTTGTTTAGAGTAACAAATTAATAAAAAACAACCAGCTTTTGTTTTCTTTTTTAAAAATGAGATCCAAAACTTTCAACACAAGTTCTTTCGAAGCTTTGCAAAGAGAAAAACGAGATGTATTCCTCACCAAAGGCAGATTTTACAATCGGTCAGACTTATAAAAAGACCAGCAAAAACTAGGGTGATCTAAGGTTTCTAAGGCTTCTAAGCTCTGAGTTACTACAAAGACCAAACGGAAATCAAGCCAGGCACACAAAACTTCTAGAAATTCACCTAAAACCTAAATGCCAATGGAATTCACTCACAAAAAGTTTCTGACAAGACACGTGTAAATCTGGGCAGATGCTAAACAAGATAAACAAATCCTAAGCTTAACTAGATGAAAAGATTTAGTTTTTTCAAAAATTTGATAGGGTCCGCAGTCCCTTGGTATAACCAAGTGCGGTACCGCACTGTGTAGTAAAGGAACAGTGCAGGTATGTCTGCACTGTGTTACAAACAGCAGGTGCGGTCCACTCTCAAAAATATGAAAAAATAAAAAACAATTCAAAATCTAAAAACCTACCCAATCCCACACAGCAAGAAAAAAACCAGAAACAGAGAAGCAGTTTCTCAAGTCAAAGTAAAATCAAAGGCAAAAACCAAAAATTCAAGTCCCCAGTGGAGTCGCCATTTTGTCAGGCGGATAAATCGTTCTTGCAAACAAGACCGATCTCCCTAGTATCTATGGATATCTAGCGACAAGAAAACCAAACAAATTCTATCTTTCTCTAAATATGCAATTTATAAATAAGGGCCAACAGATGTTTTAGGCCTACCTCAGGTCCAGTGCTAGTTTGTGAAAGCCACGCTCCGTTTGTCCAAATGAGCTCCCTTTTAAAGAATCTGCAAACACAAACATGCACACATCAAAAAACACTTGCATAGCCAATATAATAAACCATATTTATCATGATGATCAAGGAATTCATGAAATAAATCATAAGAGACATTTTATTGAGAAAAACGAATCTGATTGTATTAACTTTAAACAAAGAATAACTTTACAACCTTGGTGCCTTGATGCTATACAAGCTCCTCCCAAGGTCCAGCAAGAATCTCCTGTATTTTGACAAGTTTCACTCTCTTCCTAATGAAGCCAAAAGGTATGTAATCTCTCCTCTCAAGCTTAACTAGGAAGTCTCAATTCCAACAACATTTACCCTGAAAAATGTTCAGCTTTTCCTCCCTAGCAACCAACCCAATGCCTCAATTTATAGTGCAGAGGAGGGAAGTTACCAGGTCCACCTTCAAAGGGATAAGCTCCTCTCATCAAGGGGTTAGCTCCTTTAGTTATGCGATGCATGAACCACCTAGGAGCGAACAACCCACGTCAAGATTCCTTCTAGAAGCATCCAGAATCAACCCAAAGTGAGTTTTTAAGAATAAACTTGCGCCTTTTTGACTTTTACATGGGTCCGCACCCACGCCTTTAGAGACAGAGCAGGCAGGTCCGCAGGTAACATGACCAAGGGGTGCGGGACCGTAGGTAATGGTAAGAGAAAGTGCGGAACCAGAGTTTTAAATCTTTTCAAGGACTTTCTCTCATTTTTAAGGCTTGACATGAAGAGCTGAGGTTTGAGACTTGCAAAGGAGGATAGTATGAGTGGTGATAGACTCACACTGACTGCAGAAAGTCATGATGACAATATTTTGTGTAACACTTCCTATATCGAGTACATAAATTCCATTAGATATAAAACAAATTGAAATAAATTCACATCATACCTCATTGGTAGCTTGTCAGTAAGGTACACTTGTAATCATATTTACATCCCATCACCAAAAGTCAAACTAGCATCTTTGATCAAATCATTATGTATAACGATATCACATCTGATTAGCTCAAAACAAAACCATCAGAGATCAAAATCATGAATCACATGCAATCATCAAAAACCAAAATCATAGATCACATGTAACGATCATAAATCAGAATCGTAGATCATATGCATAATAAAACTAGAATGAAATACAGATAGTTATCCTTTAGTCATTCCTTAGATTCTACCTTTATCGTTTGTCCTTTCCATACACGTACCGGATCTGTTTCCACACCTAGTGCATTTTCATTTCCTCAATCACATACACATACATAATGTGCATAACCACACATATATATACACGTGATGTACAACACAACTAATACATCTATACCAAATGTAAAACACCACATATTACTGTTAGAAAATTATATATTACAGAGCAATGGAACACATAAAATATTGCAGAAATATAAACACAGAAAATGCATAAAACAAGATAGACACAAATATACGTGGTTCACCCAGTTTGGGCTACATCCATGGAGAAACAGCCAATCCTTCTTTCTATATTATCCAGCAAACTGAAGGGATACAACCTATAGCAGATCTGTTGTAATTCCCTCTTCGCTCTCAATCTCCTCTCTCTTCCTCAATCAGAATACAAATATACATAGATGCAATACAATTCCCTCATATATAGCAAGGGGTTGCCTCCTAGGGAAAAAATCCATAAATTAAACATAACTTCTACCGTAAGATCTCTGCCTAATGAACGACCTAGATTGACTACGAAATTACAACATTTTACAAGGCAATTTTACATCTATTCTTAGCTTCGGGGCGTTGCCCCCAATCCCCCGCCAAGGGGGGGCTCTTAAAGGTCGCAGCTGCCCCCCTTGGACCCCCCCTGCAGCGAATATTTTATGGGTAGCGTTGCCACGCCATTACGAAATGGGGTCCAATGTGGCAATACCTTTGAATACAGAAGATAATTAGGCTCCACACCCAACAATATCCCACTTGGAGACTGATTGTAGCAACTCCACCGCTGCTTCATTTGCTAGACAGTGACTCCACTTTGGACCTGGCTGTTTCTCATCTTCTTCATCATACTTGAAGACCAATTGAAATTGAGCAGATTCTCAGTTTCTCCTTCGTTACAACTTTTGTTAACATATCTACAGGATTCTGGCTAGTGTGTATCCTTTCCATCTTCAACTGTCCATCTTCCAACGCTGACCATATGAAATGGTACTTGAGCTGTATATATTTAGTCTTGGAATGAAATGCAGAGTTCTTTGCAAGATGTGTTGCACTCTTGCTGTCACTATATAACTTGCCCAACTCCTGCTTCTTAACCAATTCATTTAGAAACCTTTGTAGCAGAAACATACTCTACTTTTGTTGTTGAGAGTGCAACAACACTTTGTAGTTTTGAGACCCAGCTGAAAGTTGTTCCAACTACAATAAACACATACCCTGTTGTGCTCGTCCTGTTATCTCTATCACCTACCATATTTGCACCAACATATCCCTGTAGAGCAATGTTTGAACCACCAAAGAATAATGCTTGATTTGTTGTACCTCTCAAATACCTGAGAATCCACTTCACCACCATCCAATGTTCTTTTCCTATATTGTTCATGTGCCTGCTTACAACTCCCATAACATGTGTAATATCAGGTCTTGTGCAGACCATTGCATACATTAAGCTTCCAACTGTTGATGCATATGGAACTTTAGACATATGAGCCATTTATTCCTCAGTCTTGGGACACTCCTCCTTACTTAATTTGAAATGGCTAGCTAAAGGTATACTAACTGGTTTTGCATTCTGCATATTAAACCTTTTCAACACCTTTTCTATGTACTCACTTTGAGACAATGTTAGTTTGCGATTCTTCTTGTCTCCAGTTATTCTAATACCAAGGATTTGTTTTGCAGCACCCAAATCCTTCATTGCAAATGTGTTTTCCAATTTTCTTTTGAGCACATTTATTTCCTGCATGTTAGAACCTACAACAAGCATGTCATCTACAAACAATAATAATATAATATAGCTACCATAATTTTTCCTTTTGAGATAAACACAATGATCAGAGTGACATCTAGTATAACCTTGTTCAGACATAAACCTATCAAATTTTATATACCATTGCCTTGGAGCCTGTTTTAAGCCATACAAGCTCTTCTTAAACCTGCACTATAGTTTCTCCTTCCCTTTTACCTCATATCCTTGTGGCTGCTACATATATATCTCTTCCTCCAAACCCCCATGGACAAAGGTTCTCTTTTACATCTAACTACTCAAGATGCAAAACTTCAGCTGCTACTAGACTTAAAATAGTTCTGATTGAAGTCATTTTAACAACATGAGAAAATATTTCATCAAAGTCTATACCCTTTTTCTGTGCAAACCCTTTAACCACAAGTCTAGCTTTATACCTTTTTCTACCTCCATCTTCTTCCTTCAACTTGTAAACCCATTTATTCTGCATTGCTATTTTAACTGTAGGCAACCTAACTAAGTCCCAAGTTTGGTTATGTGCTAAGAATTCCATCTCTTCTTTCATGGCTTGCTCCCATTTCTTCCTGGTTTCTACTTGCAATGCTTCTTCATAACATTTTGGTTCACCAGAATCAGTCAACAATACATAATATAATGAAGGAGAGTATCGTTTAGGGGGTCTACTTATCTAGGTAGATCTTCTAACACCACTTTTAGGTGTTTGAGGTGCTTGTTGCTATTTTGGTTGTTGTTTTTGCAGTTGATCATTATGATTTTCAGGCACCATCACTTTTCTTGTGATCTCGTCAAGCACTGTGTATTCTCTATTTTCTTTTTCCTATTTCTTTTCCTGTAGCTGATCCTTATACAAAACCTTTTCATTGAATATGATATCTCTGCTCCTAATGATTTTGTGTTTTTCATAATCGTAAGAGTGATAACCAAAATCATTAACACCATATCTAATAAAGGTACATTCCTTTGATTTTGCCTCAAGCTTTGTTCTATTTTCTTTATTAATGTGGACAAAGGCTTCACAACCAAAAGTCTTTAAAAAAGAGTAGTTTACCTTTTTACCTGTCCATGCCTCCCTTGGAATACCACCATCCAAGGAACTTGAAGGCCCTTTGTTTATTAGATAAACAACAGTATCTACAGCATATGCCAAAAATTGTAAAGGCAATCCTGCATGAAATCTCATGCACCTTGCACACTCGATGATTGTCCTATTCATCCTTTCTGACACACCATTTTCTTGTGGTGTTCCTAGAACTATCTTCTCTCTACAATTTCCATTCTCCGAACAGTACCTATCGAACTCTTTGCTGCAATCTTCACCTCCATTGACTGATCTGAGACACTTCAACCATTTTCCTGTCTCATTTTCAACCAAAGCTTTCCATTTCTTAAAAGTATCAAATACATCAGATTTATTTCGAATACAATAAATCCAAGTTTTTTTGGTTGCATCATCCATAAAAGTAACATAATAATGAGAGCCACCAACAGAAGATACTTGAGCAGGTCCCCATACATTTGTATGCGCAAGTTCTAATTTTTTGCTCTTCTTTTCTTTCCCAACTCTAAGGAATCTAACTCTCTTCTGTTTTCCATAAACACAATTCTCATAGAATTTTAAATCAACATGCTTCAAACCTGGCAACAAATTTCTTGACTTGAAGAATCTGCATCCCCTTCTCACTCATGTGCCCAAGCCTATGATGCCACAATGTTGTATCTTCTCTTGTAGAGGTTAAAGCATTAACAGAATTAGAAATACCATTGCATAAATACAATGTACCAACCTTTCCTCCTTTTGCTATTACCAGGGATCCTTTAGTGACCTTCCAAGTTTTATCTGTGAAAGTAGTTACACAACCTTTGCCTCCCAACTGCCCTATTGAAATCAAATTTTTCTTCAGATCTGGAACATATCTTACCTCCTTCAATAGCCATTGATTTCCATTTTGCTGTTTTATGAAAATTGTACCCATTCCAATGATTTTATAGGGTTTATCATCACCCAATCGAACCTGTCCAAAATCTCCTTGAACGTAATCATAAAAATGTTTCCTATCAGGTGTGGCATGGAATGAGGCCCTTGAATCTACCACTGAGGCATCAATAATATTTTCTAATGAAAGAATCAAAGAATCTTGCAACATATCACCTATTACATTCGATTCATGATTATTTTCTTCCTGCACGTCTCGTTCTTTTCCTTTTCGAGACTTGCAATCTTTCTTCAGGTGTCCTTTCTTCCCACATTTCTAGCACACTATTCCCGATCTGCACTTGGATCTGCCTTTTCTTGACTTACTGAAATATCCAGGGCTCTTTCCTATTTCCATTTTTCTTCCCTAATCTCTGCAATCAGAGAATTACCTGATGTCTCACCGAAGCTTTTCCATCGCATTTGATCGCTAAGTTTTGTGCTGACAACATCATCAAACTTTAAAGTACTAGATCCAGAGACATAGTTACTAATGGCCATAACTAAACCATTCCAACTTTCTAGAAATGAGCACAAAAATAATAGAGCCCTAACTTCATCATCAAAAGTTACCCCTACAAAAATTAACTAACTAGTAATTCTATTAAACTCATTTAAATGATCACCAACAGATCCACCTTCTGACATCTTCATATTAAATAAACTCTTCATAAGAAATACCTTATTTGAGGCCAAGAGTTTTTCATATAGTTTGGCCAATGTTGACATTAAACCCTATGTTGTCGTTTCCTTTGAAATATTAAACGCTACCGATGCCGCTAGGGACAACCGTATTGTTCCAAGTGCTTTTCTATTGATAATATCCCATTCTGTGTCTGTCATACTCATTGGCTTCTTTGTCTTTCTACTCAATGGTTGGTACAAATCTCTCTGGTACAAATAATCTTCCATCGGCATATTCAACGGCTGGTAGTTTTGGCTGTTAAATTTTTCGACCCTAAACCTACTATCTTTCGTCATTGCTCCCACTTGAACCAGGAACCCTTCTCTCCTATGAGTTTATCAACCAAAAATACCTTCGGCTTTGATACTAGCTATTAAAAAATTATATACTATAGAGCAATGGAACACATAAAATATTGCAGAAATATAAACAGAGAAAACACATAAAACAAGAGAGACATAGATATACGTGGTTCACCTAGTTTGGGCTACGTCCACAGAGAAATAGCCAGTCCCTCTTTTTATATTATCTAGGAAACTAAAGAGATACAACCTACAGTAGATCCATTGTAATTCCCTCTTTGCTCTCAATCTCCTCTCTCTTCCTCAGTCAGAATACAGATAAACATAGACGCAATACAATTCCCTCATATATAGTGAGGGGTTGCCTTCTACAGCAAAAAACCCTAAATTAAAGATAACTTCTACCGTCAGATCTCCACCTAATGAAGGACCCATATTGACTACCAAATTACAACATTTTATAAGGCAATTTTACATCTATTCTTAGCTTCAGGGGCGCTGCCCCCGATCCCCCACCAGGGTGGGGCTCCCAAAGGTCATAGTCGTCCCCCCTTGGACCCCCCTTACAGCGAATATTTTACGAGCAGCATTGCTGCTCCATTACGAAATGGGGTCCAATGCGGCGATACCTTTGAATACAAAAGATAATCGAGCTCCACACCCAACAATTACATCTACCTACATCTCGAATACAACACAACATAATACGTGTACTACATAGAGTACAATACAACAAATACATATGTCATGATACCACATATACACAATACACATACATAGTATTGCATGCTCGCAACATAGCATGTATGAAATGCACACAATACCACGTGTACACTAGTACCATATGTATAACATGTGCATAGTACCACCTGTACACAACACTAGATGCACAATGTGTGCACAACATCACATGTACACAACACCACTTGCAGAACTTGTACACAACATCACACTACTCCACTTGTACAATGTGTACACAATACCACATGTACACAACACCACATGCACAAAATGTACACATCACCACCTGCACACAACACCACATGTACAACATGTACACAACAAAACATGCACGTAGCACCACATGTACAATCATGCAAACATTACCATATGTACATAGCACCATTTGTACAACATGTGCACAACACCATATGTACATAGCACTGCATATACAACATGTACATAGGATCATCTGTACACAACACTGCATATCCAACATGTGCAAAGTACAATATGCACACAACACCGCATATCCATGATGTGCGTAGTACAATATGTACACATCACCGCATATCCAACATCTACATAGCACCATCTATACCTAACACCACATATGGAATATACACACAACACCATATATACAATAGATATACAACACCATAGTTACAATCACTAAATATACAAGATGCACAACATATACACAATAGTAGCACTGCACATCTAACACCACAATGCCTCTACTAGGAAACCTTGCTTCTAGTGTCTCAATGCCATCCATGCTTATCCTAGCATGTGATAGATCATATTGCTTGCATTTTACTAATGTATCCCTCAGTATAGCCTATCCATAACATAGACATAATATAATCACATAATATCAATTCATATTCACATTATACTGACCTCATAGATTTGTCAGGGTTACTCTTCCCAATTGATTCCTCATCAGACCAGGAACCTCTTCATGACCTTCACCTGCATAATAAATCATTCCTCCATAGAATGATCCCTGATAATCATGTCAGACAATGATATAGATACATACATACATACATATATATAAAAATCAGCATAAAAAATCATGATCCCATCAAAAAGGAAAATATATTCATACATACATATATATATATATATATATATATATATATATATATATATATATATATATATATATATATTAGCATTAAACAATCACGACTTCTAACAACCCTGTCAGACAATGACATACATACATACATGAATACATATATAGACATCAACATAATCAAGAACACAACATAATTTCCAAATAACATAGGGTGAAGGTAAAGAGAACTCCCTTTATCTATTCATAGCATGCATAACATTGAGAACAATGGTTCCCAATATTGCCAAGTCATATGATGCCTCCAATCCATTTACTTTACCTTACGATTACCTTTCTCATTTTTGTACTGCCACTTTCATTTACCAAATGGACCCAACCAGTCCAACCGACTGTCATATTTTCACCTTCAACTTCCCTTACACATGCACCAGGCTTCATCCAAGTCTCACATTACTTTCTAGGTTTCATTAAAATCTCCTCGAGCTCCATTACTTTCTCTTTCCCCAACCAATTCCCAAGACCCTCAAAACATAAAAGGAAAGAAAAAATTAAAACAAGAAGAAAACCATCAAAACCAATTGCAAATAACACCACAAACAAAGTGGCATGGCCTTGCACCAAACATAAAAGAAAGTCACAATTCAAGCCCAAAAAATCACAAAAGACAAAAAGCACAGGATTAGCAACAAACACCATGGTTCCTAGTGCTTCAAAGGGAAAGTTCAACCAGTGCCTCCTTCAATCTTTTATGGCAATCTCTTTCCATGCAATCCCTTGCATCATACTTGCATAAAAACATAAATATACATGCATAAATAAATATAACAATATACCAGTTATCTTACCATGTTGTGCCAAACATACTACCTTGTAACTGAACACACATTTCAGCCACATGTTCCAGAGATCAAGAGACCATATCTATCAATTTGAAACCAACCTTTACTAATTCTAACAACCATGTCATAGTAACATTCTTCAGTCGTAATACATAATGCTACAACTATCACCTACTTACACTCAAGTACATATCAACTGTCTAAATGCATATGTGCTAGTAACAAAATCTTAAAACAAGATCATTTATTCATGCAATATTACAAACACATACTCATGTCATGTAATTAATCAAACATTCAAACAGACTGTAAATGTACCATGTTAGATAAATCAACTAGATGACATAATCAAACACTCAAACACCAAATATATGACATAATCAAATAGTCAAGAACCAATTATATGACATAAGAAAACTCATACCTTAATGTATCTCAGGGGATGTTATCTTGTATGCACAATCAATCTATATTAGCACAATATAGCTTCACAATGTATTAATTCAAATGTAAATAAGATCATGATGTCCATAATAGTAACTAGCGAACATGTTCACATCATAAACTTATAAAAAATTATCATTCATGAATAACAAGCAAACATGCATAGTCAATCTAGATTAGTACAACACACTATCACAATTAAGTTAACTCATACCTCAATGTCATAACCCTAACCATCCGCATAGGCCAATCCAAATTAAGACAATATATATAACATCATGATATTAATTCCATAACCCTAATCATCAAGTTAACTAACATATAACAACAACAAGTTAACATATAACATACTCATCAACAACATATAACATAATTATCAAGCTAACTATCATATAACAATTAACAAGTTACTATCATTCGTGACTATTCGACACATGTGCATATGACCACATTGCTTCACTAGCATCTACCATGCATGTAACCAAAACAACAATAAAATGAAAAACATGTATATAAGTAACACTAATTCTTATAACAAGCATTAACCACACACCTTCATGCCAAACATAAAAACCTATATGACGATATGCTCTTACCCCGAAGTCTAGTGTCGTAGCCTCTAATGATCCTCATCTCCTACTTCATCTCAGTCAACACATTATACTCATAGCATATCAATATCATCATCATGACCTAAACTACAAATAATGACCTCACAATGCATGTTTGACCTACTATACATGCATAAAAAATGCATATACAACTCACATGAATTCATGACTAAAGCATCCCAAAAAAAACATCATCAAATCCTACATGGAAACACATTTATAACAATTACCAAAACCATTCATACATAGCAAGCACACATACAACCTACATGCATGCATGACCAACACACCACCCATCGATTCCAAGTGTTGAACCATGCTCTGATACCACTCTGCAATGCCCTCCTCCCACATTTACCCAAGTTAACCAGTCCACTTGGGTAAACATGTGATTAGGGGCTCCTATAATATAATTCAACAACCTAGTCACCTTAAGGAAGTGGAATTTCCACAATGCAACCAATCTGACCTTTTGCACATAAAAAAAAACCTACAGGAGCCAACCAACCCTTCCAGGTAATCAACCCTTGAAACAACTTGACAATTCACTACCCTAGATCCTTAATCACTACCATGACATGGACATGCATGTGATTGGGGTCCTCCAGTCGCTCTCACAACATGGGCATGCAAACAACTGAGGTCTTTTTCAGCTAGTTCTGAGGATGTGACCCACGATTCTGTGCAACTTTTTCAAATTCTAGATTGAGGCCACTACCCAGAACTCCATGGAACTTTCAGGAATGAAAACTAACATAGAAACAATGATACAAATGCAAATACTTGAATAAATACTTGACTGGGACCCTACTAGCCATGACAAGAATTTTGTTAAACATGTACAAATATGCATTCTACAGGTCATAACAACATATCTGAGCATAGGGGTCACATACTTATGTCAAAATCTCTTAGAATCATTGATGCCTTATCACATTAGCTACATTATCATTGATTAGGTCATATATTCATTGTACATTCATTTACAAATCAAAACATGATGAGATCCATACATCATCACTGTCATAAAACATGTTCATAGCCAACATATAACCAACAGAAATATGAAGGATACATCAACCATAAGTGTCTCATATGATCCAATACATTTTCTCATATAATACCAAGGAGAAATAGTTTTCATCTATGAATGCAAATTCCAACCTAATATGGGACTACCACGTTCCACCAGACCATAGATTGGTTGAGGCAAGTCTCTCTTCATCCAATCACCCATGTGCCATATTCCAAGCACGAATGTGGGACTTATCACCAAAATCAACAAAGGCTTGTTAAGGCTACATCACCTCACCCTCAACAATAGAATTGGGATTTACCACAATCCCCACCAGATCACTAGGACATAAACAATAAACATACAATACCAGGCTTTACCACAATCCCCACTGGATTTCTAGGCCATAAACAAGCATCGATGCCACAGGATTTCTCCACCTACCCTGTGAGGAATTTTCCTATCTCCTAGTCTATAGGCTTTACAACAATCCACAGTCTAATCCAGGGATCACTAGACTAATCGAGACACCACCCTCTAGGATTTACCATAAATATTTCCATTCACCAACAATGATTCCTAGGTCTCATCAACGACAACCATCTCTAGGATTTACTGTAAATCTCACCATTCACCGGTTGATAATTTCTAGGCCAACCGAGGCACACAATAACTTGATTTACTGCAACCCACATTCGGGTTCAAGGGTCACTAGGCCAGTGGATTTACCGCAATCTACAGTCTGGTTCATGGATCACTAGGCAATGTGTTCATTCCTTTCATAGATCCACCTCACTTATCTTTGAATCCATCTAGAAATCCAACTCAATGAAAACATGAGAACCCCATCACACCATGGTTATTCGAAAATGGAAAGGATAGGTTGAAAAACATTGTTTCACCTAGAAAAACCCATGCCTGTGATAACAAGAGAGCCAAGGACACACATACATAACCATGCATGCCAAAACTAGCAAGAAAATCACACATGAAAATCAGTACCTGCAAATAATCCAATTGTAGCTTCTAGATATTTCTCTTCTTACTTGATCCTTACTTTCCTTTTCCTTCTTTTCCTCTCTTGATTTAATGCTGAAGTGCTCCAAGAAAAATCTAAGTGTCCAAGAGTGAGAGAGAGAGATAATAGAGAGAGAGCTCCAAACTTGAGTTGACCAAAAGCCCATGTTAGAAAATTATATATTACAGAGCAATGGAACACATAAAATATTGCAGAAATATAAACACAGAAAATGCATAAAACAAGAGAGACACAGATATATGTGGTTCACCCAGTTTGGGCTACATCCACGGAGAAACAGCTAGTCCTTCTTTTATTATATTATCCAGAAAACTGAAGAGATACAACTTACAACAGATCCACTGTAACTCCCTCTTCACTCTCAATCTCCTCTCTTTTCTTCACTCCGAATACAGATCTACATAGATGCAATACAATTCCCTCATATATATTGAGGGGTTGCCTTCTAGGGCAAAAACCCCTAAATTAAACAAAAATTTTACCGTCAGATCTCCGCCTAATGAACAACCCAGATTGACTACAAAATTATAACATTTTACAAGGCAATTTTACATTTATTCTTAGCTTCGAGAGAGCTACCCTTGAAACCCCCTGCCAGGGGGGGGCTCCCAAAAGGTCGTAACTGCCCCCTGGACTCCCCCTGTAGCGAATATTTTATGGGCGGCATTGCTGCCCCATGTCGAACTGCGGTGCAATGCGGTGATACCTTTGAATACAGAAGATAATCAGGCTCGACACCCAACAGCCCATGAACTGATACTTAGAAGCCTTTTTATCAATGTTGCCTCTATTTTCTTCATTTTCCATTATTTTCCTTTATTTTCCTCCTCACATGCAACCTGTGACATTTTGCTTTCCTTTTCTCCTATTTTCCAATATTTTCATAAATAAAATTCCAATTAATGCCATTTTGACTTTCCAAAGCCTTTTCGATTGCCTTTGTCATTTTCCTTTAACCATAATAACCAAAATGAAAACCCACTAGGATGTTTTTCCCACCATTCAACTTGGAGTACATTTAGATTTTTATACTAGATTCAAACTGTACATTGTGATATGCTAAAACAATTGACTTGAATCTACTTTACTCGTTAGTGGAAACAAAAATTCGATTGATGAAATCACAAAGAGAAAAATGAAGAATTTCAATCACACATAACACAATAATTTTATGGGGAAATCCTTGGAAAAAAAACAGCTGCTATTTCTGTATTGCATTAACCAAAGTATTTGAGAAGAAAATACAATGACTGTTCAACCTAAACAAACACTAAACAAGAACAATCTATCTCCCAACTTCAAAAACCAGCTCAAGCCAATACTTAGCCAAATTTGTTGCCTAGAAAGCTCCTACTTCTTTGTGATATTTCCTTGGGAATTAGCCCATATTTAATTGGGAATTCCTCACTCATAACTACGCAATCCATCCATAGGCCTTCGTCTGATTGCATGCACCATTGGTTTAATTTAGATGATTTTACAACTAATAGTACATTGTTTTTGAACTCTAATATCAATTGGGTCTTCCTCTGAACTGACATGCATGAGTTATTTTTGAGTGAATTATCAGTTATATGATTGATTACTACATTTGAATTAAATCCAATTTAATTCACTTGATGTCTCATTAGTTCCTCCATCAATTAGAACTAATTTAACTAAATTTAACTCAGTTAAACTGAATTAAATAATTACAACTCAGTAAGAACTCAAACTGGGCCCCTAAAATTTAGGGATCACTCTACATGACTCTAGATAGACTACCAACTCAAATTTACTAAGCCAAATAAGTGAACTTAACTTAGTTAGATATTACAAGTTGCTATGAAAATAGATTTGCAATTTAATTCCTAATTTAATTTAAGGACAAATTAAATTAGGATTTTTGTGTTGCTATTTTTAACACTCCCTGTCAACAAGAATGAGATTATCTAATGCCCTGATCCCTCCTCTATGAAATTCAAATTTTCATATTGACAATGCTTTTGTCAAAATATCTGCATCATGCTCCTTTGTAGGAACGTACTCTAGCAACATGATTCTCCTCTGCACACAATCTCGTAGATGGTGATACTGGATGTGATTATGCTTGTACTGATCATTTAAAACTAGATGCTCAGAGAGTTTGATACAACTCTGATTTTCATAGTAAATCATTGTTGGATCCATCTGTTGAACATAAAAACAACAAGGATCTTCCTCATCCAAATAGCCTCACAAGCTACTTGAATAACAACCATGTATTATGCTTCTACTGAAGAGAGTGCAACTTATCTCTGCTTCCTGCTATACCAAGAAACTATTGTTGACCCAATACTAAAGATTCCCCTTGATGTGGTCTTCTTGTTAGATGGAATCCCTACCCAATCTGCATCTGTGAAGCGATGAAGCTTCACTCCCTTTGTCCATCTGTACCAAAGACCAAATTGAGTGGTGCATCTTAGGTATCTCAACACATGTTTAGATGCCTTCCAATAGAGTTTGGTTGGCTTAACCATGTCTTAACTAAGATGGTTAACTGAAAAACACGTGTCCAGTCGTGTGTTAAACAAATACATAAGTGAACCCACAAGTTGTCTATAAATAGTAGCCTCCACTACTTCACCTAAAGTAACATCCTCCTTCCTCCAGTTACCAGTTAGAGGAGTCTATATGATTTTGTTGCTCTCCATTTGGAACTTATTCAGTATCTCACTAGCATACTTGCCCTAAGAGACAAACAGCTCCTCATCTCCTTGCCATACCTCCATACCAAGAAAGTAATGCATGAGCCTCAAGTCCTTCATCTCAAACTCTCTTACAAGATCCTCTTTGCATGATTTAATCATCTTCTCATCACCTATCAGAAAAAAATCATCGACATATAACATAATAATCAACAATTTACCTTCAACCATAATATGGTAAAGGTTAGCATCTACTTCACTTTTGGTGAAGCCCAACCTGGTGAAATAGATGTCAATATTGGTGTACCAAGCACGAGGTTCTTATTTCAGTCCATACAATGCTCGCTTGAGTCTGAACACATGTGACTCTCTATTGAAGGTCTCAAATACTTCTGGCTGCTCAATATACACCTCTTCCTTAATCATGTCATTGAGGAATATTGTTTTTACATCCATCTGATGTATCTTCTATCCTGTCTATGCTAATAGTGCTAGAATAGATATGATTCATGAGTACCTTGCTACAAGAGAAAAGGTCACATTCTAATCAATTCCCTCCACCTAAGAGAACTATCTGGACACAAATCTAGCCTTGTTTTTCTCCACACTCCCAACTGTTGTTTGCTTTAGCTTCTAAGGCCATCCAGAACTCACCACTGACTTATTTGTTGGTCTTGGGACTACCTCCCAAACATTTTTTCTGATAATAGAGTCATACTCCTCAACCATGGCATCAACCCACACTGGTTGTTGCACTTCTTCCTCAAATGAGGATTGCTCAATATCTACACTCTCGCTCATCATAACCATGTAGCCAGTGTATCGCTATCGTGACCTCCTCTGCCTGTGCTATGATGTGGGTTCTCCCACATTCTCTCTAGAATCATGCAATAACCTATCAGCCTCTCTGGTTCACTTTCTATCATCTCTGGAAGTCTCTGCATGAGTGGATGATTCCACTCTCTGCTCCTCTAGATGCAACTTCCCCACATCATCCTAAGGTTCCTCCTTTCGTGCTAAAATCTCCTCAACTGCATGTAACTGAAGCTCCCTCTCAAGGGAACATCCCATCGCCTTCTCTTCATCAAAATTCACATATCTATGAAACATTTTCATCCTCTTGTATGGCAGGTACACCTGATAGTTTTGAGGTGTATTAGTGTACCCCACAAATATGCCCAACTCAGTTGTTGGCTCTATATTTTTCTATGCATCCTTGGTAACATGACAATATAATGATAAACCAAATATCCTGAAGTGTGCCACATTTGGTTTCTTACCTGAAAAATCTTCTTCTGATGTACTCATCTTGAGAATTCGATGAGGGTTTTTGTTCTACAAATAAACAATTGTGTTTCATGCTTTAGTCGACTAGTGCAATGGTATGCCCTGACCATGTAACATTGCTCGTACCGCTCCCACAATACTTATATTCTTCTTTTGAGCCACCCCATTCTATTGTGGGTTATGAGGCACTATCAATTCCCATCAAATTGCTTATGATGCACAAAATTTCTTGAATTCATTCAACACATATTCTCCACCATTATCACTTCTGAGAGCTTTAACTTTCCTTCCAGTGTATTTCTTGACAAGTGCTTTAAATTCACAAAATTTAGCGAATCTCTAATATTTATTTTGCATGAATAAACACAACACTTACGAGAAAAATAATCAACAGATATTACATAATACCTGTGCTTGGTTGTGGATGCTATCAAGAACAATCCACACACATCTAAGTGAACTCAATCAATGATCGCTTGCACTCGAATACCTTTATCATGAAAGGAAGGTTTGGTGCACTTCCTCAATGTACACCCTTTTCATGTGTCTCTCTGCTCTAGTGTACCCTTGGGAAGTCATGTAGAAACTTTCTGCATGATATTCAAAGCTTCGTGGTGCAAGTGACCAAATCTTCTATGCCATAACTCACCGATGTCTCGGTTGTCCATATTCTCTACATTAGCTCTCAAAGCAACACAGTCTTCTACATCCAATTTGTAGAGGTTCTTAACCCAAACCCCGATACACTTCACCTATCCTAAGGCTATGAGACAAAGGAAACCCTTTCCCTTACTCAATATCACATTGTAGCCACAATACTCTAACATGGCAATAGAAACCAAGTTCTTCTTGAAACACATAACATACATGAAATATTTCAATGTGAGGGGAGAACCAGACTCCCTCTAAAGGGTGACATTACAGATGCTAGTCGTGTTATACATCCCATCATATCCCATCTCAATGTGCATTTGGAGGTACTTCTCCTCCAATTTACTGAAGAGCTCTCTATTTCTGGTCATATGGAATGACGCTGCACTATCTAGGTACCACACTCTACCCATCACCAATGTCACCATGCAAGCGATGAGGTTGAAATATAGCTCAAATTACGAAGAAAGAGATTCCGTCGTCGCTCCCTCTGACGGCTTCTTACCAGCCTTCTTGTGTGAACACTGTGGCATAATGTCACAACTATGACAGTAAAAACATTTAATTTTCGACATGTCCTTCTTCTTGCCACCCTGACTAGAATCTAATTTGGAATGGGATGACTTACCCTTCCCTTTCTTCACCTTTCCATCTAAGGCACAATTCTTCTCATCATCATGCTTTGATGAAGATCTGTCATTGGTGTTTTGTCGAATATCTTCTTGTACCAAGAAAGACCAAAATCGCTCCCACTCGGGTAGATTCTCCCTCCCATTACCTCAGTCTTGGTAGTTGTGCCAACTCTTGGGAAGTCCTAAAAGTGTTAGGCTCACCATATCATCTTCTCCAACAGTAACCTCAACACTTGCAAGCTCATCCCAGCATTGAGTGAACTTGGTTAAGTACTTTTGAATTGAGTCGCCCTTATCCATCTTGATCATTCTGATTTTTCCCTTCAGTGCCAGCTTCTTGTGGTCACTGTTGTTTTGAAACAGGTCTGCCAATGCCTTCTACATTTCAAATAGAGTTTCCTTACATTTCATATTCAATATGATATGATTTTAAACTCCTTCTAGGATAAGCCTTCTCACCTTTTCCACACACTTTCTCCATTCTGCCAGATGTTTAGCGTTAGATGTCAGAGGCTTCGGGATATCATGATCTATGAATTCCTTCAACCCGTTGACTTCCAATAGTGCATCCATCCTCTCCTTCCAAGCTATGTAATTTGAGCTACCCTCAAGGGTATACTCAAGTCTCAAATTGTAAAACGACCTCCTACTGGCTTTGAAGTATGTGTTAGTGTCAGTCTTTGCAGCCTTCCACCAATGATCAAACATGCTCTTACAAAGTGGTCTTAGGGTGTCAATGTCAATTTTTTTCATTTCAGTGAGTCTTCAAGTAAAATTTGGACACTAGGTATTACATCTAGGATTGTTTTTACTCCTTCCAAATTTTTCCAAATATTGGTCCATGTCAACATTCGGCTGAGTGTACGATTATTCAAAGATTTGTCATCATTATTTTAATTTGTAATGGGTCATTTTACACGTTATTGGTGCTTCAGTTGTGCTTGGGTAAGGCTCATTTCTCTTTCCTAGGGTTTTGAAGGTAATTTTCATTAGATGGTCAAATAATCAACAAAACTTGTATCTTGATGCTTATAAACCTTCCCCTATCCTTTATATACCTTCCCATCATTGATATCCCTCAAATTCATCATTTTCCCACAAACCCTAGCCTATTGCTACAATTTGACACTTTTCTAGGTTAGGTCTGTGTTTTTCCATTTTTGACCCCTTCCCCTCACTCGATCCTTGAAATTACACATTCCCCTGTTTCCTAACATCCGTACCTACTTCCCAAAATTTTCTCAAGAAATTAGAAGCCCCTCATTCCCTTCATCTCCCTTCATTTCTACAAATCCCCTGTTCCACACATTAGGATAGGTTTTATTCAACTGATGTTTCTGAGCAAGAAAATATGAATTTGACAAAAATGATAGAGGTTTTTGTCCATAATATACCCAAGAAGAAAAAAATCCTTCATTTTTTACACGGGTTTCATGGTTCGGGAGAAATGTCCAAACAATAATTTGCCACAGGAGAGTTGCTGCACTTCTGGAGTGACCTTGGGAAAATAACATTTTCTCCTAGATGGAATGACTAAATGACTTTCTTGATGAGTAAAATGATAATTAGACACAAAGTGATTTCCAATGAGCTATCATGAGCTCAATTTGGAGTTGAGGAAGACCTCCTAAAGTTGATTGAAACAAAACTCTTCATTTTGGCAGCCTCATTCTTCACATTTTGACTAGTCTTGGGAGATTGAGCATTTGATAGGGAAAATGAGATCGAAATTGAAAAATTCAAGATGTTTTGGAAAGTAGACTAGACAAGCTTTCCAACAAGCTATCCCAAGCCCAATTTTGGACACCGGGAAGGCCTTCAAAAGTGGTCTGCAAAAATCACTATGCGTTCAGGAGGTGGCGCTGCACGTTGAGGCCAACACTGCGCATTTGGAAAAATTTTGCAATGATATTTTACACTGGAGCTATGCATCTGGGCAAAGGCACTGCACGTTGAGGAAAAATGCTCCAAAACCCTCAAAACCTCAAAAAATCTTCAAATTTCTCTCTCTTTCCCACTTTTCAAGTAAGTTACCCTCCTCTCCTTCATTTTTTGGTTTGCATATTGAAATCATAGACATCATTCTCCATGCTAAAAATCAAACCCTAGTTTCACTCCATATCATCCTAAAAATCCTAACCCCCTATTCCACTCCATATCATTTTAAAAACCCTAACCCCTATGTTTGTCCACATCACCTATCATTAAAACTTACAACTTTTCTCTACATCACTACATATCCCTTCATTCATATCCTCTCTTCTTAAAACCCCTCTCCCTCACTTCACATCTTATCCTTCATTTTCCAATCTACCCTAGTACACCCCTTCACTCCTAAAAGACTCTCACTCATTCCCTTTATCCCTTTCTAGGAATGTTCCACCAAAAAAACCTTGCAAACATGGACAGGAGGAAGACCTTGATGATGAGGAGGAAAGAGACTTTGATCTGGTAGAGTATGATGAGCTTGAGCAGCATGACACTGAAACCATTGATTTAGAGGGTCAGCAGAGGGAGACAATAAAAGACATCATCATATAGGAAAAGGAGGCTCCAGCACAGGTTCTGATGGAGAACTTACAGAGGGCCAAGTATGTCATCAGACACTTAGAGAAAGAAAACAAACAGTTTAGTGACAAACAAGTCCTCATGGAGCTGGAAGTGCTCAAGGCAAAACAACGAAGGGAAAAGAAACATAAGTCACTTTGACCCCTATTGAAGAGGATAGAGAAGAGGATAGAGAAACTTGGCTTGAAAGAATCAACCTACACCTTGAGAAGCTGCTACAGATGGCCAACAGAGATAATCAGATGTTCAGACACATGGTCTATCATTACAAGACTCACAATAGGATTTGCAATATAAGGATCAAGAAGATGAAAGCTAGGTTAAGGGAGGCCCTAAAAGGGAAAGAAAGAGGATGATAGACTTAGAATGTTGGTTGAGGCTTCCTTGACTCATTAGAGCATATGATGGTGAGGCTTCACATAAATTTTGGGGAAATTTTGAGCGAATTTTAACATTTGCAATTTTTGGAAATTTGACATAGAAAAATGGCCTAGACGTGTAGCGCCACCGGCGCTGCGCTTTTCCTAGGGGCACCCAATGGACAAACGGCTTGCATTTGTAGATTCAAGGTAGTGAGGACATGCACCCTAGCAAGTTTCCAAGTTTTTGGAGTAGAACTGGGCCACCAAAAGGTCAAACAACACCCTAAAAATGACCTTTCTACCACATTTTGGACACATAGAAGTAGTCTTGGGAGAATCAAGCTTTGAGGAGACAAATGAGTTCAAAATGCACAAATTTTAGGTGTTCGGGAAAGTAAAATTGAAGACCATTCCAATGAGCTATCATGGGCTCAATTTTGATTCCTAGAAGACCTTCAAAAGGGACCTGAAAGTGGCGCTATGTGTTGAGCTAGTGGCGCTGCACGTAGAGCAAATTTTGCTCAGGATGCCCATTTTTCTAGTTTTGGACTATGATCATGGATTCTCTCTCATGGTGGATGATTTACTATTGTAAATGATGTCATGGATTGTAAATATGATGGTTAAAACGTTTTTTAGGGTAGATTCATTGTTGTAGGAGTTAGTTTGAAGTCAAATGAATCAGTTTTTCACTTTTTAATAAAGGCAAGTTGTTGATGATGTCTATATTCCTGTTTCTTGTTTAGTATCAGTTAGATCAGCTCCTCATCTTAGGGATTCGACCCTTGAAGATGGGAGGAGGTTGAATGATTGTCTATATCTTCTTCTTCTTTCTCTTTGTGAGAGTTCATACTCACTTGGATGCTCAGTTCTTGATTGAACATCATTGTAAGCAGTTTGGCAAGGAAATTAAGAAGATTTGCAGCTATTTTTATGGGATCCCTGTGGTATGGAATTCTAGCATAGTTTCTTCTTCTGTAATTATGTTTTCATGTGTTTTATGTATTCCATCATTCATTTCATTACTTCTAGTTGAATGTTTTCAGGTTTGATAGGTAGAATCCATTGTATTAGTGCTATGCCTTAGGAAATGATTCAACATTTCATGTTTTCTACTGTTTAAGAAGGATACATGATTGTCAGATGCCCTTCTTAGCTCCTCATAATTCTTAAAAACCTCACATCATCAAGCCTAAAGTGATAAATCCTATGCCTACCTTGCCCCATAGAACACCTTGCATTTCTGACCTAATTTCCCAGACCTAAACTACCTAGCTCCTCCTGATCCAGCAAAACACCAATAAAATTCAATCAAAACCTTTGAGCTACTATAGCTAGCCTAAAATCCTTTACCTGATCCAATCATCTTGACTGAGATCTTTACGGAGAGAGCCCTCTCCCGGCCTAGTAGGGCTAGCTACTTGGCTAAGCTTGGTTTGTGGTTACCCTGGCATTGCCTCCCTTCAGCTTGAGGTCAATCTAGGTGATAACATAGTGGAAACCATATTGGGGAAAGTAGTTTTGTGTTCCTCAGCAAAATGTATCAAGTTTATATCTGATTGTTGATGGTGGACAATGATCAGACACCAGAAGGCTAAAATCATTCACGTGGTGACTCTAATTCAGTTTGGAGATCAGATCCAAGGACTCCATTGGAGGATGAACTTGACCAGTAGAAACATGAAAGGACAATATGGAAAGATGAGGTAATCAAGTTGGAATTTCATCCAAGACATTATGTTCTTTGTTATGAATTATTTCTTCTCTTTTCCCGAGAATGTCAAGAAGGCTTTACAAAGTATACTATATTTGAGAAAATATCCTAGACCTCCATGTGATTCTTTCCCTTTGATTGCGAATTATTTGCATGCCTTTGATCTTGATCAAGACCCTTCTTCTGAATTTTATGATGACCCTCTTTAAACTAATGAGCCTAAAGAGACCAAGACTGATTCTATAGCTTCTCTATATATTCCTATACCTTGTAAAATTCCAGATAGATACAAGCCTCTGATTTTACATCCTATATCCCATGCTTTCCCTAAAAATCATTACCTATATCTACCAAGATTTGATGGTAAATGTGACAACATCACTGCTGAGAGACATGTACTGAATTTTGAGTCTTTTCTTGACCTTTTTGAAGTTAATGAAGAGGATGTGAGTATTAGGTTTTTTTCTCTTTCTTTGTGAGGCAAAGTCAAGAGTTGTTTCAAAACCCTGCGTAATGTGAGCATCTCAGATTTCCAGCAATTTGTCAAAGTTTTCCTCGACAAGTGGGTGGCCAGACAGAACCCTTTCTTGATTCTAGAAGAGTATAACCAGCTAAAAAGACAACCAGGGGAGATAGTACAACAATTTTCTGCCATATTTAACCAATTTTATTGTTCGATGCCTGTTAATATAAGACCTCCTCCTGGATCCACTCTCTTGCACTACCCGGATGACCTTGATCCAGAAATGGAGTTTCAGCTGAGAGAAAGGAACCTTACAACACTTGAAGAGATACAAAATAGTGCAGTAGATGTAGAGGCTAATTAGTTGATAAGAAGGGAAAATTTGAAGGAAGAAGAGATGAAGAACATAGATCTAAGGGAATCGACATCTTTAGACATAAATCTTGACATTTTGGTAAGTGCAGTGGAAGAGCTGATGCAAAAGATCACCACAAGGAATGAGTATGATGTTCAAGACCATGGCTCGGTGATTGAAGAAGAAAAAGTGGCTGATCCAAAACAAATGCTTTCTTATCCCAGTTGTCATAGATCTGATAATGATTGTTTTATAGATCATCTTGGAGAAGAGAGATCTGTTGATCTGACATGTATGATTGATGATGTGTTTTATATTGATGATTTGCTTAAGTTTGATCAGTATGATGATGATTATGTTCTCCGAACAAAATCTAGTCTTGTAGACAAATCAACAATTGGTTTGTGGAAGGAGGAATTTCACTTTCAGCAGCTTGAATACAGTGATCAACCGTTGCATATCAGCTATGGAACGAATCTTTTCCTCTTTGTTTTACTTCATTTTAGTTCATCAGAGAAAACTTGCGTGTAATCAGAAATCAACCGTCGATAATTTTTGATCTTGACCATCTAGAGGGCAATAAAATCCATGTTCAAGACATCCCATATCTAGACTTGCAGCCTCCAATTGTCATTGAATGTCAGGTTGCGGATGAAGACTCAGAAGCTAGAACATATGATCAAATGATGCAAGATGATTCTGTACCATTCTATTTTGAATCATTTCAGTTTTTGAAGAGAATTTCGTATAGTATATCTTCAAATGAGCAGCCTATAGAAAATCATGCAATCTCATTGGAGCTACTAGAAAATGGGTTGCAACAGTCTTTTCAAGTTTTTCACGATCCAATAGCTGATATGTTGGATGATATCTACAGTCAAATTCCTTCTCCATTAGCTAACTATGAGCTTGAAAAAGGTACTGATACAAACTTGATTTGGCAGCTAGTTTATTTGTCATTTTCAGGAGTCTTGTCGTAAAGCTCAGATTAAATTTTGCATTCATGGTATGAGGAGAAGCAAAGTAATCCACTGGATGAGCTAAGTCCTAGTGCACATGAATTTCAAGATCCTTATGCAGTATTTTTGGAGTCAGATAGAGCATCCATATTATTCAATCTGAGAAACTTTGGATCTGTTTACAAGTTTTCATGGGAGTTTCATTTCAGTAGTTCTCTCTTCTTTCTCATAAACAAGCACTTGCGGAGAATTCAAATAGCAGCTAGAATGATTAATTGGTTGCATTGGTTGTTTCATTTCAATTGATCAGGTGATGAATGGAATAGTTAGAGTAGGTTTTATTGAATAAGCTCCATTTCGAGCATCTTTTCCAGTTTGTTAGTTGTGTTTTAGTATTGAGTCAGTTTTTAGTCGAGTAAAAGCCAGTTTGTGTCTTTGAGTCATCAATATTCAGTCATGCATTTTAGATTAAGTTTTTTTTTACTCCATGCCCAATGGATAAGGCTACTTGGTCTACGGTGTTCTTGGCACCTCCAAGGAGCTACCATCCCCAATGGAGCCAATGTTAGTGTCAGCCTTTGTAGCCTTCCACCAGTAATCAAACATGCTCTTACAAAGTGGCCTTAGGGTGTCAAATTCAAATTTTGTCATTTCAGTGAGTCTTCAAGTAAAATTTGGTCACTAGGTATTAGGTCTAGGATTGTTTTTACTCATTCCAACGTTTTCCAAATATTGGTCCATGTCACCATTTGGCTGAGTGTACCACCATTCAAAGAGTTCTCATCATTATTTTAAGTTACAATGGGTCATTTTACACCTTGTTTGTGCTTCGGTTGTGTTTGGGCAAGGCTCATTTCCCTCTCCTAGGGTTTTGAAGGTAATTTTCCTTGGATGGTCAAATCATCAACAAAACTTGTATCCTGATGCTCATACACCTTCCCTTATCCTTAATATACCTTCCCATCATTGATATCCCTCAAATTCATCATTTTCCCACAAACCCTAGCCTATTGTTACAATTTGACACTTTTCTATGTGAGGCTTGTGTTTTGCACTTTTGGACCCCTTCCCCTCACTCAATCCTTGAAATTACAATTTCCCCTATTTCATAACATCCCTACCTACTTCCCAAAATTTTCTCAAGAAATTAGAAGCCCCTTATCCCCTTCATCTCCCTTCATTTCTACAAATCCCCTATTCCACACATCGGGATAGGTTTTATTCAAATGATGTTTCTAAGCAAGAAAAGATGAATTTGACAAAACGGATAGAGGTTTTTGTCCATAATAGACCCAAGAAGAAAAATGTCCTTCATTTTTTACACAAGTCTCATGGTTTGGGGGAAATGTCCAAACAATAATTTGCACAGGAGAGTTGTTGCACTTTTGGAGTGACCTTGGGAAGATAATAATTTCTCCTAGATGGAATGACCAAATGACTTTCTTGATGAGTCAAATGATAACTAGACACAGAGAGATTCCCAATGAGCTATCATGAGATCAATTTGGAGTTGAGGAAGACCTCTTAAAGTTGACTGAAACAACACTCTTCATTTTGGCAGCCTCATTCTTCACATTTTTACCAGTCTTGGGAGATTGAGCTTTTGACAGGGGAAATGAGCTCCAAATTGAAAAATTAAAGATGTTTTGGAAAGTGGATTAGACAAGCTTTTCAACGAGCTATCCCACACCCAATTGTGGACACCGAGAAGGCCTCTAAAAGTGGCCTAAAAAAAGTGCTACGCATTTAGGAAGTGGTGTTGTGTGTTGAGGGCGGTGTTGTGCGTTTGGAAAAATTTTGTGGTGTTATTTTACACTAGCACTGTGCGTTGAGGCTGATGCTATGCGTATGGGCAAAGGTGTTGAGCGTTGAGGAAAACATTCTCCAAAACCATCAAAACCTTAAAAAATATTCAAATTACTCTCTTTTTCCCTCTTTTCAAGTAAGTTACCCTCCCCTCCTTCATTTTTTGGTTTGCATATTGAAATCATAAACATCATTATCCATGCTAAAAATCAAACCCTAGTTTCACTCCATATCATCCTAAAAGCCCTAACCCCCTATTTCACTCCGTATCATTTTAAAAACCCTAACCGCTATGTTTGTCCCCATCACCTATCATTGAAACTTAAAACTTTTCTCTACATCACTACATATCCCTTCATTCATATCCTCTCATCTTAAAACCCTTCTCCCTCACTTCACATCTTACCCTTCATTGTCCAATCTACCCTAGTACATCCCTTCACTCCTAAAAGACTCCCACTCATTCCCTTTATTCCTTTGTAGGAGTGTGCCACCAAGAAAACCTTGCAAACATGGACAAGTTGAAGACCTTGATGATGAGGAGGAAAGAGACTTTGATCTGGCAGAGTATGATGAGCTTGAGTAGCATGACACTCAAACCATTGATTTAGAGGGTCAGGAGAGGGAGACAATAAAATACATCATCATACAGGAAAAGGAGGCTTAAGTGCAGGCTCTGATGGACAACTTAGAGAGGGCCAAGTATGTCATCACACACTTAGAGTAGGAAAACAAATAGTTGAGTGAGAAACAAGTCCTCATGGAGCTGGAAGTGCTCAAGGAAAAATGACGAGGTGGCAAAGAAACATAAGTCACTTTGACCCCTATTGAGCAAGAGATAGAAGAGGATAGAGAAATTTAGCTTGAAAGAGTCAACCTACACCTTGAGAAGCTGCTATAGAAGGCCAATAGAGATAATTAGATGACACATGTGGTGGGCTCCAGTATTGCAGCAATAATGCTGCAACTCCTGGGACTCCCTTCTTTACTCTTATCAACCCGGTAGTTCGTAACAAACTTGGAAGCGACAGTGTTGTATGCACAAGTACTAGCTCTTGCCGCAACTGTCACTTGGTCAGCTGGCACAAGTCCGCTAGGGGCTCAAGCCAACTTCTATGAGCTCTTAGAAGAAGCTTTATACCTGATGGATGGAAGCTAACTCAAAGGAAGCTGATCTACTTGCAGAAAGAAACTGAAAGTCAAGGAGTAACATAAACCCTAGCAAACCCTAATTCTACCAGCTAGTCCTACTGATGCAAAGGAGAGGATGCAAACTATTGAAAAAGATGCCATTACTTCTACAAAGGTGAAATGCACATGCCTATGCTATCTCTTTCTAAAGAACACATCCTTTTTTTTGTATTTTTGGTTACGTTATCAAAATTATCATACATGTACTTTTAACTGGCTTCTTACCGTGCAAGGGTGGATCAAGGAGGCGAAATGCTTGGAAAAGGTTGGGAAGGTTCAGAGAGGGTCTAAGGAGTCCCTAACACCCTTCCAGAGAGTTTCACCAAGTTTTGCTATCCATCAACCTCACTTGTGAGCTTCTACACAAAGTCTGCAGGGGTTCTACAGGACGTTTCAGGGATTTCTACAGGATGTTCAGAAATTTCTACAGGATGTTCTGACATTGGATTTTGGAAGATGCGTGAGTGAAAGAGGATGCATGAATGGATAGGGAGGTAGGGTAGGGATCTGAGATGACCCAGTGACTGATGGATGAAGTGATGAGAGGGTGTGGAGAGCTAACTTGTCTTAAGGAAGGCTAAGGCAATGGAAGAGCAAGAAGGTAGGGTTACGTGGACAGAAGAGGAGTTGTGAGACGAAGAAGTTGACTAGGAGATGGAGCAGCTAGCCTGGACGAAGCTTAGGTGGATGAGAGAAAGATGGATAATCCCTGCATGGTGTGCACTTAACTGAATCAACCAAATCCTGCATACAATCGAAATCTTAGCTAATCTATCCAAACTGTCAATGAAACAAATGAACAACAGCTTTATTTCCAAAGAGAACCATGTACAACACTTAATCAAAGGAACATCTAAAAAGGTCTAAACGCATGACTAACTTCTACAAATGAAAAACATTACACCAATGATTGCATGGTCAAGCAAACTAGTGTTTTTGTTGAGCAGCACTGGCTCCACAATTCCAGCCCCTGATCCAATAAGGGAGAGGTGAAACTGAGAGTGCAGGCAACCCTTTTATGGAGCTTTTATCAATATTTATCTTATCAATATGTTCTACACATCTGAAGTAATTCTATTCCTCAACAATAACCTATTTAACCAACACAACTAAATCTAGCTCAACAAACTTCGTTTCAGATGCATAAAAGGAAAATCACAGTGTTGAAAGGAAAGTTAACAATACAAATAAGGAGGCCCTAGGCTCTCAGGTTGGGCCCAACCCCGAGAGCTATGGATCCTATAAAAAAACTCAGAGCTGATATCAAATCTGACTGCTTCCCATTAACAGAAAATAATCATAAGTCAAGAGTTATGCCAATAATGGCTACAAAAGAACAAAACAGAGCTAGCAGCACATAGTGCAGAATATGCAAGAGTTTTTCAAAAGTCCCTTTCGAAGGCTGAAGCCTTAACATTTATACACTACGAGGCCCTAGCTGGCCTCCTAAATCCATGGGACTTGGCTGCCCAAACTGTGAGTGAACAGCTCCTTCCAAGAAATCTGCTTGGCTGCCTTCTATATCTGGTTTTGGTGGCCTTTGGAGCTCGGAGTTGGGGGTGAATATCCTGAGGGAGGCTATTTAATGCCATAGAAAAACCCCCTACGAATCCTCAACCCAAGCTTGGCTGTCTCCTAGCCCATGTCTGCTCGGTTTTGCTTCAACATGTGTCAAAAATTCCTGAAATGAGCACGTGTTAGCCACCTAGGAATAGTGACTACCCTTATTCGTATAAATGACATAAACATACTAAAAAATAATGCATAAGTTATGAAAAATGAAGGATTGAGCAAGGGTAGTTAGGCCAAATGAGCCCAAAATGTTACCAAATTTGGGGCTCATCATCACCCCCCTGCTAAAATGATTGCTCATCCTTGAGCAACTAATCCAGCTCCTCGTCCTTCATTTCTTTAACCGCCACTCTCACATCCCAAGCTTCTGAAGTAGTATCCTCCTCACTGTCATGGAACCCGGCCTTCTTTTCCACCTCTTCCCATTGCTTATGTTCTTCTTTTTCTGTGCTTCCTTCTACCAATCCCAGAAGCAAAGGTGGGCTTAGCTTGAGGCCGATCCAGCTAGCCTGGAGGTTCTGCATGGACTTCTTGTAGAGAGGTACCCATACTAGGCCCTCCCTCATTCTAGTTGGAGTGTGATACTCCCTGATTTTGAGGCTGTGGGACAATGTGTTCCACCTCCGGGTGCAAGCATGAACACAATTTTCCCCTAGTAGTCGCTCCATATCCTCGAAATGTGCTATAGCATGAGCCTGCTGATCCATATATTTTAGTAAAGCCTGCGGGTTGGTTGTTAGGTGTTGGTGGGTGGATATTAATGCAGTGGGGTCCCCTAGCTCTGCTCTGATTAACAGCGGTTCATGTAACTCCCGGTTCATAACATCTTTGACCTCTGTCGCTCTCTTTTCTTCGTGGTTTAACCATGAGGTAAATGCCATTAGCTGCATATCTTCCACAACTATGTTGGGATCCCATGAAGTTACATTAGGAAGGGCCAAATTATGGAGGTAGAACTCTGATAGCTTGGCCTTGTCCTCTGAGGAGCTACTGTTGCATAAATCTGTGAACTACTGGGGGTTTTGGATCTGGGAGATACCCCTCTGTGCTAATGCATTAATCTAGAATTGCAGCCACTGGTCCCGTAGGTATAGGCCATAAGATTTGGCTGGCTGCCTACATTGTAGAGCATCCATAGCGCAACTGACCATGCAGGCCAGTTGTGCCTCTTTTTCTTGCAACTGCTGTTTGAGAGCTTGTATCTCTATGTTTGCTTGCAGTTCCCTTTCCTGTAGATGCTGGTTTAGTTCCTCAAGACCAACTTACATTCTTTCTTTGCCTTGAGGTTTTGCTGTAGTGTCTTCTGAGGTTGTGCCCCTTTCTTTCATCTGTTCTTGTAGCTGCAGTTTGAGCTTCTCATTCTCTTCCTGTAGAAATACTCACTGGCAGTTTCCCACATGCTTGGACATAGCTAATTCCCTTCTTGCCTCCTTGAGTTGTTCCTCCAAGGGGCCTATATCTGCTACTCCTTTAGATTTAGCTATCCTCATCCACATGTGGGTCCGTACTCTTTCTTCTTCCAATGCAAAGAAGAGTGGTACTGTGAATTTTTGTGGGATAATTTTCCCAGCCTCCAAAAAGTTATAATAAGAGCTCAAGCTGGGCTGGGGGCTAGGCTCCATGATTTTTTCTACCACTACTTCCTTTTGTGGTGAGCTGGCTGCCTCTCTCTCCATTCTTTCGGTCTCCTTGAGTCTGGCTAAAGTTTCCTGTAGAACTACTTCATCATCCTGTAGAGGGGTTTTTGATGCTGACCTTTCCATTCTCTCCCTCCAGGTAGTTGTCTTGGGGCTCCCCCGCTCATAAGTGACTGATACTTTGGAGGGGGAATTTTCCCTTGGCGAGGTAGGGGTGTCTTCGACAGTAATTGGGTCTTTAGATGGAGGTTGGGGCCTGCCAGTTTTAATTCTCACACTTCTCCTCGCTTTGAAATACAGAGGAATCTCCCTTTTGCGTTTCTCCTTTGGCTTGGGGGAGGTACTTAGGGTGTCCAGCACAGCTGCTGCCTCCCAAGCAAGAATTTCGGCCGTCTTCTCCTTTTGTGTTCTTTTCTCAGGACTTCCTATAGAAATCCTTGTAGTGGCTGATTTCTGGCTTCCTGTAGAAGCCGTTTTCAATTTTCCTGTAGAAACAGATGGCACCGTTTTAGCCTGCTTGGCTGAGGGTGCTTTTTCTTTCAATTTTGTTGAGGCTGCCTTAGAGGTGCCCTCGCGGACATGGACCTTTTCAGTCCTTTCCACCCTGCTCTGTAGTCGTTTCTCCCTGGGGGTTAATGTGGTTTTGTCACCCTCTGTTTTGGCAGCTTGTTTTTCCTCTTGTTTTCCCGTGTGCTCTTTCTTTGGTGCTTTGGCCATGTTTTCTTGGCCTTTCTCTTTCCTCTCTGTTTGAATTGGTTCCTTCTCCTCGCTGTTGGAGGAGGTGAGCTCCTCAGCCAACACTCAGATGTCATCATCCTTAGTCAAATTTCGGAAGGTTTCCCAGGAGAGAGGGACGGTATACGTGTGAAGTGCATCTTCCACGAGGAGCTTAATGAGCCCATGATGGGCTATCTGATCTGGCGTCCCCTCTCTCAACTTAGTGGCACACTCGGTCATGGACTGCAGGAGGAAGTAAGGGATGCTCAACTTTTTCTCTGAGGGTAGGTCCATTTGGTGCCTAAGTTCTGTGAGCAGCCAAAAATGGTATCCATACACGATGTTGAATCGCCCCTCGCACGTGATATATTTAATAATTTGGAGGCTGACCTCACTCCAGAATGGCTATAGGCTGGTTCTTCGCACTCCATTCTTGTCTTCTGAGAATTTCTCCTCTGGCAAAAAGAATTCCTTCTTAGCCTTCTGGCCTAGTTTTCTCTCCTTATCCCAAGGTACCCCCATCGGTAGATCAGTGACCCTGCTAATGAAATGTGGGGTAAGTCTTAGGGTCAAACCTCTGAAGTTGACAACAACCAACGTTTTGGACTTTGGCTGCAAGGATTGCAAGAATTCCTCTGCAACCTCGTCATCGTGACCTTGAAGCTTGTCACAGAATGACATCCACCGTGCACGAGAAAACAAGTCTACCACCTCAGGGGTTTCTTGTAGCTTCTTTGAGCCTGTAGGCTCTTTTCTGATGAACTTGTTAGCGCTCAAATCTGCCTCAGGCTGAGGAAGGCAAAACTCGAGACAACATCAAACCACGCTCAGCCTCGTAGCTAGCCCTACGAGGACAGGAGAGGGCTCTCTCCGGGTCTATCTCGGCAAAAGGTTTTCAAAGGGGCTGAGATGACCAATAAGGAATACTGATCTTAGGCTAGATATTAAGTGCATAGGTTTAAAGGTGATTTTTTGGGATTTTTGTTGAATCAAAGGAAAAAGCAATTTTGGGTGCGGGGATGAGACATAGTTTCTGCAGAGGTCTGATTGGAGAAAGGTAGGCAATTGTTTTGATGCTTTTAAAGTGATGTGGTGAATAGATCAGACAGGTGAGGAGCTAAGGAGAGAAAGCAAGAGCAATGGTTCTCCTTAAACTGAAGAAAACATGGAAAATTAAACAAATTTAAAGGCAGAGCACAAAAAATTTATGGATTCTACCTTAACACTTCATTTGTTCAATTGCAGAAGATGAGAGATGGAAAAAAGATACACATAACAAACTTACAAGTACTGAAAGATGCACACCATCAGGACATAAAGCCACAAGAATTCCAAATAGTGCTACAAATCCCTGGTCTTCCCTTTGCCAAAATGCTGAAGTAAAATTTACAATAAAGTCTCAAAGCCTCTTCCCAAAGAGTCCAACCCTGAAAATGACTAAGAAAATACATAATATAGGAAAGCTAACACATTCCCTTGCCTCTAGGGGTCGAGCTCATCATCCTAGGAGCTTTTTCAACCAATTCTAAACAAAGCACTACAATCTAGGCAGTCAAAACAACTTGCCTCTATAAGCTAGGAAACCAATCCATTCATTAAATGTTTGCTATTTCATGAATGAATCACCTAGAATAGGTAAATAAGTGTCAATTCAAAATAAAATTACATTAATTACATCAAGGAGGGTGAAAAATCCCATCACAAGTCAAAACTGGTCCAAACTGGGCGAATTCCTGAGCTGGAAGGTGCAAAATGTGCAAAAAATCCTGATGTGTAGCGCGCCTGAGCCCTACGCATAGCGCGCCTTTCCACCTGATTTTGGGGCACTTAATAGCATCCAAATTTAGCTCAGGTTAGATTGCAGGAAAGCCCTGGATGTCTACTTTCCAACCCAAGTGGAATTTTCCAATTTGGTGTCCATTTACCCCTCCAAAAGTTCATTCTCCCAAGGCTGCTACCTGTGTGTCCAAAAAGGGGCAGTGAGGTCATTTTTTGCATGTTTTTTGACCTTTTGGGGACCCAAACCTTGATGAAATGCCTTGGCAGTGGCTGAGCAGATGTATTTCATCATGAAAAATCCAAAAATGTAAACCTTTCGTGATTTGGACCTCCCCATCTTCAGGGTAGCGCGCGACGCGCTACGCGTTGAGCCCAAAAACCTGTTTTTACATAAAAATTTCAAAATTGCCAAAATTTTTCCCAAATTTCTTGAAATTTGGGCTGGGTGTCCCTAATCAAGTATTATGCTCAGTCAAAGAGGCTTCGGCCAAAATTTGGAGTGGATCGGGCCTTTTCCGCCGTTTTAGTGCCTTGCTCAATCGCCTCTTAAGGATCTTAATTTTTGCTTTGCAAACATGCATGCGAACCCAGTAATGATTCTTCATGTGCCGAAGCAAGTCTTTGTCTCTATTGGCCTTCACCAATAACCCCTCCAAGTGTCGGTTGACCTTCTCAAGCACAAATTACTGTGCAACAAGTGTCAAATCACCCGGTCTTTTACGGGCCAACCTACGGTCTTCACGGATTCGTTGCAGCTCTATAAGTGTGTGCTCATCCTCTAACTGTTTATTGCGCTGCTCTAGATACCTGATATATGAAGCTGTCTCATCATGACTAATAAAAAAACCTGATGGCTCATCGGAAGGCCTCTCCTCATGCTTGGGCTTCTTGCCCTTATCCTGTACCTGCGGTGCTGCTGTCGAAAGCGAGGCCCCTTCCACACGAGGTGGAGATAACACTCGTTGTGCTGATGAAGTCAACGAGACCCCTTCCACCCCAGGTGGAGATAGTACTCGTCGTGCAGATGCAAATAAGACCCTGTGTCCTCGCTGATATGTCACACATGCTGGAGTGCTAACATGCTCTATCTCAGGAATGTCAAACTGATGTGAAGGCCCTCCCGTATCATGAACAATCTCAGGAGGTGGCTGTGGCGCTGTGAAAAGGTCACGAGAAATAAAATCCTCCCAAGTAATGCCCTGCTGTGCCAACTGATGCATCACTATGATTTTGATCAATGCATAATGATAGATGCTTTTATGCTGATGTGCTGGGCTCTTCCTTCGTACTAAAGGCACCATTCTCTCTATGTTGCGACACATGAAAAATGGAATATTCATCATACGTACCCTTGTGAAATGCATCAAAAAACGGACATGGTACGCGTAGAGACGTGAGAATCTGCCCTCACAACTGAAATATCGAATGATGAGTTTCATCAATGGCGCATACTCATCCCTTAGGAATCTGAAAGGAAAAACTGCAGTCAAGTGTCTCATACATCCGGGCTTGATATATGGCTCATAGTGAAATCTGTCTAACTGCTGGCGTTTACTCCATTCCTCCCCTACATTTGGTATTCCAGTGGCCTGAGCAATAGACTCGAGTGACAAGGTGAAATTCACTCCGGCAAGGTTTACAAGACCATCCTGCAAATGTAGAACAAATAAATGGACTAGTTCCCGATGATGTTGGATTTGTGAGATCTGCTCACAATATGCAAAACATGATTGATACCGAAAATAGTCCATTGCAAGTGGACAAGCTTGCAATTGAGCCAAAGAGGTAGGCTCCTCCCTGACATGTCGACCACCTTTTCCACCTTTGTGATACCTTCTTGCCTCTGGTGTAGAATCACTATCATAATCCTGCTCATAAGCTGACTCGGTCTCTGACATGTTCTTTAAAACCAAGGTACCTGGAATATATATGTTGATATACAACTGTGTGCAAAATTGACTATGGACTTTTTCTTTTTCTCAAAATGTTGTGACCAAGGGGACACAAATATATAAGGGAAATGTTAGGAAAGGGGAAACATTAGGGAAATAGGGGCAATGAGAATAAACAAGGAATTTAGGGAAGGGAAAGGGCATAGAAATTCTGATATTTTAGGGTTTGGGGTGAAGTAGGGAATATTATGGTTGTAATAGAAGGGAGGGGTTAGAATTTTGTAGGGGGATAGTGTAGGGTTTTATGAAGAATTTTTGAGGAAAATGTTGGTGAATATGGGAGGGGTAGGAAACACAAAAGTGGGAAAACCTTGGCAGCATGTAGTTTTGAAACCCTAGCAAACTAGGCCTTTGAATCCACACAGCAACTTTAGGGTTTTTACATTTAATTTTCATGGCACATCTATCATAATTTTTTCTCATTAATCTTGCAAAACCAAGAACCAGCCATGGAAATGAAGCCTACCTGTGGTTTTCTTGAGTTAGGAGAGGAGTTGAATACTTGCTGGCGAATTTCTGGGCAGACTTCCCAACGCGTAGCGTGCCCCTGGTGCGTAGCGCATGAGTAAATTTACACTGAGAAAAGTGTGCTGATGCGTAGCGCGCCCAAGCTGATGCGTAGCGCGCCCTGGAAACGACCCGATTTGCCCACAAATTTGTAAAATCGCCTTAAAACATTGTTCTTTGCTCTTGGGATGTAGAATGGTTTGGTTATGAGGAAAAATGTCTTTATATAGACTCCGCTTTGATTTTTGCTTGACCAAAACCCCTTTTCTAATGTTTGGTTTTTTTACACTTTTTCAGATTAATAGGCTCTGACTTTTTGGTTTTCTCTTTAAAAAAAATGGTTGAAATAATGATTTTCTCTGATAATTTTTTGCAGGGATAGCCCTAATATGCTCTGGCAAAGGAGACTAAGGCTGCGGTTGAACATTTGGAGAACTTGAAAATTTTGACAATTTTTACAAAAATGAGATGGTGACTTATCTTCAAAACAGAGTTTTGAAGAGAAGTCCTTATTCAGCTGTACAATGACGAAAATTATTGAAGTGATGATCTATCAAAGACATCCCTCTGGCCTGCTGGTCTTCTATGACTTTTCAGGACAAAATTGACTCAACCCTAGACCTAAGACCTCAAAATTTAAAACATGATTGTAAATGACCTTTGAAGACTTATTTTAATAAACAGGCCTGAACCATCAGTGCCAAGCACGAGGGGAATAAGTGACACAACCCACTCCATCAGAGTTATGGCATGCCTAATGAAATGCAACTGATCAAAACTGGTGGGACACCTAATCATGAAATGCAAAAGAGCTTTGATCTCTGATGGAGGGATAACTAGACCGACTCTAACAGAACCCACCCGGCATGGTAAAAGCTTGCTATGGTGGCCTGAGCTGGCTAGCACGTATAAAAAGATGGACCTTTGGGATTTCCTCAGAGAGAGCGTAGAGTTACGCCTCTATTATGCACACAATTTATAAATTCATGACTGTCTATAGGTGAGCCTTGACAATGGCTCAATTATGAACCAAACCCTGTAGAAAATCCCGCATATACACTATGACGACAATTCTCATGCAGAAATACAAAGACACTTGCAAATTCATGCACAAACTGAAATTTACAGTTTTCTACCCCTTTGATACATCGACTTCACCACCTTTCAAACCAATTGCATGGGAGGACTATGTTCAGGCTTACCTCGTTCCAGACTTGCCACCTTTGACGTGAACAGTTTGATTTCTCCGTAACGTTGAGCTTCCTGTAGCACAGCTTCCTGTAGGAGTCGTGCACGGGTTCTAGGGAGCGCTTCAGCGGTTCTGGGCCTTCTGTGCAACAACAAGACGTTTGAACAGGCCGAGAACTCGGAGTATCAACCTTCAGGAAATTGCGGATGCGTACTCGGCTACAAAGCGGTTGGAATAAATGAGTGTAGTGAGCCATACGCGATCTAGCCGGTAGATTTGAATCTCTGCGGAACTCATGGAGCAGGGGTGAGCTGTCCCCGTCGGCTCATTGGCCGACGTCACCTGTGATCATTCCACTGCATGTCTTCTTGACCGCCGAATCATTCCCTACATATCTACCGCCGCCACTCCTGTTAGATCGCCGCTTCTCTCCGACTAGACTCTTCCCACGTGTCCATTTCTTGCCTTGTCGACACACCCAAAGCTTTTCGGATCGGACGAAGCCCTCGAGCTGGTTGTGGTGGCCAGTTGAATGGCTACCCGACTTGCTCAACCCATTCATTTTCATATTTACACACATTTTAAAGCATTATTCATGTAATTTGATGAAACAGGGTGAGGCACTTACCTGTGCGGCTGTGACGCTATTTTTCTCATGCTTCAGGATGAGGGTGATGGATCTGCTTGCTGCCGCTTCGTGCACAGGCACGGGAGCTCCGTTTCGCTGACTGCTGTTGGTTACGGGACCGGTTGCTTGGCTATGGATGGTGCATGCGCCGGCTCACGAGTTTCAGGTATATTCATGACATGCGCTCTAGCCGGATCAACTACTACAGGATTCCTGTAGGACATCCTGTAGTCATTTCTCCTCCTCAGGTGCATGCTGAAATGGTGGAGTCACGTTCACGGTTGTAGGGTCTTCGGATTGCCTTGACAGGTAGCGCAGCAGCCTCTGCATGCTTTGTTTTTCATTTGAAAATGATTTCTTCTGAGAGTCCAACGTTGTGGTTTGACTGCGCAGGTATTTCAATCGTATGGCAGCGATGGTGGTGGAAGGAGGTGACAGCAGTGGATGATGGAGAAAAACATTGGTTGCATGTGTCCTTATTGGACTTCGGGCTTCAAATTTTTCTACACAGTCGGTCCTAACCCGTCCCAATATTCTACAGGAAGTTTCCTGTAGAAATACAGAATTTCCTGTAGAAATCCCTGTAGCTTCCTGTAGGAGGCTAAACTATGACCAGACCGTGCCCAAACCTTGGAAGAGATGAGTGTTTCTGGAGGGAGTGCTGGTGAGGTCACCTGGTAGCATGGTAGGGACCCTTATCCTTGAGTTGAGAGGCCTCCTTTTCTGCATGGAACACCTGCAACCTGCATTAATTTCCAAAGCTTGAGCTTGTTTTTCTGTTTCTGCCTCTTTTTTCTTTCCCTTGGTTTTTTTTTTTTTTTTTTTTTTTTTGAGGAGACAGCAGGGCTGCCTCAATGAGGTTTTCACCCCTACTATCTGCCTTGGGCGCCTCAGAGAGGTTTTTGCCCAAGGGTATTTTTTTGTTTTTATTCCAATTTTTTTCAAGAGACAGCAGGGGCGCCTCAATGAGGTTTTCACCCCTACCATCTACCTTGGGAGCCTCAGAAAGGTTTTCACCCAAGGATCTTTTTATTATGATTTTTTTTTCTTTTTTTTTTTCTCTCTTTTTTTTTTTTTTAGATGCTTAGGGTATGCCCAAAACAGAGGCAGAACCCTTCTCTATGACTAGCACTGATTTTTCCACAGTTTTGATGAACTCTTGCCTCGAAAGAGGTTTCCTGTAGATCTTTAGTCAATGCCCATTGACGAGCATGGGGATGGCTTCCTCATCGATGGTCCAGATAAGAACATACCCATTATCATTACACTTCTCCACTACATATGGCCCTAACCATCTTGTCCTCAGCTTCCCCTTGAAATCCTTGTGTCTGGAATCATACAACAGTGCCCAATCTCTTGGTTGGAATTGCTTGTCATTGAGGTGCCGGTCATGCCATATCTTCCTCTGAAGTTGAACCACTTCTGAGTGGAGAAGGGCCTGCATTCTGTGTTCATCTAGCCCATTCAGCTGTAATAACCTTTCTTGTTGGGCTTGGCTGAGATCTAGCTCCAGCTGAGCTGCCATCCTCAATGTGTTCTGCTCGAACTCAATTGACAGCAAAGCTCTCTTCCCATAGACCAGTTCATAAGGTGTGAAACCGGTTGTGGTCTTCCAAGTGGTGTTGTAAGCCCAGGTGGCCTCAACCAGGCGATCTGCCCAATCCTTTCTGTTGCTCCTCACCACCTTAGTCAAAATCCCTTCTAATGCTCTATTGGTGACTTCCACCTGCCCATTTGCTTGAGGATGATAGGGGTTGGAAGTCCTATGCTTGATCTTCTGATGAGCAAGCAAATCTTCAATTAAGTTGGAGGTGAACTGGCTTCCTTGATCGGTGACTAGCTCTCTTGGGTAGCCAAATTTGTAGAAGATGTTTTCTCTTAAAAACTCAGCCACCTTTTCTTCTGTCGCTGCTTTGATTGCCTTGGTTTCTGCCCACTTTGTCAGATAGTCTGTGCACACAATGATGTAAGACCTTTGCCTTGAAGGAGGATTGATAGGACCCACAAAATCCATGCCCCACTTCTCGAATGGTTCAAGAGTCACTTGAGGTTGGAGAGGCATTTCGTCCCTTGGGGTTGGCTTCCCCATCCTTTGGCATTGGTCACATTGGATGATATATCTCTTGACATCTTGATGAAGCATGGGCCAATAGTAGCCTGCCTGTAGAATTTTGAAGGCAGTCCTCTTGGCTGCAAAATGTCCTCCACAAGGCCCATCATGACAGGTTAGGAGGATGTCGAAGACTTCCTCCTCCCTTACACAACGCCTTAAGATCTAATTGGGGCCAAGTTTGAATAGGTTGCCCCCGATCCAAGTGAACGACACACTCTCCTTACAATTATGCTTTTCTCTTTGGAATATAGATGCGGAGGGAACTGTGCTGAGACCAGATAGTTTGCTATATCAGCAAACCATGGGGAGAGTACTGAGATAGCAAACAGATGTTCATCTGGCATCTGGTCGTCCACTGTTCCATCTTCACCTGCAGGTAAATCCAATCTAGACAAGAAGTCAGCAACAACATTTTCTTTACCTGGTTTGTCAATGATAGTCAAATCAAATTGCTGCAACAGAAGTAACCATCTAATAATACGAGCATTCACATCTGGTTTATTCATTAAATATCTAATTGCAGCATGATCAGTATGTACAAATGTTTGATAGCCAGTGATGTAGTGTCGGAACTTGTTCAGGGCATGGACCACAACCAGGAACTCTTTCTCAGTTACAGTATAGTTCAGTTCTGCCTTGGATAAGTTTTTGCTGACAAAGTATATGGCATATGGGAGTTTTTGTTCAACCTATCCTAAGGCTGCCCCTATGGCTTTGTTTGAGGCATCAGTGTGGATGTGGAAAGGTAGGGCCCAGTTTGGACCTCTTAATATCGGGGCGGACACCAACTTATCCTTTAATTCATTCAGAGCCCTTTCACAATCGTCCGTCCATTTGAACTCAACATCTTTTGCTAAGAGGCCAAACAGTGGCGAGGCTAGCTTACTGAAATCTTTAATAAACCTTCTATAATATCCTGCTAAGCCTAGGAAACTCTGAACGTCTCTTACTTTCTGAGGAGGCGGAACCTTTTTTATGAGAGCAATTTTATTAGGGTCCACCTGCAATCCCTGGCGAGAAATGGTATGTCCCAGCACGGTCCCTTCAGTCATCAAGAATTCACATTTTTCCGAACTAAGGGAAAGGTTCATCTCAATGCACTTGGTTAGGACTTTTCCCAGATTGGACAATTCTTCTTGGAAGTTGGACCCATAGGGAGTGAAGTCATCCATATAGATTTCCACCGAATCATGGACCAGCTCAGAAAAGATGCTCAATACTGCTGTTTGGAAAGTGGCAGGAGCGTTGCATAGCCCAAAGGGAAGGACTCGGTAAGCAAAGGTACCCCAAGGACAAGTGAAGGTGGTCTTATCTTGGTCTTCTGGGCTGATTTGGATCTGGTTATACCCGCTGAACCCATCTAAGAAAGAGAAAAACTTCTTCCCTGCTAGTCCATCCAACACTTGATCTATGAAAGGCAGAGGAAACTGGAATTTCTTGGTGGCTTTGTTCAGTTCTCGGTAGTCCACACAGATTCTCCACTTTCCATCTTTCTTGGGTACCAACACCAGAGGGGACACCCACTCGCTATCCGAGATGGGATAGATGAATCCTTGTCAGGCGGAAAGAGTCGATAGTGCGGACACAACCAACCTCCCTAGGAGTCTAAGACTCTCTAGTGACAAACAAGACAAACAAGAGCAATCCTTCTCTAAACATGCATTTACTATACGAGAAATCAAGTGTTTAGATCCTACCTGTAGTCCAACACTGTTGTAGCAGTCCAGCCTCGCTGATCCGGATGAGCTCCTCCTTCACTTCGAAACCTGCATTCACTAACAATCAAACGATTAAATAGCACTTGATAATATCATAAAATAAAACATATTTAACATATAGACCAAGGAGTACATGAAACAACTCATAAATAACAAGTTATTGAGAAGAATGGACTCATTTGCATTAATAGGAAACAAAAGGAACAATTACAACCTGAGCCTTGGTGTTGTGCAAGTCCCTCCCAGGGTCCATCAAGAGTTCTCCTTTACTTTGACAAAGCTCACCCACTTCCAAATATAACAAGCAAAGATGGCAATCTCTCCTCACAAGCTTCTAAATGGGAGTCCTAATTCCAGCAGCATCTACCCTTAGAAATGTTTAGCTTTCAACCTCCCCTCCTTCTGGCCCAATGCCTGTATTTATAGTGCTCAAGAGGAAGTTAATCAGGTCCACCATCAATGGGATAATCCCCTCTTTGGATGGGATAGCTCCCTTATTGATGGGATAAGTTCCTCTTTGGTAGGGATACATGAACCATCTGGAGGCGCTTCATACACGTCAAACATACTTCTAGAAGCCTCTAGAAATGACCACAAGTAACTTTTTTGGAGTGAAACTTGCGCCTTTTGACCTTTACAGGGGTACGCACCTGCCCCTTTACATACAGAGCATACAAGTACGCAGTTTTTGTGAACATCAGGTGCGTATACGCAGGTAAGGCCGAGAGAATCTGCGTACCCAGAGATAAACACATTTACAAAGACTTTCTCTCTTTTTGGAGTTTGACATGGAGAGCAGAGGCTTAAGACTTGCCCAGGAGGATAGCATGACTGTTGATAGAGCCATACTAACTGTAAATAGCCATGGTGACATTTTTTAGTGTAACAGATTGCCCCCTAAAGTGCGAAGCCTGTAGTAGATTAGGGTTTTGTATTATCTAGGAAGGGTGAAGCGCTTTATCATTTCAAGGATTATCTCGTGGAGAGCCTGGTCAGAACCTACAATTTTCAACACAAAATACATGTATAAGATTATATCATCGCTGAGGTAGGCATTCCCATACTCAGATCAAAACTTTAACTAACAGACTAACTACTCTAATACAGGAATGATCTTGCAGTACATCATAATCATAGACTTGCATAGACACAGTATGGACGCAGCCATCTGTTTATAATTGGTATACTATATAATGAATACAAAACTCCTCGCAGCCTGGATGGTGGAAACTAGATCCAGGGTCTTCATCTCTACTCCCCGAATTGGTACGATTCTAGCCATGCGAATAAATGAGTTGAAGTCGAACATGGTAGAAACCACTTGATTACCAGTCGATGATGTAAACTATTAACAAGTGTGAGAGAAACCACCAGTAATGTCAATGGTTCTCAAAGTACCCAGTACAATCCATGAGATGTGAATGAATGAGTTGATGTCGAACATTTCACGGAATCCTTCGATCGAAAGTCAATGATGTAAACTGACGTCAAAGGCGAGAAACCTGCCATTGATGCATGCAGACTTCAAGGTACTGACGATTTCTAAGTCATCTCTCTAGATAACGTGTTGATGTCGATAGAAAGTGACCTTTTGCAGGCAAGCCCACAACACGAAATCATTGTTCAAGTTGAAGAAATGTTGCTGTAAGGACTGACTCAGGGATGGTCAAATGGATGACAAGTATTTTGCAGATGAAAGTTTATTTGCAGAGACCTCTTGAACACATAACGACACGACAGATGGTTTGGTTACGATTGACCCACAGTTAATACCCGGAAACGGTTGAAGACTTTCAAAGTGGTTTGATCAAACTTTAAGGCAAAGGATTTCCCAACCCAGGTGAACGGAAAGTGTCGTGTTCAAGAGCGGTGATAAGGTTCTTCTGTAACAAAGGATAACAAATAGGTTCATTCTTCTCTTTTTTCCCCCACCATTTCTGGCAAGTACCTCTTTATTTTTAACAAGCTTGAGGAGGATAACATATGCTTGATTATAAGCTCATCCTTCGGATGAGTCCAACCTAGTTTTGATTCGAACCCTAGGAAGGAGTGGTTCGTTCATGTTTGTAATTGAACAGGTCCTTTACTGTGAAATTTTAACGAGCCCAGTATAGGAGAAACTCGGCGTTTTTCAATTTTAGAGAGTCTGAAAAACTTAAGAAGACTCCAGGTTGAACATTTTCGTAAATTTGTGTCCCCCAAGCCCGAAAAAGTATAAAATAATACCTGGGAGAACCGCTTGATCTTGCGACCAAGGAGTACTTTCATGAGTAGTGTCTCTGACCTGAAAAGTAAAAAGCGATCAAGGACACGTCGTTTTATTTCCATATCGAGTTTGAAACGACAAAAACCCGGCAATCTTTTCTTGTTTTTACGGTCAGAAAAGAGCTATAAGGGGACCGTCTTTTAATTCCATTTTAACGAGTGTAAAAGAAGCGCTCGGCAATCTTTTCATGTTTTAGGAGTCAGAAAAGAGCTTAAAAGATGACTCTGATGTTTTGGTTCATGAAAAATGATGATTTTACTCTAAAGTCCTTTTGTCCTGCACAAAAACGACACATTACTCATACCTGTTTAAGATGGGTAAAAATACATTGAAAAATGTCCTTTCATGGTGAAAAATAAACAAACTTAGCATTCATTCATCCAAAAAACCTATAAAAAGACTTTTTATCATGTCATTTTTACCATTTTACTGTTGAGGTTGAGAAAAAGGCTTTTGACAAGAAACTTCCTGTGGATATTGCAGAGAATCTGACCGTCAGAACCGAACGCCGTCTCATCAGGTATTCTACAACATCCTTCTCTTGCTTTCCATCCGTTTAAAATTCATTTTTAGGTTTTTATTTGATTTTTTGGAGGTCTTGGGGTTTCAAGATGCGCCCTTCGGGGTACGCAGGTCATGCACTGCTGACCTGCGTACCCCGATATTTTCTCAATGGGGAAAATACTAGGTGTACGCACCCGGCCTTAAGGGAAGCTGTGTCCAGACGCTCTGTCCCTAAAAGCCAGGGTACGTACCCCGCAAAACGCATTTTGAAACCTTTCTCCAAAATGAACCAAAATTTTAAAATTTTATGGACTCTAACAGATGTTTTATGGTGTGCAGGGTGCACACCATGCTTGATTGGCGTGAAAGAGAACACGAGGATGTTGATTTGGCCGCAATAGGTCATCAACCTTCTATTGATGCGTTAAAAGCATGCGGACTATACAAATACTGGGCCATACCTGGCATGAGGGGCCAGGTGCCATTCCTTGAGTGGCTGGTTGAAAGGTGGAACATTCAGGAGCAATGTTTCTACATTGGAGAGCACCAGCTCGAGATAGAGCCCTCCGACATATATTTTCTCACTGGCTTGCCTAACAGGGGCGAGCAACTCTCTCTAGTCAGGACTAGGCCGGGTGGCCAATCCCTTGCTAGTCTCCGGCTAGAGTGGTGCAACAATCAAAACCAGGAGAAGGGGATAGAAATCAAGTACATATCCCGACCTGAACTTATGGTGATAGCCTTTACTGTTACCAGACTTTGCGGCACGGCCGCTTTGCACCATGCCACCAGGTCCCAAATGCGGATGGCTATAGACTGCTTCCAAGGCACCATTTTCAACTGGTGCGATGTTGTGTTGGCCAATATGAAGGGCCAACTAACCAGGGCAAAGAGAGGAAAACTGAAGACCTTTGGATATGGGCCTTTAGTCATGAGCTTTTCCCTAGAGAGAGTTCCAATGCTGATCCCCCAGCATCTTACAGTTCCAGTTGGGGCTCCTCGGGAGCCTAAGTTGACGAGATGGGTTGCGGTAATGGCCCGGCATCCTGACGAGGGAGAAGCAGTTGTTCGATTTCCTAATGGTTACTTTTGCTGGCTAGAGAGCCAGGTCTTTGCTATTCAGGACTTTCCTTATGCCGGAATGGATTTTCGGAATGATCCGGACATGGTTCTTCCACAGGGAGAACAGTGGGACGACAGAGGTATTTCATTTTTCACAAGTTTTTAAATTATGTATATTTTTTTTTTATGTATCGCCTCAAAACTGACAGCACAAATTTTCAAAATGCAGATGTAGGTCCACGGCGTCCGGCCAACCTCTGGGCTTTTGAGAGGAGAGTACCAGCTGTACCAGCACCAGCCCCACAGGATGCGGCCGCAGAGACCTTAGCTGAGCTGGAACAGGATCTAGAGCGTCTGACGGCGGATATCCCAGAGACCACCATAGATGACATTCCTATTCGACTTCAACGCTATGTGGTCGCAGTCCCAGGACCTTTTAGGAGGTTCCTGTGTAGGGTAGCGCGGGCAGTGGTCTCGTATAGAGAGCACCACCAGTGATTGGCTAGTCACTTTTGTAGACACATATGACATTTTTGGTTTTTTGTACTTATCATTTTTGCCGATCATAAGGTGTTTTTCAACCTATGATCGAAGACGATGTATATTTTTGACACACTCCTATCTATATATATATATATCATTATTACCGGCTCATCTTGTTTAACATATGTGATGAAATGTTTTTAAATTTACTTGCATGATTATCGTAAATGTCTGTCCAACATTCGAGAAGCAATTGCATCTGTTAATGTATTTAAAGACCTTGGAATATGCTGATATTCAATGTAATCAAATTCACGTTCCAAGAGATGCATTCTCAAAAACAACCTTAATAACACAAGATTTCTAATGGCATATACTCTATTAAGCTGTAATACAACGAGTTCAGAATCTAACCTCACTATCAAACGTCGAATTCCATATGAAATAGATTCAGACAATAATTCAACCACTGCAGTGTATTCTGCAATGTTGTTCGTCGTTTGACCGAGGCTCACCCCATGCATAGAAACTAACTCGTCAGAGGGCGAATAGATAACCCAAGTTGCGGAAGAGATATTCCGTGTACTACGACAAGCACCATCGGCAAATCCAATGTACGTTTGGAGAGGCGTCGACATCTGCAATATCAAGAGTAAAACCAAGATAAGCCAGAATAACGACGAAAAACACACTTTCTAAGCTAAGCACACTATCTAAACTAACAAACATACTAGCTAGAAAGAAAACCTAACCTAACTAAAATTCTCCATATCCACCATTTAAGCATAATACCTCTTTAGGTAACGTCCATTTCTGGGTTTACCCAAAGAGTCCCCATCAAAATCTACCAGCTCATAGGCCCCTTTTGCTAGCTTTCGCTTTACAATGTAGGGTCCATGCCACATAGGAACGAATTTTCTAGCACCTAGCTTATCGTTAGCTTGATCATATAATAGCACTAGGTCTCCCTCCTAAAAACTCCGAGGGGTCACATTTCTATCATACTGAGCTTTCATTCGCTTCGCGTGAGTCTCGATTGCCAATGCAGTGTCACGTAGAGTCTCATCTAATTGAGCTAAGTATAATAAACGTTTCTCCTCTTCGGAAGTAGCTGGGAGTAATTCGACAGCCATTTGAAGTGATGGCATTTCGCATTCACTGGGTAACACAGCTTCCAAGCCATAAACTAGCTGGAAAGGAGTGAACCCTGTTGAAGTTTTCACTGAAGTTCGGTATGCCCATAGCGCTAAAAATAACATGTTGTGCCAATTTGACCGATGAATACCAATGATTCGTCGGATCATGATAACCAGAACTTTGTTGATAGACTCAACCAAACCGTTGGCTTGCGGATAATAAGGAGTAGAGCTATCGTGGCGCAAACCAAGCTGGCTTGTAAGCTCAGTCATCATGATGTTTCGAAAATGGCTCCCATGGTCAGTGATGATTGCTTGCGGGACACCAAACCTAGTTATAATGTGATTGAATACGAAAACTGCAGCTGTTTTGCCGCTTGCGTCGAATGTAGGCATCGCCTCGGCCCATTTAGTAAAATAATCATTGAAGTTTTCACTGAAGTTCGGTATGCCCATAGCGCTGAAAATAACATGTTGTGCCAATTCGACCGATGAATACCAATGATTCGTCGGATCATGATAACTAGAACTTTGTTGATAGACTCAACCAAACCGTTGGCTTGCGGATAATAAGGAGTAGAGCTATCGTGGCGCAAACCAAGCTGGCTTGTAAGCTCAGTCATCATGATGTTTCGAAAATGGCTCCCATGGTCAGTGATGATTGCTTGCGGGACACCAAACCTAGTTATAATGTGATTGAATACGAAAACTGCAGCTGTTTTGCCGCTTGCGTCGAATGTAGGCATCGCCTCGGCCCATTTAGTAAAATAATCAACCGCGAGGATGATATACGCATGCCCCCCGGCCGAGTGAGGGTTACAAGTAATAAAATCGATACCCCATTTGACGAAAGGACCAACGACAATTATAGGATGGAGAGGAGCAGGTGGTGCGCGCATCTTGCGATCAAACACTTGACAGTTGTGGCACTTTCGGACCGCAATGATACAATCTTTAAACATGGATGGCCAGAAATAGCCAGCGCGCAACACCTTCTGAGCTGTGGCATACCCAGACATATGACCGCCACATGCTCCAGAGTGAAAATCATTCAAAACCCTCTCAGCCTCTTCGTGAGTTAAACAACGTCGAAAAACTAAGTCTGCCCCCCGACGATAAAGTGTATCTCCAATAATTCTGTATTGCTGGGATTGAAACCGAATTTTTCGATGTTCCGACTTTGAAGCTTCAGGCCGAAAGGCTTGGGTTTGGAGATAGATGATTATATCCCCGTACCACGGATCTAAAGTACTGATAAGAAACAAAGATTCGTCCGCAATGGACTCCTCTGCCACAGTTTCTGTGTCAGCATGCGGGAAATCACACATCAATTCCACAAAAACTAAGGATTTCTTAGACTTGGACTTTTCGAAGTCCAAGTCGAACTCTTGCAGGATAACGATCCATTTAGAGTACTTGCCCCCTAGTAGTTGTTTAGTCAAAATATAAATCATAGTGTTGCAATCCGAAATAACTGTAGTTTTACGGAGAAGAATGTAGTGACGAAAACGCTGGACAGCTTGAACGGCTGCCAGGGCCAATTTCTCCACATGCGAATATTTTAGCTCAGTGGGGTTTAATGTCCTACTAAGATAATATATTACATGTTCCACTCCGAATTCATCTTCTTGGACTAACACCATTCCAATAGTGGAATGCGAAGCTGCGAGGTATAAGAAGTAGTCCTGGTTGTAGTTGGGAGGATGCAACAACGGTGCATGGGTCAACGCGTGCTTAAGTGCATCAAAAGATTGTTGGGCAATCTCGTCCCAAAAGAATTGAGCGTTCTGTTTCAACAACCGTGTAAAACCTTTAGTGACCTCGGCGTAGTTTGGAATGAATCGGCGTAAAAAGTTTGCTTTCCCTTGCAAACTTTGGAGTTGGCGCAAACTCGAAGGAGGAGGCAATTTGATGATAACTTCGACCTTCGAGGGATCGACGCGAATGCTGGCTTTTGAAACAACAAATCCCAGTAATCGACCCGCTTCTATACAGAAGACACACTTGTGGGGATTCAACCGAATACGATAATTCCTACACCTCATAAAGATTGCTCGTAAGTGGACAAGGTGATCAGCTCGATGTAAAGAATGAGCAGGCAAATCATCGAGGTACGGTTGCACAATGTGCTTGATGTCATGAAATGCGTAAGACATCACCCGTTGAAAAGTGGCTCCGGCATTCTTAAGCCCAAAAGGTAATTTGCAGTAAGCAAATGTCCCCCATGGACAAATGAATGCCGTTTTTGGTTGATTGGCAGGTAGAATATTGATTTGATTATAGCCCGAAAAACCATCCATAAAGAAAAACATTTCACTTCCGGCACAATAATCAATGATTTGATCGATATAAGGCGTTGGATAGTTGTCTTTTGGACAAGCTCGATTTATATCCCTATAGTCGATACAGATTCTTATTGTTCCTTGTTTCTTGTTAACCGGAACAATATTCGATACCCAATCCGTTAACGGGATTGGATAAATGAAACCTGCTTTCAACAGCTTCTCGACTTCTGCTTTGATCGTAGCCGCTTTTCTAGGGTGAATCTGACGCAACCGTTGCCGGACGGGTTTAGCGTCCGGGTAGGTCTTTATTTCATGAACAACAATGGCAGGATCGATTCCTGGCATTTCCTCGTAAGACCAGGAAAACACATCGCGGAATTCTTGGAATAGGGCCTTGTAAGTTTGAATTTCATCTTCTGTACATGAGGCACCTATATGAATGTTTTCCTCAATTCCGGACTTCACTGAAATGTCAATGGGGATAGTGCGAGAAATATTCCCTAAATTCAACTCTGAATCAGGATGTTTCGTTGGATTCTGAGCGTCTTTGACATATTCAGCGGTAAAAATAGATGAAAAATCGTTTTCAAAAGCATCATCCTCAGGTAAAAACGAAGATCTATGATGGAGATCTTCCCATGGTAGATCGTCTACACTTAGGATTTCGCGAAGTTGCTCGTCAGATGACACGACTTCGGGAAACGCTATCCGTTCTGAGGTTGATGTGAAAAGTGATTCCTCACTGACCACATTCATTTGGTCGATTTGGGTCGAACGCGAGTTGGTAAAAGACATGACGGCTTCATAAGAAATTTCATATGGACTCAAAGGCATAGCATCACCGAATGAGTCTATCTCAGATTCAGGTGGGACAATCCAAGGATCGTCATAAATAATGGTGTCTAATGTAATCATATGAATTGATGCAAATGAAGGGTCTGCGTTGATTGGAGGGAAAGGAAAAGTTCCCAGTAAACCGGAATCTTTAACTAAACCTACGCCAACGTCCCTGTAAGGGATTGTCATCTTACCGACATGCTGGATACTCTCTGAAGAGGCTGGGTCGGATGAAAAGTATGTCAGCTGATCAATTGTCACGATCTTGCCGTTATGTGGAAACTTTATTACTCTGAAGACCGATGAAACGATCGCTGTCATAGCATATGACCAACTTCGACCCAAAAGAAGGTTGTAGTCTAGAGGGGCATCAACCACCTCCACATCCAGACTAACGGTTTTCCCTTCTACCCCTATAGGCGATTCCTGTAGAATACCAAACGGACGGAACCCACGGCCATCAAAGGCCTTAAGGATGGTCGGGGATTGGTTCAGCGAAGGAGAACCAAGCGATTTCCAACACTGAATCGACATAATACACGTGGACGCTCCCTCATCAATTACAGTCCGATGAATAGGCCTGTTTTTGACTATCACTGGAATCTGGAAAGCCATTTGATGGGGAAGGCGCGGTGTACTATTTTCTAGATCGAAGATTATCAGATTCGGGTCCTGAACATCAACAGCTCCGATAGCTGACAAAAGTAATTTTCGTTGTGCTGGGAATGATTGCAGCACTTCTAAAGCCGACATTGCTGAGGGTTAAACAGCTAAGTCCTCAATAATGTTGTAATTCTGGGCCACTCTCGCATGTGGATTAAAAGCAGACCTTCGAAGTACACCCTTAGCGAGCGGTTTGATTACTAAGTCCGGGTTAGGTTTTTCGATCTGTAGTGGATCGGAACCAGGAGCTGAGGTTGATGGATTAGAATGAGAAGATTCTGCTTCCTTACCATCAACAGGATTCTTAGTACCATAATCTTGCGACCGAGTCGCAATCCTCACATGAGACATCATCGAAATGGGTTCTTCACTGGCAGTCGAGGAAGAACCTATCATCTTACTCTCCTGCTTTGGAAATGGATCTTTCAACACAGCAGGAGTGGGAGAACCTTTGACTATTTTCACAACCTCGGCCCGATGAGGGAAATCTCTTGTAAAATGATCCTCTTCACAAATAAGACAAGGATATCGAGGTTTGCGCTTTTCGTCATTGGTTTCCGACTTTTCTGTTTTCTCCTTCGGAGCCTTGTCTGCTTTAGCCTTCTTCTTTCCTTTCTTCTTTCCACCGTTTTTTGATTTGGCCGTAGATGACTCTACAGCGTGAATATCGACGGAAAGTTCAGGAGAAGACTCTCCTGTCGGGGAATCAGGCAAGGTGATTATAGGAGTAGTAGAATTCTTGGAAGATGTCTTCTTGCTCTTTGTGTTCACCATACCAATCATACCATCAGCGGCATGAGATCCCGAAGGAGCAGCAGCGATTTGGTTCGATTTTGGAAGATCTGGGATCTTCTCGTGTAACGTACCTGACTGAGTATAAACTAAGTCAAGGTACTGCGCCTGAACAATGACTTGCTCCTCAGTAACTACTCCGGCCTTAGCTACATCTTCAGTAATCTTCGGTAATAATGATTTAACAAACCATTCAGCTAAGATTTGGTACGGAATAAAAACTTTCACTAACCTTCTTCGACGTCTCCACTCATGAATGTGATCAGAAATATACGTGGACGTCGATTGTTTCAGTGAAGTTAATAACTCCGTGCCGTTATCGTATCTGACCGGCAACTGAAAGTGAGTTAAGAACGAGGTAGCTAACTGGCTAAAATTGTAAAAAGAGGCCCGTGGTAACTCAATGTAACACTTGGCCGCGAGACCAATGAGTGTACGCTGGAAAAGACGTAAGCGGATCGAATCATCCGAGATAGAATTTGAAGCACACCAGAGGTGGTAAGTCATCACGTGATTGGACGGATCCTCTCCAGACTTTCCTTCGAACTTGGGTATATCACTGGGCAACTTATTTGGCATTGGCAGCCAGAACGGAAGATATTGAATTGGATCGTTCGTTAGATGCGTCAAGTATGGTAAATCCAAAGTTGCGATAAACGGTAATTGCCGGTTAGGATCTCTAAAACTCTGGGTCACAAGACCAGTCCCAGGAGGAGGATATCCAGGATAACTAGGAACAGGAATCGCATTAGGGATATTATATCCTCCTGGAAAACCAGGATTAACCGAACCGTACTGGGGTTGTTGAGGTTGTTGATAAGTGTACCCAGGATATGGTTGATACTGGTAAACCGGCTGCTGGACAGCTTGCCCATATTGGTACTGTCCCTGGTACGGTTGATGAACAAATTGAGGTTGAGTAGTGACAACCGTACTTATACCAGGCTGACCTATAGGCATCTGGACCGTGGTTTGAATCGTAGATCCAGACAACGGTAAAGATGTCTGAGGAGTGGTTGTAGAGACAGTAGAAACTAGAGCTGTCGATACTCCAGAAGTAAGTGCGGCAGATGTTGTGGTAGTTGCAGCAGCCGTTTGAGATGGAGTACTAGGAGCAATTGGTGGCTGAGTAACTATTGAAGTTACAGAAGTTTGAACATTTGATTGGACAAGTTGCGGTTGCTGGGGTGGACCAGAAACTACGGGTTGTCCAGTTTGAGGTACCAACTGTATACTTGATTGCAACACCTGTTGACCCTGTGACGGATCCCACACTATCATTCCAAGGTATTGACCCGTAACAGGTTGAGGATACTAGGATCCATAACCGGATTGAGGATAGGATTGATAATTGAAAGGCACAGTTCCCATACCTTGAACATATGACTGACCTTGAGGTGGGTGATAACCTTGAGGTTGATACCCTTGGGGTTGATACCCTTGAGGTAAATATTGATACTGAGGTTGACCCTGGGGTACATATTGAGGCTGGGGTTGACCTTGAGGCATGTATTGCACCATAGGTACAGGCTGACTTTGAGGCTGCCCCCCAGACACAATTTGTGTACCTTGAGGTTGCCCCCCAGGTATTAACTGAGGCTGCCCCCCAGGCGGTAATTGACCACCTTGAGGTTGAGAAACGGGAACTGAACCTGACATCATGTAAATGTCCCCTACACCCAATGGTTTATTACCATTGTTTCCAGCTAATAACCCATTATCAATGGGTTGAGGAGATGCCCCCGCAAAGGTACCAGAAAGTGACTGATACCCAGTGGGAACAGAAGGACCGCCGTGTAAGAAAGATTCAGGAGATTGAGTGAACACGGACGACTGACCAGACATATTTACAGGAGTATAAATACCTCCAGGTGGAAAAGGAGTACGAGGTGTAGAAAAACCTATCCCTGAGTTGTCTAAATAATTGGTTAACGAAAGGTACCAAGTCGTACTTCTAGGAGGACTGTAAAAGATAGATTCACGCTCCCTGAGCTCAATAGTAAGTTGATCTTCAAGGTTAGAGATGCCTATTTCTTCCTCTAGAGCAAGTTCTTCAATAGCAATCAAACCAGTAGGAATATTTTCGGTGATAACTCGTTCTACTCTTGCTGAATCTGGAACACTAGAAGTTGGAGTAACAGGTTAAGATATTTCAGGTTCTTCGCCTATATCACTAGTAGATGAAAAACTACCAGCAAGCTCGGAAACTGTAACAGCTTCAGGATTATAACCTGTCTCTAGACTTTGGTAATCTGGATGGACTACCAAGGAAGATTCTCCTTCTTCAGGTGAACCTACTCTACTGCCACTAGGAGGAGTTACAAGGACCTTCAATCCTTCGTACTGACCCGGGACGTCTTCAGGAGATCCACCCCGCGATCTACGGAGTTTCCTCAACAAATCTGTTCCTGTAACAATCTCAGGTGACTTGCCCCGAAGTCTACGGGACTGTCTTGGTAATTCCGCCACAGCTAAAAACTTTTAACTACTACACACGAAAACAAAGTAAAATCTCAAATCAAACCACCTAAAGTCACTAAAAATCCAAACAAATTTGAATCACACGCCTAAAGAATCTAGGGCGTCAAACCAAGCACAAACAGTAGCCTTCCAGACCGAAAACGCTAGTTGGAGATGAAACCCAACATCGTCGGATTCAGTACAGAAGTGGCGGGTGGAACAGTTACCCCGGCAACCTGCTTAATGAATAGACCGGCACAAGTTCCTCCACTTTAACCGTCTCGAGTGAAGTGAACCCCCCGGAAAATCCAAGTGAGTCTAGCCGACGTCTGCTCCAGGTACAGTGGGATCTTCCCTCCACCGTCACCTCGGTAGAATCCTAAAGATAATGGTCACTAAGGATACCAATCGGAACAAATGCACCTGGGGGAACAGTCTACACTCCGACAGCATGCAAGGGCAGAGTATCAAGCTCAATCCCCTTGCCGGTTCCTTGACAATAATCCAAGGTTTACCGACAAGTGACCCCTGGCTCCTCGACAATGGTTAATCCGAGGTTTACCGTTTGTAATACGTGCGTGTCTGGCGTCGTTCCCAACGAGGGAGGATTGATCCCCTCACTGGTTCGGACACGAGCTCGTGCTTCTCCTTTAAGAGGAGCTTTCCCAGAGTACAAATGAGACAATTGGATTTATTCTATCACAAGATAAGCTACTTTTTTGGTTTTGTTGTCTTGGAGAGTTAATTACTCTCCTACTCCAAGACACTAGCCTGATCTAAATTGGTGTTTCAGAGCCCTAGTAAATAAAAGTTACTACGTTGATTTTACTTTAAGCGTTAATTTTATGGTTTTGCTTAAAGACAAAAGGTAGCGGAAATGAAACCAATGGTGTGTAGACTCGACTCAAACCACTACAAAGATGCACCTAAGATGATTTACGCTACTTTTCTCTTTCAATGAAACTCCTAACTAAGAGAGTTGGAAAATGCAAATTTTATAGAAAACAAATTTCTTAGTAAAGACAATCAAAGAAACAATTCTCTTTATCTTTCCAAGCATACAAACATGACCACTCCTTACGTGCACGAAAAATTCTTTTTCTTTCAAAATACCTCAAAGCTACTTGAAACAAAACTTTTCAAAGGAGACGTTTTTGTATTTTTCTTATTTAATAAAGCATATAAATCTATTTTAACGAAAATCAATCTCAAAATCTACAAAAGCTATGAAAAATTGACTTACAAGCAAATCAAAAGGAAATTTACTCTAAAGCAAACCTAACGAGGCAAAAGCCTACAAGGATGATTCTAGGTTGTTTTACTTGACCACAATCAAGCCAAGGACCAGCTAATGCAGAATCAAAAGACCAGTCAAAACAAAACTCAAATCTTTTTGTTCTTTTTGTAAAATGGAATTCAATACTCAATCAACAAGTACTTCGAAATTCGCCAGAGAGACAACTCAAAGGTAAGTTGCTCTCACAGGTAGACTTTATGACAGGTCCGACTCCTAAGAAGGTTGACAAAACCAGAGAGATCTAAGGCTTGACAACTTCTACCGCCAAAGTCACTACAAGACCTACTCAAAAATCAAACCCTAGGGCTTAAAATTCTATGAAATCCACTAAAACACTCAATGCTATCGAAACAAGTTCAGGTGAAAATCTTTGACAGGAGACTAATGGATCTGGGCAGTAAAAACTAAGAAAAAGCAAAATCTAAGAGGAAAAATGTAAAAAATGGAAATTTCTTAATTTTTAGCAGGGTACGCAGGCAACCTGTTAAGACAGGTGCGGGCCCGCTCTGTGCACACAGCAACAGTGCGTACAGGTACGCACTGTGCAATACTCAGAGGGTGCGTACTACTGAAAAAACCAAGAAAAACTAAATTCAATCTAACCCTAAGCTAACCCACCCAAATACAAAGTCACAGAGCCAAAAACCAGAAAATAAATGACTTTTCTCAGATCAAAGTTGCATACAAAGGAAAAAACTTTCTCATCAATGGAGTCCCCAGCGGAGTCACCATTTTGTCAGACGGAAAGAGTCGATAGTGCGGACACAACCAACCTCCCTAGGAGTCTAAGACTCTCTAGTGACAAACAAGACAAACAAGAGCAATCCTTCTCTAAACATGCATTTACTATACGAGAAATCAAGTGTTTAGATCCTACCTGTAGTCCAACGCTGTTGTAGCAGTCCAGCCTCGTTGATCCGGATGAGCTCCTCCTTCACTTCGAAACTTGCATTCACTAACAATCAAACGATTAAATAGCACTTGATAATATCATAAAATAAAACATATTTAACATATAGACCAAGGAGTACATGAAACAACTCATAAATAACAAGTTATTGAGAAGAATGGACTCATTTGCATTAATAGGAAACAAAAGGAACAATTACAACCTGAGCCTTGGTGTTGTGCAAGTCCCTCCCAGGGTCCATCAAGAGTTCTCCTTTACTTTGACAAAGCTCACCCACTTCCAAATAGAACAAGCAAAGATGGCAATCTCTCCTCACAAGCTTCTAAATGGGAGTCCTAATTCCAGCAGCATCTACCCTTAGAAATGTTTAGCTTTCAACCTCCCCTCCTTCTGGCCCAATGCCTGTATTTATAGTGCTCAAGAGGAAGTTAATCAAGTCCACCATCAATGGGATAATCCCCTCTTTGGATGGGATAGCTCCCTTATTGATGGGATAAGTTCCTCTTTGGTAGGGATACATGAACCATCTGGAGGCGCTTCATACACATCAAACATACTTCTAGAAGCCTCTAGAAATGACCACAAGTAACTTTTTTGGAGTGAAACTTGCGCCTTTTGACCTTTACAGGGGTACGCACCTGCCCCTTTACATACAGAGCGTACAAGTACGCAGTTTTTGTGAACATCAGGTGCGTATACGCAGGTAAGGCCGAGAGAATCTGCGTACCCAGAGATAAACACATTTACAAAGACTTTCTCTCTTTTTGGAGTTTGACATGGAGAGCAGAGGCTTAAGACTTGCCCAGGAGGATAGCATGACTGTTGATAGAGCCATACTAACTGTAAATAGCCATGGTGACATTTTTTAGTGTAACAATCCTGCATCCAGCAGTTTTTGCAGTTCTTCTTTGACAATGTCCTTAAGGGCTGGATTCATTCTCCTCTGAGGTTGCCTGACTGGTTTACAATCTTCTTTGATGTAGATGTGATGGGTACAGATCGAAGGGTGGACTCCTTTCATCTCCTTATAGCTCCAAGCGAAAACATCTAGATGACTGGCCAACAGACTATACAGCTCCTTTTCTCTGGAAGGAGATAGGGAGGAGCTGATCTTTAACGTTCTCTCGGAGCCAAACTCCACATTTTTGACCCTGGGAGAGAGTGGATCGGTCACACAAAGGTCCACTAAGGTGCTGGCTTGAGTATCTTCCACCAATTTCTCTAAGGACAATGCACTGGGAGGAAGATTCTGAATCAAGGTCTCAATCAAATCATCCTCAGTTTGAGGACCTCCCCTGGTGGTCTCTAAGGTGCACAAGGGTGCAGAGTACACCTCATCCTCTTCTCCTTCTTCCAACCAATGTGGTAAGTCATGCTCTAATAGAGGTTGAGCAGGAGGGTATAGGACTAGCTGCTTGGACATAGGACCATTTTTGATGGTCATGTTTCCTGCTCGGCAGCTTATGTAAGCATCCGCAGTGGCTAGACAAGGTCTACCCAAAATAAGGGGGTATCCGGTAAGCTTTGCCTTTGGCTGAAGAACCAAGAAGTCCGCAGGATACTCCCAAGAGTGAACAGAGACCAAGACATCCTCCACAATCCCTTCGGGAGTCATGGTGGAGAAATCTGCCAACTGCAAGACTGTCGAGGTCTTCCTTAAGGAACCCTGAAGGTTGAGTTTGAGCATGGTATCCCTGGTCATCACATTGATGGCAGCCCCTAAATCAATCGAGGTGTGGAGTATGATGGTTCCATTGATGTGGACATCAACTACAGGACTCCCAGGATCCAAATACTTTGGACAGATTACTTGCCCCAACATAAGATCAGATAGTTGTCCTATGACATTGATGGTTGAGGAATCTCTTTTTCGCCTGCCTTGGTGCCTGAAACACTTTTCCTTAACCAATTTGTTGTATATTGGTACATCTTTGATGGCTTGGAGAAGTGGTATTCTTACACACAACTGTTTGAGTTCTCCCAGAAGCTCATTCTCCTCTGGGTCGGGTTGTGTGGTTACTGTTAGTCTCTCAGGAAAGGGTGGAGTGGTCTTGGGTTCACTTTCCTGTTTGTCTTCCTCGTCCTCTAGGGGAGGAGGTTGGCGATCCGGAAGAGTCTTCTCGGATCACACGTTAATCTCCTGGATCTCCACAGCATAGGTAGGGCAGGTTGTTTCCCCAGTATATACCTGTTGGGCTTGTTGGTTGTTGGGGTTCGGGTTTGGTTGAGCAGGAATTTGGGGTTGTCTCGGAGGAGCGGGAGGTAATGGTTGTGGTTGAGCTGGTGGTGGAGGAAAAATGGCGGGACGAGTGTTGTACTGGGGCCTCCACCCCAGTTGAGGTGCATTCCACTGAGGTTGTGGCTGGACATGTGAGTGAAATGAATGAGTAGTGGGCTGAGTATGGTATTGAGGTCGGTAAGACCATGGAGGAGGCACAGACCAGGGAGGATGAGTAGGGAGCCCCCAAGAAGGCATAGGATCAGATTGGTTGGGGCTATAATAGGCTTGGGATGTCCCTTGCATCCCCTACTGGTAAGGTCTAGGTCCATGCGGCCTTCTTTGCTTGAGGAAGTAGAGAGGTTCAGTGGGTGCCTCAGTTCCTTGGTACATGGCCTTAAGCCCAGGTAAGGTTGGGCATTGGTTTGTGGGGTGGTCCTCCTCACAAACGAGGCATACCTCTACAGAGTGTAAGGGACACTCGTTCTTAGGGTGCTTCCTTGTACACCTAGGACAGAAGATGGCCAAATCCCTCTCAACTTCCTCTTTCTTTTGCTGAATTCGGAATGTATCAAGTTGCATGGCAATGGTCTGTCTCACCTCACTTTTGAGGTCCTCCAGCTGATTAACAAACTCATGCTTGGAGAAAGTAGCACTGGCTGAAAGGGGGTTTCCCCGAACTCTTTTCCAGGCTACCCTAGAGTGGTTTCTAAACACAGTCTTTATATCCTCGTAAGGTAGTTGGTAGATGTCTCCTCCAGCTAGCATGTGAAGGGTATCTAGGAGGTCTTCAGGGACTCCTCGGAGCAGGACCAACTTGAGAGATTCAGGGTCAAGTGTGCACCTGTCCCGTTTATAGCTAAGTTGGAATCTTTCCTCATAATCTTCTAAAGACTCCTCATTTCCCATGGTCATCCGAAAGATCTCTCCCTTGGCTTCCTTGAACCTACAGTAGTCCTGGTATTTGGTATTGAAAGCTTGCTGCATCTGAGCCCAAGTGGTGATACTGTTTCCAGGTAATCCCATGAACTAGCGTAATGCTACATCCTTGAGAGTAGAGGGAAAGAGTTTCAGTTTTTTCTCATCTTCTGTATAGTCATAGGTTCGACAAAGGACAACAAACTCAAACAAGAAGGTATCAGGGTCTTCAGTAGTCAATCCATGGAAGTGAGGTAAAGCGGAGGGGCTTATGTTTTTCATTTTCATGTCTCCATTGGTCTCTCGGATGGGAAAGGCACCTTCTATTCTCTCATCTTCTCTTCCATCTTCAGCCATGGCTTCAGGTGGGATGGTTTCTAACTCTTCTTCTGGTATAGGATCTTCGTATGTCTCAGGAGGCTCGCCTATAGGTTCTTCTGGATCACTGTCACCAAAGAAGAAAGAAGGGTGACTCAGTGAAGTGGTGGGGGTGTTGGGTAGGAATTTGCCGGTTTTATCTCCGTTCCTACGAGGCATGAAATGGAAAGGCTTTTGATTGCTTTTTGCTTTTTCTGCTTGTACCTGCAAAACTAAAATAGATTGAACTGCAACTAGCTATCTTGCTGGAATGAAGATGCAGAATTGAAATGAGACTAAGCTACGTTGCTCAAATGAAATTGCAGGAATGAAATGCTAGTCTACGCTTGCAGAATTGAAATTGCTAATATATGAAAGCAGGAAGTATCTATTTTACTTTTGCGGAAATGAAATTGCAGAATGGGAATGAAATGAACTATTTAGCAGAAGGTGAGTGAGAAAAATAGAAGAAAAGCAACAATCACCAATACTCTGACGCTTCCCCGGCAATGGCGCCAAAAAGATGGTGGGCTCCAGTATTGCAGCAATAATGCTGCAACTCCTGGGACTCCCTTCTTTACTCTTATCAACCCGGTAGTTCGTAACAAACTTGGAAGCGACGGTGTTGTATGCACAAGTACTAGCTCTTGCCATAGCTGTCACTTGGTTAGCTGGCACAAGTCCGCTAGGGGCTCAAGCCAACTTCTATGAGCTCTTAGAAGAAGCTTTATACCTGATGGATGGAAGCTAACTCAAAGGAAGCTGATCTACTTGCAGAAAGAAATTGAAAGTCAAGGAGTAACATAAACCCTAGCAAACCCTAATTCTACCAGCTAGTCCTACTGATGCAAAGGAGAGGATGCAAACTATTGAAAAAGATGCCATTACTTCTACAAAGGTGAAATGCACATGCCTATGCTATCTCTTTCTAAAGAACACATCCTTTTTTTTGTATTTTTGGTTACGTTATCAAACTTATCATACATGTACTTTTAACTGGCTTCTTACTGTGCAGGGGTGGATCAAGGAGGAGAAATGCTTGGAAAATGTTGGGAAGGTTCAGAGAGGGTCTAAGGATTTCCTAACACCCTTCCAGAGAGTTTCACCAAGTTTGGCTATCCATCAACCTCACTTGTGAGCTTCTACAGGAAGTCTGCAGGGGTTCTACAGGATGTTTCAGGGATTTCTAAAGGATGTTCAGAAATTTCTATAAGATGTTCTGACATTGGATTTTGGAAGATGGGTGAGTGAAAGAGGATGCATGAATGGATAGGGAGGTAGGGTAGGGGTCTGAGATGACCCAGTGACTGATGGATGAAGTGATGAGAGGGTGTGGAGAGCTAACTTGTCTTAAGGAAGGCTAAGGAAATGGAAGAGCAAGAAGGTAGGGTTACGTGGACAGAAGAGGAGTTGTGAGATGAAGAAGCTGACTAGTAGATGGAGCAGCTGGCCTGGACGAAGCTTAGGTGGATCAGAGAAAGATGGATAAGCCCTGCACGATGTGCACTTAACTGAATCAACCAAATCCTACATACAATCGAAATCTTAGCTAATCTATCCAAACTGTCAATGAAACAAATGAACAACAGCTTTATTTCCAAAGAGAACGATGTACAACACTTAATCAAAGGAACATATAAAAAGGTCTAAATGCATGACTAACTTCTACAAATGAAAAACATTACACCAATGATTGCATGGTCAAGCAAACTAGTGTTTTTGTTGAGTAGCACTGGCTCCACAATTCCAGCCCCTGATCCAATAAGGGAGAGGTGAAACTGAGAGTGCAGGCAACCCTTTTATGGAGCTTTTATCAATCTTTATCTTATCAATCTGTTCTACACATCTGAAGTAATTCTATTCCTCAACAATAACCTATTTAACCAACACAACTAAATCTAGCTCAACAAACTTCGTTTCAGATGCATAAAAGGAAAATCACAGTGCTGAAAGGAAAGATAACAATACAAATAAGGAGGCCCTAGGCTCTCAGGTTGGGTCCAACCTCGAGAGCTATGGCTCCTATAAAAGAACTTAGAGCTGATATCAAATCTAACTGCTTCCCATTATAAAAAAATAATCATAAGTCAAGAGTTATGCCAACAATGGCTACAAAAGAACAAAACAGAGCTAGCAGCACGTAGTGCAGAATATGCAAGAGTTTTTCAAAAGTCCCTTTCGAAGGCTGAAGCCTTAAAATTTATACACTACGAGGCCCTAGCTGGCCTCCTAAATCTAGGGGACTTGGCTGCCCAAACTGTGAGTGAACAACTCCTTCCAAGAAATCTGTTTGGCTACCTTCTATATCCAGTTTTGGTGGCCTTTGGAGCTCGGAGTTGGTGGTGAAGATCCCGAGGGAGGCTATTTAATGCCATAGACAAACCCCCTATGAATCCTCAACCCAAGCTTGGCTGTCTCCTATCCCATGTCTGCTCGGTTTTGCTTCAACATGTATCAAAAAATCCTGAAATGAGCACGTGTTAGCCACCTAGGAATAGTGACTACCCTTATTCGTACAAATGACATAAACATACTAAAAAATAATGCATAAGTTATGAAAAATGAAGGATTGAGCAAGAGTAGTTAGGCCAAATGAGCCCAAAATGTTACCAAATTTGGGGCTCATCAACATGGCCTATCATTATAGGACTTGCAATAGGATTTGCAATATAAGGATCAAGAAGATGAAATGTAGGTTAAGGCGGGCCTTAAAAGGGAAAGAAAGAGGAGGATAGACTTAGTATGTTGGTTGAGGATTCCTTGACTCATTAGAGCATATGATGGTGAGGCTTCACACAATTTTTGGGGAAATTTTGAGCAAATTTTAACATTTTCAATTTTTGGAAATTTGACACACAGAAAAATGGCCTCAACGTGCAGTGCCACCAACGCTGCGCTTTTCCTAGGGGCACCCAATGGACAAATGGCTTGCATTTTTAGATTCAGGGCAGTGAGGACATGCACCTTAACAAGTTTCAAAGCTTTTGGAGAAGAATTGGACCACCAATAGGTCAAAAAACACCCTAAAAATGACCTTTCTACCACTTTTTGGACACACAGAAGCAGTCTTGGGAGAATAAAGTTTTGAGGAGTCAAATGAGACCCAAATGTAGAAATTATAGGTGTTCTGAAAAGTAGACTTGAAGACCTTTCCAGTGAGCTATCATGGGCTCAATTGGGATGCCTGGAAGGCCTTTGAAAGGGACCTGAAAGTGGAGCTACGCGTTGAGCCAGTGGTGCTGCGCTTAGAGAAAATTTTGCTCAGGATGCCTATTTTTCCAGTTTTTTACTATGATCATGGATTCTATCTCATGGTGGATTATCTACTATTGTAAATGATGTCATGGCTTGTAAATATTATGGTTAAAAGTTGTATAGGTTATATTCATTGCTTTAAGAGTTAGTTTGAAGTCAAATGAATTACTTTTTCACTTTTAGAGGCAAGTTGTTGATGATGGCTATATTCTTGTTTCTTGTTTAGTATTAGTTAGATCTACTTCTCATCTTAGGGATTTGACCCCTGAAGATGGGAGGAGGTTGAATGCTTGTCTATATCTTCTTCTTTCTCTTTGTGAGAGGTTGGACTCACTTGTATGCTCAATGCTTGATTTAACATCATTGTAAGTAGTTTGGCAAGGAAATTAAGAACATTTCTAGCTATTTTTATGGGATCCCTGTGGAATGGAGTTCTAGCATAGTTTCTTCTTCTGTAATTATTTTCTCATGTGTTTTATGTATTCCATCATTCATTTCATTACTTCTAGTTGAATGTTTTCAAGTTTGATAGGTAGAATCCATTGTATCAATGTTCTGCCTTGGGAAATGATTCAACATTTCATGTTTTCTACTATTTAAGAAGGATCCATGATTATTAGATGCCCTTCTTAGCTCCTCATCAATCTTAAACACCTCACATCATCAAGCTTAAAGTGCTAAAACCTATGCCTACCTTGCCCCATAGAACACCTTGCATTTCTAACCTAATTTCCCAGACCTAAACTGCCTAGCTCCTCCTGATCTGACAAAACACCATCAAAATTCAATGAAAACATTTGAGCTACTATACCTAGCCTAAAATACTTAACGTGATCCATCCATCTTGACCGAGATCTTTACAGGCAAAGCCCTCTCCCAGCCTAGTAGGGCTAGCTCTCCCTTCAGCCTGAGGTCAATCTAGGTGATAATAGTATGAAACTACAAATTCGATTTGACTTGCTCAAAAAAATTAATATTCTCCTCTTCTATAGTTATTTCATCTCCAATACCATATAGATTTTTATTGTAGATTCAAACTAAAGATTTTGATATGCTAAAACAATATACTTGAATCTTCTCTATGCATAAGTGAAAACAAAAATTGATCGATGAAATCACAAAGCAAGAAAGGAAGAATTTCAATCACACATAACAAAATATTTTCTAGGGAATGCCTCAGCTAAAAAACCCCTACTATCTATATATTTCATTAACCAAAAGATTGAGAAGGGAATACAGTGATTGTTCAAATCGAACAATCTTTGCACAAGTAAAATCTATCTCCCTGCTTCACAAACCACCTCAAGCCAATAATTAGCCAAACATGCTGCCTTCCAAGCTCCTACTTCCTTGCTTTGTTCCCTTTGTAATTATCCCATATTTAATTGGGAAATTCCTCACTCATAAATTCTCAATTTATCCATAGGCCTTCCTCTGATTGCATGCAGCATGAATTTAATTTATATGATTTTAAAACTGATTGTACATTGTCCCTGAACTAACTGCATGAGTTATCTTCGAGTGAATTATCAGTTATATAATTGATCACTACATGTGAATTAAATCTAATTTAATTCACTAGAGCTCTCACTAGTTCCTCCAAGAGTTAGAACTAGTTAAACTGAATTAAATAATTATAACTCAATAAGAACTCAACTTGGGACCCTAAAATTTATGGGTCACTCTACATGATCTAGATAGAATCCCAACTCAAATTTACTGAGCCAACTAAGTCAACTTAATTCCTAATTAAATCCAAGGATAGATTAAATTAGGATTTTCTTGTTGCTATTTTTAACAATACATGTCCCATGACCCATGGATTTTTAACCAGGGTCGTTACACATCACGTTGCAATATGTATTATTATTATTATTATTTTAAATTAAATATTTTGGTTATAATGGGAGATGTTGTTAACATATTCCAATCATCTCTTTTGTGTTAATTAATAGAATTTCAAATATTACCAATTTTGCAATTCTAAATTCATGTTTATTGTTTCACATTTACATAATATAATTACAAAATTTACATACACATCATCAAATAACAAATGAAAATCTGAAAATTAACAAATAATGTTAGTTGTCTATCTTATAGGAGCATATTTCAAAACAATTTGGTTGTAGTATAATTTTGACTACCATAATTCAGTTTTCAACAAATTCAATATAATCATATATCTCTATTGTCGAGCATGATCCCCAAAGACACATTTTACAACTACATTTACAAAGCATAATAATTTATTCTTTTAATATATTGATAGTTTCACTATTTTTTAGCAAGCGACATAGACAAACTACTATGTAGCAATTGTTTTTCATTTTCTGTTCTTTTCTCGCCATAGCTTTTAGTTATTTAACATTTTATGTCTTTGGCCTATCTCTTTTAAAGAGATGGATAACTACCAACCAATGAATATTTTTTGGTTTTTGTTGATCACTTAACATTAAATTTATCTGGCTTCAATGTTGGGGTTGTTAAAATATTGACCACATGACAACTACTATGAAATGAATAATTTTTGGATTATGTTGGTTATTTAAACATTATATTTTTTTATTTTCTTACAATTTTATTTTGTAATACCATGCCCTCTTAGAGGGAATTTTAGTGAGATTAACCAAAATGAAAAAGATATGAAGATAGGATAAACTAGGATCTTTGAACCAAACACCGAAATTCCTAGAAGATATTTTTCAAGATTAACTAAAATAAAAAAATTTGACCTTGACGTCTTTCAACAATAAATAAAATAAAAAAATGGGACTTTGACTTGTTGTTATGCTTGAATCTTGGTAGTTTCATTTTCAACTAAACATAAGTGATGGTTATCCCATGTAGCACATATTTTAAGGCACTAAAAGGTGATAGGACTTCATTGTAGGACTAGATAAGAATAGATATAGAAGGTGGTAGGATCACTAGCATGAATCGCCAGAACTGGATACTTAAGTGATAAGCCATAATAGCACTTGAATTCACACTATTTCCTTATTCACTTGTCCTATCCATGAATAACATCCAATATGTAGAAATCGTAGTTGATTATCTGATCCATGGATTTAGGCAAGCAAGCCAACTATCTTATGCATATGAAAACTGAAATGTTTTTATCTTAATCTTAAAAATAAATATAGGATTTATGGATGTCAATCTACTATTATGAAGCCAAGTCACAAAAAGATAGAAAAGATAGATCAACGCCTTAGAAATCAGCCTCTTCGAGCGAGAAACCTCCTTTACATTACACAAATGAATAATTCTTGGATGATACAAATGACTAAACCTACTTTCTATATATAGGAGTCTAAGGGCTCACAATATAATCAAAGCTCACATAATAATAATAATATAAGGGCACAATAATAACAATAGTGGGCTTCTATGGGGCACACTAATAACAATATGGGGACAATAGGGGCACAATAATAACAATAAGGGCTACAATGACAATAGTAATGAAGGAATCACTAGTATTATAGGGACCTAACATGCCCCTCTCCTTCAAAATAGTGTTGTCCTCAACGCTTGAGTAATTCTAGATTCTTTTGTATAAAATTCTCATCCTCCCATGTGACATATTTAGTGGGTAAGTTCTTCTATTTGATGAGATACTCCAAAAATGATCGATTTCATAGCTATCGAGTTCTTGTTTCTAAGACTGCTTCAGGTTCCAATATGATTTTTCCTTCCTTGTCATGTTCTGGCAATATTGTTTGAACTAGGAGCTTGTCACCTATAACCTTCTTCAAACATGAAACATGGAAATCTAGTTGCACTCAGGAAGCTGTAGGTAGCTCCAATTTGTATGCCATAGTACTAATCTTTTGCAACACCTTGTATGGACCGTAATACTTTTCTTAGCTTGCTTGAGGGACATTTGTTTATATGGTTGTAGCTGTAGGAATACCCAATCACCTACATGAAAACTTCTTTCATTGTGATGTTGATATGCCTATTGTTTCATTCTATTTTGTGCCAAAGTTATGTTATCCTTTAAGAGTTGGAGAACATGTTGTTGATTCTCGATGTGATCTTCCACTGCTTGAACCTTAGAATTTTCTCTTAAATATGATGTGATGGATGGTGGATGATATCCATAAAGTTCCATAAATGGGGTCATTTTTTCTACGGTATGGAAGGAATTTTTATACCACCATTCAGCGAGAGGCAACCATTTGACCCTTTTTGTCTCTTTATCAAAGACAAAGCAATGAAGATATCATTCCAAAAAATTTTTTACTATCTCAGTTTTCCCATCAAATTGAGGATGACAAGATGAGCTATGAGCTAATTGAGTACCGATATAAGAAAATAATTATGTCCAAACTTCTCTAGTGAAAATGGGATCTCTGTCACTTGCAATAATCTTTGGGTTTCCATGTAGCTTTTTAATTATTTCCATAAATGCAGTAGAAACTGTATTGGATTTAAATGGATGAGATAATGCACAAAAGTGTGCATAATTTGTAAGTATATCAACTACCATCATGATGAAACTCTTTCCTTCAGACTTGGGTAAACCTGTCACAAAAACCATTGAAACCTCCTCCCAATGTTCGCCTGGAATGGATAAAGGTTGTAATAGACCTAGGGTCTTAATTGTTTCAACTTTATTTTGTTCACAAACCAAACATTCTACCACAAACTTTTGAATATCTTATTTAAGGCCATACCAAAAGAATTCCTTCTTAACCCTATGATAAGTTTTTAAAAATCTTGAGTTCCCTCCCGACGGAGAAGTGTGCAATTCCATAAGAATATTTTGTTTGATTTGGGAATTCTTACATAGGTATAAGTGATCTTTTTACCACAACGAATCATTTTCCAACTAAATGTATCAGAAGTACTAGGATCTTGTTGTAACTTTTGAATGAGTGCCCACACTTTCTCTTGATTCTTCCATTCATCCCTTGCTTCGTTTATCCAAACTGATTGGATAATAGAAATGGTGCAAAGCAATGCTTCCACATCCTCATCCTTTCTTGAGAGTGCATATGCCACAACATTTTTCTTCCCTCTTTTGTAGATGATTTCAAAGTCATAACTAAACATCTTTGTGACCCATTTTTGTTGCTCTTCTGAAGATAATATTTGTTCTAAAAATTATTTAAGACTATCATGATCCATTTTTACCTTGAAATGTCTTCCCAATAGGTAGGGTCTCCATTTCTTAAGTGCATGTAGTATTGCCAACATTTCATTCTCATAAATAGCTTTGTGTAAATACTTTCCTTTGATTGGATGACTTTCGAAAGCAATGGGTCTTTATTCTTGCATTAAAATAGCACCAATTCCATTTCCTTAGGAATCACATTCCACAATAAAGGTTTTTGTGAAGTCTGGCGTAGCTAAGACCAGTGCTCGGCATATTGCCTCTTTAAGATTTTCAAAGACCTTTGTTGCTTCTAGAATCCATGAAAATGCATCTTTCTTCAATAATGTTATTAGAGGTGCTTCTATTCTCCCATAATTCTTAGCAAACTTGTACTAATACATTGTCAACTCAAGAAATCCTCACAAATGCTTTATGGATGTGGGGATTTTCCTTTCCTTAATGGCTTTAATTTTTCTAGGGTCTACCTTAACACCTTCAAGAGATACAATGTGGCCTAGATATTCCACCTCTTGTACTGCAAAGAAACATTTGGATATTTTTTCATATAATTGTTCCTCCTCCAACAGTTTAAGCACCCTGTGAACATGTTGAACATGATCCTTCCAAGACTTTCTGTAGATTAGTATATCATCAGAAAATACTAACACATATTTTCTAAGGAAGGGTTTGAAAATGGAATTCATCAAACTTTGAAATGTAGAAGGTGCATTGGTAATGCCAAAAGGCATGACCAAAAATTTCTAGTGGCCCTGATGAGTTCTAAATGTTGTTTTTGGAGTGTCTTCAATCTTCATTCTGATTTGATGATACCCTGAATGAAGATCCAACTTGGTGAATTAAATTGATCCATGCAATTCATCCAATAATTATTCAATGAAAGGAATGGGAAATCTATCTTTAATAGTGAGCTTGTTCAGCTCCCTATAATCCAGACACATGTGCAATGATCCATCCTTCTTGTGCACCAAAACTACTTGAGCAGAGAAAGAACTTTGACTGGGTTGAATTATACAAACCTCTAGCATTTTTGCAGCCATACGTTCAATTTCAGTCTTTTGGGCATAGGGATATCTGTAAGGCTTGATGTTTGTAGGAAAACTTCTTGGAATCAAATGAATAGCATGATCATGATCATGAATAGGTGGTAGGCCTTTGAGAGTGTCGAGTACCTTGGAATGATTGTCCAATATTTTTTGGAGATCTTGAGAAATAGATGATTTCAATGTGGGAACCTCTATCGAACATAATTGTGCAATTACACCTCATTGTTCTTTATTTAGAATATTTTTCATTCCATTAGAGCTGATTTTCTTTCCTGGTTTCCCTGTGATACCCCTTAATTCAACTTCCTTTCCATCCAAACAAAATTTCATGAAACGTTATTGAAAGTTAAAAGCTATTTACTTAAGCATTGTAGCCATTGGACTCCTAGTACAACATCAACACCACCAATTGGAATGGAAAGCATTGAGCTATTGAATACATATTATCCCATGGATAGCTTGATATTATGGAACTTTCCAGAGAAATTTATGGTTCCTCCACTTGCAACCAAAACTTGACACTCTGGTGCTAGATATAGGAAGCAATTCAATTCCTTAGCTATCTTACAATGAATAAAATTATGGGTACTACCCGAATCAATCAAAATTATTACCTTTTTCTTCTTGATATGTCCTTTTATCTTGATAGTTTGAGGAGTTGTAATTCCATCCAATGGATTACAAGATATGGTTGGATTCATTTCTTATTTCTCTAGGGTTTGTTCTTGGTGTATATCCTCTTATTTTGACGTTTCTTTTTCCTTTTCTTCCTCCTCTTCACAATCTATGTAAAATAATTTCTTCTAGCACACTTATGACCTTTAGTGTATTTTCTATCACAACTGTAACAAAGCCATTTTTCTCTTTTTTCTTCCAATTATTGTGGTGTCAACCTTGTAGGTTGTGGAAGGCTAGGGGAAATAACACTTCCATCTTTATAGTTGTGAGTGGTAGGCTTCTTGGTTGCCATAATTTTTCTTGCGAACCTGAATGCCTTCACCAATGAATCAGGTTCCCAAAGGTGAACCTCATGTTGGATGTTATCCTTTAAATTCCCTATGAACACATCAATCCTATGATCCTCTAGAATATCTTATACCCTTATATTCAATTTTTGGAGGTCCTCAATGTGCTTCATCATTGAACCCTTTTTTTTGTGATTTATCAATTGGCTAAAAAAGGTGTTGCTTTTTGTGTCCTCATAATGTGCTATCATTTCTTCTGTAAAAATTGCCCAAGTGAAAATTTGTTTACAAGAGAAAAGCCATCAATACCATACAAACTGATTTGGTTCCAAATATAAAGCTGCAATGTGTACCTTTTGTGTGTTTTTCACTTTATGGAGATCGAAATATTGCTCCATATGTAATATCCATGTTACGGGATCCTTGCCATCAAACTTTTTCTTATCAATCTTTGGACCATGGTGGGTCTTCAATCCAACATTAGAGTCTATGAAATCATGATTAACATTTATTTTATTCTCATCACGAGTTTCCTTTACTACCCTTTCACCATTAGTAAACATTTCTTGTAGAAACTTTGGCAAATTTGTCTTCAAATCTTCCATTTTTCCTAGCTTCCACGTCATTCATCTTAGCTTCCATGTCATTCATCTTAGCTTCCATGCCTTTCTTTAAACCATCCTTCTTATCTTCCACACCATTCATTAAACCATCCATCTTAGCTTTTGTTATTTTCTGTGAGAGTGAATTTTGCTGCACTTGGTCTTGTAATTTTGATATATCATGTTGTATTTCTTCCTCTTCTTCATGAGTCACGTTAGAGCTTTCAGTTTGATTACTAGATGTTTCCATTTTATTTCTTTGGGGCATAAATTAATGATAATTATTCTTCACTAGGCCCTTTGAATTCCTTCAAACTAATTTTTCAAACCAAACTTATACAAAATTTAAAAAAAAAATACACACCTTTTTTCACTTTGTAGGAGCTCAATATTGAATCTGATGCATCTCTAAAATTTCAGATCTCTAAGGTCTGAAATTCAGAACTATGGTATCCCTTTGAGTCCTCTTTCCAATGCCACTAGTCTTATCAAAATTGGATTCTCCAAGAAATATTTATGCCCAATCTCCGAAGATGACCTAATTATACACTTTTTCAGTAGAGCAAAATTGTACAAAGTTCCACGTGTCACCGTTTCAACCCTTGGATCTAAAAACAATGCATAGAAAACGACAATCTGTCATCATTCTGTAACTTCTTACGAAATTTCAATCTGATACTCAAAGAGAAAGTTATGATGATTTTCCCAAGGTCGCCTATTTGGGATGTAATTTGGGAGCCTTCAAAAACCATAACTTCCTTAGATCATATCTCCAAAAATATGGAGAGAAGATCTAAAATTTAGACCTAAGGATCATCGAGATTTTTGTTCAAATGGTTCTTTTTAGCTTCTAAAACTCTGATACCAAATGTTATGAAACCAACTCACAAAAAGATAGGAAAGATAGATTAATGCCTTACAAATCAGCCTCTTCGAGGGGGAAACCTGCTTTCTATATATAGGTGTCTAAGGGGTCATAATATAATCAAAGCCGACATAACAATAATAATATAAGGGCACAACAATAACAATAGTGGGATTTTATGGGGCACACTAATAACAATATGTGGACAATAGGGGCACAATAATAACAATAACAGCTACAATGACAATAGTAATGAGTGAATCACTAGTATTATAGGGACCTAACATGTACTTAGTGGCATGATCGACAATCAACCCTTATTGCCTCATAGAAAAGTATTGAATTCCTTATATAGAAGATGAAATTCCTTACAAATTAGTTGTTTATTGATTTGAATGCGGGTATGAGATTTTTAAACGTGGAAATTTTTGCAACAAAATTCATACATGGCATGATGGAAAATATTCATTGATAGGCTAACCTTTGGTATAGTCCAAACTTGATAAACATGACAATATATCTAATTTCAAGGATTGGTATTCTCATGATAACTATAAGCTTAATTGAGTAGTGAAGGAATCTCATTAGGCATGGAAGTACTAATAATTATTTTAGTCTTAGGGGTATGGACAGTCATGGGAGTAACTATTAGAGGATTAGAGGCCCTAGCTCGGGTTGAAAATCACATTATTTTTTATGATGATTTTTTTCTCATCATCGAAAATCAAGTTAGTGTAGCAAGTATTTGAATGTTATTATTGTGCAAAATAATTTGTTATTATTTTCTTTGCATTATTATTTTTGTTTAAGAATCATTCTTCAGTATTAATTAAAATTGGAATTTTATTTCTCCATCTATAATCAATCTGATTTTGAATCTTGTCATTTTATTATATTTATTTTATCATACCTACTATATGTAGGTTGTATCATGCTACTCCAAATTATTATATTTCATAAGATTTGTTTCTTATTGATTTCAACTTTGTCATCAATCTCATTCAATTTAATATTATTTATATTCACCTCTTTTAATATGATATATTCACCTTTTCTCCCCTTTAGATATTCTATAGATAAGTGATAAGTGATATATTCACCTCTTTACCCCTATTATATTATATTTAAGTGATAAGCCATAATAACTCTTCAATTCACATTGTTGCATTATTGACTTGTCCCATCCAAGAATAACATCCAATATGTATAAATCTTGGTTGACGTTTTAATCCATAGATTTAGGCAAGCATGCCAACAATCTTATGCATATGAAAAATGTAATGTTTTTTGTCTTAATATTGAAGATAAATATAGGATTTATGGATGTGAGTGTATTTAGTGGCATGATTGACAATCATCCCTTATTTCCTCATAGAAACGTATTGAATGACTTATATAGAAGATTGAAGCCCTTACAAATTAGTTGTTTATTGATTTGAATGTGGGTATAAAATTTTTAAATGTAGAAATTTTTGCAAAAAAATCATACATGGCATGATGGAAAATATCCATTGATAGGTTAACCTTTGATATAGTTCAAACTTGATAAAAATGACAAAATATATTTCATTTAAAGGATTCATATTCTCATGATAAGTATAAGCTTCATTGAATAGTGAAGGAATCTCATTATGCATGAAAATACTAATAATTATTTTAGTCTTAGGGGTATGGAGAGCCATGGGAGTAACTGTTAGAGGATTAAAGGCCCTAGCATGGGTTTAAAATCACATTAAGTTTTTATCATGAAAATATTTTTCTCATCATTAAAGATCAATGTAATGTAGCATGTGTTTGAATGTTATTATTATGCATTCCAACACGAGAACATTTGTTAAGATGTTTTTCCAATTTAATTGATTCATAAACAGTCACTGTTATTCCACTGGGGCAGTTCATCACAATAGATTGTGTAATATTCAATCATTCTATCACAATACACATTTATTTTTAATCATTCTCCCATAATCTAAGGAATTTGCAAAAAATAAATATATTATTCATTTTATTGAATTTGTTTTTGACATGGATCAGAAAACCCATTAAACATGGTTGAAAAATGGACATTATTCATAGAAGTTTCTTGTTACGCCAATATAGGACAAGATGTGATTACTTATGTTCTATACAATATTTCGACAAACAAAGTCCTCCAAAGGAAAAGGAATGTACCTATAAGAATGAAAAACAATGAAGCATATTATATTGCACTGAGAGAAGTTTTAGGAACATCTAGGGAGTATGGATCCAATGGAGTTTTAGTCTTCACCAATTGCGAACTTGTATGCAACCAGATGAAAGGCATGTACCAATTCAAAAAGGATAAGTTAAAACAACTGCATGGAGAAGAAAAAAATATTGCTAGTCAATTTCAATCATTTAGCATAAGTCATTGTGCAAATGTTAATAGGATGTCTATTGATATATTGTATGGGGAAATGCCAATTCAAGATTTGTGTATGAAAGGTGAATTGGTGTCAAGAAGCTCTCCATCAAAATTTATTGATTGAGATTGTAAGATATCTCTGATATGTGTGTGTTTTTTAGTTATAAATGTGGTGTTTTCAGTGACCATGTGCTTCTTTAAATACTATACTAAGTTTTCCCCTACTTTGTAAGCACAACTTGGTCAACCTGACATGTTTAAGAAAATTTGGTGTTTAATTTTCAAAATGTGCACTTCAAAATTTGTGTTTTTAGTCTTGAGTATATTTGAAATGCAGAATTTACACCAAATAATTTTGAATAAACCCTTGGATAGTTACATTTATTTGTCTTATTAATTTTCTTAATACCTTACCTTTTTAAAGATCATATTAGCAATCCTTTTCTATTTTCCACCCATGACCTCTCCCTTCCATCATGTTAATTTCCGTGGTAGGAATATTTTTAAAGATGAAGGATTTTGTTTTTAATTGTGACAATTGTCACTTCAAAATTGTCCTTTCTTAGACTACAACTGACTCTTGACCACTTCTTGACAATTAGGTAGTCTTCCTATACACATGATGTCTCCTATTCTATTTTCAAATAAATAATAACAAGTTAAATAAAATTCATTCATTAAAATTAGTATTTACCACTATCAGCCAAATTTAGTCTTGGACAAGAAACCAATACTTTAAAAGTATTTACAAATAAATATAAATAATATTTTTTTGTGAATAAAATTGTAGTAGGGGTATCACATATTCCCCCCCACACCCTTGAAATAAAAACCATCATTAGTGTTTCTTATAATTTTATCTCTTATAAAAAGTGAAGGAAATGCTTCCCATATTTTTGTTTCATTCCCTAGGTTTCCTCCTGAGGGATAAAATGCTTCCATTTCATTTTAACTTGGCGATGGTTCAATTCTGAAGTAAAGTTGACTCCTATTTAAAATTCATACTCAAATCCAACATGTCTTCATTTAAGCTAAGAAGATGCTTCTAGTTCTCATTATTGAACCCAACAATGGTTAGAAATATAAATGTAAGCACATCATGAATAGTAATTAAAAGAAACAAGTCACTTGTACACTACCTAATAAATATTCCAGGTTACATGGAATCCATTAGGCAACTTACTGCATAATCTCAAAACATGGGAATTACCAATTCCATTTTATACCAGTCACATAATGATCATAATATTTGTTTAAGTATTAATTACTTACCGTGGTACTTAATATAGATCACAAATAATTATTTGTCGCATCATATATCATCATTGTGCTTTTATCATGATTTCACAATATAAATATACATCAGCTATGCATTATTAGAGTTTAAGGAAAATTTCCTTTCTATGACATTTTCATCACTATTATGTCATTATATATCTTGTTTCAAGTGGACTCAACCATTTTATTTTATAATTGTTCTACATTTCTCTTATGTCCTATTAGAGTTTTTTATTCAATGCATAGGGCTAACTAGGGTCTTACATTTCTAGTTTGGTTTCTTATTTAGCTCTCCATCCAGAGCTCCTCTTTCTTCTTCCTCATATCCCAAAAACCATCAAGACCAAACCATAAAAGGAAAAAACAATAGAAACCATCCTAGCAACACAAAGGAAGAAAAAACATGGCCATGCTCAAGGTCAACAAAAATACCAATAAGAAAATTTCAACAACAATCATGCAAAACATTTGCCCCCCACACACATCTCACCCATGAATTTCCCAAAAACTCACTTCTTGGATTTTCCATTCATTTTTGCATTACATATTTTTGGTTAAGATTTCTATAGGTTATTGGTGGGCTCCAGTATTGCAGCAATAATGTTGCAACTCCTGGGACTCCCTTCTTTACTTTTATCAACCCGGTAGTTCGTAACAAACTTGGAAGTGACGGTGCTGTATGCACAAGTACTAGCTCTTGCCGCAGCTGTCACTTGGTCAGCTGGCACAAGCCCGCTAGGGGCTTAAGCCAACTTCTATGAGCTCTTAGAAGAAGCTTTTTAACTGATGGATGAAAGCTAACTCAAAGGAAGCTAATCTATTTGTGGAAAGAAACTGAAAGCCAAAAAGTAACGCAAACCCTAGCAAACCCTAATTCTACCAGCTAGTCCTACTGATGCAAAGGAGAGAATGAAAACTGCTGGAAGGGATGCCATTACCTCTATGAAGGTAAAATACATGTTCCTAGACTACCACTACCTGAAGAAAACATCTTTTTGTATTTTTGAATAAGTTATTAGAATTACCATGCATGTGCTTTTAATTGGCTTTTTACTGTGCAGGGGTGGATCAAGGAGGAGAAATGCTTGGAAAAGGTTGGGAAGGTTCAGAGAGGGTCTAAGGAGTCCCTAACACCCTTCCGGAGAGTTTCACAAAGTTTGGCTATCAAGAAACCTCATTTGTGAGCTTCTATAGGAAGTCTACAGGGGTTGTACAGGATGTTTAGAGATTTATACAGGATGTTTAGAAATTTCTACAGGATGTTTAAAAAGTGGATTTTAGAGGATGGGTGAGTGAGGTAAGATGCATGAATGGATAGGGAGGTAGGATAGGGGCCTGGAGTGACCCAGGGACTGGTGGATGGAGTGGTGAGAGGGTGTAGAAGGCTGACTTGGCTTAAAGAAGGCTAAGACAATGATGGAGCAAGAAGGTAGGGTTACATGGGCAAAAGGACAGGTGTGAGACGAGGAACCTAGATAGTAGATGGAACAACTGGCTCTGATGAAGCTTAGGTGGATGAGAGAGTGGTAGAGATGCCCTGCACGGTGTACATTTAACTGAATCAACAAAGTCTTACAAATAATCAAAGTCCTAGCTAATCTAATCTAACTGCCAATAAAACGAATGAACAACATCTTTATTTGGAAAGAAAACCATCTACATCAATCATGCAAAGAAACATTTCAGAGATCTGAACCCATAACTAACTTCTGCAAATGAAAACAGTACACTAATGATTGCATGGTCAAGTAAACTAGTGTTTTTGTTGCGGCAACACTGTTTCTTCAATTCCAGCCCCTAATCCAATAAGGATGAGGAGAAACTGAGAGTGTTGTTGACCCTTTTCTTGGAGATTTTTTCCTGTTATTATCCTACCAATCTATTTTAAACATCTGAAGCAATTCTATTCATAAACAGTGACCTATTTAACCAACACAACTAAATATGCCTAACAGAAATACGTTTAAAATGCATAAAAGGAAAACAACGATGCATAAGGGAAAGGTAACAGTAAAAAAAGGAAGCCCTAGGCTCTCAGCTTGGGCCCAACCCTGAGAGCTATGGCTCCTATAGAAAACTCAAAGTTGATATAAAATCGGACTGCTTCTCATTATTAAAAAATAGTCATAAGTCAAGAGTTATGCCAAAATGGCTACAAGAGAACAAAGTAAAGCTAACAACACTGTAGTGAAAAATATGCAATGGTTTCAAAAGTCCCTTACGAAGGCTAAAGCCTTAACATTTATACACCACGAGGGCCCTAGATGGCCTCTTAAATCTATGGGACTTGGCTGTCCAAACTGTGAGTAGACAACCCCTTCCAAAATCTGCTTGGCTGCCTTCTAGATCCGGTTTTGGTGGCCTTTGGAGCTCCAAGTTGGGGGTGAAGATCCCATGGAAGGGCTATTTAATGCCATAGACAACCCCCCTATGAATCCTCACCTCAAGCTTGGCTGTCTTCTAGCCCATGATTGCTCGGTTTTGCTCCAACATGTGTCAAAAAACCTGAAATGAGCACGTGTTAGCCACCTAGGAAGAGTGACTACCCTTATTCGTACAAATGACATAAACATACTGAAAAATAATGCATAAGCTATGAAAAATGAAGGACTGAACAAGGATAATTAGGCCAAATGAGCCCAACAAGTTACCAAATTTGGGGCTCATCATCACCCCCCTACTAAAAGGGTTGCTCATCCTATGAGCAACTAGTCCAGCTCCTCATCTTTCATTGCTTTAATCGTGACCCTCACATCCCAAGCTTTTGAAGTAGTATCCTCCTCACTGTCATGGAATCCGGCCTTCCTTTCCACCTCTTCCCACTGCTTATGCTCTTCTTCTTATGTGCCTCCTTCTAACAATCCCAAAAGCAAAGGTGGACTTAGCTTAAGGCCTATCCAGCTAGCCTGGAGGTTCTACATAGACTTCTTGTAGAGAGGCACTCGTGCCAAGGCCTCCCTCATTCTAGTTGGAGTGTGATATTCCCTGATTTTGAGGCTATGGGAGAATGTGTCCCACCTACGGGTGCAAGCATGAGCACAATTGTCCCCTAATAATCGCTCCATATCCTTGAAGTGTGCTATGGCCTGAGCCTACCGATCCATTTGCTCTAATAAAGCCTAAGAGTTAGTTGCTAGGTGCTGGTGAGCAGATATCAATGCTATGGGGTCCCCTGGCTCTGCTCTAATCAACATTGGTTCATGTAGTTCTCGGTCCATGACATTTCTGACCTCTGCCGCTCTCTTCTCTTCGTGGTTTAACCATGAGGTCATTTCCATCAGCTGCATGTCCCCTACTACTGTGTTGGGGTCCCACGAGGTTATGTTTGGAAGGGCCAAATTATGAAGGTAAAACTCTAAAAGCTTAGACTTATCTTCCGATGAACTGTTGTTATATAAATCCATGAACTGATGGGGGTTTTGGATTTGGGAGATACCCCTTTGTGCCAATGTGTTGATTTGGAATTGCAGCCACTGATCCCTTAGGTATAGGCCATAGGATTTGGCCGGCTACCTACATCGCAGAGCTTCCATTTCCCAACTGGCCATGCAATCCAGTTGTGCCTCCTTTTCTTGCATCTGCTGTTTTAGAGATTGTATCTCTATGCCTGCCTGCAATTCCCTTTCCTGTAGTTGCCGGTTTAGTTCCTCAAGATCAGCTTGCATTCCTTCTTTTTCTTGAGGTTCTGTTGTGGTGTCCTTGGCTGTTGTGTCCTCTTCTTTCCTCTGTCCCTGTAGCTGTAGCTGTTGTCTAAGAAACTCATTCTCTTCTCTTAACTTGGCCTGTTGGGAGCTTTCCACATGCCGTACTCTTGCTAACTCCCTTTGTTTTTCCTTTAGCCTTTCCTCTAGAGGCCCTATATTTGCTACCCCCTTGGATTTAGCGATCCTCATCCAAGTGTGGGTCCGTACTCTTTCTTCCTCTAGTGCTAGAAACAGTGGCACTGTGAATTTTTGAGGAATAATTTTTCCAACCTCAAAAAAGTTATAATAAGAACCCAGGCTGGGCTGGGGGCTTGGTTCCATGATGAAATCAGTCTTCTCCTCCTCCTGTGGTGACTTGGCTACTCTTTCCTCCATCTGCTCAGTTTCCTTCAGCCTAGCCAAAGTTTCCTATAGAACTGCCTCGGCATCCTGTAGAGAGGCTTCCGAGTTCAATTTCTCCATCCTTTCCCTCCATGAGGATGTTTTCGGGCTCCCTCACTCATAAGTAATGGATTCCTTGGAGGGGGACCTATCCCTTGGTGTGGTAGGGGTATCCACAATTGTGATTGGCTCTTTTGATGGAGGCTGGGGTCTGCCAGTCTTAATTCTCACACTCCTTCTTGCTTTAAAATACAGAGGAGTCTCCCTCTTTCATTTTTCCTTTGGCTTGGGAGAGGTACCTAGGGTGGCCAGCACAGCTGCTGCCTCCCTAGCTAGAATTTTGGTCGATTTCTACTTTTGTTGTCCTTTTTCCGGACTTCCTGTAGAAAGTCCTGTAGTGGCTGGTTTCTGGCTTCCTGTAGAAGCAGATGGCACCGTTTTAGCCTGCTTGGTTGAGGGTGCTTTTTCCTTTAGCTTGGCTGAGGCTACCTTAGGGGTGCCCTCACTGGCTTAGACTTCCTCAATCCTTTCTACCCTGCTCTGTAGTCTTTTCTCCCTAGGTGTTGGTGTAATTTTACCACCCCCTGTTTTGGCAGCTTGGCCTTTTTCTTATGTTCCTTTCTGTTCTTTCTTTGGTGTTTTTCCTGGGGTTTCTTGTCCTTTAGCTTTCTTCTCTACTTGATTGTGCTCCTTCTCCTCGCTGCTGGAGGAACTGAGCTCCTCGGCCAAAATTTGGATGTCATCATCCTTATAAATATTCCAAAAAATTTCCCAGGAGAGAGGGACAGTGTAAGTGTGGAGTGCATCTTCCACAAGGATCTTGATAAGCCCATGATGGGATAGCTGGTCTGGTGTCCCCTCTCTCAGTTTGGTGGCACACTTAATCATGGATTGCAGGAGGAAGTAAGGAATGCTCAATTTTTGTTCTGAGGGTAGGTCCATTTGGTGCCTAAGTTCTGTGAGCAACTGGAAATGATAGCCATACAGGATGCTAAATCGCCCCTCACACATAATATACTTCATAATTTGGAGGCTGACTTCACTCCAAAACGGTTGTAGGCTAGCTTGCGAACTCCATTCTTGTCCTTTGAAAATTGTTCCTCTGGCAAGAAGAACTCTTTTTTAGCTTTCTGACCCAATTTTCTCTCCTCCTTATCCCAGGGTACCCCTATCGGTAGATCAGTTACTCTGCTAATGAGCTGTGGGGTGAGTCTCAGGGTCAATCCTCTAAAGTTGACAACGGCCAATGTCTTTGACTTTGGCTTCAAGGATCTTAGGAATTCTTCTGTAATTTCGTCATTGTGACCTTGAAGCTTGTCACAGAATGACATTTAGTGTGCACAGGAAAACAAGTCCACCACCTCAGGAGTTTCCCGTAATTTCTTGGTGTCCGAAGGTTCTTTTCTAATGAACCCTCCCAGCATGGTAAAAAACCTTGTTTTTGTTGTTTTGAACTTGCCTACTCGTGTACAGAAGGAGGACTTCGGGATTTCTCTACACAGAGCGTAGAGCTATGTCTCCGTTATGCACATAGTCATATAAAGTTCACAATCTTTCACCGGTGAGCCTTGATAGTGTCTCAATTTTTCTACAAGAGGGAATTTAATTCAAGACCCTAGAGAAAATCTCGCATGCAGACTACAAAGACAATTTCATGCAGCGATAAGAAAATGGATTTTGAGTTCATAGACAGACTTGCATTCACATTTTCCCTACCCCCTCAACACGTCAAATTCACCACCTTTTAAATTATTTGCATGTGAAAGTTATGTTCAGGCCTACCTCACTGAGAATTGCCACCCTCCACATGAACAGTCCAAGCTTCTTCGTAATGTCGGGCTCCTTGTAGCGCAGCTTCCTGCAGAAATTGTGCATGGCTTATGGAGGATGTTACGGTGGTTCTGGACGCGTCTGAGCAGCAGCAGGACGTTGGAACAGACCGAGAACTTGGGCTAACAACTTGCAGAGGAGGAGGACGCGTACTCGGCTGCAAAACGGTTGTGAGTGTAAATGACTACAGTGTATCATAAGTTATTCAACTGGCCGATTTTGAATTGCTGTGGAATTCATGGCACGGGGATGAGCTGTCCTGGTCGATCCGTTGGCCGACGTCACAACCATCATTCCTCGGCGTGTCCCTAATCATCGAATTCTTCCCTCTGCATTCGGCATCGCCATTCCTGTCATACTGCCACTTCTCCCTGACTAGACACTTCCCACGTTTCAATTGCCCGTCTTTTCGACATAACCAAGCCCATTCGAATCCTACGAGGCCATCTGATTGGTTGTGGTGGCCAGCTGAATGGCTACCAGACTTGTTCAATCCATCCATTCTCACAGTCATGCACATTTAGAGTATAGCTTATGTAATTTGACGAAATAAGGTTAGGCACTTACCTGTGCGGCCATGGACGTGGTTTTTTCAGGTTTCGAGACGAGGAATGCTAGATCTGCTTGCTGCTGCTTCGTGTACGGGTGCTAGAGCTCCTCTTCATTGGCTGCTACTAGCTACGAGACCTTGAGACCCGATTTCTTGGTGGTGAATGCTGCATGCACCGGCATCATGAGCTGCTGGTATCTCCATGGTATGTGCTCCAGCCGGATCAGCTGCTACAGGATTCCTGTAGGACATCCTGTAGCCATTTCTCCTCCTAGGGTGCATGCTGAAATAAATGAGTTGCATTCATAGGTGCAGGGTCCTAAGGTCACCTTAACAGGTAAAGTGTGCGAGCCTCTGCATGCTTTATTTCCCACTTAAAAAAAAAATTATCTAAGAAAACAGGGTTCTGGTATGACTGTGCAGGTATATTCGACTAGATGGCAGCAATGGTGGTGAAAGGAGGTGAAACAAGTGGAGGATGGAAGAAAAGAGTGGTTGCATGCCTCCTCAATGGAATTCAAGCTTCAAATCCTTCTCCATAATCGATCCTGGCCTGCCCAAAGGCTCTACAGGATGTTTCCTGTAGAAATATAGAACTTCTTGTAGAAAGTCATGTAGCTTCCTGAAGAAGGCTAAACCATGACCAGATTGTGTCCAAACCTTGGAAAAAATGAGTGTTCATGGAGGGAGTGTATGTGAGGTTGCCTGGTAGCTTGGTAGGGACCCTTGTCCTTGAGTTGAGAGGCCTCCTTTTTGCATTGTGTTCCTGCAACCTGCAACAATTTCCAGAGATTAAACTTGTTTTTTTTTTCTTCCTTTTTTTTTTTTTTTTTTTAAGAGACAGCAAGGGTGCCTCAATGAGGTTTTCACCCCTACTATCTACCTTGGGCACCTCAGAGAGGTTTTCACCCAAGGATCTTTTTATTCCAATTATTTTTTCAAAGAGACAGCAGGGGTACCTCAATGAGGTTTTCACCCCTACCATCTTCCTTGGGCACCTCAAAAATGTTTTCACCCAAGGATCTTTTTTATTGCATGATATATATATATATATATATATATATATATATATATATATGTGTATATATGATGCTCAGGGTGTGCCCAAAACAGAGGCAGAACCCTTCTCTATGACCAGCACTGATTTTTCCACAGTTTTGATGAACTCTTGCCTTGAAAGAGGTTTCATGTAGATCTTTATTCGATGCCCATTGACGAGCATGGGGATGGATTCTTTATCAATGGTCCAGATAAGGACAGAACCATTGTCATTACACTTCTCCACTGCATATGGTCCTAGCCATCATGTCCTCGGCTTCCCCTTGAAATCCTTATGTCTGGAATCATATAGCAGCGCCCAATCTCCCGGCTGGAATTGTTTGTCATTGAGGTGTCGGTCATGCCATATCTTCCTCTGAAGTTGAACCACTTCTGAGTGGAGGAGGGCCTGCGTTCAGTGTTCATCTAACCCATTCAGCTATAATAACCTTTCTTCTTGAGCATGGCTGAGATCTAGGTCCAGCTGAGCTGCCATCCTCAATGTGTTGTACTCAAACTCGATTGACAGCAAAGCTCTCTTCCCATAGACCAGCTCATAAGGTGTGAAACTGGTTGTGGTCTTCCAAGTGGTGTTGTAGGCCCAAGTGGCCTCAACCAGGCGACCTTCCCAATCCTTTCTGCTGCTGCTCACCACCTTCAAAATCCCTTCTAATTCTCTATTGGTGACTTCCACCTTCCCATTTGCTTGAAGATGATATGGGGTGGAAGTCCTATGCTTGATCTTGTGATGAGCGAGCAAGTTTTCAATGAAGTTGGAGGTGAACTGGCTTCCTTTATCGGTGACTAACTCTCTTGGGTAGCCAAACTTGTAGAAGATGTTTTCTCTTAAAAAATCAGTCACATTTTCTTCTGTTGCTGCTTTGATTACCTTGGTTTCCACCCACTTTGTCAGATAGTCTGTGCACACAATGATGTAAGACCTTTGCCTTGAAGGAGGTTTGATAGGACGCACAAAATCCATACCCCACTTCTCAAATGGCTCAAGAGTCACTTGAGGTTGAAGAGACATTTCATCCCTTGGAGTCAGTTTCCCCATCCTTTGGCATCGGTCACATTGGCTAATATATCTTCTGACATCTTGATGAAGAGTGGGCCAATAGTAGCCTGCCTGTAGAATTTTGAAGGCAGACTTCTTGGCTGCAAAATTTCCTCCACAAGGCCCATCATGACAGGTTAGGAGGATGTCAAAGACTTCCTCCTTCCTTATACAACGCCTTAAGATATGATCGGGGCCAAGTTTGAACAGGTTGCCCCCGATCCAAGTGAATGAGGCACTCTTCCTCACGATTCTGCTTTTCTCCTTTGAGGATAGATGCAGAGGGAACTGTGCTGAGACTAGATAGTTTGCTATATCAGCAAAGCACAGAGAGAGTACTGAGATAGCAAACAGATGTTCATCTGGCATCTGGTCATCCACTGTTCCTTCTTCATCTGCAGGCAAATCCAATCTAGACAAGAAGTCAACAACAACATTTTCTTTACTTGGTTTGTCAACGATAGTAAAATCAAACTGCTACAACAAAAGTAACCATCTAATAATACGAGCATTCACATCAGGCTTATTCATTAAATATCTAATTGCAGCATGGTTAGTATGTACAAATGTTTGATAGCCAGTGATGTAGTGTCGGAACTTGTTCAGGGAATGGACCACAGCCAGGAACTCTTTCTCAGTTACAGTATAATTCATTTCTGCCTTGGATAAGTTTTTGCTGACAAAGTATATGGCATATGGAATTTTTTCTTCAACTTGTCCTAAGGTTACCCCTATGGCTTTGTTCGAGGCATCAGTGTGGATGTGGAAAGGTAGGACCCAGTTTGGGCCTCTCAAAATTGGGGCGAACACCAACTTATCCTTTAATTCATTCAGAGCCCTCTGATAGTCATCCGTCCATTTAAACTCAACATCTTTTGCTAAGAGGCCAAACAATGGCGAGGCTAGCTTACTGAAGTCTTTAATGAATCTTCTATAATATCCCGCTAAGCCTAAGAAACTCCGAACATTTCTTACGTTCTGAGGAGGTTGAACCTTTTTTATGATAGCAATTTTATTAGGATCCACCTGTAATCCTTGGCAAGAAATGGTATGACATAACACAGTCCCTTCAGTCATCAAGAATTCACATTTTTCAGGGCTGAGGGACAGGTTCATCTCAATGCACTTGCTTAAAACTTTTCCCAGGTTGGACAAGGCTTCTTGGAAGCTAGACCCGTAAGGAGTAAAGTCATCCAGATATATTTCCACCGAATCATGAACCAACTCGGCAAAGATGCTCAATACAACTCTCTGGAAAGTGGCAGGGGCATTGCATAGCCCAAAGGGAAGGACTCGGTAGGCAAAGGTACCCCATGGACAAGTGATGGTGGTCTTATCTTGGTCCTCTGGGCTGATTTGGATCTGATTATACCCGCTGAACCCATCTAGGAAAGAGAAAAACTTCTTTCCTTCCAGTCCATCCAACACTTGATCTATGAAAGGCAGAGGGAAGTGGTTTTTCTTGGTGGCTTTGTTCAGTTCTCTGTAGTCCACACAGATTCTCCATTTCCCATTTTTCTTGGGTACCAACACCAGAGGGGAAACCCATTCGCTGTCCGATATGGGTTAGATGAATCCTGCATCCAACAATTTTTGCACTTCTTCTTTAGCAATGTCCTTAAGGGCTGGATTCATTCTCCTCTGAGGTTGCCTGACTGGTTTGCAGTCCTTAATGTAAATATGATGGGTAGAAACCGAGGGATGGATTCCTTTCATTTCCTTGTAGCTCTAGGCAAAAGCCTCCAAATGGTGGGTCAAGAGGCTACATAGCTCCTTTTCCTGAGAGGGAGAGAGAGGAGTTGATCTTTAAAGTTCTTTCAGGGCCAAACTCCACATTCTTAACTCTAGGAGTGGTCGGATCAGTCGCACATAGGTACACTAAAGCATTGGCTTGGGTATCTTCCACCAACTCTTCCAAGGATAGTGCACCAGGGGGAAGATTTTGGATTAAGTTCTCAATCAAATCATCCTCGGTTTGAGGACCTCCCCTGGTAGCCTCTATTGTGCATAATGGTGCAGAGTAGACTTCATCCTCTTCTCCTTCTTCCAACCAGAGGGATAAGTCATGTTCTAGCAAAGGTTGGGCAGGAGGGTATAGGACCAACTGTTTGGACATAGGCCCATTTTTGATGGTCATGCTTCCTGCTCGACAGCTAATGTAAGCATCCGCAGTAGCCAGCCAAGGCCTTCCCAAAATGAGGGGATATCCCGTGAGTTTTTCCTTTGGCTGAAGGACCAAAAAGTCCGCAGGGTACTCCCAGGAGTCAACAGAGACCAAGACATCTTCCACAATCCCTTCGAGAGTCACAATGGAGCGGTCTGCCAATTGCAGCACTGTTGAGGTCTTCCTTAAGGAACTCTGAAGGTTGAGCTTAAGCATGATGTCCCTGGTCATCACATTAATGGCAACCCCTAGATCAATCAAGGTGTGGGGTATGATGGTGCCATTAATGTGGACATCAACTACAGGACTCCCAGGGTCCAAATATTTTGGACAGATTACTTGCCCCAACATGAGATCGGACAGTTGTCCTATGACATTAATGGTTGAGGCATCTCTCTTTCGCCTGCCTGGGTGCCTGAAACACTTCTCCTTAATCAATTTGTTGTATATCAGTACATCTTTTATTGCCTGGAGAAGTGGTATTTTCACACACAACTGCTTGAGTTCTCTCAGAAGCTCATCCTCTTCTGGGTTGGGTTGTATGGTTACTGTGAGTCGCTCATGAAAGGGTGGAATGGATTGGGGTTCACTTTCTTGTTTCTCTTCCTCCTCCTCTAGGGGAGGAGGTTGGTGCTCTGGAAGGACCTTCCCAGATCGCAGGTTGATCTCCTGGATCTCCACAGCATAGGTAGGGCATGTTGTCTCCCCAATATATACATGCTGGGCCTGTTCGTTGTTGTGGTTCGTGTTCGGTTGAGCAGGAATCTGAGGTTGTCTTGGAGGAGCAGGAGGTAATGGTTGTGGTTGAGCCGGTGGTGGAGGCAAAATGGCGGGAGGAGTGTTGTACTGGGGCCTCCACCCCGGTTGAGGTGCATTCCACTGAGGTTGTGGCTGGGCATGTGAGTGAAACGAATGAGAAGGAGGTTGAGTATGGTATGGAGATGGATAAGACCACGGAGGAGGTGTGGACCAGGAAGGATGAGCAGGGGGGCCCCAAGAAGGTATATGAGCGGATTGGTTGGGGTTATAATAAGCTTGGGATGTCCCTTGCATCCCCTGCTGGTAAGGTCTGGGTCCATGTGGCCTCCTCTGGTTGAGGAAGTAGAGAGGTTCAGTAGCCACCTCAACCCTTAGATGCATGGCTTTAAATCCAGGCAAGGTAGGGCATTGGTTGGTGGGGTGGTCTTCCTCACAAATGAAACATACCTCTACTGAGTGCAATGGGCACTCATTCTTGGGATGCTTCCTCGTGCATCTAGGACAAAAAATGGCCAAAGCCCTCTCAGCTTCTTCTTTCTTTTGCTAAATTCGGAAGGTATCAAGTTGCATGGCAATAGTCTGTCTCATCTCACTCTTGAGGTCTTCCATCTGGTTAGCAAACTCATGCTTGGAGAAGGTGGTACTAGTTGAAAGATGATTCCCCCTACCTCTCTTCCGGGCTGCCCTAGAATGGTTTCTAAACATGGTCTTTATGTCCTCATATGGTAGTTGGTAGATGTCTCCTCCAGTCAGCATGTTAAGGGTGTCCAGAAGGTCTTCAGGGACTCCTCGGAGTAGAACCAGCTTCAGAGATTCCGGGTCAAGTGTGCACCTGGCCTGTTTATAACTAAGTTGGAACCTTTCCTCGTAGTCTTCTAAAGATTCATCGCTTCCCATGGTCATCAGGAAGATTTCTCCCTTAGTTTCCTTGGATCTACAGTAGTCCCGGTATTTGGCATTGAAAGGTTGTTGCATCTGAGCCCAAGCGGTGATACTGTTTCCAGGTAACCCCATGAACCAGCGTAATGCTGCATCCTTGAGGGTAGAGGGAAAGAGTTTCAACTTTTTCTCATCCTCAGCATAGTCATAAGTTCGACAAAGGACAACAAACTCAAACAGGAAGGTATCAGGGTCTTCAGTAGTCAATCCATGGAATGTTGGCATTTTGGCACCGGTGTGGCATTATGGTATAGGTGTTGTCCTTGATGGTAACTCACTTTGGTGATAGATCTCTGTTTAGGCACTCAGAATGAAGGAAATCTTGTATATGCAGGTTCACATTGCCGAAGACACGTATACACGCGGGTTATAAATTCAAAAGTCGCGTATGCGTATACACGCACTTTTATGCATAGAAAAGCGCATACATGGTGGGAAACTTATTTTTGGTCCATGGTTGTTAGTCCTTGGAATTTGAACCTATGGTTTTGGACCATGGTATCTCGTCAAAAGTGTTGACCCCAGGATTTGAGCCCTTGGTATTGGTTTATTATGGTTTTAGACCATGGTATTGTGGAAGGGCTAAAACTATAAAACAGGAAGGAGATCATGTGGCAAAGTATCATCTGAATTATTGTTGAATATCTGATAAAGTGCTAGATCTGGAATACTGGTAATTGGTTTATGGTGCAGATTTGGATCTGAATGAAGGAGGAACCTTAGCGCAAAGGGAAGGATAAGTTCTATTGATGGGTCATAATCTCTAGGCTTGAATCATAATATCTTTCCATGATTTTGATCTGTTATATATGGCACATGCGTGATCTATAAATCTAATAATTTGGGTTAATCAGTGCCTGAATATTTGAAAGAGTGAATTATCTTTTGTAGATCTGTATGCAGGTTCAGTTCAGCTAAGGTACGTATATACGCAGGATCAGTGAAGGAAAATAGCGTATACACAGGTTGTTCCATACGCAAAAGCGTATGCACGCAGGTTTCAGGCTGTTAAAGTAGCGTATATAATTTGAGTTGTGATCTTGCTGCTTCTGTTTATTGCTGCAGTGTTGTGGGTTCAGATTTGGTGTGTGGTTACTATTACTGTGATTTGGGTACAGTCATCAGAGAAGTGTTTATTTTGATTGGTGAAGAGGTGATTGGGTGATGCTGAAATTCTTGATGCTTGATAATGTTACTTGTGGATCCAGTCTGAAAATTTATGAAACGTGGTCACTGAAAAAAAGAGAAGGTTGTAGCCTTCTGTAGGCCAGCACCTACGTACTAGTATCTTGGCTAGTGCAAGAGCTAAGGGTGTTGTAGCTCCCTTCCAGGAGAAGCTGGAAAATGAGAGAGGGTTGTAGCTCTCTGCAGGTTGCAGCCTGCGTACTGGTAAAGGACTGCACCAATACATTTGTAGAAAGAAGTTTCTAATTAAAGAGAAGATAGAGACGAATTGCAGCAGGTGGTTTTCACCCACATTGGGTTTCCACCTTATATCTTGTGTCCTTGTGTGCGATTGTCTTTCTGCTCTGTTTTACTGTTTCTGGTTACTCGTTATTTGCTTCTGAATCACAGATTAACAATCAACATCAAAAAGATAAAGTAAATTAAAATTTTGCATCATATATGCGGGTTTTCTTCTGCATAGTTGCATATATACGTAGGTTTAATTAACTGAAGTAGCGTATATCATTTGATTTTGAAAAAGGAATATTTTACTTGATAATACTGATTCACCCCCCCTCTCAGTATTATTTCCAACAATTGGTATCAGAGCGGGTCCTTCAGAAGAAGCTTGATCACTTGAAGGAAGATCATTCATCATGAGCAACTACGAGACGGAAGCATCAATCAGGCCACCGATTTTTGATGGGACAAACGTCATTTATTGGAAGGTAAGAGTTAATGCCTATCTTCAATCTCTTGGTACAGAAGTCTGGGATATCATAGATACAGGGTATACTTTTCCATCAGCAACTCCTACAGATCCGGCTGAAAAGAAGAAATATGAAACAAATGCAAAGGTGGTCAATACTCTATAAGGATGCCTATCTCAATCAAAATTTGTCAAGGTAATGCAGTTTAAATCTGCAAAAGAAATATGGGACAAGATTGTTCTGAGCTATGAAGGAGATGATCAGGTAAAACGAGCAAAACTTCAAACCCTCAGGATTCAGTATGAAAATCTCAGGATGTATAATGATGAAAGTGTGGCTAACTATTTTCTTCATTTAGATGAGATTGTTAATTGTATGAAAAATTTGGGTGAAGAAATAAAAGAGGCTGTTGTGGTTGAAAAAGATCTAAGATCTTTGTCCCCTAGGTTTGAATCTAAAGTTTCTGCAATAGAAGAAAAAGAGAATCTACAAAGCCTTAAAATGTCACAGTTGCATGGAATTATAATTTCTTATGAAATGAGGAAAGGAGGTCCATCAAACAGGAGAGAAGCGGCCTTCAAGGCTTCAGGCAAAGGAAAGTACTATGAGTCAGGACACGTGTCAGAAGAAGAAGAAGAATCAAATTTTGTCAGAAATCTTCAACGGGGTACTGGACGGTTACGAGGTAAGTTACCTTTCAAATGCTTTGCTTGTGGAAGAGTCGGTCACTATGCTGCCAAATGTCCTCACAAGGATAATATTGACAAAGGGAAGGAACCTGTTAGATGGAACAAGAAACAGAATGCAACTAAGAAAAGTTACTACACTCATGAAGACAGTGATGGCCTATCAAATAGTGACGAAGATGAACGAGGTAATGATTATAAACTTTTAATGGCTTTTGAAGATGATGATTACATGGATGCTATATATGTGGATGACTTTTATGAAGAGATTTCTAGACTTAAGACATGTTTAGAAGAAAAGAATGTGATCATTGATACTCTGCAATTTCAACTTGATGAAAAAGAAAAATCTCTTGAGAAGTTAGAATGTGAAATTGTTGGCCTTAGAAAAGAAATTGAGAAAACAAAGGTTCTTAATCTTAAGTTTGTTAAAGGATCTGAAACTCTGGATGAGATTATCAATGTACAACGTTCTCCACTAATCAAGACAGGTCTGGGTTATAATGGAGAAACATCTCAAGCATCCACCTCAATGAGTTATCTTGATGCAGCAAGGAGGAATGAGCAAAAGCCCAATAGAGATCATCAGGTAAAGCAGGGACGAATTGCATCAAGAACAAATAGAGACTACCAAGTAAACCAAGGGCAATCCATATTAAGGGCGAACAAAAGATACAACCAGCCATAGGTAAAAACTTCTCAATTTACTTCAAGAATGGATGACAATAGAAATTACAATCATTTGGCTGGTAGATTTGATAATCACAGAAGTTTCTTCAATGGCCAATGTTTCTCTTGCCATAACTTTGGTCACAAAGTAGCTCAATGTGTTGCCTATAAGACAATAATGACTAGAAAAGCTCAAAAACAAAGAAGTATGACCAAGATTACGAAAAGGACCTATAACAACTTTTCAGCCCTTGAAAATGAAATTGAATGTTCTATTTGTAATAACTTCGGTCATGAAGATTCTGAATGCAGGAGCAGGTTTCGACATACAAAGGAACAAGCCTCAAGCACCCGAACATGGAGAATAAAGGAACCACAACCAGAAAGATGTGGGATAGCTTTTTATGCAGAAGGACAAGAAAATCTATGGTACATCGACAGCAGATGTTCGAAGCATATGACATGTGATAAAGAAAAACTTGAATCATATACTGCTTTAGAAAAGGGAAAGAAAGTTTCTTTTGGAAATGATACCCCTGCATCCATAAAAGGAAAAGGCACTACTTAGTTGAAAGAAAAGGTCAAAGCTGGAAATGTTTTGTATGTTGATGGCTTGAAGCATAATCTACTAAGTGTCAGTCAGATGTGCGGTCAAGGAACAGAGGTAATATTTCGATCAAATGGATGTAGTGTTTGTGATCTTGATACAGGAAAAACAGTGATCAAAGGCAGAAGAACTCCAAATAATCTATACATATTTGAAGAAGGACAACAACAATGCTATTTGAGCAAGGATGATGAACATTGGTTATGGCACCGGAGGTTGGGGCATCTAAGCTTTTCAAAAATAAGGAAAGCATGCAAATACCAGGCAGTTCGTGGTCTTCCAAATATCAAAATTCCAGACAACACCATATGCAAATCATTTCAGTTTGGTAAGCAAACTAGAACTAACTTCCATGAGAAGGAAGGATCAGCCAGCAGGCCTCTTGAACTAGTCCATACAGATGTATGTTGTCCATTTAGGACAAGGTCACCTCGAGGAGAAGAATACTTTATATTATTCATTGACGACTTCTCCAGGATGGTTTGGTTGGGACTTATGAAACACAAGGACGAAGCATTTGAAAAATTCAAATCTTTCAAAGCCTTGGCTGAAAATGAATCAGATCACAAAATTAAGTGCCTCAGGTCTGACAGAGGTGGGGAGTTTACCTCAAATGAATTTTTCTACTTCTATGAAGAACATGGAATAAGAAGGGAATTCTCTACAGCTAGGACTCCTCAGCAAAATGGAGTGGTGGAAAGGTTGAACAGAACAGTCCAACAAATGGCTCGTGCTATGCTTGGTGAGTCTGGGACTCCTGCAACCTTCTATGGTGAAGTTGCATTTGCTGCGGTTGTTATTCTCAACAAAAAAAAAGTCAGAGTGAACAACACTCAGACTCCTCATGAGCTCTGGTATGGTGAAACTCCTTCGGTAAAGCATTTCAAAATTTTTGGGAGCAAATGCTATATTAAGAATACTGATGAACAGCTTGGCAAACTTGAACCTACAGCAGATGAAGGCATTCTCCTTGGTTATTCTCCCCACAGCAAAGCATATAAGTGTTACAATAAAAGACTTGGAAGAATTGTTGACAGCATTGATGTAGTGGTTGATGAAAAAGGATACATCCCTAGGCAAGTAAATCATGAAAATATCGAAGAGGATGAAGACTACTCTCCAAATCAGACAGATGATGAAGAAGAACCTCAAGAGGCACCTGAGGAGCAAATATGGATAGAAGAGAAGACTCCATCTAGGTACGTTCAGAAGAATAATCCAGAATATCAAATTTTGGGGCAGAAAGAAGAAGGTGTACAAACAAGAAGAACAATTGCAGAAGCCTCAAGCTATTTGGCATTGATCTCCTCCACTGAACCACAAAATGTAAGAGAGGCATGCAAAGATGAATGCTAGGTCAAGGCAATGGATGAAGAACTTGAGCAGATCGAAAAAAACAACACTTGGGAGTTGGTTCCTAGACCAAAAGATAAGAATGTCATAGGGACAAAATGGATCTTCAAAAATAAGTTGAATGAAAATGGGGAAGTAATTAGAAACAAGGCCAGACTTGTGTGTAAAGGGTATGCTCAACAAGAAGGAATAGACTTTGAGGAAACTTTTGGTCCCGTTGCTAGACTTGAGGCCATCTGAATGTTCCTTGCTCTCTCAAGCTTTCAGAAATTCAAAGTTTTTCAAATGGACATGAAATCAGCCTTTCTGAATGGGGACTTAGAAGAAGAAGTTTACATTGAGCAACCAGATGGTTTCATCCTTGGGAATGATCCAAATCTTGTATGTAGACTAAAAAGGCTCTCTATGGTCTTAAACAGGCTCCAAGGGCTTGGTACTACCGTTTGGACAAATATCTTCATCAACAAGGTTTTTCAAAGGGATCAACAGATAGCAATATTTACATAAAAATCGAAAATGACAATTTTCTAATACTTGTTGTGTATGTAAATGATATCATCTTTGGCAGCAATGAAGAAGCTATGAGTCAAAGTTTTGCCTTGGTGATGCAAAAAGAATTCGAAATGTCTTTGCTTGGAGAACTGACATATTTTCTTGGTTTGCAAATCCAACAAAATGAAGGCGGTATCTTCTTGTCTCAAACCAAGTATCTCAAGCAGATTTTGAAGAAATATGGCATGGAAGATTCGAAACCAGTATGTACCCCCATGGTCACAGGATGCAGCCTCAGTGCAAATGATGAATCAGCAGCAGTGCATCAACCAACCTATAGATCTATGATTGGAAGTCTACTTTATTTGACAGGTACCCGACCAGACATCATGCATGCAGTGGGAATAGTTGGAAGATTTCAGGCAAATCCAAAGGAAACCCATCTTCAGGAAGTCAAGAGAATCTTCAAGTACCTTCAAGGAACTCAAAACTATGGCTTATGGTACCCTAGAGATACATATCTCACACTTCATGCTTACACAGATGCAGGTTGGGCCGGAAGCGTGGATGAGAGGAAGAGCACAAGTGGTGGTGCATTCTTTATGGGTTCCAGATTAGTATCTTGGTTCAGCAAGAAACAGAGTTCGATTGCTTTATCTACTGCTGAAGCGGAATATGTGGCTTCTGCATCTTGTTACACTCAACTTCTTTGGATAATGCAAACCTTGCAGGATTTTCAAATCACTTGTACTCCACCTGTCTCTATCTTATGTGATAATACAAGTGCAATAAGCATTTCAAAGAATCCTGTCATGCATTCAAAGACCAAGCACATACCTATCAAATATCACTTTCTTCGGGAACAAGTGCTTGAGCAAAAAGTCAAGTTGGAGTATGTTCCTTCTAATGAACAAATTTCTAATATCCTCACCAAACCACTACCCAGGGAAACTTTTGAATATCTCAGACAGAAGCTTGGAGTAGTTGATGCTTCATCCTGCTGTTGAAGCTTGTCTGTTTGAAAGAAAAGTTGGTGTACGCGAGTTGGATGAGGGGAATCTATGTACATACGCTGATTTATGCAGGTGCAGTCGCGTATATGGAGTTCTGAAGAAAATCAGCAAGGACAGACTCTGGTTGAAGGGAGTTTGATATGGGTCTGTCAGAGACCATCAGGCACAGGTTCAGGGGGAGCAGATAATCTTCTAATAATGCATTGTTGGCATTACCTTAGAAGCTCTTGGTTCTAGTACTCAAGATGCTTTTGGTTCAGGTGGATCAGTTGCAAAAAGAAGAACAGAAGGGGAACATGGTTGCTGATATATACAATGATTTTCAGATGCTGCTGATAGTAGTTATTGGTGATTTGCATAGTCTTGATATTTCGTCTCTATGTCATGTATATCTTTTTTTATCAAGGTCATGTAACGGCCTATTTTTGTTTCCCCACTATGCCTAGGATGATTGATGCAATTGGTTGTCAGATGTAAATTTCTGATGTATCCCCACTTGGTTGGGTGATGGTTGTATGTATTGAGTCTTTTGGTGATAGGAAGGTCTTTTATGATGTATAAGTCATGGTTATTCTTGAAGAACACCTTTTAGCAGATCTTGCCTACAGTCAGGGGGAGCATGTTTAGCACAACAGAGCAGAGATATCAGCATGTACTCAGGGGGAGCACAGCCCTTTTCCCTTGACGACAAAGGGGGATAATGACTTTGAGGATCTTGGGATTGCCATCAAGTCCAAAGGGGGAGATTCTTGGCATTTAGGCACCAGTGTGGCGCTATGGTATAGGTGTTGTCCTTGGTGGCAACTCACTTTGGTGACAGATCTCTGTTCAGGTGCTCAAAATGAAGGAAATCTTGTATACGCAGGTTCACCTTACCGAAGACGCGTATACACACGGGTTATACGTTCAAAAGTCGCGTATGCATATACACGCACTTTTATGCACAGAAAAGCGCATACATGGTGGGAAACTTATTTTTGGTCCGTGGTTGTTAGTCCTTGGAATTTGAACCTATGGTTTTGGACCATGGTATCTCGTCAGAAGTGTTGACCCCAGGTTTTGGGCCCTTGGTATTGGTTTATTATGGTTTTGGACCATGGTATTGTGGAAGGGCTAAAACTATAAAAGAGGAAGGAGATCATGTGGCAAAGTATCATCTGAATTATTGTTGAATATCTGATAAAGTGCTAGATCTGGAATACTGGTAATTGGGTTATGGTGCAGATCTGGATCTGAATGAAGGAGGAACCTTAGCGCAAAGGGAAGGATAAGTTCTATTGATGGGTCATAATCTCTAGGCTTGAATCATAATATCTTTGCATGATTTTGATCTAGTATATATGGCACATGCGTGATCTATAAATCTAATAATCTGGGTTAATCGGTGCCTGAATATTTGAAAGAGTGAATTATCTTTTGTAGATCTGTACGCAGGTTCAGTTCAGCTATGGTGCGTATATACGCAGGTTCAGTGAAGGAAAACAGTGTATACGCAGGTTGTTCCATATGCAGAAGCGTATGAATGCGGGTTTCAGGCTGTTAAAGTAGCGTATATATTTTGAGTTCTGATATTGCTGCTTCTGTTTATTGCTGCAGTGTTGTGGGTTCAGATTTGGTGTGTGGTTACTGTTACTGTGATCTGGGTACAGTCATCAGAGAAGTGTTTATTTTGATTCAGTTTTGATTGGTGAAAAGGTGATTGGGTGATGCTAAAATTCTTGATGCTTGATTAATGTTACTTGTGGAACCAGTCTGAAAAATTATGAAACGTGGTCCCTGAAAGAAAGAGAAGGTTGTAGCCTTTTGTAGGCCAGCACCTACGTACTAGTATCTTGGCTAGTGCAAGAGCTAAGGAGGTTGTAGCTCCCTTCTAGGAGAAGCTGGAAAACGGGAGAGGGTTGTAGCTCTCTGCAGGTTGTAGCCTGCATACTAGTAAAGGAATGCACCAATACATTTGTAAAAAGAAGTTTCTAATTAAAGAGAAGATAGAGACGAATTGCAGCAGGTGGTTTTCACCCACATTGGGTTTCCACCTTATATCTTGTGTCCTTGTGTGCGATTGTCTTTCTGCTCTATTTTACTGTTTTTGGTTACTGGTTATTTGCTTCTGAATCACAGATTAACAATCAACATCAGAAAAATAAAGTAAATTAAATGTTTGCATTATATACGCGGGTTTTCTTCTGCATAGTTGCATATATACGCAGGTTTAATTAACTGAAGTAGCATATATCATTTGATTTTGAAAAAAGGAATATTTGACTTGATAATATTGATTCACCCCCCCTCTCTATATTATTTCCAACATGGAAGTGAGGTAAAGCGGAGGGGCTTATGTTTTTCATTTTCATGTCTCCATTGGTCTCTCAGATGGGAAAGGCACCTTCTATTCTCTCATCTTCTCTTCTACCATTTCGGTTTTCAGCCATGGCTTCAGATGGAGTGTTTTCTAACTCTCCTTCTGTTATAGGATCTTCGTATATCTCAAGGGTTCACCTATAGGTTCTTCTGGCTCACTGTCACCAGAGAAGAGAGAAGGTTGACTCAGTGATGTGGTGGAGGTGTTGGGTAAGAATTTGCCGATTTTATCTCTGTTCCTATGAGGCATGAAATGGAAAGACTTTTGATTGCTTTTGTTTTTTTTTCTTCTAGTACCTGCAAAACTAAAATAGATTGAACTGCAATTAACTATCTTGCTGAAATGAAAATGCGGAATTGAAATGAAAGCACAAAAGGACTAATCTATCTTGCTCAAATGAAATTGCAGGAATTAAATGCTAGTCTACGCTTGCTGAATTGAAACGCTAATCTACGCTTGTAGAATTGAAATTGCAGAATTGAAATGCTAATCTATGAAAGCAGGAAATATCTACTCTACTTTTGCGGAAATGAAATGAAATAAACTACTTAGCAGAAGGTTGTAGGAGAAAATAGAAGAAAAGCAACAATCACCAATACTCTGATGCTTCCCCGACAATGGCGCCAAAAAGATGGTGGGCTCCAGTATTGCAGCAATAATGTTGCAACTCCCGGGACTCCCTTCTTTACTTTTATCAACCCAGTAGTTCGTAACAAACTTGGAAGCGATGGTGCTGTATGCACAAGTACTAGCTCTTGCCGTAGCTGTCACTTGGTCAGCTGGCACAAGTCCGCTAGGGGCTTAAGCCAACTTCTATGAGCTCTTAGAAGAAGCTTTTTAACTGATGGATGAAAGCTAACTCAAAGGAAGCTAATCTATTTGTGGAAAGAAATTGAAAGCCAAAAAGTAACGCAAACCCTAGCAAACCCTAATTCTACCAGCTAGTCCTACTGATGCAAAGGAGAGAATGCAAACTACTGGAAGGGATGCCATTACTTCTATGAAGGTAAAATACATGTGTCTAGACTACCACTACTTGAAGAAAACATCTTTTTGTATTTTTGAATAAGTTATTAGAATTACCATGCATGTGCTTTTAACTGGCTTTTTACTGTGCAGGGACGGATCAAGGAGGAGAAATGCTTGGAAAAGGTTGGGAAGGTTCAGAGAGGGTCTAAGGAGTCCCTAACACCCTTCTGGAGAGTTTCACAAAGTTTGGCTATCAAGAAACCTCATTTGTGAGCTTCTACAGGAAGTCTGCAGGGGTTCTACAGGATGTTTAGAGATTTCTACAGGATATTCAGAAATTTCTACAGGATGTTTAAAAAGTGGATTTTAGAGGATGGGTGAGTGAGGGAAGATGCATGAATCGATAGGGAGGTAGGATAGGGGCCTTGAGTGACCCAGGGACTGGTGGATGGAGTGGTGAGAGGGTGTAGAAGGTTGACTTGGCTTAAAGAAGCCTAAGACAATGATGGAGCAAGAAGGTAGGGTTACATGGGCAAAAGGACAAGTGTGAGACGAGGAACCTAGCTAGGAGATGGAACAACTTGCTCTGATGAAGATTAGGCAGATGAGAGAGTGGTAGATATGCCCTGCATGGTGTACATTTAACCGAATCAACGAAGTCTTACAAATAATCAAAGTCCTAGCTAATCTAATCTAACTATCAATAAAACGAATGAACAACAGCTTTATTTGGAAAGAAAACCATGTACATCAATCATGCAAAGAAACATTTCAGAGATCTAAACCCATAACTAACTTCTGCAAATGAAAACAGTACACTAAGGATTGCATGGTCAAGCAAACTAGTGTTTTTGTTGGGGCAGCAATGTTTCTTCAATTCCAGCCCCTGATCCAATAAGGATGAGGTGAAACTGAGAGTGTTGTTGACCATTTTCTTGGAGCTTTTTTCCTGTTATTATCCTACCAATCTATTTTAAACATCTGAAGCAATTCTATTCATAAACAGTGACCTATTTAACCAACACAACTAAATCTGCCCAACAGAAATACGTTTCAAATGCATAAAAGGAAGACAACGATGCATAAGTGAAAGGTAGTAGTACAAAAAGGAAGCCTTAGGCTCTCAGGTTGGGCCCAACCTTGAGAGATATGGCTCCTATAGAAAACTCAGAGTTGATATAAAATCGGATTGTTTCTCATTATCAAAAAATAGTCATAAGTCAAGAGTTATGCCAAAATGGCTACAAGAGAACAAAGTAAAGCTAATAGCATTGTACTGCAAAATATGCAATGGTTTCAAAAGTCCCTTATGAAGGCTGAAGCCTTAACATTTATACACCACGAGGGCCCTATCTGGCCTCCTAAATCTATGGAACTTGGCTGTCCAAACTGTGAGTAGACAGCCCCTTCCAAAATCTTCTTGGCTGCCTTCTAGATCCGGTTTTGGTGGCCTTTGGAGCTCCAAGTTGGGGGTGAAGATCCTGAGGAAGGGCTATTTAATTCCATAGACAACCCCCCTACGAATCCTCACCTCAAGCTTGGCTATCTTCTAGCCCATGATTGCTCGGTTTTGCTCCAACATGTGTCAAAAAACCTGAAATGAGCACGTGTTAGCCACCTAGGAAGAGTGACTACCCTTATTCGTACAAATGAAATAAACATACTGAAAAATAATGCATAAGCTATGAAAAATGAAGGATTGAACAAGGACTGAACAAGGATACTTAGGCCAAATGAGCCCAACAAGTTACCAAATTTGGGGCTCATCAGTTATACACACTTTTAGTTGTGTAACATCCGTGGGATCGTTTCCACTATACTCTTTGGCAAGCCCCAGTATTTCAGCAATAATGCTACAACTCCTGGGACTCCCTTCTTTAATTTTATCAACCCGGTAGTTCGTAACAAACTTGGAAGCGATGGTGTTGTATGCACAAGTACTAGCTCTTGCCGCAGCTGTCACTTGACTAGCTGGCACAAGTCTGGTAGGAGCTTAAGCCAACTTATATGAGCTCTTACAAGAAGCTTTTTAACTGATGGATGAAAGCTAACTCAAAGAAGGCTAATCTACTTGCAGAAAGAAACTGGAAAGCTGAAAGGAAACGTAAACCCTAATTTTACCAGCTAGCCCTACTGATGCAAGAAAGAGGATGAAAGCTACTGAAAGAGATGACATTGACTTCTAGGAAGGTAAAATGCATGTGTCTAAGCTACTTCTACAGTAACATATGAAACAAACATCTTTTTGTATCTTCTGAATAAGTTGTCAGAATTATCATGCATGTGATTTAACTATTTTTTACTGTGAAGAGGTGGATTGGTGAGAGGAAATGATTGGAGGTGGTCGAGAAGGTTCAGAGAGGGCCTAAGGGGTCCCTAGCACCCTTCCAAAGAGTTTCACAGAGTTTGGCTATCAAGAAACCTCATTCGTGAGCTTCTATAAGAAGTTTGCAGGGGTTCTACAGGATGTTCTGGAATTTCTATAGGATGTTCTGTAATTTTCTACAGGATGTTCAGAAATGGGATTTTGGAGGATGGATGGAGGAAGAAAGATGAAGGAGTGGGTATGGAGGTGAGATAAGGGTGTGATGAGGTCTAGGACTTGGTGAATGAGGCTGAAGAGTGGCTATGGCGATTGGGTTGGTTCAAAGATAAGAGAAGCAATGTTGCACAACAATATGGGAATTTAGGGCAGAGTGAGAAAATGGAAAATGCAAGGCAAGGATTCTAAGTAGAGGATGAAGTAGGTGGGATTGATGGAGAATGGGCAGATAAAGAAGGATAACAGGTGCTCTGCAAGTTGTTTTTCAAACGAAACAAACAAGGATTTGGAAAATCAAAGACCTAGTTACGTTAGTCTATTTTGACCTAGATAACAACAATGAGAATGAACAGAAGTTTATTTGCAATGAAACCATGTATAATAAATATGAAATGAAGCAATCGAGAATCTAAACAGGTAACCAACTTCTGCAATTAAAAATCGAACACTAATGGTTTCATGGCGAAGCAAAGATAGTGTTTTTGGTGGCAGCAAGGTCGCCTTGATCCCAGCTCCTGATCCCACTGAGGGAGATGTGAAATCAGAGGTGATTGATGGCATTTTTCTGAAGATATTCCCTATTATTAACCTATCAAATCAATCTGAACCTGAAAAGATATTTTAATCATTAAAAACAACCTAAATAACAAAACAAGATTTAAATCTAAATAGCAGATTTTATTCTAAGAATGTAGCAATGACACATGAAAGTAAACAAAGGAGGTACTGGGCACTTGAGATGAGCCCAACCCCAAGAGCTACAGCCTCCTAAGAGAGATTTAGAGCTGGTGCAAATCTGGATTCATCTTTATTGAGCAAGAAAAGAAGAGTGACATCAAAAATTGTCCACAAGGGAAAGCTTGAAAGTGTGCTGAAATGCAAAGCTAATCTACTGACTAAAATCGAACTACAAACTAGCTAAATTCTACCTACGAAGTGACTAACTGAAATGAGGCCCTAAGCCCTCTTATTTATACAAATTGAGGACCCCAACAGCCCTCCTAAACTTTAGGAACTCGACTGCCAAAACTTATAGTTAACAACACTTTTACTAGCACTTGCTCGGTTGCCCTTGTGATAATTGATTTCGTGGCCCTTGAACTCCGAGCTGATGGTGGAGAATTCGAGGTAAGGGTCCATAAATGAAGGTGACACCTTCCTACAAATCCTCTCCCTTGTTCTCCCACGAATTTGGTTGCCAAGTGCTCATTAAAACCTTTGATTTTGTCTCAAAATTGACTAAAGATCTGCACAAAGCACCCATTAGACTTGTTGGCATAATGACTAACCCAATTCACTCTATGAGCATAAATATAATAAAAAACATGCAATAAACTAATGAGAATGGTGGATTAAGTCGAATTAGGAGGTTTAATGAGCCCATATAATTATCCATTTTTGGGGCTCATCACTCTTGTACATATCAGTTGTCTAAACATCCATTATGTTAGTACAATTATCTTAATAATGATCATTCTTTGATGTAATCTTGTTAGAACATATTCATATCATGCACTTAACCAAACATATAACAATACTTCCAATGTTCTTATAGTCAAGATTTGTAACAAATATTTTTAGAACACTTATCTAGAGAACCACTTATTGGTAGCACACTGCTACCTAGTGCCCTTATCATGTTATCACAATATGAATGTCAACTTGCATAAGTATCGCTTGTGCCAATCTCCATCAACATATTTTTTTCATAGCATTAATTATTCAGGACCACATACAATGATTTCATTAGCCCCCCTAATAGGCTATTAATTGGTCACATGTTTACCATTACCCATTATCAATCATTTCACTCATGTTAGGATAATAAACTTTTCAGATTATTTATGCATGAACTAATTTATATTTTACATTTTTATCATGCCTATATTGTGATTCATTAGCTTATGGAATATTTTCAAATATTTTTAAAGATAATAAATAAAACTAGAAAAATCTAGGTTAAGAGATTACCCCCTAATAGTTATGAATGCATCACTCAGTCATACAAATTTGGAATTGTGTTGGGCTACTCTAGGGAATCTATTTAATAGACCCACACTAAAATTTTAGGTAATAAAGGATAATAAAGGAAAAATAAGACTAAATTCATGGGACATGTATTCCACGTTGAATGCTGGCGAAAGCACCATAGTGGGCATCACTTTCGGTTTATTATGGCTTTATTTGACACTCCCATAACTCCCAAGGTGATCTCCAACAATTGGGATAGAATTCCGCATAGCAGTAAATTGGGTCAACGACACCTAATAGTCCAACTTATTGATCATGACTATATTTCCTTCATGGGGAAAGAAAAGAATACAAAATACCAAATACATGACAATGCAAATAGCATAAAACCTACTACAAGCAAGGGGTAGATTATAGTCCATGGGATCATCAATGATTTCAACATCAACGTAGGTAGTATTTCCCCCTAGTTTGATGGAAAACATTAGAAGAACCCCCTGAGGTACAAAATGGTGTCTAATGAATGCTTGAAGAGTGGTAATAGGTTTAGTGAGTGATAGAAAACCAATAGCTTTCTAGCATGATGCTGACATAACAAAGGTAGAAGAGCTTTCATCCACCAAAGTTTGATGAATATTTTTATGACACATTTGTACACAAATATGAAAGAAAATTTTGTGGGATAGCCTATAACGAGGAGCATAAACATTAAAGGTAATGGGATTATATTTTAAGGGATCCAACCCCCCATCCCAATTAGTAAGGCTTTGTGTTGTTGATGACGACTCTGCAAAACCTCCAAGGTAGACATGTCACAAGGAGCTTGGGATAAATTCTCAATAACATTGTAGTGTTGGGAAGCCCGTGGAAAAGATTTGTGTGTATACTTGTGAATGACCCCCTTAGGTGAGTGATATATTGGGTCCATATGATTATCCAACGTGAGATTTCGAATGGAAGCAATGTGGATGTTTTAGTCTATAGAGGTGAAACTCAACTCAGGAGTATCATAAGAGTTAGCTCGCATAGTCTCATTTATTTTCTCTTCACACATAAAGATAGGCATATTGTTGGCTAGATGGAAATATAGCCCCTCATTTCCCCCTTATGGAGGTTGATGAGCGTGGGAAACCATTTTTTGTTGAGGATGTGCATGGAATGGATGAGTCACGATAGCTAGTTGTTGAGTAGAAGGCAGTGGTACAAGAAGACATTGCACTTCATCCATTCGAGGGAACTCATGAGTCAAATGCTCACCTTAACAAATCTTACAAGGGAACTTGATCTTGAGACATCGTTCAATTGTCCGCCTCTCCGATAAGATCAATTTGGTTGAGTCTCTTGAGTAGGTTGATTCTTTTGTTTACTCTTTTTATTATTTTTGTTGCCAGGTTGCTCAATGTTCTTAGGTGTTGTGGACTTCATTTGTGAGTTTCCCCGAAGTGGGTTCTCTTCAATAGCTAGATGAACTTTCTAGGGCTTCTAATGTGACGATCAATTTCTTAAGTTGGGAAGCAAGTTGGATCATAGAGTTGCATACAAAACCAATCATAACATCAAAGTGTGGTCCTGGTGTAGGTTTGGGTGACTTTGTAGAAGGACAAGGAGAACTAGGAATCATGTCATAAAGAATGACCAACTCAAAATAAATCAATTCTGGTTGTTGGGTATCCAAAATAGCATGTTTCTTGGTAAAAAAACCCAAACATAGACATATCCTTGGCTATGCAAGGTAAAAATGATGAAATGAACCATTTTAGAAGAATGTCATGAGGGAGCTTGGTTCAAACTAACCTTTTATGTCATTGCCACTCATGAATATGATAAAAGATTAGAGTGGATTTGTCTTGATTAAAGTTAGACAAGAGGTCAGAATCAATGTCACATCTTGTAGGTATCTGAAAATGAGTCAAAAATATTTGCGCCAAGGAAGAAAAGTCATTGACAGATGTTTCATATAGTTCATTATAATATTTAGCAGCATCACCAGTCAGGTTTTGTTAGAATACACACAATTTGATCCAATCATCAACTAAAAACTTTGATGAATTCCAATTATGGTAGCTTGCAATGTGTGTCGATGGGATTTCTCTAGGCTTCCCTTCAAACTTAGGGATATTAGATGGCAATTTTTTAGGCATGGGTGGACACCAAGGATCATGATGGATGGTTTCATTCATCATCTTAGATAAATTTGTAAGATCAAGAGAATATATAAAAGGATTAGGTAGTTGACTAAATGGGTCATAGGAAGAAGAGCCTCCTGACCAACCATGAGGTCGCCACGTACCCTGTTTTTGAGAAACAAGTTATTGGACATGGTTATAATTCATTTAGGTATGTAGAGGATATGGGATAATTTGATTGTTGTAAGGCATTTCCCCCCAACGGTAAGTTCCCCCAGAGAGAAATGTACCCTTAGGAGAAAGACTATTAATGGGGTTGTACCCAATAGGAAAAGAAGGACCCCCTTACATAGGAGCACCAAAATAAGGAGGGTTGTTCACTGATATTATGGTACTAGTTGTCACACGGAATAAGTCGATCTTGCAGACAAGATAGACCTTCCTAGAATCTAAAGAAGACCTAATGACAAGCAAACCAATCACACACTATCTTTCTCTAAATATGCTTTTATAAACAAAGGCAAACAAGTGTTTTAGGCCTACCTTAGGTGTAATGCAAGTTTGTGGATGCCCTCGCTCCTTCGATCCAGATGAGCTCCCTTGTCATGAATCTGCAAACACAAACAAGAAAACAAATTAAATAGCACCTGAAAAGCCAATATCATAAAACATATTTAACATGAAAGGCAAGGAGTTCATGAAACAAATAACGTGAGACCATTTGTTGAGAAAAATGAGTTTGATTGTATTAATTCAAAAGAAGAAGAACTTTACAACTTGTGCCTTGACGCTGTACAAGCTCCTCCCAGGGTCCAACAAGAAGTGTCCTCTACTTTGACAAGTTTCACTCTCTTCCCAATGAAGCCAAAAAGGTATGTGATATCTCCTCTTAAGCTCAATTAGGAAGTCTTAATTTCACAAGCATTTACCCTCAAAAATGTTCAGCTTCTCACCTCCCTAGCAACCAGCCCAATGCCTGAATTTATAGTGCAATGGAGGGAAGTTACTAGGTCCTCCTTCAAAGGGATAGCTCCTCTCATCAAGGGATTAGCTCCTTCTCTTTTGGGATGCATGAACCACCTAAGAGCGGCCAATCCACGTCAAAATTCCTTCTAGAATCATCTAGAATTAACCCAAAGTGAGTTTTTTAGAATAAACTTGCGCCTTTTTGACTTTCACAGGGGTCCGCACCCACACCTTTAGGGACAGAGCAGGCAGGTCCGCAGTTTTTGTTAACAGAAGGTGCGGGACCACAGGCAATAGTGAGAGAAAGTGAGGAACCAGAGTTTTATTGATTTTAAATGTCTTTCTCTCATTTTCAAAGCTTGACATGAAGAGCTGAGGTCTGAGACTTGCCTAGGAGGACAGTAGAAGTATGATAGACCCATACTGACTGCAAATAATCATGGTGACGATATTTTTGTGTAACAGATTGCCCCCTAAAGTGCGAAGTCTATAGTAGATGAGGATTTCATTTATCATTTAGGAAGAGTGAAGTACTTTATCATTTCGAGGATCATCTTGTGGAGAGCCCAGTTGGAACCTGTAAAAACATTCAATGCAAGATATATATATGAGATCATATCATCGCTGAGGTAGGCATTCCCATACTCAGATCAAAACTGACTTAGAAAACTAACTACTGCTCTGATACAGGAATGATCTTGTAAAACATCACAACTATAGACTCATGTGGACACAGTATGGACGTAGCCATCTGTTTATGAATAGTCTATTATATAATGAATACTAAATTCCTCGTAGCCTGGATTGTGGAAACTAGATCCAGGGTCTTCATTTCTACTTCCCGAAACAGTACGATTCTATCGATGCGAATGAATGTGTTGAAGTCGAACATGGTAGAAACCACTTGATTACCAGTCAATGATGTAAACTGTTAACAAGTGTGAGAGAAACCACCAGTGATGTCAATGGCTCTCAAAGCACCCAGTACAATCCATGAGATGTGAATAAATGTGTTGATGTCAAACATGTCACGGAATCCTTCGATCGAAGGTCAATGATGCAACCTGTCGTCAAAGGCGAGAAACTTGCCATTGAGACATGCAAATCCCAAGGTACTGACAATTTATAGATCATCTTTCTAGATAATGAGCTGAAGTTGATAGAAAGCGATCCGTCATAGGCAAGCCCACAACACGAAATCATAGATCAAGTTGAAGAAATTTAGTTGCAAGGACTGACTCAGGGATGGTCAAGATGGATGACAGATATTTTGCAGATGAATGGCTTATTGGCAATGACCTCTTGAACACATAACGACACGACAGATGGCTTGGTGACAATTGACCCAAAGTTAATACCCACAAACTGGCTGAAGACTTTCAATGTGGTTTGATCAACTGTTAGGCAAAGGATTTCCCAACCCAGGTGAATAAAAGTGTCGTGTCCAAGAGTGGTTACAAAGTATGACAAACAGACTCATTTTTCTCTCTTTTCTCCCACCATTTCTGGCAAGTACCTCTTTATTTTTGACAAGCTTGAGGAGGATAACATTTGCTTGATTATAAGCTCATCCTTCGGATGAGTCCAACTTAGTTTAAATTCGAACCCTAAGAAGGAGTGGTTCGTTCCTGTTTGTAATTGAACAGGTCCTTTACTGTGAAATTTTAACGAGTCCAGTATAGGAGAAACTCGGCGTTTTTCAATTTTAGAGAGTCTGAAAAAACTTAAGAAAACTCCAGGGTTGACCTTTTTCGTAAATTTGTGTCTCCCAAGCCCGAAAAAGTATAAATAATACTTGAGAGAACCGCTTGATCTTTACGACCAAGGAGTACTTTTCGTAATTAGTGTCCCTGATCCGAAAAAGTAAAAAAGTGAACAACGACACGTCGTTTTATAACCAATATCGAATTTGAAACGACAAAAATCCGGCAATCTTTTCATGTTTTCACGGTCAGAAAAGAGCTGTAAGTGGACCGTCTTTTAATTCCATTTTAACGAGTTTAAAAGGAAAACTCGGCGATCTTTTCATGTTTTAGGAGTCAGAAAAGAGCTTAAAGGTGACTCTAAATGATTTTTCGTCGAAAATGATAGATTTCGCTTGAATAATCCGTTATCCTGAACAAAAACGCAAACATTACTTATACCTGTTTGAAATGGATAAAAATATTGCAAAAATACCTTTCCAAAGTGAAACATAAACAAATTTGCAATTTATTTACTCAAAAAACTTATAAAAAGGGGCTTCATCATTTCATTTTTACCGTTTGAGTTTTGGGTGAGAAAATAGTGCTTTTGTTCAGAAAACTTCCCGTGAAGATTGTGGAAAATCCAACCATCGGAATCGAACGCCGTCTTCTCTAGGTAATCCACATCATCCTACTCTTCATTTTTAACCATTTAATTTCTTGTTTAAGGCTTTCATTTCATTTTTTGGAGGGTTTTTAGGCTTAAAACCCGTGCGCGGGGGCCCGCAGGTGTACCACTGCTGGCCCACGGACCTCGACTTTTTCTCCATTGGGAAAAAGTCAGGGGTCCGCACCTTCCATGCAGAAAAGGTGTGGACCCAAGCACTGTGTCTAACCCAGAGGGTGCGGTCCCTGCCGCAAGGGTTTTTAACCCAAAATTTCTCAAAATTGGCCCAAACAAAATAATTTCTAGCATTCCAATTTATCTTTTTACTTGATGCAGAGAGTACATCATGCTAGATTGGCGTGAACGAGAGCATGAGGACATGGATGCTGCTGCATGGAATGATCAACCTTCGCTTGATGCTTTGAAGGCCTGCGGCTTGTACAAATTCTGGGCCATTCCTGGCATGAGGGCTCAGGTGGATTTCTTACAGTGGCTGGTTGACAGATGGAGCATACAGGACCAGTGCTTCTTCATTGGTGGCCACCAGCTCGAAATCGAGCCGGCAGACATATATTTCTTGACTGGTTTGCCTAAGAGAGGTGAAGACTTGACTCTATTCGGGGCTAGGCCAGGTGGCCAGTCTGTCGATAGCCTCCAGCTAGAGTTCTGCAACAACCAGGCTAGAGACAAAGGGATAGACATAAAAACCATATCCCTTCCTAAACTCATGGTGATCGCGTTTACTGTCACCAGACTTTGCGGGAGTGTCACATTATATGTTGCCACCGGATCCCAGATGCGTATGCTAGTTGATTGCTTTCGAGGCACCATCTTCATCTGGTGCGATGCTGTGTTGTCCAATGTGAAAGGCCAACTGACCAGAGCCAAAAACAGACAACTAAAGACCTTTGGTTATGGGGCTTTGGTTGTGAGCTTTGGTCTGGAGAGGGTTCCCATGTTGATCTCACAACACCTTACTGTTGGAGCTGGGCTTCCTCGAGAGCCAAAACTGATGCGATGGGTCACAGTTATGGCCTGTCATCCGGACGAGAGGATAGAGGTTTCTCAATTCAAACCTGAGTATTTCCAATGGTTGGAAAACCCGGTTTTTTCTATTCAGGACTTCCCTTACACTGGGTTAGATTTTCGTGGTGACCCAGACATGGCTCTTCCACCAGGAGAGCAGTGGGATGATTCAGGTAAAATCATTTTCAACATTTTTCCTATTTTAATTTTTTTTTATGATTTTTCCATCGTCCCAAAACTGATAGCAAAAGTTTCAAATGCAGATGTGGGTCCACAGCGACCAGTCGCTCTCCAGCCTTATGAGAGGAAACAACAAGTTGCAGCCATGCCAACCCCACAGGACGAATCAGCAGAGGTTTTGGCCGAGTTGGAGGGTCATCTCGAGCGCTTGATAGGAGATATTCCAAAGACCACTATAGATGACATTCCTCGTCGACTTCAGCGCTATGTGATTGGGGTCCCAGAACCTTTTAGGAGGTTCCTTTGTAAGGTGGCCTGTGCAGTGGTTTCTTATCGAGATCATCACCAGTGATAGGATGATCGCCTATTGTGGGCACATATGACATTTTTGTTTTTTGTACTTATCATTTTTGCCGATCATAAGGTGTTTTTCAACCTATGATCGAGGACGATGTATTTTTTGACACACTCCTATATATATCAATATTATCGGCTTATCTTGTAAATCATGTTATGGAATGGTTTTAAATTTACGTGTATGATTATTGCAAATGTCTACTTAACGTTCGAGAAGCAATTGCATCTGCTAATGTATTTAAAGATCTTGGAATATGTTGATACTCAATATAATCAAATTCACATTCCAAGAGACGCACTCTCAAAAATAATCTTAATAACACTGGATTTCTAATGGCATACACTCTATTAAGCTGTAATACAACGAGTTCAGAATCTAACCTCACTATCAAACTCTGAATCCCAAATGAAATAGATTCAGATAATAACCCAATCACTGCACTATACTCGGCAATGTTGTTCGTTGTTTGACCAAGGCTTACCCCATGCATAGATACTAACTCGTCAAAGGGCGAATAGATAACCCAAGCTGCGGAAGAAATGTTTCGTGTATTACGACAAGCACCATCAACGAAACCAATGTATGTTTGGAGAGGCATCGACATCTGCAATATCAAGAGTAAAACCAAGATAAGCAGGAATAATGACAAAAAAACACTCTCTAAGCTAAGCACACTGTTTAAACTAAAACACACCAGCTAGAGAGAAAAGCTATCATAAGTAAAAATCTCCATACCCATTCTTTAAGCATAATACCTCTTCAAGTAAAGACCATTTCTGGGTTTACCCGAAGAGTCCCCGTCAAAGTCTACCAATTCATAGGCCCCTTTTGCTAGCTTTCGCTTGACAACATAGGGACCATGCCACATAGGAACTAATTTTCCAGCACCTAATTTATCATTAGCTTGATCGTAAACTAAGACTAGATCTCCTTCTCAAAAATTTCGAGGGGTCACATTGCGATCATACTGAGCTTTCATAAGTTTTGCGTGAGTCTCGATCGCCAATGCAGCATCACGTCGATTCTCATCTAATTGAGCCAAGTATAACAAATGCTTTTCCTCTTCAGAAGTGGCTGGAAGCAACTCGATGGCCATTTGCAGTGACGGGATTTCGCATTCAATGGGTAACACAGCTTCTAGACCATAGACTAGTTGGAAAGGAGTGAACCCTGTTGATGTTTTTACTGAAGTTCGGTACGCCCAAAGCGCTGAAAATAGCATGTCATGCCAATTTTACCGATGAATCCCAATGATTCGTCGGATCATGATGACTAAAACTTTGTTGACGGATTCAACCAGACCATTAGCTTGTGGATAATAAGGGGTTGAACTATCGTGACGCAAACCAAGCTGGCCTGTAAGTTCGGTCATCATAACGTTTCGAAAATGACGCCCATGATCAATGATTATCGCTTGTGGGACACCAAACCTAGCAATTATATGATTGAACACGAAAATTGCAGCTGTCTTTCCGTCTGCCTCAAATGTAGGGATCACCTCGGCCCACTTGGTAAAATAATCTACCGCAAGGATGATATATGCATGCCCCCCGGCTAAGTGAGGGTTACATGTAATAAAATCGATACCCCATTTGGCAAAAGGACCAAAGGAAATTATAGGGTGGAGAGGAGCAGGTGGAGCGCGCATCTTTCGATCAAAAATTTGGTAGTTGTGGCATTTTCGGACCGCAGTAATACAATCTTTAAACAAAGACGGCCAGAAGTAGCCAGCGCGCAATATCTTTTGGGCTGTGGCATACCCAGACATATGACCGCCACACACTCCAGAGTGACAGTCATTTAGAACCCTTTGAGCTTCCTCATGATTTAAGCAACGTCGAAAAACAAAGTCCGCCCCGCGGCGATAAAAAGTATCTCCAATAATCCTGAATTGTTGGGACTGGAATCGTATTTTCTGACATTCTGACCTTGAAATTTCTGGCCGAAAGGATTGGGTCTGGAGATAAACGATGATATCCCCATACTACGGATCTAAAGTGCTGATTAGAAACAAGGATTTATCCGCAATGGGCTTCTCCACCATAGTTTCCATATCAGTACGCGGGAAATCACACATTAACTCTGCAAAAACTAAAGATTTCTTAGACTTAGATTTTTCAAATTCCAAGTCGAACTCCTACAGGATAACGATCCATTTAGAGTACTTGCCCCCTAGTAATTTCTTGGTCAAAATGTAGATCATAGGGCTGCAATCCGAAATTATTGTAGTTTTATGTAGTAAAATGTAGTGACGAAAACGTTGGACAACTTGAACAGCTGCCAATGCCAATTTCTCCACATGTGAGTATTTTAGCTCAGTTGGATTTAAAGTTCGACTAAGGTAATATATCACATGTTCAGTTCCGAATTCATCTTCCTGAACTAAGACCATTCCAATGGTGGAATGAGAGGCGGCGAGATATAGGAAGTAATCCTGGTTGTAGTTGGGAGGATGCAATAACGGTGCATGGGTCAATGCGTGTTTGAGTGCATCAAAAGATTTCTGAGCTATCTCAACCCAATAGAACGGAGTATTCTATTTCAACAACCGGGTAAAACCCTTTGTAACCTCGGCATAGTTAGGAATGAATCGTAGCAAAAGGTTTGCTTTCCCTTGCAAACTTTGGAGTTGGCAAAGACTCGAAGGAGGAGGCAATTTGACAATAGCTTCGACCTTCGAGGGATCAACGCGAATGCCGACTTTCGAAACTACAAACCCCAGCAATCGACCCATTTCTATACAGAAGACACATTTGTGTGGGTTCAACCGAATCCGATAATGCCTACACCTCATAAAGATTGCTCGTAAATGGACGAGGTGATCAGCTCGATGTAATGAATGAGCAGGCAAGTCATCGAGATAGGGTTGCACAATGTGCTTGATGTCATGAAATGCATAAGACACGACCCTTTGAAAAGTTGCTTCGGCATTCTTGAGCCTAAAAGGTAACTTGCAATAAGCAAATGTCCCCCATGGACAAATGAAAGCTGTTTTTGGTTGATTGGCAGGTAGAATATTGATTTGATTGTATCCGAAAAAACCATCCATGAAGGAGAATATTTCGCTGCTGGCACAATCATCAATGATTTGATTGATATAGGGAGTTGGGTAATTGTCCTTTGGACAGGCTCGATTAATGTCCCTATAATCGATGCATATTCTTATTGTTCCTTGATTTTTGTTAACCGGAACAATATTCGATACCCAATCCATTAACGGGATCGGATAAATGAAACCTGCTTTGAGTAATTTTCAACTTCTGCTTTAATTGCAGCAGCTTTTCTTGGGTGAATCTGACGCAAACATTGCCAGTGGGTTTAGCATCCGGGTAAGTCTTTATTTCATGAACAACAATCGCAGGATCAATACCCGGCATTTCCTCATAGGACCAGGCAAACACGTCGCGAAATTCTTGAAATAGGGCCTTATATATTTGAATTTCGTCATCTATACACGAGGCACCTATATGAATGTTCTCAACAATTCCAGGCTTAACTGAAATGTCAATAGGAATAGTTCGAGAGATGTTTCCCAAATTTAACTCTGAATTAGGATGTTTCATTGGATTCTGACGTTCCTTGACATATTCAGTCATAAAGATTGATGAAAAATCATTTTCAAAACGATCATTCTTGGGTAAAAACGAAGATCTGTGATGGAGATCTTCCCATGGTAAATCATCTACACATAGGATTTCACGAATTTGCTCATCAGAGTGAACAAGTTCAGAAAACGTGATTAAATCTGAGCTTGATGTGAAAAGTGATTCTTCACGGACCACATTCATTAAGTCAATTTCGGTTGAAGATGGGTCGGTAAACGATTGCACGACCTCATACGTAATTTCATATGGACTCAAAGGCATGATATCACCGAATGAGTCTATCTCAGATTCAGAAGGAATGATACAAGGATCATCATAAACAATGGTGTCTGATGTAATCATATGAATGGTTGCAAATGAAGACGATGCGTTGATCAGAGGAAAAGGAAAAGTTCCCAGTAAACCGACATCTTTAACTAGTCCTACTCCAACATCCTTATATGAGATAGTCGTTTTACTGACATGCTGAGTACTTTCAGAAGAGGCTGGGTCAGATGAAAAGTAAGATAGATGGTCTATTGTTACGATCTTTCCATTATGTGGAAACTTTATGACCCGAAAGACCGATGAAACGATAGCTGTCATAGCGTAAGACCAACTTCGACCCAAGAGAAGGTTGTAATCTGGAGGGGCATCAACCACCTCCACATCTAGATTAACGGTTTTTCCTTCAACCCCTATAGGAAAATCCTGTAGAATGCCAAAAGGATGAAACCCATGGCCATCAAAGCCCTTTAGAATCGTCGGGGATTGATTTAGTGAAGGAGAACCAAGTGATCTCCAACACTGTATCGACATAATACACGTTGAGGCTCCCTCATCAATCACAGTTCGATGAATAGGCCTGTTTTTTACTATCACTGGGATCTGGAAAGCCATTTGATGAGGTAAGCGCAGTGTACTATTTTCTAGATCAAAAATTATTAGGTTCGAGTCCTGAACGTCAACAGCTCCTATAGCCAACAAAAGTAATTTACGCTGTGCTGGACATGATTGCAGCACTTCCAGAGCCGACATTGCTGAGGGTGAAACAGCTAAATCCTCAACAATGTTATAGTTCTGAGTCACTCTCGCATGTGGATTGAAAGCTGACTTTCGAAGTATACCCTTGGTGGGCGGTTTGATTACCAAGTCTGGATTAGGTTTCTCGATCTGTAGTGGATCAGAACCGGGAGCTGAGGTTGATGGATTAGAATGAGAAGATTCTGCTTCTTTAGCATCAACAGGACTTTTACTACCATAATCATGCGATCGAGTCGCAGTCCTAACGTGGGACATCATCAGGATGGGTTCTTCATTGGCACTCGAGGAAGAACCTATCATCTTACCATCTTGAGTTGGAAAAGGATCCTTCAAAACAGCAGGCGTTTGGGAACCTTCGACAATCTTCGCAACCTCTGCACGATGAGGGCAGTCTCTTGTAAATGTTCATCGTCACAAATGAGACAAGGATAACGAGGTTTGCCTTTTTCATCATTGTGTTCTGATTTTTCAGGTTTCTCCTTTGAATTTTTGTCTGTTTTATTCTTCTTCTTTCCTTTCTTCTTCCCACCGGATTTTGATTTGGCTGTAGATGACTCTACAACGTGAATATCGGTGGAAATCTTCGCAGAAGGATCTCCTGTCAGGGAATCAGGAAAGGTTATGATAGGAGAAGAATTCTTGGAAGACTTCTTCTTACTTTTAGTGTTAACCGTACCAATCATACCATCGGCGGCATGAGATCCCGAAGGAACTGCAGCGATTTGATTTTGCTTGGGAAGGTCGGGGATTTTCTTATGTAATGTACCTCACTGAGTATAGACCAAGTCAAGGTACTGTGCTTGAGCAATTAATTGCTCCTCAGTAACTACTCTGGCTTTAGCTACATCTTCAGTGATCTTTGGCAACAAAGACTTGACAAACCACTCAGCCAAGATCTGATCCGGAATAAAAACCTTCACTAAATGTCGTCAACGTCTCCACTCTTTAACGAAGTTAAAAATTCCGTGCCATTGTCATATCTGACTGGCAACTGAAAATGAGTTAAAAATGAGGTAGCTAACTGACTAAAATTATAAAAAGTGCCTCGCGGTAACTCAATGTACCACTTAGCCGCAAGGCCAATTAGAGTGCGCTGGAAAAGTCTTAGAGGATTGAATCATATGAAATGGAGTTAGACACACACCAGAGATGATAGGCCATCACATGGTTCGACGGGTCATCTCCTGATTTGCCTTCGAACTTAGGAATATCACTAGGCAACTTATTCGGCACTGGTGGCCAAAACGGAAGATAATTAATGGGATCGTTCGTTAGGCGCGACAAGTCAGGCAAGTCCAAAGTTGCGATAAAAGGAAACTGACGATTAGGGTCCCTAAAACTCTGGGTCATGAGACCAGCCCCAGGAGGAGGATATCCAGGATAACTAGGAAATGGAATTGCATTTGGGATATTGTATCCTCCCGGAAAACTAGGATTAACCAGACCGTACTGGGGTTGTTGAGGTTGTTGATATGTGTACCCAGGGTACGGTTGATACTGATAGACTGGCTGCTGCACAGTAGGACCGAATTGGTATTGTCCCTGGTACAGTTGATAAGTAAATTGTGGTTGACTTGTGACAACCGTATTTGAACCAGGTTGTCCTACAGACATCTGAGCCGAAGTTTGAATCGTGGATCCAGATGGTGGTAAAGATGTCTGAGGAGTAGATACAGGAACAGTAGAAACCGAAGCTGTCGATACTCCAGAAGTAGGTGGGGTAGATTGAACAGATGTTGCGGCAGTTGCAGCAGTCGTTTGAGGCGGAGTACGAGGCGTACTAGGCCCAGGCTGAGAAACTATCGAAGGTACAGAAGTTTGAATATTAGACTGGACTGGTTGCTGGGGTGTACCAGAAACTAAGGGTTGTCCAGTTTGAGATGACAACTGTACATTTGGCTCCAACACCTGTTGAGTTTGCGATGGATCCCACACTATATTCATTCCGGAGTATGGACCCATAACAGGTTGAGAATGTTGAGGACCATAACTGGGTTGACGGTAGGATTGATAATTCAAAGGTACATTTCCTGTTCCTTGAACATACGATTGACCGGAGGGTGGTTGGAAACCTTGGTTCGAGTACTGACCTTGGGGTTGATACCCTTGAGGCACGTACTGATATTGGGGTTGACCTTGAGGTATAAATTGATACTGGGGTTGACCTTGGGGTACATATTGAGTCTGGGGTTGACCTTGAGGAACTTACTGTCCCGTAGGTATGTATTGTCCTTGAGGTTGCCCCCTAGACGTAAATTGGGTACCTTGAGGTTGCCCCCCAGACGATAATTGAGGCTGCCCCCCAGGCGGTAACCAGGCACCTTGAGGTTGAGGATTGGGAATAGAACCTGACATCATGAGAATATCTTCTACGCTCAACGGCTTAGTACCATTGCTTCCAGTTAATAACCCTTGCTCAATGGGTTGAGGAGATGCTCCCGAAAAAGTACCAGAAAGTGACTGATACCCAGAGGGAACAGAGGGACCGTCGTACAAAAAGGATTCGGGCGATTAAGTAAACATGGACGACTGTCTTGACATATTTAACGAAGGATAATAACCTCTAGGTGTTGGGTGATAAGGAACACAAGGTGGTGAAAAACTTAACCCTGGGTTTTTTAAGAAATTAGTCAAAGAAAGATACCAAGTACTGCTCCTAGGTGGACTGTAAAAAATTGATTCACGCTCCCTTAGCTCAATAACAGGTTGATTTTCAGGGATAGGGATGCCTACTTCTTCTTCCGGAGTAGCAAGTTCTTCAATAGCTATAAGTCCAGAAGGAAGATCTTGGGTGATTACTCTTTCTACCCTAGGTGAACCAGGACCACTAGAAGCTGGAGAAGCAAACCTCGATGTCGGAGTAGCAGTAAATTCACTTTTAGGTTCAGATATTTCAGGTTCCTCACCTATATCACTAGTAGATGAAAAGCTACCAGTAACTTCGGAAACAGACACTGATTGTGGATTATAATCTGCTACTAAAGCTTGAAAATCAGGATGTACCACCAAAGAAGACTCTCCTTCTTCAGGTGACCCAACTCTACTGTCTCTAGGAGTTACGAGGACTTTCAAGCCTTCAAGTTGGCTCAGTGAAAACTCAGGAGGTTGGCCGCGAAGTCTACGGGACTTCCTCGGTAATTCAGCCACGGTTAAAAACTTTTAACTACTTCACATGCAAACAAAGTAAAATCTCAATGAAAACCACCTAAAGCCTCTAAAGAACCAAACAAATTTGAATCACACGCCTAAAGAATCTAGGAGATCAAACACACACAAACAGTAACTTTCTGTACTGAAAACACTAGTTGGTGATGAAACCCAACGTCGCAGAGTTCAATACAGAAATGGCGGTTGGAACAGTTACCCCGACAACCTGCTTAATGAATAGACTGGCACAAGTTCCTCCACTTAACCGTGTCGAGGAAGAGAACCCCCTAGAAAATCCAAGTGAGTCTAGCCGACGTCTACTCCAGGTACAGTGGGATCTTCCCACCACTGTCACCTTAGGAAGAATCCTAAAGAATATGGCCACTAAGGTCACCAACTGAAACAAATATACCTGGGGGAACAGTCTATGATTCGATACACACACAAGGGCAGAGTAGCAAGCTCAATCCCCTTGAAGGCTCCTTGACATAATCCAAGGTTTACCAACAAGTGACCCCAGGCTCCTCGACAATGGTTAATCCGAGGTTTACCGTTTTTAATACGTGAATATCTGGCGTCGTTCCCAATGAGGAAGGATTGATTCCCACACTAGTTTGGACACGATCTCGTGCTTCTCCTTTAAGAGGAGCTTTCCCAGAGCATGAATGCATTAATTGGATTTCTTCCCTACCACAAGATACAACTACTTGTTTGTTTTTACTGTCTTGGAGAGTTAATTACTCTCCTACTCCAAGACACTAGCCTAAGCTAAGTTGGTGTATCAGAGCCCTAGAAATAAAAATGTTACTAGATGAATTTCACTTTAAGCGTTATTTTTGTTGGTTTTTGTTTAAGTCAAAAGGTGCGGAGATGAAACTCATGGTATGAAGACTCAACTCAAAATCACTAAAAATGCACCTAAGATGATTTAAACAATCTTTTCTCTTCGATGAACTTCAAACTAAGAAAGAGTTTGAGAATGCAAATACTTTGTAAACACAAATCTTTCTTAACACACAAATTAAAAGAAGAGCTTTTGTCCTTTCCAATGCACTCAAAACGAGACAACTAGTTATTTCACAAAAATTTCCCTTTTTCGTTTCAAAGCACTCAACCACTACAAAAAACAAACTTTTTTCCAAAAGAGATTTTTTATTTTTTATAAAACACTCAAAACTATGCAAAGAACTAACTTTGAGATCTATAAACTATAAAAACCTATTTGAAGTCAAAGCCTACAAGATGTCTTTTTTAAGGATGTTTTACTTAGCTAGATGTAAGCTAAGGACCAATTTATGCAGAATCACAAATCAGTCAAAAACAACCAATTGTGTTTTTTTTTATAAAAATGAAAATCCAAACTTTTAAACACAAGCTTTTCGAAGTTTTATAAAGAGAAAACACAAAGCGGATTCCTCAACAAGGGGAGATTTCATAAATGGTCAGACTCATAAGAAGGCTGGTAGACACCAAGGTGATCTGAGGTCCCTACAGCTTCCAAGCTTAGAGCTACTACAAGACCAAAACGAAAAACAAACCCAACAAGCAAAACTCCTAGGAATTTCACCTAAAACACTAACACTAATGAAATCAACCTAAGGAAAGCTTCTAAAAGGTTATATGCAGGTCTGGGCAATGGATAATAACTTCTAAACAAAAACTAAGCTAACTAACAGAGGAAATCTTAGGTTTTTCAAAATTTTGACAGGGTCTGCAGGCCCGCAGTTAACACAGGTGCGGTACCGCTCTGTGCTAAAAGCAAAAGTGCGGATAAGTACGCACTGTGTCAAAAGGCTAGGGTGCGGTCCTCTCCCAAAGCTATGAAAAACGAAAAATAACCCTGGATCTACAAACTCTACCCAATTCCACACACAACAAGCCAAAAACAGAAACAAAAAACACAGTTTCTCAGGTCAAAGTAAAAACAAGGAAAAAATCAAGTCCCCAGCGGAGTCGCCATTTTGTCACACGGAATAAGTCGATCTTGCGGACAAGATAGACCTTCCTAGAATCTAAAGAAGACCTAATGACAAGCAAACCAATCACACACTATCTTTCTCTAAATATGCTTTTATAAAAAAAGGCAAACAAGTGTTTTAGGCCTACCTTAGGTCCAACGCAAGTTTGTGGATGCCCTCGCTCCTTCGATCCAGATGATCTCCCTTATTGCGAATCTGCAAACACAAACAAGCAAACAAATTAAATAGCACCTGAAAAGCCAATATCATAAAACATATTTAACATGGAAGTCAAGGAGTTCATGAAACAAATAACATGAGACCATTTGTTGAGAAAAATGAGTTTGATTGTATTAATTCAAAAGAAGAAGAACTTTACAACCTGTGCCTTGACGTTGTACAAGCTCCTCCCAGGGTCCAGCAAGAAGTCTCCTCTACTTTGACAAGTTTCACTCTCTTCCCAATGAAGCCAAAAAGGTATGTGATCTCTCCTCTTAAGCTCAACTAGGAAGTCTTAATTTCACCAGCATTTACCCTAAAAAATGTTCAGCTTCTAACCTCCCTAGCAACCAGCCCAATGCCTGAATTTATAGTTCAATGGAGGGAAGTTACTAGGTCCTCCTTCAAAGGGATAAAGCCCTCCTCCAAAGGGATAGCTCCTCTCATCAAGGGATTAGCTCCTTCTCTTTTGGGATGCATGAACCACCTAAGAGCGGCCAATCCACGTCAAAATTCCTTCTAGAATCATCTAGAATTAACCCAAAGTGAGTTTTTTAGAATAAACTTGCGCCTTTTTTACTTTCACAGGGGTCTGCACCCACACCTTTAGGGACAGAGTGGGCAGGTCTGCAGTTTTTGTTAACAGAAGGTGCGGGACCGCAGGCAATAGTGAGAGAAAGTGCGGAACCAGAGTTTTATTGATTTTCAATGTCTTTCTCTCATTTTCAAAGCTTGACTTGAAGAGCTGAGGTCTGAGACTTGCCTAGGAGGACAGTAAAAGTGATGATAGACCCATACTGACTGCAAATAATCATGGTGACGATATTTTTGTGTAACACTAGTGGAAGGGTTACCTTGAGGTAAACTAGCCCCTCTAGGAAAATAACTAGAGGAAGACATCGCTCTAGATATTGGACTATACTTGGCTTAAGAAATACTAGAAGTAATGTTTCCACCATGCTAGTTAGGATCAGGAAATGATCCTCCCCACATATTTCCCAAGGTTGTTATACCCATACTAGGAACATGGCAAATAGGTTGAGAAAAACTAATAGGAAAGGTTCTCGATCCTATAGGTTGCTAAGGGTTTGATTCCATGGTTATAATAGATGAAGGAATGGGCACAAAATTATTAGGGAAATTTGTGGGAGTCATAGAAGAGATGAGTGGTATACCCCAAGAGGATGTGAGAGGTGTTTAAGGAGGTGTGGTTTCTCCCACACTAAGTGCTAGAAATAATACATAGCAGTAGAAACTATAGATGCAAAGGGTAAAGGAGAATTGACCTTATACATAGGTAGTAAAGAGAAGGGACTTTAGATGTAGGTAGGTGTTGACCCATCCATATTCAATCGCATTAACTTTGGTCCTGATGGGTCAGTCAAAGGTGGATTAATAGGATAGGTAGAATTATCTACAATTATCTCAATAGATATTAAATCACTACCATGAGGACCAAGAATATATTACACAACTAGAGGTTGGTGTGTTTTTTGAGCATCGACAGGCACCTTATGAGCAAGAGTCAACAAGTCACCTCTCATTGGAGATAAACCCAAAATTCGAAGTGATAAAAAACAACTGGATCCAACTAGGGTGAATTAATAGTTTTAAATAAATCAAGTTAGTACAAAAACCTCTAAGTAAAAATTATTGAATCAAACCAAAAAACTCACACTAGAAAATCCCCAAAAGGTAGTTACAGGAAATCCAATCCTAATACTATGTTTTAGATGGCCTTCTCAAAGAATTCTTGTTTGTGCGGTCTGATCTCTACAAGCATAATTGTCTATAGGAAGGTAAGGTAGATTGATGGTTGCTACCTGCAACCACAACCTATAGGGTGTTTTTCCTAGGAATGGCCACTAAAGTAACTTTGTCACACGAGGGTGCATGAATCTTGGGCTTCTAGGTAGTTAGCCATCAACACAATATTTCCTGCCATGATTTGGGTAACCACGAGGGGAACTGCTCACACTATTACCTAATCCTAACCCGCTCTTAAATAGGTTTCTAACGCACTCTATTTTTTACCATGGGATTATGGAGGATTTTTCACTCCCTGTAGAAAGCTACTAAATTTGTTTTGATGCCTTGGATTAGTTTACTCACACACCTCACTCCAAAACCCTAACCTATGCTAATGTTGGTGTACTATAGTAAAAATTAGAATATGAGTCTTGTAAATTTTATTAGAGCATTTATTTTAGTGCTTGTTATTTACTCAATTGGGTAGTGGCATGAAACACAGATGGTGTGGTGGAATCTTGTTAGTTACGCCCTAATGCAATGATATGCAAGATTCACTTTTCAATTAAATGAAAGATAACTATAGTAGGGTAAGAGTCTTTTCAATTTTCAAAAACAAAAAAAAAAATTCCTACCAAATGCACCTCTTAGTTATCCTAAAGCAAAAACCCCAAATTTGTAAAAATTCAAACCCAAAATACAAACCAAGAAACAAAAATATGAAAAAAGGAAAAAAATTCCCAAGATAGAACACAAAGCACTCAAAAAGCATCAAAACTTGGAATACAAGCCAGACAAACACTCTCAAGAAATCAACAAGAAAGCCAAAAAGTGGAAAGTAGAAGGAAATGCAAACAAGCTTGGGTTGTAGCACAATGTCTTAATGACAGGCAATGTTCTACATTGTCAAAACCAAACACTAAATCAAAGATATTATTAACAAGGAACAATAGTAATAAATAATTTCAAATTTGATAATATAAGAGTAGATCAAAATTGCTCAGAAAAACCATTTTAGTGATGACTTGCATAGCCACAACCAATTGAAGACAAAAACACCACCAAAAGCAACAAAAACAAGCAATTTCATTGGATTAAATACTCAACAAACAGAAAGCACCCAAAAAAATCCAAAATGCACCAATCAAATGCACATATAAAGCAGAATATCAACGATAGGAAAATTAGCAAAAATAGACTTGAAAAGAGAGATCTAAATCTTGAGGAGAAAAACTTGAAAAGTGAAGCACAAGAAGGCTTCAAAGGAACCCTAAAGTTTGGCTAATGAATAGATTAGTATCATAATCGAAGATAAAATTCCTATCTGATACAATTATCAAATACTAATGGTAGAGCTAAACAAATCTAGAAGATTCAGAGTTGATTGAATCACCCATAGTTCAAATTCAAGCAATACACTTTCAATAAAAACACCAAAAATGATAATAGCTCAGTTCTAGTTCAATACAAAGACTCTAATTCATATCTGAAATATATATGAAATAGGGGTTCAAAATAATATATGATACATATTTAAAGTATAAAAACCAATATACATAAAAATCTAAAAAATAAGAGAAAAATGTTGAGGACAAATGCCCCAAAACCAACCAAAAGCAGTTTGAAGTAAACCTTAAAACGTAAAAACCAAGAGAACTAATGGAATATAAGAGAAATAAATCATATCTAAGGTAGACATGAACTATAAAAAATAGTGAAAGTTAAAATCCAAAAAGAAATGACATGATCTGAGGAAAAGAACCTCAAAAAATATAGTGAACAGCTTGGAAGAAAAACCCTAAAATTGGAAAATGAATTAGGAAATAAGCTGATTTTTAAATCATCCATAAATTCCTTATTTAGAGTCAAGAGTTTTATTGGAGAAATTTATACACAGCCATGAGGAGCTATTGTTCCATAGTCTTGACCCTGACAAGACTACCAGAAAATAGAGGTGTATATGGCAAGAATAAAAAAAAATCAATGAATCCTCATACAAATCAATCAAATTGATCATTCATGCATAGATGCTCTATCTAGTGTTTGAGTTGAGCACCTAAAATCATTGTAGTTTGGTGTCAAATGTTGGACTTGATGTCGATAATTCCCACTCTGGATGAGAGATCTTGTCCCCTACAATACATGTAGAACCTACACACAATCACCGCCAAACAAGGAGCATAAATGGCCTTTCAGAGAGGACCGTCAGCTTAAACCAATAAACATAAACATGAATAACAAATTATACATTCAAATGTAATAGGAGGGAACATTCACTTCTATTAATAAGAAAATAGAAACAAAATGTATACCATCAACAAATGAGATCCTCTCCTCAATCATGTAGCATGTTCTCCTTCTCCCATTATAGATATATCTCGCGCTATCGTGTAGATACTAGATATCCACTTTTTCCACTTGGTGAGATTACATAGGTTCATTCTATCCTCTAGGACAATGTATATAGACACCTTGTTGCCTGAGAAGCAAGGAAACTTCTAAATTAATGTAACCCTAGCCAACTCATACACAAGTGGGTCAAGTTGATGTCATTGGGATTGACAAAGTCTAGAAACCTTTTTCACAATTATGACATTTTTATGAATTCTCAATTGTGAAATAATTATTATCTCATAATTATAAAATTTTGACAAAATAATTATGAGAAATAACTTAATCATGTAATTCCACCATTTTAACCTGGAATAAATCTCACATAAGTAAACGAAAAGTTGAAACGGGATGCATTATAGCCAGCAACTAAGGTAAGTTGAACTTTGGTTTCTAAAACTATAATGGAGTGGAAAATAGGGTTATAACACATCACTGGGTAAGTTTGTGTAATATGTCATGTTTATAGATGGATTCTCAAGGAATACATGGATACATTTCCTCAAGGAGAAATCTGAAATCTTTCATAGGTTTAAAGAATTTAAGGCTCTGGGGGAAATTTGAAAATGAAGAATATTAAGGTAATGAGGATAGATAATTGTGGAGAGTTCTACAAGAAGGAATTCAAAGAGATTTATAAGAAGTGTGGTATAGCATAGAAGAAGACTAGTCCATACACACCTCAGTAAAATGGATTTTCAGAAAGAATGAACATGATGTTGATGGAAAAGGAAAGAAACATGCTTAGTGGTGATGAGTTAGGACAAGAATTATAGGTAGAGGCACATGATACTGCATCTTACCTATTTAACATATCACCTTCATTAGTGTTGGAGGATAAGGCTCCACATGAGGTACGAACTAGAAAAATCCCCTCTCTCACATCTCATGGTATTTGGATGTGATGTAGATGTACATGTTCCAAAGGAGAAAGGAACCAAGTTGGTTAGTAAATGTAAAAGGTGCATCATTATTGGGTATAAGGATGGTTTAAAAGGTTATAAGCTTTGGAACCCATAAACAAGGAACATTGTGTACAATTGAGATGTGGTGTTTAGATTGGTGAAATATGTTATTAAACATGAAGTCTTACCAAAGAAAAAGGAACTAGACAAGATAGAGTTTGAACTAAAGGAGGAAGAATTAAAATCAACAACAAAACAAGAATTAGAAGAGGAAGAGCCATACACTCTAGTTTTTAGGAGATCAATTCAAGAGAGAAGGAAACCAGAGAGGTATAGTCCATTTTATTTTTGTTTAAACTTTTCTTTATCTATTACTGATGATGATTTCATAACTATGTTGATGGTGTTGGATCCACTAACATTCAAAGGATCTCCCTGATATGAAGTCCCAATTAGACCTCACATCATTTGGTGTAGTATCCCCATGCGAAATACAACTCGGTTGCCAAAGTAGTGGATTTTAATGGCATTCGTTTGTCTGCAATAACACATAAAGTGGTGCATTCGTGACTTTTGTGAACAATTGTATGAATCTATGAAGGGTCAAATGAAATGTATGAAAGGTTCTAACACACGAAGGGAAAACGAGTGAGGCCCCTAGAAGCCTATGATAGTATGGAACTTGAAAGGAACCCACAATCATAAAGACATTAGGAATTAGCTTGCAAAATAGTTCGCATGTTAACCATGACGGAAATAAACAACTGCACACATTCAATAAGATTCATACTAATGCAAACAAAATAGTTCATAAGAGTTGGCATAAGTGAAATAACATATATTGCAAACATAACAAGAATAGTCCTACTATATTCACAACATATGCATGAAAACGTGTCGACCCTGAACTTTTGTTTAAAGGGAAAGTTCCAATCATACATATACCATTGATGAAACACTAGCCCCAATAGTGGAACATCTAGTCTAAACCTTATCCTCCAATGAAATATACTCCCTCTATGCTTCGGAGAAGAGAAGGTTCTCAACAAAACCCATTGCTTTGGCAACCAGGTCATATTGCAGATGGTGCTCCTACACCTAATGGTGTGAGGTCTAATTGGGACTTCATATCAGGGAGACCCCCTAAATGTTGGCATGTCTATCACTGTCAACATTTTTGGCACTAAAAGGAGGTCCAGATGATAAGATTACCCATGAATTTTTTTTTAACTTTTCGTATCTTTAATGGATTCTTCCCATATCTTAAATCTGACATGTTTTTCAAGATCCGCAAATCTAAAAGTGACTACTGGAATAATCAATGACTTGTTGAATTTGAAATTTGATGGAGAGGGTGAAAAAAACATTCATGGGCACACCGCTTGCTTTCTTGAATTTCTCACTAAGCACAATATTCACTACAAGGATGTTACTTGCAGGTTGTTCATTCTCACATTTGAAGCGAACATCAATGAATGGTGTTACGCATTTCCCTCCGCTTTCATACACTCTTTCGAACATCTTATCAAAGAGCTCTACCATGCCTTTGGAAGGTATGCTCATGCCCCCAAATCTGCAATGAAGGAATTTGTTGTTCAAGTGACTCTTTGTCTACCCCTCATCAATCATATCCATTTACGTATGATGAGGTTGGAGAACATGAGAATCCATCTGTTGATCTACCACCATCTCCTCCCACCTCACATATTTAGAATTGAAAGGCAAGTTTGGACTATGAGTTTGATTTTTTTGATGATGTTCTTTCTCCTCACCCTCCATTAGTTGATTCTTGTGGTCCTCCTAGTTGTGAGTTCTTGTGTTCACCAGTTCCAATTGTTTCTTATGATGATCCTGAGGATCAAACTCAGGATGGATTTAGTTTTGACTAACCAACTTGTTATATCATTTATGGTGAGTATATGTGGGATTTTATCTCTAAACAAGAATATATGTTGCAAGTTGATGTTACTCCTTGTTCACCCCTCCATCATTATCTTGACATATTTTGTGATTCTATCAAACCTATTGAACCTTTCAAATAATTATTTTATGACAATGTTATTTTTGATCATACTCAAAAATCGTGGAATATCAGTTTTACATCTGAACATGGAGAGGAAGAATCTTATTTTCAAGATCTTTCGAATCAATCATCTGATCATTCTCAAGATATAGAGGGAAAATTAATTTTTTTAAATCTTCCCCTCTTAATGATTCATTATATCAAGAGGATGACACTATTTCTGATGATGAAATTTCCGATCATGGTTGTCATAATCTATTCATTGATTCATCTGGTCACGACTTTGATTTCCATTGTTGATCTTTCTAAGCCATCAGTTTTTGATGATCCATCTTCTACTGTCATGGAACTTCTGCAAGTTTGCAAGGCACTTCAGCACGAGATGATGGTTCTTTTACGTTCTTGTAGCCTTTAGGCCCGTTCTAGTCCTAATCAAAATAACCCTTTATCTTTCAAGGATCCTCCTGATTTGATCGGGAAAATTGAAAACCCATCTCTATCTCAATTTTCGCATCCTCCATCTATTTTGCATGATCCTATATCTCGAATATTGGAGGAGATGCCAAGAAAGTTCGATTGTGAAACATAATTTTCCCTCTTTCTTTACGTTTTCAAATTTTAAAAGTTTGAAAGATTTCTCTTTCATCTCTTGTTCTTATGATGTACACATGCACCATCATGCATTAGTAGAATGATTTGCATGTGCTTTCCCATCATACTTTTATGTGTGCACTTTCACTCTTCAAATGTGAAGGTATGCATCGAGTCATCTTTCTTGTATGTTTTTGTGCTTGAATAGATTTCTTGATATGGATTCCCTCACCCATATAGGTCAGTCTATGCATTGGTGGTTACACTAGAAGTTTCATCTTATGTAAGCTTGACCTATTCTTGGTTAGTTTAGGAGTAGGAGTAGTTCGTTTGTTTTGTTTGTTTATCTTGTTTTGATTTACTTTCTGTCCTACCCATTTCCTTTCCTTTTGTTGGAGGACTTCTTCCACATGAGACTGTGTTTGGGTTCTGAAGCAAGCATGGTGAAGTTCAGGAGGAAATTGTGATATTGTCAATGCTTGGTTATATATTTATTCCCTCTCTCTGTGTGTATCTTGCAACTTTTAGTCGATGATACACTGCTGAAAAATATGTTCTTTTCCGAGAAAACCATAGTGTAATCATGATGCTTAAATCTATAACCAAGACCACCTACATTAATTGGTTTTATTATTGTGAAGTTTTTTCTTGTCGACTAAGTTTAGTAGAGTAACGACGAGAGGAAACATTACCAAGTGAACTATATTGCAGAGGTATAAATATCCTTCTTTGAAGGGAAAACCTCTACTACTCACAATAAGTCAGGATCCCTCTACCACCTTATTAAATCAATAAGGGCCTATGCATAGTTCTTTGAAAAACATAAAAGGAAAAAAATAATAAAAGGAAACAGAAGAGAAAGGCTTCCTATGCAGAGAGGTGTAATAAGAAACATCATCAGGGTACTGTCTAGGCTCGCTGTCAGTGGAGAAATGTTTGTGTCCCTGAAGTGACTCCATCGGGGTACTGTCTAAGCTTCATGGTAGTGGAGCAAAACTAGATATGAAAACAAATACTCTGAAAATCCTGCTTCACTTGTGTATTTATACACTCCTCGTCCCTAATCAAAAAAACTTTCCTTGTCTTGCCTTTGTAGTGTGTCGCCGATGAAGAGAATGGTAGGGACTATATCTTTAAAAATTGGTTAGTATAGAAGATATGGTATTCAGTGAACTAAATAATACTTCCTAAAGAGTTAGACCTGGTTTACATGAGCTAAGATCCATATAGAGAACTAGACTTCTAGTAGTGTGTCACAAAGTGTTGTAGCCACTACAACGACCCTCCAAAATTTTGCCCATGCTTTGATTTTGGAGCCTCCATTTTGTCCATAGGAGCTTATCTTTCGTTGTTGTAAAGTATTCATGTTGTGATCAAGACTTATATTTTCATGTTGTGCTTGTGATTCCGTGTTTTAATCCCAATCTGAACCTTTACAGTCACAAGCAAGCTTCTGACTTGACCTTGCAGCATTATTGGGCGTGCCTCCAGAAACTACACAATCTTGGAAGGTAGGCCAACCTTAATGATTGGAATTTTTCAATATAGGATGGAAGGTCTAACTTGAGCTAAAAAATTGTGTAGTCCTGGATGGAAGCCTAGCCTTGAGCCCAAAAAAAGTACAAAACATCTCTTCCGCTCAAAAAATGCACATTGCAATGATTCAATAAATTGCCAAGTCCTTGGGAACTGTGTAATCTTACTTTGCAGTGTGAATGGAAAGTTTTCCTAAAAAATGAAAAAAAATAGAAAAAGAAAAAGCAAAAACCATCCCTAGAAAATAGGGAGTGGCTAATTAAGTTTCCCGAAGGATGACACAACTTGTTATTTTTGGAATTCCATCGTGTCACTTCTTCCTTGATTCTAAGCATGTGCGGCATAAACCCTAATCAATCTAAATATACATAATGGACACTCCTAAGGTCATTTTTACGTTCTATCTTGGAGCTATAGCCTTCCAAAGGAGAATAAGGAGCCTTTGGTGGAGTTTGTGGCGCTTTTCTAGGTGAGCTTTTCTTTTGTCGTCTTTTGTCACTTTCTTTGTCCCTTTTTGTCGTTTCTCTTATGTGAGTGTTATTTTTATTGTTTATTTTCAAGGTTGCTTTTGTTTTAACTTATATTAGCTTGTACAAGTGTTGGTCTAGTCCATCATTTGCATTCTACAAGTATCGCATTAGTTTTCTTGTTTTTTTCCATTAGTGGTCATCATTTCAACGACTGTCCATGCATGTTTGTTTTTCCTTTTCTATGTTGTCTACACTTGATTTTCACTTATCCATCCATCCTTAGTCAGATCTACACTCTCACTTACATCATCACTCAGATCTACCATTTTTCCAAACTCTTTCCAGGTGGATCTGCCCTTCCCTTGGCTAACAATTGCCTTGTCTAGTTGGTCATTACACAATTCCAAGGCTCAAACTTGATGCTTGGCATATGATATTACACAATGCATAATACCTAGTTAGCCGAAATACACATTGTGCAGTTCCAGGGCTCAAGCCTGTCCCTTGGCCACTGAGACTGCACAATGCACATCCTCCACCTCGGTCTTCCCAGTCAAACACAGTGCAATGTGCAGTCTCTAGCCTCAATCCACTCCCATCGCTGTTGATACTGTGCAATGCATAGTTCAGGTAGCGAGTCTCCCTCCTCCACCTCAAAAATTGCATAATTTTCCTTTTTAGTCCAGTGATTGTTGCTGTGATATTGCTTTGCGAGTCATTTTTCTAAAGCTAATTCATGTTTTCCATGAGTGCTTTTCCTCCTACATGTATTTCAATTGTTATGCACATCTCTTCATCAATCACTAACATCATGGAACCAAAGAGATCTTCTTTAAAGGACACCACATAAAGTAATATTGGTGATGTGGTTCAAAGTATGCCAATGAACTTTCCAACTTACTTAGATACTCAAATGTTCATACATAAATAATCAAATATAACATGGTAGAAAGTGAATGAAGCATTCTTAGCAAGAAGCTTCAAAGAGGACCTTGAAGATTTGCAGTTGTATATCATTGTCCAAAGTTCAAGGTTACATAAGATTGCATGAAGGTATCTAGATTTCCCATGTGCAAACATTGTTAGCTAGATAATTTCTTATATACATCTAAGAACTATGACTCTAAACAATGCTAGCGAACAATGGCACCAAGGATATTGTCAAAATCTAGGTGAAAGAGCCATCAAAGTTCCATCAGACACCCACCAAAACCTATAAGACAAAATCTCTTAGGAGGGCCTATCAGCTCTTAATAATTCTATGTTGTAGAATCTATGGTTAGCATAATACTACGACCTTCCCTGAAGCGTGGGCATTCTTACTGAACTAGGTTGTGAATGAAGGAAGACCATTCAACTAGTAAAATGTATTGGCTCAATAATTGAGGATCCATGTAGCTAATTCCATAAATCCTCCCAAGGGAAAGAAAGCCATATTTTACATATTTTCCTACCTACTCGATACAATTTGCACTCACAATACATTCCCTCACATGAATTGGACTTGGACTCCAAGCGACCTTGTCGTGCATATCTATTGCAAGCTGCTTTTGAAGTGAAGACATAGAGGAGTAATAGAAAAGTTGGTTGATCACTTCCTCGTTTTGTTGTATAAGGTGATATTTGAAGAAGAGCCACCTTGCATGTCACATGGGGCAATGGGAGAAGTGTTGAAGATAACATATTGTTTTGCCTCATCGGGGGGCACTTTCCTCAAAGTGTTCAGTGGAAAAAAGTTTATACATATTTTATCGAATCATGCCACTGATATATTATTCATGCAATAATTTTTATACAATATCTCCACACGATTTTCAGCAATTTTTCACAAGAAGAAGAAAGCACCTTGGCCCACTCTTCCTATAAAGATCAAATTGTACAAAATCAAGAATCTACAAGTTGCAAACACCAAAGGAAAGGCAATAGATAAATTTGCATTTGGTTGTTTGGACTTCAATCCATATGATCCAAGGAATTTTTTCAAAGACCACTATGCGAGGATTAATTATCAGTGGCTAAGAAGGACCTTTCATTGACTTGAGAAGGAAGCATGCAAGAATTGTTATAATGCCTCCAAGTCCCATGAACCAATTAGCTTTCCTAGAACATTACAGGTTACTTCGTAGAAATAATTCACTGTAGAGGCATTACCAATAGAGAAACACAACCCAGTGCACAAAAACTATAAGAGGAAGGTTGCATATAGCTATTGAGTTTCCTTTTTGTCCATATTTTTATGATTTTTATCAAATAATTTTATGCTTGTGACTAGTGTTTTTAATCATTATTATCTAATTAAGTTTATAGTTAGAGGCATTCAGTGGAAATGGCTATTAAATTATGAATTATTCCTATTAATTAATTTGAATAATGTTTTGCGTAAATGTCAATAATAATATGCCTTCTTAGTGGAAAAAGAATAAGTCATGTACTAGCAGTGCAAGAATGCTTCCTAAAACACATTCGAGTATAGATTCATCTCATGAACAAAAGAAATAGCTTGAATTCAATGACAAAGATGGAGAACTATGTTTTGCACCTTTTTCCAACTCTCAAGATGGTATTGTACACAAAGATTACTGAACAACACCCACATAATGGACTTTTTATGGTAATGGTCGTCATTGGTGAATTGCTATAATCGTTGTCAAGAAATCTTGGAAATAAATTGTATCTAATATTGTTGTATCAATGCCTGATACTAATGTAACAATTAATAAGAAATTACAGTTTACTATCCCATGGGCCATGCTTTCATATCGTTTCTACCTTTAGGGTACAATTCCTAGAAATAAAGGTTCTTAGTTTCATCTGACAATGATCTATTTTGAGAAGAAAGATCTCATTACATCAACAACATGTCGAAGTGTAATGGTTGGTTCTCTTTCTCATGCAAATAAGCATGTCCAAGCTGAAAAGAATGGTTCAACTTCTATTATTGCTCTGGATTCATGGGTATTCCTACCAGTATTTCATACACATTGCTTCCCCTATGCTTGCATCTTAGATTAAATAATTGTCACAAATGATAATCGAGCCACAAGTTTATTAACCCTAGAGCCAAGTAGGCACAAGTGTGCAACGTGTTTCAGGGAATTCTACAAAATGGAGCACCTTGTGGAGCACATGAAATTGGCTCATCATTCTGGAAACGAGCCCATATGCAGCATTTTCCATAAACATTGTGGATTTTATGATTCATTAAGGGAACATCTTGATGGTCCTCTGCCTAAGGCTAAATGCTCTGTAGAATTCAGTAAAAGGGGGTGTTAATTGCATTTAACTTTTTTGGATAGCCCGGAAGCAACCTCCATTCATAGGGAAACATGGTAAATGCAGTTTGCTTCACCATCCAAAATGGTTCATAGAAGGAGACTTTGGTATTGGAGTGCTCAACTGGATCTTAGCACAGACCCTGGAACCTTCTATTCACATATCTACGCGTCTCCTTCAAGTGGTTGATCTGGATGATGAAGGGCTGAAGGTCGCCAGCTGTGAATTGCTTCTGCGAGCCGTGTGATGATGTCAAATTACTTCCAGAGGCCAGGATTGCACCAACTCAAACTCGAAATTGGAAGAAAATCTTCTTCTTCTAATTTTAATTAATTTATATTAACCAAAAATCATAAATTTATATGATACGTAACAATCGATCCGTTTAATTAGATCAACACTACCACTATACAAGGGAGATTGTTGTACACTAATATGGGATCATTGGGATCGAAGAAGAACGCTAGGCTACGTGGAAATTAAACCTATACATTGTATTATTTTCATAGTTTGTATTTCAATTGTGTCACGGGAGGAATCTAAGCCCATTGGAATGATCCCTTGAGGGGACCACTGGAGCCCAACAATTAATTATTTAGCATCCATGTAATTTGGTTTTAGTAGCAATATGATTTTGCAATTAATTTATATTTTCTAAGCTATTTCGAATTTCTCAGATGGGGTGTTACTTTGATTTTTATAGTAAGATTGAGCTGATTGTTCGAGCCCATCAGCTAGTTTGTTACCTAGACTACTTATGATTTATTTATTCTATTACATTTTATTTCCTATAAGTGTGAGTCAATTCGTTGCATTTTATTACATGCTTGTGTAATTCATTTTACTATGTTTTATTTCCTGAATTGTGTAGTGTGATTTAAACTCTGCTCTGCCATTTCATGATTTATTAATTGCATAGGTTTGATAAATTCAATGCCAATTTCATTTTAGGATTTCTTTATGTTCCACTAGTTAGATTAAAAATAGAGTAGACTTAACAAGTGCTTTGTTTCCCATTTTCACTAATTGCCATGTTCTCTTTATTATATAACAAAAAATATTTTTAGTCTGTAGGAATTCAAGACGGGGACAAAAATAGTATAAGAGAAATAAGGATCTCATTTGATTTTCCATTCATATTGTTTGGAACTTATAAGAAACTTACATCACTACATGGAATTTATAATGTTATTTTAAGAACACAACATTTATTTAAATACCAATATTAGTTTGAATACATTTTTAACATAAGTAAAGTGTCCAACAACTTGAATATATCCTCGCTCAATAATTTAATTTCTGGATTGGATATTTCTATACCCTTATGATTCCTTTCCAGCATCATTCAAAAGAAGAATTTTAAGTACAAATTTTAAAATTGTTTGAAATTGAATTTGTTTCATGCTTTCATATTTGAAGCGTAACTGTAGTCTTTTAAGAAGCTTTGCATTCTATATTTTGTTGCAGTGTGTTTACTTTGGAATGTCTTTTCTTGAATGATTTCATTTTAGAATTTTTTTTCTCTTACAAATCCCTGAGGTCATATTATGGCATATATTGTGCTACGTCTCTAAGTCTTACAACCCTGGATTGACAATTTAAATGTGGGTGTAAATATAACATTTATACCTCCCAACATTTTGGAGCTGTTGCCAGGGAGGCATTGTAGGATAAGGCCTCATGATTTGTTATGCTTTTTCTTTGCAGTTGAATTTTTAGATTAATGAGATTCCCCTTGCTTGCTAAAGCATATTGGACGACACTGCCAGAAAGCTCACAGGCCAATTTTTCTTTACTGCAAATGAGTGATTTTATTTACTGCAAAGTGTGGTTGTTTTCTTTACTGCAATTGAGATTAAATGATTTATTTTTTCCTGCTTTTACCATCACAAGGAAACTAGAGGGTAGAGATGATGGTAAGACATGAGTGAAGAGCCTTGCATCCACTTTTGTTTGAGTCACTCGAAAGTTCAGTTGTCTAAGTAAACAAAGATTTCAAGTTTGGTGCTAGCAAGACTTTCCAGCTAACAAGAAAATGTCAGGAAGTGTGATGCTATTCCAAGAATTATCTCAAATTATAGCAAAAGCTAGGGTCTCTACTTCAAAGAAAGATCACATATTGGCATCAATTAGAGAAAGGCTTATTCCTTTGGAAGAGAAGATTCATGAAGATCAGGAAGATCTTCCTAAGGTGACCGATAAGCTATGGATTATGCATGATGAGGAGAATCCATTGGAAGAAGAACATCTATCTGATCCGGCCTACACTTTAACGAATATACAAGGAAATGTGGATGATTTACATGATGTGCTAGTTGTTTCTCATGAATCAAGTAACCAAGAGTATATGGATCCCATAGAATCCTGGTTCCAAATGACTGTCAGTATCCTGGCAAATTGTAGCATCACATCAGTTAGTGCAGTTGGTACCTCATGTTCTGGTATTTTCTCCTATATACTTTTCAAATTTGAACATGAGTATAATTTTCCTTCTATTGCACACATAAATGTGTTGGAATTACTCATTTACTTAAAATGGAGTCTTCTGTTTTTTCAGGTAGAGTAGCGTAGGAGAGTAAATTAATGCCATGAATAAAATATGTTACAATAATACTATTATGGTTTTGATTCTTAAAGCATTTCCACTGAAACTGATTTTGATCCATATTAGTTGTTAACACACACATCTCTAGAAAATCTTGTTGAGTATGGTTCACTCTAATACCTCATGATTCTGCAAAAGTAACAATGATTAATTTCTCTAATGAGTTGTCATCTAAGATATATATTTTTCAGTTTCCCTTAGAAGGTACTATTGGAGAGCCCCCTATGGTGGACCACTCTTGTAAAGGATCATAATGAGTTTTCCATGAGAACAATAGCATTATTAACTCAAAGAGTATTTCAGTCATTATCTAGGATATTTTTAATAAGTCTTTGGGGTATAGGAACTAGCTAGTAATGATTAGTAATTAAAAAAATTTCACGCCATCCCGTACACGTAAGGAGTAGATATGTTTCCCCACTTAGTAATTAACCTTTAAGGTTAATCATAATCAGAGTTTACAAGAGATTTAGGGAAGGATATGAGGTCTCGTGATGAGTCGACCTACCACGATCATCAAACCTAACATTCATGACATTGCGGCTACCAGTCACCAAGCCAGATTAATGGATTTCAACCAAAAAGTTGGAAGATAGGAGGTCTCATCATGAGCTGACCTGTTCATCCATGATATTTCTTGTGACTAGCACTGCCATCAGCTAGTTACCAAGCTAGGACATTGGACTTGATCTAAAAGTAAAAAAAGATAACTCTTAATATATATCTAATATGTGGGACACATGCATTTTGTTGGGTTAAAAGACATCCCTGCTAAGGTTATAGACACCTGTGGGCAGCAGAGCCATGTTTGTGGCATTAAGGTTAATTGCATACTAAGATTTACTTGGTTATCCTTCTCTTTCCCTGAAACGCATCATTTTCATTCTTGGAAAATGGTTTTAAGACGATTTGAACATGATGCTTTGAGTTCTATTTCTCAAAAATCATGAATCTGTAATGATGTGGTACCCTTAGTGAAGGTACTTCATTGTACTTATTAAGAAGAAATTCATTTTTCATATAGATGACAATGAAATTTAAAATGTTCAATAAAGAGGTTTCTAATTGGTCCTAGAATGTTTTGTAATACTAAATTTTTATTTCCCTTTTCTAGTATCATAACTCACTTTAATTTTCATGGTAAATAGAGTCATAAATTACCAAATGATGACTACTCAGAAGGTGTTTATTGACAACCATGTGTATTGATTGTGGTTTCCTCTAAATACATGCTACATAGTCTAGGTACAAGATTTCTATAGTAGGTGCGGAATCATTTGGTAGTCTTCTTCAAATTGCACCTTTTTAGCAAAAAATTAATTTTCATTATAAGACTCTCGGCACAAAAAAAATAGGGAGCTCATTTGGAACAAGACAATAGGTATGCGAAATACTCTTTTCTCCATAATGTCTACTTTATGTACCTGATCTTGTTACATTCCTACAATCGACACTTTCATTAGAGATGTAATGTGGTTTTACCTGGCATTATAGTAGTTATGTTGTAGGCTAATGAATGATTCAAAGTACTAGACATCTTCATCTTTACTTTCTGAAATGTTTTCTAACACTCTTATTGGGAAGCGTAGTTTGATCTTTAACCATTTCCCCTACCTTCTTTCATGATTTTATAATTTAATGGTTTGGCTTGCATGAGGACATGGAAGAAGATTAGCGTGGGGGGATGTTGAGCAGCCTTTTTGTTTAGATTCTTATGATTTTTATCAAATAATTATATGCTTGTGATTAGTGTTTTTAATCAATATTATCTTATGAAGCTGATAGTTAGAGGCATTCAGAGGAAATGGCTATTAAATTATGAATTTTTATTGTTAATTAATTTGAAGAATGTTTTGTGTAAATGCCAATAATAATATGCCTTCTTGGTGGCAAATGAATAAGTCATGTACTAGCAATTTTCATAGCAGTAGTTCAGTAATGCTTCCTAAAACACATTTGATTATGAATTCCTCTCATCAACAAAAGTAGCAGCTTGAACTCAATGACAAACATGGAGAACTAAATTCTACACCTTTTGCCGAGTCTCAAGCTGAGATTGTGCCAGAGATTGTTGAACATCACCAACTCAATATCATTTTTATGGTAATGGACATGATTGGTGAATTTCTATAATCATTGTCAACGAATCACAGAAAGAAATTATACCTAATATTGTTGTATCAATGCCCGATCCTAATGTAACAATTACCAAGAAATTACAGTTTACTGTCCCATGGGCCATGTTTGCATATCCTTTCTACCTGTGGGGTAGAAGTCCATGAAAGAAAGGTTCTCACTTTCATCTGGACAATGATCTATTTTGAGAAGAAAGATTTCATTACATCAACAACATGTTGGAGTGCAATGGTTGGTTCTCTTTCTTGTGCAGATTAGCATGTCCAAGCTGAAAAGAATGGTGCAGCTTCTGTTGTTGCTTTGGATTAGTGGGTATTCCTACCAGTACTTCATACACATTGCTTCCCCCTATGCTTGTATCTTAGATTAAATAATTTTCGCGATTGATAATCAAGCCACAGGTTTATTTTCCATGGATCCAAGCAAGCACAAGCGTGTAGTGTGATTTAGGTAATTCTGCAAAATGGAGCACCTTGTGGAGCACATGAAATTGACTCATCATTATGGAAATGAGCCCATATGTGGATTTTTCCATAAACATTGCAGGTTTTATGTTTCATTAAGGGAAAATCTTGATGGTCCTCTACCTAAGGCTAAATGGTCCGTAGAATTCAGAAAAAGGGGGTGTTCATTATTTTTAACCATTCTGGATAGCCCTACAGTAGCCTCCATTCATCGAGAAATGTGCTTAATGCAGTCTGCTTCACCATCCATTCAAGCGTCAAGAGACATAATGGTTCATAGAAGGTGACTTTGATATTGAAGAGCTCAACTGGATCTTAACAGAGACTCTGGAACCTTCCGTGCCCATATCTACGCTTCCCCTTCAAGTGGTTGATTTGGATGATGATGTACTAGAGCTCACTAGTTATGTGTTGCTTCTGTCAGCAATGCGATGAAGTCAAATTACTTCTAGAAGCCAATATTGCACCAACTCAAACTCGATCCGATTAATTAGAGCAGTACTGCCACTATATAAGGGAGATTGTTGTACACTAATAGGGGATCATTGGGATCATAGAATAACGCTAGGCTACGTGGAAATTAAACTTGTACATTGTATTATTTGCAGGGTTTGGATTTCAATTCCGCCATTAGAGGAATCTAAGCCTAGTGGAATGATCCCTGGAGGGGACCACTGGAGCCCATCATTTAATTATTTAGCATTCATGTAATTTGGTTTTAATAGCAATATGATTTTGCAATTAATTTATATTTTCTAGGCTATTTCAAATTTTTGAGATGGGGTGTTGATTTGATTTTTACAGTAAGATCGAGCTGGTTGTTCGGGCCCATCAGCCAGTTTGTTACCTAGACTACTTAGGATTTATTTATTCTATTACATTTTATTTCCTATTAGTGTGATTTAATTCACTGCATTTTATTACATGCTTGTGTAATTCATTTGACTGTGTTTTATTTCCTAAATTGTGTAGTATCATTTAAACTCTGCTATGCCATTTCATGATTTCTTAATTCCATAAGTTTGATACATTTAATGCCAATGTCATTTTAGGATTTATTTATGTTTTGTTAATTAGATTAAAAATAGAGTGGACTTAACAAGTGCTTCTTTTCTCATTTTCACTAATTTCCTTGTTCTCTTTATTATATAACATAACATATTTTTAGTCTATAGGGATTCAAGATGGGGGGAAAAATAGTATAAGAGCAATAAGGATTTCATTTGATTTTCCATTCATATTGTTTGGCACTTATAAGCAACTTAAATCACTACATGGAATTTAACTTGGTGTTTTAAGAAAACAACATTTATTTAAATACATAGATTAGTTTGAATACATTTCAAACATAAGTAAAGTGTCCAACAACTTGAAGATGTCCTCACCCAATAATTTAAATTCTTGATTGAATATTTCCATACCATTATGATTCCTTTCCAACATCATTTGAAAGAAGAATTTTAAGTACATATTTTAAAATAGTTTGAAATTCAATTTGTTTCATGCTTTCATATTTGTAGCATAGCTATAGTCTTTTAAGAAGCTTTGCATTTTTTTTTCATTGCAGTGTGTTTACTTTGGAATGTATTTTCTTGAATCATTTCCTTTTCAATTTTTTTTTTCTCTTAGAAATCCCTGAGGTCATATTCTGGCATATATTTTACTACGTCTCTAAGTCTTACGACCCCAGATTGACAATTTAAATGTGGGTGTAAATCTCTCATTTATGCCTCCCAACAATAGCCTATGGGGAGAGTGAAGCCGCAAGATGAAAGTAGATCTAGTCATACTTAACGAAACCATAGCAATAGAGAAGAAGAGGAAACAAAGGATGCAAGAAGTAGAACAAAAGAAGAGGAAAGAACAAGAGAAAAAGATATTGTAGGAAGGAAGGAAAATGAAGGAAGAAGAAGAAAGGCGAAGAGTAGAAGAAGAAGAAGCCACATGAAGAGAATTTGAAGAACAAAAAAAGAGCTAGCATCTATAGGAGGAGAGAAAATAGATGCAACACAAGGAGCTTGCTCAAGAGATTGAAGAATTGATAAATATCCAAGACATGGAGGTGGAACTGGAGTCGAAGGACCAAGATGTTGATCTAATGCTAAGTACATAGCAGGTCACCATTTAGTCTCCCCATCTTGAAGAAATAGAGAAAGTTCCAAGAGAGGATGAGGAAATCATTCATCTTGATGATGGCCTGGCCATGGACATGTATAATCTAAATTATGACAAGATTTAGAAGAATATTATACAAGCAAGGAAGAAACATTTTCTCGATGAGCTCTCATCTCATACATTCATCAGAGAAAGAGTGATTATGACATACACAAGAAGAAATCCAAATGTCATTGCTACAACCAACTTGGCCTTTACAACTACTACAAAGTCAAACATAGACCACCTGATGGTCGAGAAAAAATAGTTGGAAAATAACTTGTCGGATGCAAGGAAATAAGTTGAACAACTCTAGTTAGAAGTTCAGAATACAACTTCTGCATAATTTTATCTAGAAGAAATTAAGGCAGCCATAATTAGTGAATTATCGACATTGGGAGAAACTATGTGGAGCTTGCATGAAGAACTTGTCACCATGAATAAGGTAGTTTTCCACTTACACAACAACAATTGCTACCATGCATGAATGGTCAATGCAGTACAAAGGGTCACTGCTCGAATTGGCGAATAACATAATGCAACAGGTAGAGTTGGAGAAATCGCAAGTGCGGATGATCATTTAGAGAAACATACCACTCAACTCATTCATCAGTAATATTTAGGCCTCATATGCATGATTGTACAACATCATAGATTTCATGGTGAAATCGCACAAGGTCCCATCAATTGTCTCACTCAATGAAGCCAAATGTAGGAATCAATTTAGGCATAAGGTTGAAGAATACTTGGACTCGATTAGACAAATCGCTACCAAGGAAGATCTTGAAGTGAACAAGTAGAATATGCAGAAGTACATTGGTGGCATTGTCTAAATACTTACTATGATGCTCTTGCTAAAGAAGGAAATCCAGTTGGTTCCAAATTAATGTACCCAGATGTCACAGAGGCTAGAGTTTGTTTTCATTCTGAACCCATCACACAGTTTGGCAATGTCATTTTGTAGTACAAAGCTTGGAACCAACATGTCACTGAGAAATTACAAGTCAAAGTTGCTGAGTTGGAGTTTCCCTAAAATCAAGCTTGACTTTTTTCTGATTAGGTTGTCTAGATGGCTTTACCCAGCTTTGTCTCATATGGGTACAAGTATATTATAATATTCTTTTGTAATTAATTTGTAAGTGAGATTACAAGTGTAGATTGTGGAATGTGAAGAGTCATGATGTAATGAAGTTGAAGAGTGATTTTGTAAAGAAGTTGAAGAGTCATGAGGGAAGTCCAAGAGTCACAAGGGGAAGTGAATAGTCACCCCTTTTGTTATAAATATATCCTTCTAACTAATGTAAAGGGATTTTTGGATTCAAGCTTTTGGCTAGGATTTTAGCTTAGGATCCAAATATTTTGAGTTTATTGAGAGCCTTGGCTTCTCCGTAGCATAGAGGGAGTATACTTATTTGGAGGAGTAGGTGTAGACTTCATGTTCTACTATTGGGGCTTATGTTTCATCAATGGTGTATGCATGCTTGGAATTTTCACTTTAAATAAAAGCTCAGAGCCGACACGTTTTCATGCATATGTTGTGAATATAGTAGGACCATTCTTGTTATGTTTGCAATATATGTTATTTCCCTTACACTAATGCTTATGAAATATTTAGTTTTCATTAGTATGAATCTTCTTGAATGCATGCTATTTTTTATTTATGTCATGGTTAACATGTGAACTATTTCGCAGGCTAACTCATGGTGTCTTTATGCATGTGTGTTCCTTTCATGTTTCTTACTATCACAAGCTTCTAAATTGCTCACTCATTTTCCCTTAACGTGTTAGAACCTTTCATACATTTCACTTGAACCTACCCAGAGTCATACACTTGTTCACCAAAGTCACGAGTACATCACTCTATCTGTTATTGCAGCCAAGGCATATCATTAAAACCCACTGCTTTGGAAACTAGACTGTATTCCAGATGGGGATACTACACCAAACAATGTGAGGTCTAATTGGGACCTCATATCGGTGAGACCCCTTGAATGTTAGTGGGTCTAGCACTGTTAAAAATCTGTTAGGGAGGCAGTGGATTCAGAGGATGGAAAACTTTGGAAAAAGGTTGTGGTTAAAAGAATGGAAGCATTAGATGAAAATGAGGCTCAGGACCTGGTGGAGTTTCTTGTTGGAACAATACCCATCAACAACAAATGGGTGATTAATAAGAAGATGAATGAAAAAGGCAAGGTGGAGAAATAAAAAGATTGGTTGGTGGCAAAAGTTTATTCCAAATTATCAAGAATTGATTTTGGTGACATTGTTTCTCTTGTTTCCAAATTAGTTTCTATTAGATTACTTTTATCTATTGTTGCTACTTTTTATTTTGAGCTAGAATGGATGGATGTGAAGAAAACATTTCTTCATTGGGATCTAGAAGAAGAGCTCTACATGAAGCAACTAGAGGGTTTTGTAGTGAAGGGTAAGAAAGAACTAGTATGTAGGTTTAAAAACTCTCTCCATGGGTTAATGCAGTCACCAAGGATGTGGTATCAAAGAGTTGATACATATATATAGGGAATTGGCTTCACAAGGAGAAAATATAATCATTGTGTGCATTTTAAATTAATTGGTGACCATGTTATTTATTTGGTCTTGTATGTGGGTGATATGTTGTTGATTGGAAAAGACAAAGAAATTATCCAAGATTTGAAGACCCAGTGGTCATCTAAATTCGACATGAAGGATATTGGTAACAAAAACTATATTTTGGGGATGAAAATTAAATCAGATCAAAAAAAGAGGAAGCTTTGGTTAAACTAGAGGAAGTATGTCGAGACAATATTTCAGAGATTTAATATGTAGGATAGTAAACTGGTGAAGGTTCCTATTCTTGTCGTTCCAAAGTTAATTGATTCAATAATGTCCCAAGACAAAGGAAGAGGAAGAGTACATGTCTCATATTTCATATGCAAGTGGAGTTGGTAGCCTAGTGTATGCAATGGTCTATATTAGACCATACATTGCACATGCATTGGGAGTATTTAGTAGGTTTATATCAAAACTGGGGAAGGAGAATTGGATAACAGTGAAGCGGGTTTTCAAGTATTTATATGGCACTAATGATTATGTTTTCTGCTACCAACGAAGATTAGGATTGGACAAAGTGATGGAAATACATAGCTTAGTTGATGCATATTGGGCTGGAGACTTGGATCATAGATGATCTATAAGTGGGTATGTGTTTAACCTATTTGGAGGAGCATTTAGTTGGACGAGTAAGAGATAGTTTGCACTCACTTTCAAATATAGAGGTTGAATACATGGTAGCCACTCATGCAATCAAGGAAGACGTTTTGTTACAAATATTGTGTTCACGTATGGGGTTGGTATAATGAACTATAAGGATAGATTGTGATCTTGGAAATTAACCTTGCTTGTCATTCAAAGACAAAGAACGTTGATGTTTAGTATCACCTTATGAAGGATATGGTTAAAGGAAAAATGATTTGTTAGTAATGGTGGACACTTTAAAGAATGTTGTAGATGCATTGACAAATTTGGTGAGCAATGATATTTTTTATTAACGTCGAGAAATAATGGGAGTTTTAGCTCGAGACCGACCACTATGCAATCCTATGACCCATTGTGTTGAATGGAAACAAAAAGTGGAAGAATGTTGGGTACATGTAATATTCTTCCTAGGGATATCTCCAGGTGTTGTAACGTCATATTAGGCCCAACGGGGGAGTCACAGGGGGGGTGGAAGCCCCCCTACCATGGGGTTTATAGATGGGTGGTAGCCCCCTTGCATGGGGTCCAAGGTAGCGCCCCAGGATTTTAGTTTTTATGTTGACCCAATAATGGTTGGGTGGACCCAAGGATGATGGGTGGACCTACCCATGGTATTTTGTGCATGGTTTTTTCCACATGGTTTTAGGCATGATAGCATTTTCCCATGGTATTTTGTATATCTATGATGGGCCTCTAAATTAGACCTAAATTAAGGCCCATCTGACCATCCTTCAGCACATTAAACCTCTATTTTTTCATTAAATAATGTATTTTTAACATTAATATGTTCATTAGGAAGGTTTATGGATAATTTCATATTTGTGCCTAATATTATTTATTTTTGTGATATATTGTGAGAATATTGGGTAGATTATGGAGATTTGGAGGATGAGGTAATCTAGGGGCCTTATCCCTACTATAGGAGGATCAATATCAAATAATAAATCAACAAGATATTCTATATTTATTACACAAATTGTGGAGCTCCAATGATTGAGAAAATCTAGGAATGTGTTCCCTGTCATTTAAGGCAGATTCCTAGTATTGTGAGCCAGATCCACTAATCAAGTGATTTTGGTGTGGAAAGATTCCTCCTTTCATGGGGAATGATTCCTAATAGTTTATATAAGTACCAAGTCGAATTTTCCTCTAGGGGTTGACTTTTTTTAATCTTCTTGTGGAGATAACTCATATTTTTGCAACTCCACTTTCATTTTCTGCAGGGATGTAATTTTATTGATGGAAATAATGAAGATTAGTGCCATGTTTAACTTATTAATATTGGTCTCCTCTATAGGGCTATATTTTTCCTTGGGCTTGTTAGCACCTAAATTTGCCTTAGGCTAAAGGAAGGCAACATTCAGGGTAACCAGAAACCACGCTCAGCCTCGTAGCTAGCCCTACGAGGACAGGAGAGGGCTCTCTCTAGTAAATCTCGATAAAATGAGCAATAAGGTGCGAGATGACTAAAAATGGGAACTAATTCGAGGCTATTAAATAGATAGGAAAGGGGTAATTTGATAAATGATGTGTTTTCTTGGCTACATGGGACAAGGACAGCATGAGCAGAGATTTAACCAAAGGCACATGATATTTCATAAGGCGAGATAGGCATGAGGCTTTAGCAATCGAATTGAATTTACATGAGGTGAAAAGACTTTAAGAAAGCTGGAAATGGCATTAATGTATGAATCCTTTCCAGGTAGAAGAAAACACATAAAATCTGAACACTTCCTCAAGGCAGAGCAATGACTGAATTCTACCTTTCTCACTTAAAAGTATTCAGCTGGAAACGATCATGAATGGACTACAAAACAACACATGATACATATAAAACAGAGAGAAAAACACATGCCAAAACTCATACCGCAAGAATCTTATAAATCAGAGCTGCACCATTTAATTATTTCTTTGTCAAAACTGTACAGTGATAGTGCTGGGTTTTTTCCTCCCACAACTTTTCTCATAAACTCTCCCACTTGAAATTTTTTTACAATACAATAAATAAATTCCTTCATGAGAAAACAAATCGACCAAAAAATGAGGGAGCTATTTCAAACTAAAATCATGAAGATAGCAAAGGAGTTGTCCATTTGTTCTGAAAAGGGACGGCGTTACATATGAAATATGATGATAACCAATGCAGAGGCCCAACAACTGTAGTTGTATATCCCTTCTGAATCGTAACTGAAGTCTGAAATAGACTGTCTATTCTTATTTCGATGTTTCTGTGGCATTCGGTCTTTGACTATTCACCTTCCCTTGCCGCTGAATAAAAACCAATTCTTAATAAAAATGGTTTAAATTGAGATAACGACACATATTCCAAGTAATCGCATGTTATGGCCCTTCCTAACTGAGCAGCTTTAATTCCACTTCATATTGCTGATATCGTTGGAATTTCAACAATATTTTCAAGAATAAAGATATCTTGTGGAATAACTGAAGAAAAAACTGTATATTTTCTATCCCATTCATCATGATTTGCAAGACTGACAAAGAAAACAGGCCCACCATCAATCCAAGCTACCGAACCTCTCTAGATACTTGGACAAGCTTCCTTAGGAACATCTACAAAATCTGCACCTCGAGCTTCAAGTGTGCCTTGCAACAAGGCATACGGTAGGCCAGGTGGACACTGAAAAAGACGATCTCCAATTATATCCCAGCTCTTTCCTCGTTTCTCTATATGATAAAATCGACAACCCGCACAATGGTGTAATTGTAGTAGATCAAGTGTATATGCTACAGAGCGTGGGGGGCAATCAGGAACCAACTCTATATGAATTGCTCCATTTTCAGTGTCCAATGTGCCACAATTCCCACACCCTTCCCATAGATGAGACCAGATGTCCATTCAACAATACTGGATGACGTATGTACATCAGGAGACAGTGGATCATCTTGCTTCTTCAACCAGCACTGTAAAAAGGCTCTAGAAAATTTTGATCGACCAATCCTACTTATTGAGATGCGCAACTATTTGATGCCGGAGCAGGTTCGGGAGATACAGTCCTTGTCATTCCATGATACTGCTAGTGCTATAACTATGTTTGCGCAACAGATGATTGAAAAGGCCGAAGTCGTTGTTATTCCATAGTGGATTTTGAAACTGGGTTGACATTTTGACATTACAAATCCTGCTATTCTTTCCAAACGAACCCAACAAGCAATTTAAAGATTCACATCAAAACATAGGATGCGAAATTTGAGTGAGAAGTGGTAAAAAAAAATTGTTCATGCCTGTGCACCACGCACCAGCCCAACGCGCCGCGCCTGGTGAGTGCGCCGCGCCAGTGCAAAAATGCACTGTGGAGGAGTGCCCAATGCGCCGCGTCACACCTATGCACCGCGTTGTTCTCCAATGCACCGCGCCAGGATTTTACATAGTCACAGCTTGAAAATTTGCAAGCTTTGCCTTCTCCTCACTAAACCTCGACTTCAATCGACCCTTTGAATGCCAAACTGACATTGATACACATAGAAACATTTTCACAAAGACATGACTTTGATTTTTTCTGATTCGGAAAACCAAGTTGTATAATTTTGGCATTTTGGCATTTGAATGAAAACTCTATTTTTTTTTATTTTGCTTTGTCTCTTTGTGCTGATGATGTTCTTTCTGTTTGTGCTTTCGCAGGGATAGGAACAGCTAAAGCTGCTGCCATTGAAGAGCTATACAACTTTGAAACGCTTTGAAAAAATACGTATTTATTACAAAAACACATTTGATGATTTCTTCTTCAAAATAGGGTTTTTAAGAAGAATCAATCTCGTATTATTGACAATGACATTCCTGAAATAAAAACTTACTGAACCTCCCTCTGGCCTGCATGGCTTTATTGGACATGTTTGAAGACCAACTTATCTAATCCCTAGACCTAATGACTGAAAATGACTCTCGTCCATTAAAAGATCGAACATTGACTTTCATGGACTTTAGTGAACCTTGAAAAAAGACTTGAGCCAGCAGGTGCCAGACATGAGGGGAACTGACTAACAAGACCTTTTCCGTCAGATTATGGCATGCCCCTAGTAGAATGCAACTGAGTGAATGGAGCGGGACTCCTAAAAATGAAATGCAGAAAGAGTTTTGATCTCTGACGGAGGACTGACAAGACCAACTCTAACAGGGCTTAGACATCCTAGGAGCCTCATAGCCCTTTTGTATCATTTTCTTTTCTTTTTTTCACTTCTTATTCACATGTATCTCTTGTTCTTGTTCTTGTGCTTGTTTTCTATTTCTACATTTAGTATTAATGATTTCTTGTTGTAGAATTGGATTAAATGGTTGAAATAAGTTATTTTTTAGGATCAAAAGCATCATGTCATTATTGTAAAGGAATTTCAAGGTTATACTAATCATTGATTTACTTGGATTAGTCTGCCTATTCCCAAATCTAGATTTTGGGAAGTCCATTGTGGCAAACAACAATAAATTTCTGCTACTTTTTAGAGCATGTTAATGAGCTTCAATCAATTTGATTCCACTTTCATTATATCACAAAAACATTATAGTTAATAGTAAAAGCCACCCCATTTAATTTTCACTTGATTAGGTTAGGCATTTGATAGATTTACTAGCTCACTAGTTCTCGAATTTCTAGATTTTAGACTAGTAATTTTTTGCCCTTTTTTTAGCATGGGTTAACAAAGGTCTCTTTGATTGATTCCACTTGAAATGGAGACCTAAGACATCCTAGTCAATAAAAAAGTTATCCCATCCAATTTGGATTTGATTTTGTTGGTCATTCTATGAATTATAACTCCCTATAGCAATTCTGTTGTTTCCTATAGTAAACTACAGGAAACCCTGTAGTAGCCTTCCAACATGTATATACTTGCTCAGATTTGCTGAAGAAGCTTGGTTATTGTTCCTTAGGGCTGAATCATGACCCCTAGGATCTAAATCAATGATTATGGAAGAATAAATACCACCTAGGATTTGACTCTTTACCCATGCAAAACATTTCAGTGATTTGGGTTGATGGAAAAATTTATGATTTGTATAATACAATAATGATTTTCTTGATTGCCACATCCAATAAACTCTGTTAATGGATATAAACTAATGGTTGACATTTATTTCATGATATTTAATTTATGCAATTCGAATAGGTTTATTTCCTTGTATTTTCTTTCTTGCAATAGGTTAAGGTTTCCATTTTGAGCATTTCATTTTCTGCATTTAGTTTAAGATTTGATTTCATTACATGCACTCCATGACATCATGAAAACGATGGAATGACACATTGTATGTTGCACATATAGTGCCAATACCTCTTAAGTTTGTACGAACCTCGGGTTGATAATTAAAGCTGGTAGCCTTCAGAGTTGCATCATTCTTGTTGCAATATCGAGGCTCATCATGTTTTGGCGCCGTTGTCGGGGAGGTGTCAAAGTATGCATTATTTTCTTCCCTATTTGATTCATTTCCTTTTACATTTTTCAAAAAAAATAAAAAAAATATCAGTAATCATATTTCATTTCAAAATAACAAAAGTTCATTGCATTAATGTTTTCATTCAATCATAAAAGAAAAAAAATTCTCCAACACCAACCCACCCCCCATGTGATCACATGGTGCAATAAGAGCCACATCACCATCCACTTTTGCAAGTAGAAAAATAGGATATGGAAAATTATGTAGAAGAAATGGATGGAGATGATGATAGTGAGGAAGATCCTCTCGGATTTCCCATTCAAGATATTGATGGTAGTGTGTACACGAAGAACATCCCTCCATCCTTTCTCCAAAATATCATGGTTTAAGGTTAGAGGATCTGGAAACCTTTCTATTTGAATTCTAAATAATTTGTAGATCTTATGGTTACTTACTAAACACCCAAAAATTGAGATTGTTTCCAGAGGCATTGAAGGATAGAGCTCTTAAGTGGTTCATGAGTTTAGGGACTAATTCAATAAGATGATGGAATGATATGAGAAAGACATTTCTAGAAAAATATAAAGATCATGATCTTAAAGAAGAAATATTTAGAATGAATCAAAAATAAGATGAGAGTCTAGAGGATCTAATAGAAAGTTTCATGTATAGTGTTTAGAGGGAAAAAATACATCATTTAGGATCTGACACACTAAAAACACTTTTACTTAGAACAATTAGGGATGAGTGGATTGATATTCTTGATCTCATGAGTAGAGGTGATGTATACCAATTATCATTTGTTATAGACATTTTTGTGCCTCGCGACATGGAGCATGAAATGTCAATAATTACAGGGATCCTCAGTCCCTAAACATGTTGTTCTTACCCCTAAAAGAACAAGGTCATCAAACAACAGCACTTCCAATCAGTTCTCCACCTGAAAACACTTCAAAACAGGCTAATTTTGGATCATGTCAGCTGCTCCACTGAGCATCTGCGCTGGAATGCAACTGCTCCTCCTTGTACCTGCGCTGGAAGTCAAATCTAATGAAGGCTACCTGCGCCGGGCGAGATTGGCCAAGTGGCACAGTCATTCTGCAAGGTGTCAACTGCCTAGGAAGCTTCCAAACTGACACTTGGTTCATGAGATTCGCCCTGTGATGAGTAAGAGGTACTTGATCACCATGTGTAAGCAAGGATCTCCAAGTGGACTCAAGGACTGAAGATTAACTGAAGAGGGAGAGGACACAAGGCAGCTTCATGTCAGTCTCAAGCTGACTCATCCTTTCTTCTTCTCTCCTATATATAGAGCTCTTCTATGAGGTCTAAGGAGGCGGGAATTTTGTGTAAAGCAAGGAGGTGCTGTTGGTTTACAATTAGAGCTATTGGGTGATTTTTTTACTAGAGGTGAAGAGGAGAGTTCTCGCTGCTGGGGAGGTGCTGCTGGATTGGAGCCATCATTGGTTGTAACCTTCTCAGAACCCTGTTACTTCTATCAATAAAGTTTTGCATGTTCTCCTATATACTTGTATTGCATTGATGTATTGTATTTACATGTATATTTGATTCACTCTAATCCATGCATCAGTTATGAGTACTTGTATCTTGTAGTTTCTTCTCTTGTTTGTGCAGGATCTGTGTGTAGCTGGACCGGCAAAGAGAGTAAGGAGCTGGGAACAAGAGACAAAGAGAGAGGATAAGGATCGACTAAGCGAAAGACACCAGGTTGGTTAATCTCTTCTTCCTTCTCTCTGTACTTTCATAAAGGAAAACATCAAATCTTTACTTTCAGTTGTTGCTAAAGACTGTCACCTTTAGAGTAGGGATAGGGTCATCCGAGTCGGATACTTTTCCCCACAACAAACTGGCGACTCCGCTGGGGAGCCTAGTATCTTGTTGGTGTTTGTAGTATTTTGCTATTCATTTCTTGAAGAAAAGAGTACCAAATCGAAAAGCTTTTGACTATATCAAAAGCGAAGTAGAGGGTCTACTACTCTTGCTCATTTGCTGAGCAAATTCAAGATTTAAAGAGCTTATCTACAAAAGACTCTTTACTCTTTGTGATAGATCTTCATCCTCTTGATCATCCCTTAGCCTGTACTTGACCTATAGCTTTTTATTTCAGCAAAAACAGTGCATTTTTGAGCTTTTTATGACCCGGAAAACTTTGTAGACGTAACTCTCGTGTCCCAGAGCAGGCTGTCCACAGGCAGTCTGCATTACAGCGCAGGTACTCCCTTCGGGAACTGCGCTGAGAGTCAAACTGGCAGACTAGAACCTGCGCTGGTCCAGTTAGCCATTGTCTTGCTCAGCTTTCCCTTGGTGTCTTGGCCTTGTTTTCACTGATTTTTGCTGATTGCTTGCTGGTCATTGTACTTGCTGTAAACCACTTCTCCTTGACATTATTCCGCCTCAGTTGTGTGATGAAACTGTGAATGTTCTTTCAGTATTTCTTGTTTCAGTTACAGTTTCCCATTGTGAAAAGCGAACCAGTATAGCTGTGGCCTCTTAGATCCTGAACTGTAAAAGTGTCTTTGTGATCTTAAGAGCTAGTTTTATTACTGTTCATGGCTGTTTGAGTTTGTTTGTTTTTCATTTTTATGGTTTGGATCTATACATTTCCTGTGTTTAAACAAGTCGATCATAAGGTGTCTTTTTGATTATTGGACAAGCTTGTTTATTTCTACTTGAAATTAGATTCAAAATTATACAACAATTTCCTTTTTGTCTTACATCAACATTAAGGATAACGAAAAGAAATACATGCATTGTGCATTTTGCATTTGACTGTGTGCTTGACGATTTAGGAAATGTGCATTTTAGTGTGTGTTCTATGATCTGTGGAAAAAGTTGTGTCTTTCTTTTCCCTCAGTAGATTAAGGTTTTCAAAGTTGAAAGATTGAAAAGATTTGCTTCTCATCTTAGATTGCATATAGGAAGTTGTATATATACATCTCGTGGCGACCCTGAAAGGCAAACTGTTAAGCAAGATCAACATTAAAATAAACCCAATTTACATAACAACGCTTTGTAACATAACGCAAACATCTAGAGGTCTAGGTAGAGACGTGTTCCGGCGTCGTTAAACATAGTGACTGTCGATCTCTACGAAGGTGGGTGATTCCTCCTGAGAGTCGGTGGCACTAACACGGACTTGTGCTCCCGCGTACCGTCGCGTATATTGGGAGACCCCTATAGGCTTTTATCCTTTATCCTTAGGAAACCGTGTCGGCCGCCCTACTGATCGCGATGCAGTGAACACAACATTCACGAAGATCGACCACCCGTACCGTAAAACGTATTCTGTGGTTTCGCGAAAGGTTTGGCACACCCTCTGCCTAGATCTCCAGAGCAGTTTCTTTTGGCCTTTTTCAAACTCTATAACTAAAAAAGTCCAACCGAGCATTTGTCACTTCGGGCTCGTTAAAACATCGAAGGCGACTAGAGTCATCTTTAGCTTTTTCTCGACTCTTAAAACATGAAAAAGCAAGTTTGTGTCTAAAAGCGTCGTTAATAAAATTTATTTTAAGCGGAACATAATCACCTGTTATTCCCACGTTGATCTTTCAGTTGAAAAGTATGGAGCCCACCAACCAAGGAGGTAACCTTGGCGGAAGTCCAAACCCCTTCTCCTCTTGGGGAGATGTTGGTGCGCCTCATATGGCAACATTGTCACTTCCAGGATTGACAATTGGCCTACCTGTATGGCTCTTTTCAACTAATGTAGTCCAGATCGCCACTAATCCTGAGCAGTCGAATCAACAGTCAGAACAATCTAGAACTACCCACCAGCCTTCCACTTCTTATGATACTTCCTCTGATCCTTCATCTTTGCAAGGTAGAGCTGGCAAAAGTCAGCCTCCCAAGGAGAAGAAGGAAAAGAAGAAGAGATAAAAGAAGCAGAAGGAGCCTCTGGCGAAGGCAACTGGGGGCAAGCAGAAGAAAGCTGACAAAAACCCACACACTGCACCGACCGGGCCTAAATCGCCATGTGTCATTTGCAAAGGGACCCACTTCCATCGTGATTGTCCTTGTATTCCCCGGATACTAAGGGACTGGTCCCCGAGGTTGCACAATCCGGTAGCATCAACCTCTGGTTGTCATGTTGATTGCAATCCGTCAACTAATGAGAGTGAAGGACGAAGAAGGGGACCAAGATCACCCTGTCTATTGTGTGAAGGCAATCATGCCATCCACAAATGTCCATTCTTAGATGAGGCAAAAAGAGTTTTGGAAGATCGTCCGGTATCACCGTTACGACTTCCTCCTGGATACCAAAAACTCGTGCCTAATCCCTCAATAGTTGAAAATCCAGCTGGCCCGCTCAAGTGGTCAGCTGAAGTGTCGGTCATTGAGAATGAACCTACTGAATCCAGACCAGACGAAAGTCTAAAGGTCGAAACGGCAGTTGACCCGGTTCTTCCTTCAGAGGTTCTATCGTCCAATGACTCCGTCATTGAAGACCCGTCTTCAAATGACACCGTCGCCGAAGAGTCATCTTCATGCGACACCCTCACTGAAGAGAATAAGGATGACACCATCCAGGTTCTTTTCATCAGCACCGACTCCGATGAGCGTCAAGGCAATGCGCCCATTCCTTTATCGCAGGAAGGAACATCATCAGAGTCATATCCGGCCGTATATTCGGTCCCACCACCAAGCAACCTGGTTGTATCCTTTGATTGGAATCAACTAGGCAGACCCCGGTTACCAGCCAGTATACCATTCAGAATCATTGTCCAGATCTATAGAATGATTATGGCTGGTACTATCATTGATGAAGGGGCGTCTGTGAGTATCCTTTCCTCTGTTGCTTGGAAAGCACTGGGTTCCCCAGCGCTTTTACCTGAGTTGAGAAATCTCTCGGGTTTTGATAAAGGAACCAGTCGACCATTAGGAATCCTCCCCAATGTGCCTGTTACATTGAAAGGGAAGACCGTTAATATGAACGTGATGGTCGTCCAAGGACCCTTGGATTATAACCTACTCCTTGGACGCGACTATATTTATTGCATGGGAGCGATAGTCTCCTCACTCTTTAGAGTAATGTGTTTTCCACACGAAGGAAGGGTGGTCAAGCTCGTAGACCAACTTTCGTTTCCGGGATCTCGCATCGCAAATAGTCAAATACCATTCCTAAATGGTCTGTTCACTCAAGATTCGCCTCCACCCCCGGTCCTCCTTCCCGATGAGTGCGAGTGATTCGGAAAGAAAGACTAGGACCCAGGGGGCATGCACCCTGGTCTGCTTCGGGCAGAAGAAACCCGGGTATAAGGAAGAATTTCCGCAGAAGAATATGACTAGTCCGTACCCCGTCCGTGGAAGGAAGTGGGGTTGTTCTGGAATAGTGTTCTTTTGTTAAAGTTATGTGTTTGGCAAAAGAGTCATTCACCTTTGTCTAAAGAGGTGGGCACTGCCCAAGTAGGAATTCCCTTATTGCGACGAATAGTAACCATATTTGAATTCAAGCCTCGCCCATTAGAACATATGTTTTGAAGGATAAGCAGGGGCAGCTTACAAAGTAGGGGACTATATTGTTGTGACAGAGGGTAACCATCTTTGGACAACCCAATGATAGACACCGCCGAAGAAAGAGATTGATTTGCGGCAGCGAATAGAACCCTCTTCGGATAATAAGAAAGAGGCAAGCCTCCCTCAATAATACCAATGTTTTGTCTTTGAGTAGTGTTCTTCTATTGTCACAAATAGCTGTTTATTAAAAGTGGGCAAGACCCCTTAGAATAACGAGAAGACAAGTATCGTTAACATCAGATTAGCAAGATGACAAATAACTGTGAACACCCAAAGAAAAGCAGAGGTAGGGGAGAGGAGGGGCAGCCTCGAGATTCTATCCTATACCTGGGGGCATGCAAACTTTTGGAATGCAAGCAAGGGACGACTATTTATTTTTTAAATTTTTAGGTCCTCCCTTTAAACCTGTAGGTCTAACCCTTTAAACTCGTAGGATTAGCCGTTTCCGACCTTGCATGAAGAAAGCCTGTGGGGCAAAAGAAAAATCTGCCAAAATTGGAGCATAGCTTTGTGAGATAAAGCTCCTTAAAAAATAGTTATCTCATAGGAGGCGTTCTTTTTATGACTGGTATATCGAGCAGTTTTAGCATATAGTTCATGCTCGTTAAAAAATAAACACAAAATTCGAGCAGTTTTATGACTGAATTTATGCTCGTTAAAAAATAGAAAAGTGTGAGCAAAAGTTTCCCCCAGAGTTCAAGCTCATGGAAAAAATGAACCTATCCCGGTAAATAACCTTTTGAGATTGTAAATTCATCAGCCATAAGAACCTTGATCGTGTTTTCATCCATCACCTCCACTGTTCATTTGGCCGATCATTCACTTCCATTTGTGTGTTTACCTCTTTTGAGAAACAGCTGCGAAGAGTGATTTCATCTAGCCATCCTTGTGACACTGCCGTGATTGGAAAATTCCAATTTGTACCTGGAATCTGCTGCTATCCCTGTTTATCACTCGTTCCTCAAAAGACGAGTCTTCTTTGAGCTCTTTTCACTGACTCGTAAAATATGAAAAGTTTGCCGAGTTTTGGCCTTCCAGCTCGTTAAATGACCGGAACGCTATCCCTCCTCTAAATTTTAATCTTTTTGGACCTGAGGGATTATTGCACAAAAGGATCGAGCGCTTGTCTTGTTCGGCTCGTTAAAAGTACCGAACAGCCATCCCTTCTGTATTGTTTTATACTTTTTCGGACTTAAGGGATTAGCTGACGAAAAAGGAATTATGGAGTTAACTTTCTGTACCTTTTCAGACTCTCTAAAGATGAAAAGGACCGAGTTTTCTTTGTCGTTAGACTCGTTAAAATGATTAAATAGCGACAAACTTGTCTTTAGACGAGAACGAGTTTCCCTATCGCTAAGCTCGTTAAATCATAGCGATGGGCTTGCCCGAAGGGCAGGTTATAGAACAAGCATATGTTATCCTCCTCAAGCTTGACAAAAATAAAGAGGTACTGGTCAGAAATGACTGGGGAAAAATTGGGAGAACATCAAAGTTTAATGGTAGCAAATCACTCTTGAACATGACACTTTTCCTCCGTACCACATCGGGTTGGGTTGTTTCATTCACCGGTCTCATCACCATGGTCCTCGCCAAACCATCCACATTTGGGGTAATGCTACCGATCCATCGCATCAGTGTCGTTATATGTTCAAGAGGGGTCATTCTGAAAGTGTCAACCGTGTCCCATCCACTGCCATACATTATCCTTCGTCCATTCATGATCGCCACCCTGAATCATATGTCACAGTTTGTTTTCACCTCCACTAAAATCATTAGCTCCGTTCCGTGTCATTGATGTGGGATTCATTAAGGCCCTCCTTTGACGGATCGCTTCTTGTCGACTTCAGCTCATTATCCAAGAAGTTGATCTAGGAACACCCCCATCAGTACTTTGAAGCTTGCATGCCTCAATGGCAAGTTTCTCACTTCCGGCGACAGGTATACATCAATGACCTTCGACCAGAAGATTTTGCGTGGCGTTCGACGCCAAGTCCTTTATTCACGCCACGTGAATTGTACTGCAGTACCTTGAGGGTCATCGTCATTATTGGTGATTCCTCTCGCGCTTGTTAACGGTTTTCATTATTGACCGGTAATCAAGCGATGTCTTTCCATGTTCGACTTCAGCAAAATTCTCACATGGATCGACTTGTACTTAGAGTGAAGATCGAACGAGTTTGAAGACCCCGGATCTAGTTTCATCCATCCGGGCTGCGATATATATTCAGGAAATATAAAAGCATTTGCCATGTACATCATTGCAGCAGATGATCATCCTATTCAAAGGATGATAATTTCAGCAGAAAATTATCAGTCTACCTTCAGACGATCGTCTGTCATATGTACCAAAATGTATTTATAAAAGCTGAGCATGGGAATGCCCGCCTCAGCTAGATCATGAAAATAGAATGAAAAATAATGTATTGTATTGTATTGTATTACAGGGCGCCTCCTCAGCACTGGAATGAACTTCAGACCCTCTAGATAAAGCATTTCACCCGATAAACGGCCTCATACTTTAGGGGGCAACTGTTATAGACATTTTTGTGCCTCGCGACATGGAGCATGAAATGTCAATAATTACAGGGATCCTCAGTCCCTAAACATGTTGTTCTTACCCCTAAAAGAACAAGGTCATCAAACAACAGCACTTCCAATCAGTTCTCCACCTGAAAACACTTCAAAACAGGCTAATTTTGGATCATGTCAGCTGCTCCACTGAGCATCTGCGCTGGAATGCAACTGCTCCTCCTTGTACCTGCGCTGGGCGAGATTGGCCAAGTGGCACAGTCATTCTGCAAGGTGTCAACTTCCCAGGAAGCTTCCAAACTGACACTTGGTTCATGAGATTCGCCCTGTGATGAGTAAGAGGTACTTGATCACCATGTGTAAGCAAGGATCTCCAAGTGGACTCAAGGACTGAAGATTAACTGAAGAGGGAGAGGACACAAGGCAGCTTCATGTCAGTCTCAAGCTGACTCATCCTTTCTTCTTCTCTCCTATATATAGAGCTCTTCTATGAGGTCTAAGGAGGCGGGAATTTTGTGTAAAGCAAGGAGGTGCTGTTGGTTTACAGTTAGAGCTATTGGGTGATTGTTTTACTAGAGGTGAAGAGGAGAGTTCTTGCTGCTGGGGAGGTGCTGCTGGATTGGAGCCATCATATGAAGGCTACCTGCGCTGGGCGAGATTGGCCAAGTGGCACAGTCATTCTGTAAGGTGTCAACTGCCCAGGAAGCTTCCAAACTGACACTTGGTTCATGAGATTCGCCCTGTGATGAGTAAGAGGTACTTGATCACCATGTGTAAGCAAGGATCTCCAAGTGGACTCAAGGACTGAAGATTAACTGAAGAGGGAGAGGACACAAGGCAGCTTCATGTCAGTCTCAAGCTGACTCATCCTTTCTTCTTCTCTCCTATATATAGAGCTCTTCTATGAGGTCTAAGGAGGCGGGAATTTTGTGTAAAGCAAGGAGGTGCTGTTGGTTTACAGTTAGAGCTATTGGGTGATTGTTTTACTAGAGGTGAAGAGGAGAGTTCTTGCTGCTGGGGAGGTGCTGCTGGATTGGAGCCATCATTGGTTGTAACCTTCTCAGAACCCTGTTACTTCTATCAATAAAGTTTTGCATGTTCTCCTATATACTTGTATTGCATTGATGTATTGTATTTACATGTATATTTGATTCACTCTAATCCATGCATCAGTTATGAGTACTTGTATCTTGTAGTTTCTTCTCTTGTTTGTGCAGGATCTGTGTGTAGCTGGACTGGCAAAGAGAGTAAGGAGCTGGGAACAAGAGACAAAGAGAGAGGATAAGGATCGACTAAGCGAAAGACACCAGGTTGGTTAATCTCTTCTTCCTTCTCTCTGTACTTTCATAAAGGAAAACATCAAATCTTTACTTTCAGTTGTTGCTAAAGACTGTCACCTTTAGAGTAGGGATAGGGTCATCCGAGTCGGATACTTTTCCCCACAACATCATTTGAAGAAATTTGTGAAACATGCAAAGACATATCAAGAGGAAGGGAAAGAGTAAGTCAATCGGCATCAAGATCGGTAAATCAAGCTAAAATTGGAAATTTTCTTGATAACTTTAAAACAAAAATTATTACCAATCTAAGTGAACAAGTAGAAATGTTAATAATGCAAAATAAGAAAAAATAAGATGCTAATATTTGTGCTGTCCATGAATAATCACATGATGTTAAATATTGCCCCTCATTACCAAGGTTGAAAGAAGTTTTCCAAGAGGACAATGGACCAAGTCAATTTCCAATGCAACTATGTTATGTAGCTCCAAGAGGACCATGTCAACTTATTCAACCTGATATGATGCAAGAGCCTAATTCATAATTTCAAGATTATGCACATCCATCTCAAAGTAATTGGAACATACCCTTTCCTTCACAACCTTAGCCATCTCAACCCCAAAACCAATCTTGGCAACAAGGTTGGCAAGGAACTTATGGGAGCCATCCACAATATTGTTAATATTTTCCTCAATATCCTCCATACCCAATCCCATGTTATCCCTACCATTCACCTCCACCACAACCACAACCCCAACCACATCCATATCAAATATCCACTCCCACGCAACTACCTGTACCACCATCTCCAAACCCACCCAATGAGGTAGCTCAGCGCACTTGCAATGTTGAGCTACAACATTTCCAAACATCTCCTCTTGATCTAAATGGTATTCACCTTAACTGAGGAAGAGTATTGCAAAAAAGATATTCTCTTGATATCATTGAAGGACCACATCTAGAAGAAGAAGATATAAATGATAATACCAAGGGATCATGGGCTGGATTTGATGAAGAGCATACATCAAAATCAGAGATTGAGAAAGCTTCCTCATGGTTACCATCAAAACCTCCATGTGTTCAAGAGAAGAATAAAAAAAAAAAAAAAAAAGACATCAAATATGATCCAAATCAGCAAGTGGACCAGGGACATCACAACTATATTGAAATATCGTTCCAGACAGTCACTAAGTTGCAGCAATACTCTCTTATTCAACTGTGCTTGATATCATCAAAGTGAAATGATTCAGTCTCTTACATCCAGGTACATGTCAAAGAATACATTTCAAGCCTACTCATTAGTTTATTTGTCATCTTGATGTGCACCTAGCTTCATTGGAAGTATTCGTACACTTGAAAATGATTTTGTTTTTTCAAGTAGAGTACGATAGGAAAATAAATAAACAATGAAAAATAAGAGACAAAATTAAATCTCACGTGAAAACCTCCTTTGAGGCACTTGAGATTGACTCATTGATTGAAAACTTCCATGAGGCGGTTAATGGGTTGAAAAAAAGAGAAAAAATGAGAAAAAGAAAATATCATAGGTGAAAACCTACTTTGAGGTGCCTAGGTAGACCTACTAGTTGAAAACCTCATTAAGATGGCTAGTAGGCCGAGAAGAAAAAGAAAGAGTAAAAACTAAAAAAATATTTGCTCCATTTATCTCTCTGATGAATTTAGGTGCTCTCCAACATTTGCAAGAAACAAAAACAAGTTGGCACCAAAGAAAATAAAAAAATGGTCAAAATTCTAGTCGAAGGAAGTCAAACTTGGAATTTCTCATCCTTTGCTCAGATGCTCCAGAAGGCTAAGGTAATGGCAGTCCATTACCCTCATCTATTTCCACCATCCACCCATCATTCCCAAGCTTTTCCCATTCATTTTCCTTGATGTCCTAAAATACTACATGAATGATCTCTTTTACTACATGAAACGAAAATACATAGAGTAGAATTTTTTTTTTGGTCATATATTGAAAACCATGCATCCATTTGCCAAGATATTTCAGGTGGAGATGCATATGGATGATAATAACATGCGTAAGTAATTTCAGCAAATTACAATGTATAGTTTTCGAGAAATCGACCTCCATCACCTACATCCATTTTTTAATTTTCTCGATATTCGTGCATCCATTTGCAAAGTTGTTTCATGGGGAGATGCATATGGATGATGGAAACATGCCCAATAAATTTCAGTGTAGCGTTTCGAAGAAATTGACCTCCATCAACTTCATCCATTTTTAATTTTTCTCAAGTTTCATGCATTGATTGGCTAGACGTTTTTTATGGGGAGGTGCATAAGGATGATGGTAACATGCTCAAAATATTTCAGGTAAATCCATCCTAACATTTTGGGTATATGGAAAAAACAAGGCTGCTTTAGAGTCTCCTATAGTACTACAAGAGTCCTAGTTTACTATTTCCTAGTTTACTATAGGAAATAGGATGAAAGCTATAGGAAGGTATAGAAGGTTAAATAAAGTGTGGGAAAGGTGCCTAATGGTGAAATAATGTATAGGGAAAGTGAACATCACCCATGGCCAAGCCCATCACTCCAAGAAGGCCGTATTTGACTAAGATATCTTCCTCATGGTAACTGGAAGGTGGAGGTTTAGAATCAACAAGATATGAAGGCCTGTGTAGAAGAAAACAAAGGAAATTATCACTTCTAGAGGACCATGGATAGATAATCAACTCAATAGAAACATACATGCCTCTCCAACAACCATCAGGTAGGTGCATATATGAAATATTCTTGACCTCTTCTCTTGAGCATGTTATAGTTAGAAATTTGTTGTCAATGCATGAGAGATGAGGTTTTATAAGCTACGGATGGCTTAGTAGTCTCCGCCACCTTCAAATAGTTAATTGAATCTCACTCTTTCAGTCATGCAACATGGAAAAGCCAAAATAGGAAGGGTGATTATTTCGAGGAATGGGGACAACAGTTGAATCTCACTCTTTCAGTCATGCAATGTGGAAAAGCCAAACTAGGAAGGGTGATTATTTCGAGGAACGGGGACAACAATTAAAAGAAGAAATTTCTACAAAGGCCAAGTCACCACAGCACCCCAAGCCCTCCATCCACTTCATATCCACTATATATCCATCATTCATCCATCCCATTTCATAACAAGAAAATAAATATTTTTCAAGAAAAAAGACTACACTCTATCTCACCCTAAAAATTTCTTGAAAAAACACACAGAGCACATCATCTCCATTTTCACATATCTACATTACTCCCTCTGAGCCCTAGAATCATCCTCCAACCCCTCTATATCATTTTGTGTCACTCCCATATAGTTAAAACACCCTAAAAGAGAAGGAATGACTGCTGCAGGAAGAAAGGAACAAATTGTGCTAAAACCCAAAATCGTAGTGCCTAAGAGAGACCTAATCAAAACAGAAAACTCCAAGGCCATTAGGCAATCATCTAGGCCAAAAAAAAGAGAAGAAGAAGGCAACAAAAGGAAAGAAGGCATGCACCATCAAAATAGAACTCAAACTGCAGTGATGAAAAGAGGTTTTCCAAGAGGTCTCTAATCCCTTTCTAGCTTTTTTCCAAGGCCTAAAAGATCTTATAAAAGGGGAGAAAGGAATGGAAGTCAAGTTGAGGGCCTACCCTAGGCTCAAACTACCATTTATTCTCCTTAAACATGGTTTCTAGTAGTACTACAAGAACTGCTACAGGGTTTCATGTAGTACTATAGGAACCATTACAGGATTTCCTGTAGTTATTACAGGAATTACTACAAGATGTCTTGGTTCTCATCTAAAGGAATTTTGAAGGTTTCAAACGTGTCCAAATGGTGGAAAAAGGTAGCAAAAGGTTGGAAAAGGATGTGGAATACCTTGCCAAACTGAAAAATATTCAACAACCCATCTTGAATAACGGGAGGAAGGCATACTAATGGTCTCAAGAAACATTGTGGTTTCTCTATCCACAAATAGTTTGGAAAAATTATTGAAAATGGAATGAAGGTATGAAATGGATCTACAAGCCAACAAAGTTCACTTGAAAAGAGGAAAGTTATGGTTTTTTTTCTTGAAATACTATTAAATAATCATGAAAAAGAACAACTACATTTTTGTGCTTGTCCTTGCAGAACTTACAACCAAGATTCCTAAGAGAAGGATGTTTGGTCAATTTAGTGTGTTCTAAATTGCTGATTAAAATGTCAATCCGAGATTCGTAAACTGACGAAGTGAAGTGTACTATATGTACAAGATAACCATTCTCTTAGTCTTTTGTCGTTTTTGAGTTTTTTAGTTTGTTTTTGGATTTATCTTTTACAGATTCCCTAGTGTGTGATGGAGAAAATGAAAGTTAAGTACGGATGGTAATGGTGATTTCTACAGTAATTTTCCAAACTTAAAAGTGTTCAAAAAGAAAGCTCTAAACTTACTGTAATGAAATCAATTCTTAAGAGGAAGTAAATGTATTAAACAGTGAACTAATGACAATGGCCCAGTATCCTAACTGCTGTATGAAAATGAAAGTAAAAACTGAACTTAAAGCAACTCAAAGACTGAAAGCAAAGCAACTAATTCACACTACTTCAACCCTTCTGATCCTTTACCCTTCAACTCAATCTTGCCTTATGGGAAGCAATCATGAACAAGTTGAGCAATATGATATCTAAATTGCAGGAAATTAAATTGCATAAAGGAAACTAATCACACTACTTCAACCCATATTCTGATAATTTACCCTTCAACTCAATCTGCCTTATGGGAAGCAATCATGAACAAGTTGAGCAATATGATATTTAAATTGCAAGAAATTAAATTGCATAAAGGAAACTAATCACACTACTTCAACCCCTGTTCTGAACCTTTACCCTTCAACTCAATCTGCCTTATGGGAAGCAATCATGAACAAGCTTAGCAATATGATATTTAAATTGCAAGAAAGCAAACTAAATCATACTACAATAAGTAATATTCTGATTCCTTACTAATAGAGTCACTTGACTATAGAAAGAAACCATAAACAAATGAGTAGTATGATGTCTTAGTAGCAGAAAAATAAATAAGCAAAACACAATTTGAAAAATGACAGTGCTGGAATTAAACTTCAGAAAATGAAAATCAGCAGGAAGGACAAGATGATCTCATGTCAGTAGTTATCAAAAAAAATATGTAAATCTGCTGGGGCTACCTACAACAAAACCTGTAAAAGAAGCACTAATCAGCTAACAGTTAGAAAAGAAACATAAAGGAAATATAGACAACAATGATCATCAGAACAACACACTATATATACAAGCAATGATTGAAAGAAAACAGTAAATGGAAGCAAGTAGAAACTATACAAGGCTCTGGTGTATAGGGGCCCTCTGCAAACCTCGGCCAGTCAATCACTTAGTCACAAATCCGACTCATAAAAACTGTCTTCTCATGTATTTAAAGTGAAATGCAGTACAGTGGGTGACAAGAGTCGAAATTACAATACAAAATCTAATCCCTTCAGCGTATATCAACGTGTTATTTATAAGAAAAAGATGCTGCAACTAATTCCTAGATTTATGCTGCTAAGAGACACGTAAATCTCCTTGAGCCGAGATCTAGCGTGATGGTCATGAATTCATGGAGTGGTGGCTGCTTGGTTTAGTTCAGGGGCTGCTCTCCAGGTGTGCCAATACCTCCAAAAACTAAGGATCATGCCACGTAAACCTTCACGTGGGAAAAACAGAGCCGTGCCACCGCGAAATTCTTCATTTGGCCCTTCCTTTGACCATCGTTGACTGTGACTGTTTATGAATGATTTGGCTAATCTGAGGGGACACACCCCATGTACACGTCACGTGCAGCTTACCCATGTGGCTGGTTTCTCCATTGGACACCTGTAGCATAGCCTTTAACAAAATGGCTGCGGAAACTTGGGCTGGCTGCGGAAAGTGACAAGTTTCCGCAGCTGCTTGAACAAAAATATAAATCAAACAACAGTCATAAACATAGTTAGGAAACCATTCCATAAGTTCTTTTTAAACTATTATGCAACGATTTGACAGCTTGGTGGACGAAGTAAATGGAAAAAGAAGGCTGAAAGGGTATATAGGGAAGTGCAGGTTTGGGACTCAACATACCCCCACTGTGAAGGTGTTGCATGTCCTCATGCAACCAAAATTTAGTCACACCTTTCTAATCCATATGTTTTGATGCTTCTACTAGGACATCTAGCCCTCTTTTCTTCTTGTTTGGTGCTACCACCATTCTTGGTTTCCTTATTAGACACCTGAACTTGAGATTAATCAATGCTCTGCTCAACTTTTTGCACTTTTTCTTCAGCTTCTTGTTTTTCTTTTGCCATAGTACTAAATGGAGCATAGTGTTATCATGAATAATCTTATCTACCTTGCTCTGCTCTTTGAGTGCTTCATTTTCCTGCTTGATATGCCTATTTAGGACTTCTAATTCAAATACCTCCTGTTTCAAGGACTGAACTTGTGCATCTAGTGGCAGAGTGGTGCTTGGACCTACAGCTAACTTTTCTAATGATTCCAAGTAGTCATATACTTCCTGTTGATTGGGTTCTACTTCAGGTGTCTTTCTTGGACTGAGTTCAAAATCTGGTGCAGGAGAAGGACTGCTCTCCAACTCTGGCCGAGAAGGGCTTTAATCATGTGTAGGACTGATTTCAATGCTTGGTTGAGGATGAGGTGGACTATGGCCAACTGGAGTTTTCTCAGGTGTCTCTCCACCTAAGTCAATGAAGTGGGGCAGTTTTACTTGCGTTTTACTCCCTTTTCCTCTTAACCTTGTGCTTCTCCTTAAGTATGGTGGACTAGTACTTTTTTCTTATATACTATGTTTTCCTTTTGCCTTTTTCTTTGCTATAGCAGCAGCTTGAAGATGTACTAATCTTTCTGACAGTGGTTGATAATCCTCCTCTATGGATTGCTCAGGGGATGGGTAGACTTCTTGGATGGTTCTTTTGCCTTTTTCTTTCTTCTGTTTCTTGTCTTTAGCTCTATCTTCTTCTTCTTTTTGGCCAGTTTCTTGAGTTTCTATAGTAGGGGAGTCTTGGACTGTAGTGCTCTTTTCTCTCCTCCTACTTTTCCTTGGTGTCCTCGGTGTGCTACTTTCAAAGGCCTCAGATGGCTCTTGGAAGTAGTTTCTTATCAAAAATTTCTCCCATGTATCTTTGTTTTTCCTTAAGTGGTCTTCAATAAGAATTTTTATAAGTCCATGATGGTATAGATGAGGGTCTATATTGCCTATGTGTTTTTGGACTGTAATGCTCATTTTCTTCAAACTCAAGAGCAAGAAATAAGGCAAATTAAGAGTCTGATTTTCTAAGAAATTCATCAACAGTCTAGCATGGTACATATACATCGAACCGAAGTGTCCTTCACAGGTGACAAATTTTTGGATAACTAATAGTAGGCTAGCCCATTCTTCCTTTAATGCATGAACATGGATTCCTTTAGTAAACACGGTGGTGTCCATACCTGGGTTTCTTAGCATGATTCTCCATGCCTGTTCATCCACGCTTTTATTTTTGAACCATCTTTCACCCTCCTGAGGTAAGCCTGTAGCAGCTGCTACTGTTGTTTCGGTCACTGTAAGCTTCAAATCTCCAATCTCCACTTTCTGACCATCAAATGACCGTGCAAAAGCCTTGGTTACTTCTTTGTTATAGCCTTTAAACCTTTGAATGAACCGTAACCACTTAGCTTTCTTCAGTAAATCCTTGGCCTGAGGGTAACCTTCTAGGTATTTTGGTCCTTCTGGCTCTGCCCTGAGTAGTTTTCCCATTTCTTTCCCTGTTTCGAATTTCAGCTGAGGATACAATTGCGTATGAGGATTTTAACAGAGGACAGTAGCTCGGTTGCAGGGTTTATGGTAAAAGGTAATGGTTGCAATCGATAGCAGGTGACGGGAATGCTTCGGATTACAGGCAGAACAGAGGATAGACAGTGGTGAACAGGTTTACAAACTGAAGTGTGTGTATATGAAAGGAAGATTTTAAATGAAATGGTAAGTGACCGGTAGTGGAGGCGAGATCTTTTTGAATTAACGGTTGCGTATGGGAGATCACACGTTTTTAATAGATAGCTGCGGAAAATACGGTGAAGAAGAGCCGTAAGGAGATTGGTCACATCTCATGAGCGCAGGTGGCAAATGAAGTGCAGTTAACTTGAGTTTAAACCCGAAAAACCCATCATGAGACCGTTAAGAAATGAATGCTTGGTGTATGGAGTAATGTCGTGGGATAGGAGTGGTAATGGAGCTATCATATCGAATCATTGCACATAGTAGAACTTTTCATGGTTTGATAACTATGCATAATCATGACTTTAATTGCTATTTGATAAAAAAAATTGCTCGTACCTTTGGAAACTTTGTCATTTCTTGCCCATAGCTTTTATCCAACTGTTCTTTCTTGATGTCTTGGAGATGCTCCATGTCTTCATGGTATTTGCTCACTTACACCTGCATTTTCATGATTTTTGTACTAACATTTTGACTGTGTATTTGAAAAACAGAGTGATGGTGGCTGCGGAAATCGTTTCTGGCTGCGGAAACTGTTTCTGGCTGCGGAAACTGCTTCCAGCTGCGGAAACTGGGACAACACCCACTTAACTGAACAAAGGTGGTTAGAAAAGAACTAACTGAGTAGAAATAGTTCTGAAAGGAACTTTTATTGATGAAATGCGAATGAAATGAGTGGAATGGAATGAAAATGAAGTGGAGTGAAGTGAAGAGAAAATGTGAATGAGATGGAGGTGAAGTGAAATGGCAAATGAGGTGGAGTGAAGATGGAAAGAGAAGGAGAGGAGATTTTTTTTTTTTAGAAAATATAGAGTGTCAAGTGTCCTTGATTTTCACTCCATATTTTCTGTATAAGACTGTCAATCTATGATTGGTTTTCAGGCTTATACAATTTATTTATTTATTTATTTATTTTTTAACTTGAGAGAATAAAATGCTAGGCTGGTGGGGAAGAAGGATTCTTCTCCACCAGCCTTATTGCAGTCTCTTGGAACATCTTGACAAATTCTTCTTTTGATAGTGGCTTATGATAAATTTTCAATCGATGGCCATTCACAAGAAAATAAATCTGAAATTCATCAATGGTCTTGACTCTTACTGCTCCATTATTAAAGACTTTGTCAATTTCATATGGCCCAAGCCAATGGGTCTGAAATTTACCTTTAAAGTCTTTGAACTTGGAATCAAACAGTAATGCCCGATCTCCCTCTTGAAACTTTCTCTCTTTGATGTATCTGTCATGCCATTTAGCTCTTTGATGTTGAACTAGATCAGTCTTTAAAATTGCTTCTTGTCTGATTTCATCTAGCTCATTCAGCTGCTCCATTCTGTGCTTTTGGGCTTCTGATAGATTCATCCCCAACTGGACTGCCATCTTGAAAGTCTTGACTTGAAACTCAATGGGGAGTAGGACTTCTTTCCCATAAACAAGTTCATAGGGAGAATGTCCTGTTGTATTCCTCCATGTAGTTCTGTAGGCCCATAAGGCTTCAGGAAGCCTTTCTGCCCAATCTTTTCTGTGTAGATGAACAGTTTTGGTGATGATGCTTTCAAGAACTTTTTTTGTAGACTCCACCTGGCCATTAGCTTGCGGATGGTAAGGAGTAGATTTTCTGTGCTTGATTTTGTATTCTTCCATCAGCTTCTCCATCAAGTTAGATGTAAATTGACTTCCCTGATCTGTCACAATTTCTCTTGGGACACCAAAATGAGTAAAAATATCCTCAAAAAGAAATTGAACAACTAAATTTTCAGTGGCAAAAGGAAATGCTTTAGCTTCTACCCATTTAGTGACATAATCAGTGCATACCAATATATACTTTTTCTGTTTAGATGGTGGATTAATAGGTCCAATGAAATTTAAAGCCCTTTTTTCAAAGGGTTCGATGAGTACCTATGGTTGTAATGGAATTTCATTTGAAAGAGTCGGTCTCCCAACTCTTTGGCAGCTGTCACACCTTCTGACATATTGTTTTGCATCTTTGAAAAGGGAAGGCCAATAATATCCTAAAGAAAGGATTTTATAGGCCATCCTTTTGTCAGCAAAGTGTCCAGTGCATGGTTCATCATGACATGCCTTGAGGATGTCAGGCATTTCATCTTCTCGAACACATCTTCTAATCACACAATCTAGCCCTGTTTTAAACAATTCATTAGAAATCCATGAATAACTTGAACTCTCCTGAATAATTTTTCTTTTTTCACCAGGAAATAGATGTGGAGGTAGCTTTCCTGTAGCCAAATAGTTAGCAATATCTGCATACCAAGGAGTCTTAGTAGTTATTTCAAATAAATACTCATCTGGAAACTTATCCTCTACAGGAGAATCTTCATTAGTATTTTGGATTCTAGACAAGAAATTAGCTACTGTATTTTGTTTCCCTGGTCTATCCAACATAGTAATATTGAATTCTTGTAAAAGTAAGAGCCATCTTGTAACTCTGCCATTAGTAACAGGTTTATTCATGAGATATCTAATTGCAGAATGATCAGTATGGACAAAAGTTTCATAGCCAGTTATATACTGTCTAAACTTATTGATTGCATGAACAACAACTAAGAACTCTTTCTCAGTCACAGTATAGTTTAACTCAGTGGGAGTAAAATTTTTACTGGTGTAGTAAATGGCATAAGGAACTAAATCCTTTTGTCCCAACACAGCTCCTAGAGCTGTATCTGAAGCATCTGTGGAAATATGGATAGGAAGTTTCCAATTTGGCCCTCTCAAAATGGGTGCTTCAGATATTCTTGTTTTCAAAGTTTCAAATGCAGATTGACAATCAGGACCCCATTTGAATTCACGGTCTTTTGTAAGTAATTTGAAGAGTGGAGATGTTATTTTGGTGAAGTTTTCAATAAATCTTCTATAGTATCCAGTAAATCCAAGAAAACTTCTAAAATCTTTTTGACAATTTGGAATAGGCAACTTGGAGATGACTTGAACTTTTGATCTATCAACTTTAATCCCATCCCCTGAAATATGATGTCCTAAAACAATCCCTTCAGTAAACATCATAATGCATTTTTCATGACTTAATGATAGGTTTGTTTCTTTACATCTTATAAGGACTTTTTCCAAATTCTCTAATGCCTCTTCAAACGAATTACCATAAATTGTAAAATCATCCATATAAACCTCTACACAATCATGGATTAGATCGGAAAAGATTCCTAGTACTGCCCTTTGAAATGTTGTGGATGCATTACATAATCCAAAAGGAAGTACTTGGTAAGCAAAAGTTCCCCATGGACAGGTAAACGTGGTCTTGTCCTGATCCTCAGGTGCTACCTGAATCTGATTGTAGCCACTAAAACCATCCAAAAATGAAAAATACTTTTTGCCTGCTAAAGTATCTAATACCTGATCGATAAAGGGTAAAGGAAAGTGATCCTTCAAAGTTGCTTTGTTCAATTCCCTGTAATCAATGCATACCCTCCATTTACCATTCTTTTTAGGTACTATAACCAAAGGAGAAACCCATCGGCTATCTGAAATTGGATAAATGAAGTTTACATTAAGTAACTTTTGGAGCTCTTCTTTCACTATCTCCCTAAGGTTTGGATTCATCCTTCTCTAAGGTTGTCTGATTGGTCTGCTATTTTCCTCAATATAGATGTGATGAATGCAAGTCTTAGGGTAAATACCTTTCATATCAGTGTATTCCCATGCAAATGCAGTAGAATTTTTTTGCAAGATTTTGGTTAGTTCTTCCTGTTGTGATCTTTCCAAATTTTTGTTGATATTCAATGTTTTTCCTGGAAAGATCTCAATGGTGGAACTACCAAACTCTTCCATAGAGAAAAGAGACATTTGTTTAGATGATAAATACTCAATGTCAAAATCTAACTGAAATTGTGTGTGGTCATATTCTGAAGATGTTTCAAAGTTTTCTAATGTGTTCAGAATTTGACTATCTTCACTAACTTCAGAAATGGTAAAGACAGGTTGTATAGTATCTTCATCATCAATCCACTCATTATCTCCTATTTCTGTAATTGCTTTTGCTGGAGGATACATATTGAATTTCTTTGTCGAATTACCATCAGAAATATACATATCCCCAGACCTACAACTGATGAAAGCATCGCTGTGTCTAGCTGAGGTCTTCCTAAGATGAGAGGGTGTCCTCCTAAATTACTCTTGGGGGTTAAAATCATAAAATCTACTAGATATTCCCAAGAGTCTAAGTAGACTGAAATGTCTTCTAATACACCATCTGGTTTAATAATTGATCGATCTGCAAGTTGCAGTAAAGTAGGTGTAAAGAGAAGATTAGGAAGTTTCAGTCGTTCCATAGTCTGTCTACTCATAATGTTGATAGCAACCCCTAAATCAATCAAAGTATTTGGAATTTCTACCCCATTGATATGTGTTTTGACAATTGGACTACCGAGATCTACATACTTCTGCATAGTAATTTTTCCCATCATGATGTCTGCAATTTTCCCTACCAGGTGAATTCTTCCTGTGTCTCTAGGTTTCCTTCCTGGCCTTTTAAGACTCAACTCCTTTATTGCTTTTGCTAGAATAGGAATCTCTCTAATGGCTTGTAACAAGGGAATCTTGATACAGACATTCTTCAATTCATCTAGAAAATCATAGTCAGGCAACAAGATTTGCTTTTCCATCCCTTTGTCAATTTGTAATCTTTCAGGAAAAGGAGATGTGGATGAAGATGTAGGTTTCTCAACTATAGGAGTTGTGGGGGTTAGCTCTTTTTATTTCTCTTTCTGAGTGTTTGGGTTTTGAAGAGATGCTTCAGAACCCTTATTGGCTTCAAGAGAATCTTCCTTAGAAATGCTTTGATTTTGGTCATCTATAGAAGGTTTATCTAAAACTCTACCAGATCTGAGTTGTACATCATTGAGAGGAACAATCATATAGGTAGGAAATTGTTGACCTTCTACCATGTAAGCATTTTGAGGGTTTTTATTATTGGGGTTTGGCAATGGCTAAGAAGGAAGTTGATTTGACTTCTATTGGAATGGAAGCAAGAGTTGAGAATTTGGGTTCTGTTGAGACGGTTGTTGTTGTTGAAATGGCAATGATAGTTGTGGGTTTTGATTTGGAAGTTGTGGAGCTTGTTGGTTTTGAAAATATGGAGGATATTAATAAAATTGAGCAAATCTCCCATAAGGATTTTGCATGCCTTGTACCCATGATTGAAAAGGATTTTGAGGTTGGGACCAAGGTTGTTGCCAAGGATTCCAATTTGGTGAGGTTTGAAAGTTCATAGAGTTATTAAACCCTTGGTTTTGTTGCCCCTACCAAAGTCTCCTTACAACAAAACAAAGAGACTTAATTGTATTTGGATCTTCTTGGAAGATAGCTTTGAGCCCAGGAATTGAAGGACAATCCTTGGTCTCATGATTCTCTGAACAAATCGCACATGTTTCTACAACTTTTGCATCCAAGGGACATTCCCTGAGAGCATGTTTTTTCTACATTTTGGGCAAAAGATGGCCAAAGCTTCAACTTCTACTTTCTGCTTATTGTGGATATTAAGAGTGTCTAGTTGCTCACTAAGACTCCCTAAGATATCAGTTTTGAATTCATCAAGCATATTGCCAATCTCAGCCCTACTTACTGATCCAGTTGCAGATTTGTTTGCTCTGATGAGAGAAGGATCTCTAGGCCCTTTTCCAGTTTTAGATTTTCCTCTTGAGAGATGGACACACAACTCTGCTATATCATGAAGTGGAAGTTGAGATATGTCTCCTTTTCCCATCATGTTCACAATATCTATCCATTCATCTCTAATGGCTTTTAATAGAAGGGCTTTCAAGATTTCCTCATCTAAGTTACTCATTTTTGCTCTTTTCAGATTGTATTGGAATCTTTCAAGTAAATCCTCCAAGTTTTCATCTTCTCTTTGTACCATTTTAAATACTTCATCCTTGTGGTTGGTAGGCATACAATAATCCATGTATCTATCCAGAAATGTTTGTTTCATATCATTCCAAGTCCTAATGGATTGAGTGAGTAATCCCATGAACCATTTCAAAGCAGTTCCTTTCAATGTTGGAGGAAATAGTTTGAGTTTTTGAGAGTCTTCTAGATAATCATAGGTTCGACACACGACCTCAAACTCAAATAGAAATGTTTCATGATCTTCATTTCTTAACCCATGAAAGTTTGGGAGAACAGATGGTGAAATATTTTTCATTGTTGCTTGAGAATCCTCATCGACTATAGGAAATCCAAATGAGTTATCTCCATCCCTATTTCCCCCATTGTTACCTCTACCTCCTCCATTATTTCGTCCTCCCCCTCCTCTACCTCTACCTCTACCAAATCCATTAACTCCCTCTTCTGTCATGGTAGTTTTCTCAGAGATTTCAGAGTCCTCTGGTTCCTCTACTAATGGAGAATGAGGAGGAATTTCTCCCTCTTCTTCCTCAGATGATTCTACTTCTTCAATTACAATTTGTCTCCCTGTACAAGGAAAGAAAGGATCTTTTCCTAATTCAGATTCGATGGATGGTGAGGAAGAGTCTCCTAACTCAACTACTGCCTCTTGAATTCCAGGAATCCTAGGGCTAGGAGTGTAGGTTGGAGATGACAGAGGTGTCTCTTGTCTATTCCTTAAGGTAGATGGAGTTGTGAAAATCGAACTCTTGGCTCTAGCTAAAAACCTTCCCCTAGAATCTCTTGCTCTATGCATATCATTTTTATTTTTCTTCAAGTCAGGCTAATAATTCTCTTTCTGATCTTCCAGGTCACTCTAGGTGCAAGAAGAGAGCATACTCAAGAAACTATTAAACCAATAACTTTCTGTTTTCTGATCCTCCAGATCACGCTAAGTGCAAGAGGAGAGCATACTTTGAGAGGTTATCAATTTTCCTTCCTTGATTTTTTTTTTTTTTTTTTTTTTTTTTTTTTTAAGAAATTGGCTACCTAGTTTCACTTCCCCGGCAACGGCGCCAAAAATGTTTTGTCAATTTAGTGTGTTCTAAATTGCTGATTAAAATGTCAATACAAGATTCGTAAACTGACGAAGTGAAGTGTACTATATGTACAAGATAACCATTTTCTTAGTCTTTTGTCGTTTTTGAGTTTTTGAGTTTGTTTTTGGATTTATCTTTTACGGATTCCCTAGTGTGTGATGGCGAAAATGAAAGTTAAGTATGGATGGTAATGGTGATTTCTACAGTGATTTTCCAAACTTAAAAGTGTTAAAAAAAAAAGCTCTAAACTAACTGTAATGAAATCAATTCTTAAGAGGAAGTAAATGTATCAAACAGTGAACTAATGACAATGGCCCAGTATCCCGACTGCTGTATGAAAAAGAAAGTAAACATTAAACTTAAAGCAACTCAAAGACTGAAAGCAAAGCAACTAATTCACACTACTTCAACCCTTTTGATCCTTTACCCTTCAACTCAATCTGCCTTATGGGAAGCAATCATGAACAAGTTGAGCAATATGATATCTAAATTGCAGGAAATTAAATTGCATAAAGGAAACTAATCACACTACTTCAACCCTTGTTCTGATCCTTTACCCTTCAACTCAATCTGCCTTATGGGAAGCAATCATGAACAAGTTGAGCAATATGATATTTAAATTGCAAGAAATTAAATTGCATAAAGGAAACTAATCACACTACTTCAACCCCTATTCTGATCCTTTACCCTTCAACTCAATATGCCTTATGGGAAGCAATCATGAACAAGCTGAGCAATATGATATTTGAATTGAAAGAAAGCAAACTAAATCATACTACAATAAGTAATATTCTGATTCCTTACTAATAGAGTCACTTGACTATAGAAAGAAACCATAAACAAATGAGTAGTATGGTGTCTAAGTAGCAGAAAAATAAATAAGAAAAACACAATTTGAAAAATGACAGTGCTGGAATTAAACTTCAGAAAATGAAAATCAGCAGGAAGGACAAGATGATCTCATGTCAGTAGTTATCAAAAAAATTATGTAAATCTTCCCGGGCTACCTACAACAAAACCTGTAAAAGAAGCACTGATCAGCTAACAGTTAGAAAAGAAACATAAAGGAAATATAGACAGCAATGATCATCATGACAGCACACTATATATACAAGCAATGATTGAAAGAAAACTATAAATGAAAGCAAGTAGAAACTATACAAGGCTCTAGTGTACAGGGGACCTCTGCAACCTCGGCCAGTCAATCACATAGTCACAAATCCGATTCAGAAAAATTGTCTTCTCATGTATTTAAAGTGAAATGCAGTACAGTGGGTGACAACAGTCGAAATTACAATACAAAAGCTAATCCCTTATGCATATATCAACGCGTTATTTATAAGAAAAAGATGTTGCAACTAATTCCTAGATTTATGCTGCTAAGAGACACATAAATCTCCTTGAGCCGAGATCTAGCGTGATGGTCATGAATTCATGGAGTGGTGGCTTCTTGGTTTAGTTCACAGGCTACTCTCCAGGTGTGCCAATACCTCCGAAAACTAAGGATCGTGCCACGCAAACCTTCACATGGGAAAAACAGAGCCATGCCACTGCGAAATTCTTCATTTGGCGCTTCCTTTGACCATCGTTGACCGCGGCTGTTTATGAATGATTTGGCTAATCTGAGGGGACACACCCCATGTACACGTCACGTGCAGCTTACCCATGTGGCTGGTTTCTCCATTGGACACATGTAGCATAACCTTTAACAAAATGGCCACGGAAACTTGGGCTGGCTGCGGAAAGTGACAAGTTTCCGTAGCTGCTTGAACAAAAATCTAAATCAAACAACAGTCATAAACATAGTTAGGAAACCATTCCATAAGTTCTTTTTAAACTATTATGCAATGATTTGATAGCTTGGTGGACGAAGTAAATGGAAAAAGAAGGCTGAAAGGGTATATATGGAAGTGCAGGTTTGGGACTCAACAAAGGCACTGAGGAATTCACAAGAGAGAGAACACCAAGGCCATGAATTAGGCACAATGAGGTCACTAAGTTGCTTAGAGGATGAGTAACACTTTTAGTAGGGGTTATGATGGGCCTCTCAATTAGAAATAAATTAAGGCCCATCTAACCATCCTTCAGCACATTAAACCTTTCTTTTTTTGTTAGATAATGTAATTTTAACTTTAATATGTTCATTAGGAAAGTTTATGGATAATTACATATTTGTGCCTAATTTTATTTATTTTTGTGGAATATTGTGAGAATATTGGGCAGATCATGGAGATATGGAGGAGGAGATAATCTAGGGATTTTCTCGCTACTATAAGAGGATCAATATTAAATAATAAATCAACAAGATATTATGGAATTATGTCACAAATTGTGGAGCTCCAATGATTGAGAAAATCTAGGAATGTGTTCCCTACCATTTACTGCAGATTCCTAGTATTAAGAGTCAGATCCATTAATCAAGGGATTTTGGTGGGGAAAGCTTCCTCCTTTTATGGGGAATGATAATCATTTTGTATAAGTACAAAGTCAAATTTTCCTCTAGGGGTTGATTTTTATTAGTTTTCTTGTGGAGAGAACACTTATTTTTGTAGCTCCAGTTTCATTTTTTGCACGGCTGTAATTGTATTGATGAAAATAATGAAGATTAGTGCCATGTTCAACTTCTAAATATTGGTCTCCTCCATAGGACTCTGAGACTCTTGGGCTTGGCCATCTGAGGAGCCTCAGAGCTCTTTTTCATCATTTACATTTCTTCTTTTCACTTTGAATTCACATGCATCTCTTGTTCTTGTTCTTGTTTTCTATTTTCCATTTAATATTAATTATTTCTCGTTGTAGGATTGGGTTAAATGGTTGAAGTAAGTTATTTTTTAGGATCACAAGCATCATGTAATAATTCAAAAAAACTTTGGAAGGCCAAATTAATCATTGAGTTACTTGGATTAGTTTTCTTATTCCCAAATTGGTTGAAGGGAAAGTACCCCTAGAGTCCTTTGGGCTGAGACTCTACCAGACTGAAAATTGCTTATACAAAGAAACACACACACACAGCCATCTTTTTTACTTTTAAGCAAATTCTAATGTTTAGGGTACATACCTAAGGTCCTACGTCCGAGAAGACCGTTAGGGTGCAAACCCTTCTTGGAGTTCCCTTCTTCTTTCTCTGACCTACAAGACAAACAAATCAAAGAACACAACAGTACATGTATAGAAGTTTATGTATAAATCATCTTCATGCTATAAAGTTAGTTATAAATAATCTTTAAGTAACTACTTTCATAAGAATTCACCACAAGAATCTCATAAGCATAAAGAAAGATTATTCGGGAACAAAGACGTGTTTCTTTATATATAAAGGCAAATAAAGTACATATATCGGAAAGATATCACCTGAACACCTTCAGCAGGCTCCAAGCAAGCTTCCTCCCGGATTCGTTCCAGCCTCCAGCCTTCAACAAGAGCTCCTTCCAAGTCTTACTCAATGATGATGTCAAGGATGAATGATCACCAATACACATGGAAACAAGGGTTTCCTATGCAAAATGGGGGAAGTGCAGGATGCACCAAGGACTTCAGACCTGGTCTAAGGGAAAAATCTCAGCATAATAATCTTGCTCTCCTTTCTCTCTCCCTTGGCCTTCCCTTTGATGTCTTTTTATACCCTCTCCAAAGTAGTTTTTTAGTTAGGAGTTGGTTGGGAACAGTTGGGCCACGGGCACTAACAGGTGATCCAGCAGGTAAACCCGCGATCACCGCCCGAAAAAGAGGAAATTATATTTTTTTAAGTGTTTTAATAGATACACGCGGGTTGGGTATGACAGACCCGCGTGTACACGCGTTTAACACAGGGCAAAGTCGCGTACAGGGAATAAAACACTGTTTTTTAAATTTTTGGACCAGGTCTGGAAGGAGGGGTTGCCCTAGGCCATAAGTGCAGCATCACAAACCATAAGAGTGAGATTTGGAGCTATAACAGATGCCCCCTAATGTATGAGGTCAGAAGGGGAACATGATGGCCGAAATACATTAAGTAAGTACAAGGAAAGGAACTCTGCCGAAAAACCGAGGAGGACTTCACCAGAATTCAGCCTGCCAAGCCACCGAAAGGAGATCAGAAAGAAACACTGTCTGAGGCGGGTTGGCGACTCCACTGGGGAAGTGCAGGATGCACCAAGGACTTCAGACCTGGTCTAAGGGAAAAATCTCAGCATAATAATCTTGCTCTCCTTTCTCTCTCCCCTTGGCCTTCCCTTTGATGTCTTTTTATACCCTCTCCAAAGTAGTTTTTTAGTTAGGAGTTGGTTGGGAACAGTTGGGCCACGGGCACTAACAGGTGATCCAGCAGGTAAACCCGCGATCACCGCCCGAAAAAGAGGAAATTATATTTTTTTAAGTGTTTTAATAGATACACGCGGGTTGGGTATGACAGACCCGCGTGTACACGCGTTTAACACAGGGCAAAGTCGCGTACAGGGAATAAAACACTGTTTTTTAAATTTTTGGACCAGGTCTGGAAGGAGGGGTTGCCCTAGGCCATAAGTGCAGCATCACAAACCATAAGAGTGAGATTTGGAGCTATAACACAAATCTAGATTTCTAGAAATCCTTTGTGGCAAACAACAGTAAATTTCTGCTATTTTTTATAGCATGCTAACGAGCTTAAATTGAGTATATGATATTTCTGCATTTCTGCTATTGTAAAGGTATGTTGGAAATGTGGAAAAAAGGACACTTAAAAAAGGACAATAGATTTAAAACTCTTGAGAAAGGAAAGGGACCTGATGATTCTCTTCTATAGAGGTGAAAACCACCTTAGATAAAGTTGGGGATATGTACTTGGCTTCTTCTTCAAGTGCACATGTAGATCATGAGGCATGGTTGATTGACTCACGTGCATCCTTTCACATGACTCCCCATAGGGAGTCATTTTACGAGTATGAAAAATATGATGGTGGTGATGCCTTTGTAGGGGATGAAAAAAATACCAGAATCATAGGACATAGAAAAATCAAGTTGAAGTTGCAAGCTCGAAAGATTGGAACACTTTATGGTGTTCTGCACATTCCTTAATTGGCAACAAATCTAATTTCTGTAAGAAAGATGGATGATGCAAGTGTAAAAAAATTGTTCAAGAAATATATCTACAAAATGGTTTGGCAAGAATTTGTATTGATGTGAGAACTTTGGATTGAAACTCTGTATAGTATTTTGGTAGCATTGTTATTATTGGGTGCAAAAACTCTATGGTTTCTGAAAGTGCAGCAGAAAATCTAGTGGTCTCTAAAGAAAATACTATGTTGTGGCATCAAAGAATCGGACATATTGGAGAGAAGGACCTTCAAGTACTTCATGGTAATGGTATGGTAGAAGGTATGTCTAATTTCTCTCCAAGTTTATATTTCTTTTAGCGTTGTTAATATGGGAAGAAAAGTTGGGTTAGTTTCCTCTATGGTGCCAAGAGGGCAAAAGAGGTATTAGAGCTTGTGCATAGTGATGTGTTTGAACCTGTTTTGGTTCCATCACTGTGTAAGTATGTGTATTATGTCTCATTTTTAGATGAATTCTCAAGGAATACATGGATATATTTCCTCAATAAGGAATCTAAAGTCTTCAACAGGTTTAAATAATTTAAGGATCTAGTGGAAAACCAAATAGAGAAGAAGATTAATGTGTTGAGGAGCGATAAAGGTGTAGAGTTTTGTAAGAAGTAATTCAAAGATTTCTGTAAGAATTGTGGTACAGCATCACAAAAGACTACTCCATACACACCTAAACCAAATGGAGTTGTAGAAAGAACAAACAAGACATTGATGGAGAAGGAAAAAAGTATGCTTAGTGGTGCCAGGTTAGGACAAGAATTCTAGGTAGAGGTAGTGGATATTGCATGTTACCTATTTAAAAAATCACTTATCTAGTGTTGGATGATAACACTCAGCATGAGGTATGGAGTGGCTATGATGCTTATGTACATGTTTTAAAGTTGAAAAGAACCAAGCTGGATAACAAATTTAAAAGGGGCATCTTTATTCAGTATAAGGATGGTTTAAAGGTTATAAGCTTTGGAACCCCAAAACAAGGCAAGTTGTGTACAACCGAGATGTATTGTTTAGAGAGGTCAAAGATGTTATTAAACATGAAGTCCTCCCAAAGGATTATGAGCTAGGTAAGATAGAGTTTGAACTGAAGGAAGAAGAATTAGATTCTATAATAGAATAAGAATTCAATTTTTTCTTTATCTATTACTAAATATGATCCCAAAATTGTCAGGGAGGTAGTTGATTTAGAGGATGAGAAACTTAGGAAAAATGCCATGGTTCAAGAAATGGAAGCCTTAGAGAAAAATGAGGCTTGCTATCAAGTGAAGTTTCTTGTTGGAAGATAAATCATTGTAAAAAAAGTGTGTTTAAGAAGAAGATGAATGCATAAGGAAAGGCGGAGAAATACAAATATCAGTTGGTATAAAAAGGTTATTCCCAGGTGTTGGGAATTGATATTGGTGATATTTTTTTATCTTTTTTCCAAGTTAGATTCTATTAGACTACTTTTATTTGTTGCTACTACTTTTTGTTTTGTGGTAGAATAGATGGGTGTGGAGACAAATTTCTTCACAATGATCTAGAAGAAGAGATCTATGAGAAGCAACCCAAAGGTTTTGTGGTGAAGGGTAAGAAAGAACTAATCTAGATGTTAAAAATAGTCTCTGTATGGGTTAAATCAGTCACCAAGGATGTGGTATAAAAAATTTGATACATATATATGGGGACTTGGATTTACAAGGAGAAAAGTGGATTATGGTGTCTATTTTAAATTAATTGGTGACTGTATTATTTATTTTCTCTTATATGTGGATGATATGTTGCTTATTGGTAATGACAAAGAAATTATCCGACATTTGATGACCTAATTGTCCTCTGAATTCGACATAAACGATATTGGTATTGTAAGCTATATTTTCGGCATTGAAATTAAATAAAATTGGGAAAAGAGGAAGCTTTGGTTAAACCAGAGGATGTATGTCAAGACAATGTTGTAGAGGTTTAATATGTATGATAGTAAATCTATGAATTTTCCTATTCTCGTAGGTGCTGAGTTATATGCTAAATAGTGTTCCATGACATAGGAAGGGGAAGAGGACATGTCTAGCATTCCATATGAAAGTATACTAGGTAGCCTAATGTATGTAATTGTTTGTAGTAGATCCGACATTACACATGCAATGGGAGTATTGAGCAAGTTTATTTCAAAACTCAGGAAGGATCATTGGATAGTAGTGAAGTGGTTTTCTAGGTATTTCTTAGGCACTAGTGATTATGGTTTTTGCTACCAAGGAAGACCAGTATTGGAAAGAGTTTTAGACATATGTGGCTTTGTTGATGTAGAGTTGGCTAGAGACCTAGATCAAAGAACATATACAAGTGGTTATGTATTTAGCCTATTTGGAGGATCATTTAGTTCAATGATCAAGAGACAATCTGTAAAGGAACTTTTTACTACAGAGGTTGAAGAGATGACAACCACTCATGCAAGCAAGGAACTAGTTTTGTTTTAAAGATTGTTTTCAAGTATGGAGTTGGTATAGAAAGATATAAGGATATATTGTGATAGCCAAAGTGCAATTTTATTGACAAAGAACCTTGGTTATCATTCAAAGAGGAAGCATATTGATGTTCAATATCACTTTGTGAGGAATATTTTTGACGGAAAAATGGTGTTGCTAGTAAAGGTGAATACTTTGAAGAATGTTGTAGATGCATTGATAAAATATTTGAGCGTCGAGAAGTTTTCTTAGTGTAGATAAATAATGGGCATTGCAACTAAGGACCAATGGATATGCACTCTTATGGAACCCTGTGTAAAAAGAAAATAATAAGTGGGAGAATGTTGGGTACCTGTTATATTATTTCCATGACTAACTCTAGGTGTTGTTACATTGTGCCAGATGTAGCAGGGTGGTCGCAGGGGGAAACATCCCCCCTACTGGTGGGTTTGCAAGGGGCAATAGCTCCCTACATGAGGTTTGAGGCAACACCTTAGGAATTTTTTATTACGTAGACCCAATAATAGTTGGGCAGACCTAGGGATGGGGGACAGAATGAAGGATGGTTCGTGGACCCACCCATGGTCTTTTTTTGCATGGTTTTGGACATGATGGTTTTTTCCAATGGTGTTTCGTAGATCCATTCAAGATAACTACAGTTATCTCCTAGTTGAGGGTTAATGGATTAGACTTTATGAATGCTTCAACATGTATATTTTGTATTATAACATTGAAAGGAATATGATTAAAAATCAATCTAGTTTTCTTCGTTTGGGTTCCAACAGAAATCTTTAATATATTTTGTTTTCTCACCATTGTATATTTTTTTGTTTTAAGAATTCGTTTGTAGGTAATTCTTGTACAATACCATGGCCTATGAGCCCAATCGGTGCTAAAATTGTAAATAGGTATATGTTTTTTACATGGCGAGGAAAAAATTTAATTTTACATTACACAACAAAGGGAGATATAAGTAAAAGAGTTTTGTACTATGAGGAATGGATGTCATTTTATTATGTGAATTAATTTTGTAAGAATACAAACTGATTATTTCCATATTAGTTTTACCTATAGGGATAGATATGTTAGGAACTTAGGAGTGCAAGTAGCTTTCTGATAAAACTATTTTTGTAGTAATACATGCTAACTAATGAACTATATTCCATGACTATTTGAATATTGAGTAGACAAAGAAGCTCATAATATATAGAATTGAGAAAGATCTTACAATATCCAATCTAAGAAATGCATATATGTATAGATTTGTAAGGAAAAATTGCCTATATTACTCTGTTAAAGAGTCGATAACACCAAATGGATATGTTCAATGTATAATTTCAGATGTTTACGTCTGAAATTATTCCTGGAAAGTTTCAAATTACATGTATGTTGGTTATCAACAGGAATTGTAGGAGGTTGCATATGTTAATGGAGTTGTGGTTGTTGTAAATGAATTTTAATTTATAAGGCTAACCATTTATTGTACTATTAATATTTGTGAGATATTTTTAATTTGGACAAAACTATTTTTGGTACATAACTTAGAAGACTAATATGCATATATGTCTTATATTCGATATTTATTATAAGCTATTGAGAATGGAGGTAGAAAAAACTTAAGAAGGTAATATTGGTATTCAAATATGCAATACGAAATTATTACACTAGATACTCTTGGATACTAGTTATAGAAATTTATGGGTACAAGGACACCTCTTCAGACAAGGCTAATGAGAAAGGCCCCCAAGTGCTAGATTTTGACCAAAAAATCTTGTAGGAGGAGAGAGCTAAGGAAGTAATAGGGATGAGGGAAATACTTACTGATAAGATAAAAGTTGTTGATTCTAAAGGAAGAGTAATATTTTTTGTTTGAGACAAAGGAGAAATAATAAGTAAGTCATAAAAGGACATATCCTAGGGTAAAATTTCTAAGAAAATCAAACACATATAGTATAATTGTTGGCAGAGCTAGTTATGTATATTTGAAATCAAAGATATTTGAGAGTAGTTATGAAATTAGGAGGATTTACAAGAATACATGTTTATAAACTCAATAGAACAATCACATCATATGTATTAAGAAGGTTTGAAATCATTCACTATAAACAATTTGGTCTAACATTTATGATTGAAGGAAAAAAAAAAAGTATACAAAGAATAATGTGTATATGAGACATTGTTAAGGTATGTATATACCAACATAAAAATTGAGTAAAAGAGTTGTTCAAAACCCTATATTATAGAAAATAAAATGTATGATGTACTAAAATAATCTGTCTAGGTATAAGTGATGATAACATTTGTTAAAACCTATATAGATATACAAAAGTCTTATAGCATATATAAAAAAGAAGAAAAAAACATATATTAAGAACATAACTCAAATACAAGTATTCCAAATGCTATAACATATTGCCATAAATAAACTGCCATGGTTGTCATGAGTAGGCCTTGGGTGTCATGGCTGATAAGAATAGTGGAAGAATTAAGGAACTAAGAAATATTCCTAACTGAAAGGTCTCCTCATGAGGGAAGCGATAGGAAACCTGTTACAGTTGTAGATTAGTTAAGATTTACGGTAAGAACCATCATAATGGATATTGTAATAAGAATTAATGTGATTTGTAATCATTGAAAGTCATTATGTTTATTTTGTGTAGTGATATTCTTCTGGCATTTTACAGCTTATCAAAATTTCAAGAGAAATATTTTTTACCTCCCTAATTAACGAATCATAAATATATCTGATATGTTAAATTTCTTATTTTTTAGAGTATGTGATTGTGTGATGGATATTTATTCATACAAATACACCTAAATAAGCTAAGAATTATAGCCAAGAGCATGGCTAATGGGAGTTTAAAAAAAAATAAACATAAGAAAAATTTTAATTGTATGTTAGAAAATAATTATTCAATTAAAATTCCTGTTTAAGAAACATCAGAATGTTGGCGAGTCAAATTATTTCATGATTGAAAAAAAATATGTCTCGGAAATAAAAAAGTGAGTAAATAATTTTGATAATTTCAAATTAAAAATGACAGTGATGATGGCATCTTGGTTACTCCAAGACACCACATAATCTTGAAAGCACAGAAGAATAGTGTTGTGAATACTCAAAGGAATACCAACTTTATGTTAGATTCAGTAAGTGTGAATTTAATCAAGATCACGGTTTATATTGAGAACATGTAATTTCCGAAGAAGAATTGCAGAGGACATTGAAAGGTCAAAGAAATCGTTGATTAACATATAGCTGAAGAATGAAACAGACAATAGAAAATTATGGGGTTGAATGCTAGTATTGTAGATTCATTGTAGGTTTCACTAATTGGCCTATTTTATAACATCTTCAAAAAGGAAAAGAGTTAAGTTTGTCTTTAACCAAAATCATAAGGAATTTTTGATTGGTTGGAAAGGTTTCTAACTACAAGTCCTATACTTATATATTAATTTTAGTGGATGTAGAAAGATAAAGAAAATGGATTTTGACTAGATTCTCTAGAGTAGACCAACACAATTGAAAAAGTTTCTGATCGAGTGATGCAATCATAACTATGATGGGGAATATCTTATCCTGGATTTTTCTATTTTATGTATTTTGTTTAAAAAGATTTGAAAATATGCCATGAGATGATGGACGAAAATATAGGCATGATAAAAATGTAAAATATGAATTAGTGGAGAGAGGCATGTTCACTAAATATATATCAAATAATGATATTATAGGTGCATACAATAATGGATGTGCATGCATAAATAGTTTAAGGAGCTTGTTTCCCTAACATGAGTCGGATGACTAATAACGGGTAATGGTAAACATGTGACCATGAATAGATTAACAATCAATTGGTTAGCCAATGAAATCATTGTATGTAGTCCTAAGGAATCAAGAATATGAAAAGGAATATGATGATATTACATTGACACAAGAGACACTTATTCATGTTGGCATGCATGTTGTGTTACAGTGATAAGTGGAGTAGGCATCAATGTGCTAGCAGCCAGTAGTTCTCTATATAATTATTCTAAAAATATTGGTTATGACTCCTTATTGTAGGCACATTTAAAGTATTGTTGAATGTTTGATTAGATGCATGTTACAATTATGTTCTTATGATATTACAGGAAGGAATGATCATGTTTAAGGAAATTTTATTAACATTATGTGTGTTGAGATAACTAATGTGCACGTAAGTTCAAGGGGAAATGACCTCATGGTTGCTACACATATAAAAGTACATATAACCTCCAAGCAGGTTAACTACCAATCTACAATGTAGGAGGAATGGAATCTTTAGGGAGTGTCATATACCTCAAAATTTACCTAACTTAAATCAACGAAAAACCATTTTACACCATAAAATAAATTTATAAGCTCTTTAATTAACCTAATCTTACCATTTCTCCTCTATTATAAGAGAACTCATTGTGTTATCACTAACTCAATTGTTTTCTCATAATCTATGACATGACTTATCAACATTAAGATTGCCATTATACAACGTCGTTTCATTAATTCGCTAGGATACTTGGATCCTCCCTTGTTTCAAATTATATGAACTTTGGCATTGATAATGAAATACACTTTGGACTTGCATTAGTAATAAGGCATTGCATATCATTTTCTTTTTTACATATATAATGTAACTGGTGCCATGATTATGCTTGATTAATGTCTTGAATATACAATAATTTGTTCCCGTTATAATGTTGGACTTTGATCATAATATTTTCTATATCACATTGATAAACTCTCCATGGTGCATTCACGATGTTACAAAGGGAATGTTCCAGCTATATTGCTACTCACCTGACGAAGGCCACATGGGTTAGCAAGTCTGTGACAAAAATTGCAGTTAGCCAGAGCAAAAATTTTCCTTGCCCTACTCCACACCAATCTTCTCAAGAATCTGGGCATCCCTTGAAGATGGAATCACATAGAAGTCTGAAACTTTGGGTTTAAAAATCTAAACAGGTTATTTGACAATCCTTCAAATTTGACTCACCTATATGGATTCTCTCCTTAAAATCATCCGGTCGTAGATCGACAACGCTACCCTCTTTGAGAATCTGTGGTTAGCAAGGGAAAAATTCCTTGCCCTACTCCACACCAACGCCTTAGAATTCAGCCTTTTCGAGGGGGCAACCTCCTTTACATTACATAAATGAACAATTCTTGGATGATACAAATGACAAAACCTCCTTTCTATATATAGGAGTCTAAGGAGTCACAATATAATCCAGCCGACCTAACAATAATAATATAAAGCCACAAAAATAACAATAGAGGGATTCTATGGGGCACAGAAATAACAATATGGGGGTAATAGGGGCACAACAATATAAATAAGGGGTATAACTACAATAGTAATGGGGTAATCACTAGTATTATAGGGACCCAACATGCCCCTCTCCTTCAAAAAAGTGTTGCCCTCAATGCTTGAGCAGTTCTGGATACTTCTGCATAAAATTCTCATCCTCCCATGTGGAATCTTCAGTGGATAAGTTATTCCACTTGATAAGATACTCTGAAATTGATCAATTTCGTAGCTGTTGAGTTCTTGTTTCTGTGACTGCTTCCGGTTCCAATATAATTTTTCCTTCCTCGTCAAGTTCTGGAAATATTGTTTGAACTGGGAGCTTGTCACCTATAGCCTTCTTTAAACATGAAACATGGAAAACTGGGTGCAATCGAGAAGCTGCAGGAAGCTCCAATTTGTATGCCATAGTACCAATCTTTTCCAACACCTTGTACGGACCATAATACTTTGGTGATAATTTATTATCCTTCTTAGCTTGCTTTAGCGACATTTGCTTATATGGTTGTAGCCGTAGGAATACCCAATCACCTACATCAAAACTTCTTTCACTGCGATGTTGATCTGCCTGTTGTTTCATTCTATTTTGTGCCAACACGAGGTTATCCTTTAAGAGTTGGAGGACTTGTTGTTGATGTTCGATGTGATGTTCCACTGCCTGAAGCTTAGAATTTTCTCTTAAATATGATGTGATTGATGGTGGTTGGTACCCATAAAGTGCCATAAATGGGGTCATTTTTGTTGCTGTATGGAAGGAAGTGTTATACCACCATTCAGCCAGAGGCAACCATTTGACCCATTGTGTCTGTTTATCAGAGACAAAGCAATGAAGATATCCTTCCAAACATTTGTTTACTGTCTCAGTTTTCCCATCAGATTGAGGATGATAAGATGAGCTATGAGCTAACTAAGTACCAAGACAAGAAAATAATTTTGTCCAAAAATTTCCAGTGAAAATGGGATCTCTGTCACTTACAATAATCTTTGGGTTTCCATGTAGCTTTTGAATTGTTTCCATAAATGCAGTAGAAACTGTACTGGCTTTAAATGGATGTGATAATGCACAAAAGTGTGCATACTTGGTAAGTCTGTCAACTACCACCATGATGACACTCTTTCCCTAAGACTTGGGTAAACCTGTGATAAAATCCATTGAAACCTCCTCCCAACGTTGGCTTGGAATGGATAAAGGTTGTAATAGACCCGGTGTCTTAATTGCTTCAACTTTATTTTGTTGGCAAACCAAACATTCCGCCACAAACTTTTGAATATCTGATTTAAGGCCATCCCAAAAAAATTCGTTCTTAACCCTGTGGTAAGTTTTTAAAAATCCTGAGTGCCCTCCTAAGGGAGAAGTGTGCAATTCCATAAGAATCTTTTGTTTTAGCTGGGAATTCTTACAGAGGTATAAGCGATCTTTGTACCATAACGAATCATTTTTCCAGCTAAATGTATCAGAAGTACTGGAATCTTGTTGTAGCTTTCGAATAAGTGCCCACACTTCTTTTTCATTCTTCCATTCCTCCTTTGCTTCTTTTATCCAATCTGGTTGGATAATAGAAATGGCACACAACAATGCTTCCATATCCTCATCCTTTCTTGAGAGTGCATCTGCCACCACATTTTGCTTCCCTTTTTTGTAGATGATTTCAAAGTCATAACCCAACATCTTTGTGACCCACTTTTGTTGCTCTTCAGAGGATAATCTTTGTTCTAAAAAGTATTTAAGGCTATCATGATCCGTTTTTACCTTGAAGTGTCTTCCCATTAGGTAGGGTCGCCATTTCTTAAGTGCATGGAGTATTGCCAACATTTCCTTCTCATAAATAGCTTTGCTTAAAAACTTTCTCTTGATTGGACGACTTTCAAAAGCAATGGGTCTTTCATCTTGCATTAGAACAGCACCAATTCCATTTCCTGAAGCATCACATTCCACAATAAAGGTTTTTGTGAAGTTCGGTGTAGCTAAGACCGGTGCTTGGCACATTGCCTCTTTAAGATGTTTAAAGGCCTTTGTTGCTTCCGGAGTCCATGAAAATGAATCTTTCTTCAATAATGTTGTTAGAGGTGCTGCTATTCTCCCATAATTCTTAACGAACTTGCGGTAATACCTTGTCAACCCAAGAAATCCTCGCAGATGCTTTATGGATGTGGGGATTTTCCATTCCTTAATGGCTTTAATTTTGCTAGGGTCTACCTTAACTCCTTCATGAGATACAATATGACCCAAATATTCCACCTCCTGGACTCCAAAGAAACATTTGGATCTTTTTGCATATAATTGTTTCTCCTCCAATAGTTGTAGCACCTTGTCAACATGTTCAACATGATCCTTCCAAGACTTGCTGTAGATTAGTATATCATCAAAAAATACCAACACAAATTTTCTAAGGAATGGTTTGAAAATTGAATTCATCAAACCTTGAAATGTTGAAGGTGCATTGGTAAGGCCAAAAGGCATGACCAAAAATTCATAATGACCCTCATGAGTTCTAAATGCCGTTTTCAGAATGTCTTCAATCTTCATTCTGATTTGATGATATCCCGAACGAAGATCCAACTTGGTGAAGTAAATTGATCCATGCAATTCATCCAGTAATTCATCAATGACAGGAATGGGGAACTTATCTTTAATAGTGAGCTTGTTGAGCTCCCTATAATCTGGACACATGCGCCATGATCCATCCTTCTTGTGCACCAATACTACTGGAGCTGAGAAAGAACTTTGACTCGGTTGAATTATACCAGCCTCTAGCATTTCTGCAACCATACGTTCAATTTCACTTTTTTGGACATATGGATATCTGTACGGCCTAATGTTTGGAGGAACACTTCCTGGAATCAGATGAATAACATGATCATGATCATGCATAGGTGGGAGACCTTTGGGAGTCTCAAATACCTTGGAATGATTGTCCAGGACTTTTTGGAGATCTGGAGAAATAGATGATTCCAATGTGGAAACATCTAGCGAACATAATTGTGCAATTACACCTCTTTGCTCCTTTTTTAGAAGCTTTGTCATGCCATTAGAGCTAATTATCTTTCCTGGTTTCCCTGCAATACCCCTTAATTCAACTTCCTTTCCTTCCACAGAAAATTTCATGAAAAGTTCTTGAAAATTAAAAGCTATTATACCCAAGGATTGTAGCCATTGGACTCCTAGTACAACATCAGCACCTCCCATTGGAATGGAAAGCATTGGGCTAGTCAATACATATTTTCCCATGGATAGCTTGATATTATGGCACTTTCCAGAACAATTTATTGTTCTGCCATTTGCAATCATCACTTGACACTCTGGTGCTGGATATAGGAAGCAATTCAATTCTTTTGCTACCCTACAATGAATAAAATTGTGGGTGCTTCATGAATCAATCAACACTATTACCTTTTTCTTCTTGATTTGTCCTTCTATCTTGATGGTTTGAGGAGTGGTAATTCCCGCCAATGCATTACAAGATATGGTCGGATTTATTTTTTCTTCATCTAGGCTTTGTTCCAGGAATATATCCTCTTCTTTTGACCTTTCTTGCTCCTTTTCTTCTTCCTCTTCACAATCTATGTAGAATAATTTCTTCTCAGCACACTTATGACCTTTTGTGTATTTGCTATCACAATTGTAACAAAGCCCTTTTGCTCTTTTTTCTTCCAATTGTTGTGGTGTCAACCTTGTAGGTTGTGGAAGACTATGGGCAACAACACTTCCATCTTTATAGTTGTGAATGGTATGCTTCCTAGTTGCCATAATTTTGCTTTCCATTTTTCTTGCTAACCTGAATGCCTTCTCTAATGAATCAGGTTCCCAAAGGCGCACATCATGTTGGATATTATCCTTTAAAGACCCTATGAAGACATCAATCCTATGCTCCTCTGAAATATCTTTTACCCTTATGTTCAATTTTTGGAACTCCTCAATGTGCTCCATTATTGAACCCTTTTGTTTGAGACTTATCAATTGGCTAAAAAAAGTGTTGCTTTTTGTATCCTCATAATGTGCTATCAATTCTTTCGTAAAAATTGCCCAAGTGATAAATTGTTTACGAGAACAAAGCCATTGATACCATACAAACTGATTTGGTTCCAAATATAAAGTTTCCATACGTACCTTTTGTGTGTTTTGCACATTATTGAGATCGAAGAATTGCTCCATCTGTAATATCCATGTGGCGGGATCCTTGCCATCAAACTTCCTCATATCGATTTTTGGAATGTGGTGATTCTTCGATCCAACATTAGCATCTATGCAATCATGATTAACATTTCTTTTGTTCTCATCATGAGTTTCCTTTACTACCTTTTCACCATTAGTAAGTATTTCTTGTAGAAAATTAGTCAAATCTGTCTTCAAATCTGCCATGCCTGTCTTCAAATTTGTGTTCAAATCTATCTTCAAATTGTCCATCTTAGCTTCCATGCCATTCATCTTAGCTTCCACGCCATTTATCTTAGCTTCCACGCCATTTATCTTAGCATCTGTTAACTTTTGTGAGCGTGAAATTTGTTGCACTTGTTCTTGTAATTTTGATATATCATGTAGCATTTCTTCCTCTTCTTCATGAGTCATGCTAGAGCTTTCAGGTTCCTTACTAGGTGTTTGCTTTTTCTTTCCTTGGGGCATCAGTTACCGATAATAATTCTCTACTATGTCCTTTGAATTCCTTCAAAATAAATTTTCAAACCAAGCTTAAGCAAAAATTTAAAAAAAATCTACACACCTTTTTTCACTTTGTAGGAGCTCGATATTGCCTATGATGTATCTCTGTACTTTCCAATCATCTAGTTCTGAAGTTGTGATCTGTAGTAGCTCTCTGTGTCCTCTTTCCAATGCCACAAGTCTGACCCAAATTGGATTCTCCAAGGAAGAGTTATGCGAAATCTCCCACAGTGACTTGATTATAGACTAGTTCAGTAGAGCTAACTTGTACGACGTGCCGCGAGTCACTGTTTCGCCCTTTGGATCTGAAAAACACCCACAAGAAACTACAGTCCGTCTTCTTTCTGTAACTTCTTACGAAACTTCAATCCAATCCCTAGAGAGAAAGTTATGATGATTTTCCCCAGGTCACCTATTTTGAATGTAATTCAGGAGTCTGCAAAAAGACCAACTTCCTCAGATCATATCTCCGCAAATATCGCGCGAAAAGCTCTGAAATTTGGACCCAAGGTTCAGCACAATTTCGTCTCAAATGGGTTTTTTTTGCGACTTCTGAAACATCACAAAAAAAAGTTATAGCGAAAATGCCACGATGATCTGTTTGGAGAAGCGAAACCCTAGAATCCAAAGCTCTGATACCAAATGTTATGAAACCAGCTCAAGAAAAGATAGAAAAGATAGATCAACGCCTTAGAATTCAGCCTCTTCGAGGGGGAAACCTCCTTTACATTACATAAATGAACAATTCTTGGATGATACAAATGACAAAACCTCCTTTCTATATATAGGAGTCTAAGGAGTCACAATATAATCCAGCCGACCTAACAGTAATAATATAAAGCCACAAAAATAACAATAGAGGGGTTCTATGGGGCACAGAAATAACAATATGGGGGTAATAGGGGCACAACAATATAAATAAGGGGTATAAATACAATAGTAATGGGGTAATCACTAGTATTATAGAGACCCAACATCTTCTCAAGAATCTGGGTGTCCCCTAAAGATGGACTCACATAGAAGTCAGAAACCTTGCATTTAAAACTCTGAATAGGCTATTCCACAATCCTTTCAATTTGACTCACCTGTATTGATTCTCTCTTTAAAATCATCCAGTCCTAGATGGCCAATGCTACCCTCTTCAAGAAACTACGGTTAGCCACGGAAAAAAATTTCCTTGCTCTACTTCACACCAATCTTCTCAAGAATCTGGGCGTCCCCTAAAGATGGACTCATATAGAAGTCCAAAATGTTGGGTTTAAAACTATGAACAAGTTATTCCACAATCCTTTAAATTTGACTCACTTGTATGGATTCTCTCTTTAAAATCATCCAGTCCTAAATGGAGAACACTACCCTCTTCGAGAAACTACAGTTAGCCAAGGAAAAATATTTCCTTGCCCTACTCCACGCCAATCTTCTCAAGGATCTTGGTGTCCATTGAAGATGGACTCACATACATGTCTGAAATGTTGGGTTTAAAACTCTCAATAGGTTATTCCACAATCCTTTAAATTTGACTCACATGTATGGATTCTCTCTTTAAAATCATTCAATCCTAGATGGAAAATGCTACGCTCTTTGAGAAACTGTGTTTAGCAAAGGAAATTTTTTTCCCTACCCTACTCCACACTAATCTTCTCAAGAATCTACGAATCCCCTGAGGATGGACTCTCATAGAAGTCTGAAACATTGGGTTTAAAACTATGAACATGTTACTCCATAATCCTTTAAATTTGCCTCACCTATATGGATTATCTCTTTACAATCATCAAGTCCTAGATGGACAATGCTACCCTCTTCGAGAAACTATGGTTAGTCAGGGACATTTTTTCCTTGCCTACTCAAAACTAATCTTCTCAAGAATATGGGCATCCCATGAAGATGGACTCACATAGAAGTCTGAAACACTGGGTTTAAAGCTCTGAATAGGTTATTCTACAATCCTTTAAATTTGACTCACATGCATGGATTCTCTGTCTAAAATCGTCCAGTCCTAGATGGACAACGCTACCCTCTTTGAGAAACTGTGGTTAGCCAGGGAAAATGTTTTCCTTGCCCTACTCCACACCAATCTTCTCAAGAATTTGGGTGTCCCCTAAATATGGACTCACATAGAAGTCCGAAATGTTGGGTTTAAAACTCTGAAAAGGTTATTCCACAATCCTTTAAATTTGACTCACCTGTATGGATTCTCTCTTTAAAGTAATCTAGTCCTAGATGGACAATGCTACCCTCTTCGAGAAACTGTGGTTAGCCAGGGAAATTTTTTCCTTGCACTACTCCACACTAATCTTCTCAAGAATATGGGTGTCCCCAAAAGATCGACTCACATAGAATTCCGAAATGTTGGGTTTAAAACTCTGAACATGTTATTCCACAATCCTTCAAATTTGACTCACTTGTATGGATTCTCTCTTTAAAATCATCCAGTCCTAGATGGACAATGCTGTTTTCTTGGAGAAACTGTAGTTAGCCAGGGAAAAACATTTCCTTTCCCTACTCCACATCAATCTTCTAAAGAATCTGGGTGTCCCCTGAAGACGAAATCACATAGAAGTTTGAAACGTTAGGTTTAAAACTCTGAACAGGTTATTCAACAATCCTTTAAATTTCACTCACCTGTATGGATTCTCTCTTTAACATCATCCAATCCTATATGGACAACGCTACCCTCTTTGAGAAATTGTGGTTAGCCAGGGAATTTTTTTCATTTCCCTACTCCACACCAATATTCTCAAGAATCTTGGCATCCCCTGATGATGGACTCACATAGAAGTCTGAAATGTTGGGTTTAAAACTATGAACATGTTATTCCATAATCCTTTAAATTTGACTCACCTGTATGGATTCTCTTTTAAAATCATCCAGTCCTAGATGGACAACGCTACCGTCTTCGAGAAGCTCTGGTTAGCCAGGGAAAAAATCCTTGTTTTTCCTTGCCCTAATCCACACCAATCTTCTCAAGAATCTGGGCATCCCGTGAAGATGGACTCACATAGTAGTCTAAAACATTGGGTTAAAAAATTTGAATAGATTATTCCACAATCCTTTAAATTTCACTCACCTGTATGGATTCTCTCTTTACAATCATCCAGTCTTAGATGGAAAACTCTACCCTCTTCAAGAAATTGTAGTTAGCTAGGGCAAAAATCCTTGTTTTTCCTTGCCCTACTCCACACCAATCTTCTCAAGAATCTGGGTGTCCCCTAAAGATGGACTAACATAGAAGTCCAAAACACTGCGTTTAAAACTATGAATAGGTCATTCCACAATCCTTTAAATTTTACTCACCTATATGGATTATCTCTTTAAAATCATTGAGTCCTATATGGACAATGCTACCCTCTTTGAGAAACTGTGGTTAGCCAGGGCAAAAATCCTTGCTTTTCCTTGCCCTACTCCTCACCAATATTCTTGAGAATCTAGGCATCCCGTAAAGATGGACTCACATAGTGGTCCAAAACATTGGGTTTAAAACTTTGAATAGGTTATTCCACAATCCTTTAAATTTGACTCACCTGTATGGATTCTCTCCTTAAAATCATCCATTCATAAATGGAAAATGCTACCCTCTTTGAGAAACTGCAATTAGCTAGAGAAAAAATTCTTGTTTTTCCTTGCCCTACTCCACACCAATCTACTCAAGAATCTGGGCATCCCCTGAAGATGGACTCACATAGAAGTCCGAAACGTTGGGTTTAAAGCTTTGAACAGGTTATTCCACAATCCTTTAAATTTGATTCACCTGTATGGATTCTCTCTTTAAAAGCATCCAATCCTACCATGGAAGGGACATGATGGACAACACTACCCTCTTCAAGAAACTACAGTTAACCAGGGAAAAAATCATTGTTTTTCCTTTCCCTACTCCACACTAATCTTCTCAAGAATTTGGGCATCCCCTGGAGATGGACTCACATAGAAGTTCAAAACGTTGGGTTTAAAACTATGAACAGGTTATTCCACAATCCTTTAAGTTTGTGACAAGTCATCCCTCATCATGCAAGGAAGAAAATGTAAATAAAGAAAATTTATTTTGAGGATCGAATGGTTGGGTATTGTTACCTGGTAATTAGGGTAACTAATCCAGTCTCCTTCTCCACCTCCTCCATCACTTGCATGCATATTTTTTGAGAGTGAAGTTATGAAATTCTAAGGGTTTTCATGCTTCCAGGGTTTTCCATAAGCTTGCAAATGATTTCATGGTAAGACTCTATTAAAAAAAATGAGAGTTTCATATTTTGTTAGCTACATCTATTGATATAGATAGCGACCTTTTTGGTGCTCTAGGTATCAGTCTAAATTTTGATCCTTCCCCTTTTTATTTCTTTTATCTCTTGATTTTCAAAGGATTTCGAATGAGGTCACTAGTTTTATTTCCCATTCATATTGAAAATCTTGAGTTATTGTTAATATCCCTTATATTTCACTTGGTTTGTGTAGGGATTTATTCCCCCTTCTTCCACAAAACTTCTCTCTAGAATTATAACACAAAGTTGTAAGGGTTCTTGGCTACAATATGTTTCTCTAGGGTCAATAAGGTAATTCTCTAAAATCTTCTTGATCTTGGTAATTCCTATACATTTTCTTGGTTAAGTTTCTTTTTCTTGGCAAGGTTTTGATTTTTCTTAAAAAGGTTAATATGTAAAAACCTTGACGTCTTGTTGCAAGAGCAGAGAATTTCTAATACCTGACAACTCTTCTTATAGATAACATTTGTCCTATGCTCTAATCAATCTTTCATTATGATTATCTTTTGGGCTTTTCTCTTTCCAAGCTATTGTTTCTAACAAAAATTATATTGTAGGTTTGTTCAATGCTAACATTCTGGACTTCAATTGAAAATCAGACTTGATAAGGGTTTCTCCCTCCTTTTATTACTAGCATATCTCAAGTAATTTTTCTTATATGTTGTCACTGTAAGATAATTATACTTCTAAATTTTAACCTAGGCTTTCAAGGCCAAACCAATCATTTTAAGTTAAAACCTATTATATCAGTGAAATTTTATATAGAAACTAGTTGAATGGTTCATTTGTTTCAAGAGAACCAAGTAATTGAAATTACTGTTACTTAAAAATGTATAATTTATAGTTTTTACATGCAAAGGGTTATACTATTGTAGCCACTTCAAGATATTAACTATGTATTTTTCATAGAGGCAAGGTTATATATACCATAGCCCCAATACTTATAACTAGCCTTATTTATACACTGCTTTTTTTTTCTTGGTTGAGACTATGTGCAATTTGGTTAGTGTTTTAAAATACCAACTTTATAGAATTTTATTACTGAATTTAAGAAGTAAAATCCTTCTTTTGTTATATATACATGATGTAAAAAATTTCCTTAGAAAATTTTCAAAAATGAGAATAGAAAATATATTCTTATTATCTCTATGTTTTCTCCACAATACTTTTCCCTTTACACTTAGTGTTAGATGTGTTCAAGATAATTAATATTCTTTCCATTTCACGTATTATATATACTTCCCTCACATTCACATTCACACACACACACACACACACACACATATATATATATATATAATACAATTATATGCCAGGCATAGTAAATGTAAGTCTGCAATATTTTGGTTTCTACTATTGTCCCCCATAGGGACATCACTAAATAGACAATGGCTACATGCATAGACATAGTAGAACAAAAACATTTTTTCTTGTTTCCAACTTGTATTCATGGTAACCTTTTTTCTAATTATCTGTGCATAATTGATTTGCACAATATATTTGCAGTTTTTTCCTGAAAGTGAAACACACTATTAGGCTTATATATTAAGTTTCTTTCTTTACATATTAAAATATATTATGTTACACATTTAAATGCTTCTACACTAGTTTCCTTTTGTTTAATAGTGAGTCAAATATATCTATCTAGATCCGAAGAAAAGTTGATGTTGGGTCCTATTTTTAGGTTTCATCATCACTTTTTCCTCAAGAGAGAGAATCCATTAAGTAGGGACTTTAGGGTTTCATGAATATTGCATTTAACTTTATTTAATGTTTTCCTAACCTTACCAACCCTATTTAGGCACGTATATATTTCTTTTTCTTTCACTTAAACTATACCCAAAACGAATCTAATATCTTTATTCACCACCCTTCAACACGAATAAACTAGCAACTCTTATTCCAAAAACACATACTAACCACCATGTCTACATATACTTTTCATAGAATATGTCAACATGAAACAATTAGAACTATAACCCATTCAAAGGCCACAAACAAACCATGTACATTTACTTATTTGAACCTTGAAAATATAATAGGAGCAGTCATGTCCCACCGAACTAGAAAATTGTTACCATGCATAGTTCCCACTGTTAGTGCCTAGATTTACCTCAGGCTGAGAAAGGTAGGATCCAGGGCCAACATCAAACCGCGCTTAACCAGGTAGCTAGCCCTACTAGGTCAGGAAAGGGCTCTCTTAGGGTTAATCTCAGCAAATTATGATCGATGAGGGCTTGAGATGACTGATAGACATACTGATCTTAGGCCAGGTATATGTGGGAAAAGGTTTGATTGAAAAAAATGATGTTTTTGTTGGCTTGGATGGAAAGGTAGATTTTGGGTGGGGGGATCGAGGCTCAGTCTTTTAGAGATCTCAATGGGGCATGGTAGGCAATTGTTTTTGGCACTTAAAATTAAATGAGATGGAAGGATTAGACAGGTGAGGAGCTGAAGAGGGCAAGAAAACTCATGGATCCTCTCCAAATAGCTGAAAACATCAAGAAACTAAAGCAAACCTCAAGTAGAGCACTGCAATTTCAAGGGATTCTACTCACACTCTTGTTTGTTTAGTTAAGAAGAAACAAGATTGAGAATGGCATACATAACACATAAGAAAATTCACAATTACAAAAGAAAACACTGTACCAAGACAAATTGCCACATGGATCCCAAAGAGTGCTGCAAATCTTGGTCTCAATTCCTTAGCCAAAATGCTGATAAGAGTATACAATGAAGCTCAAGGCTTTCTCAAAAGTCCAACCATGCTAACGATTGAAAAACAACATAATATAGACAACCATAGCTCATCCTAGCCTCTAAGGGTCTAGCACACATGTTTAGGAGCTATTTCAACTAATTCTAAACTAAGAACTAGAAATCAGACAACAGAACAACATGCCTCTAGAAACAAAGAAAATGATTCATTCAGTTTCAAACAACTTTTAAACTGATGAATCTACCTTCATAAGTGAATATTTGACACATTTACATCATGATCCATCAATGTAAATTTAATTACATCACAAATTTTCCATTAGCAAAGTGAAAAAGTCAAACTAGCCAAAGCTGGGCGAAAAATAGAGCAATACTTGGTCAAACTGGCAATTTTTCCTCTATGCGCCGCGCCTGATTCTCTATGCATAACCCCTGTTTAGACCCACTTTTGGAGGCCTTCCCAGTGTCCAAATGAGCTCCAGGTGTGCTTTTTGGAAAGGTATGCCTGTCTACCTTCCAACCCAAGTGGAATCTTTCAATTTTGCCTCCATTGGCCCCTCCAAAATTCATTTCTCCCAACACTATTTCCTGTGTGTCAAAATAGGGGCAGTGAGGTCATTTTTTGAGTGTTTTCGACCTTTTTGAGGACTCAAAACCTGTCCAAATTTCTTGGCCACTGGTAGGAAAGAATATTTTTTCATTCCAAATCCAAAAATTCTGAGTTTTTATGCTTTGGACCCTCCTAACAAAAGTGAGAACCATGTGGCGTGGCGCATAGGGCAGAAAAACCTGTTTTTTGTGCCAAAAATTTCAAAAATGCAAAAAATGCCCAATTTTTTTTTAAATTTGGGCTGAGTCTTCTTCATCAAAAATTGTGTTGGGCCAAGGAATCTTCAGCCAATATTCTAAGTCCTTCATGATCTTTTTTCCTCCTTGATGCTCTCTTCAACTTTGCCTTTAAACTCCTGATTCTCGCTTGGCACACCAAGTTCCTTGACAAGTAATGATATGATAGGTTTCTAAGCATATTATTCTCATTGATGGCCTTTTCTAGCTTCCTCTCCAAGTGGATATTGGCTCTTTCAAGCCATGACTCCCTATCGGCATTAACCTCCTGCTCAAGTGAAGTGAACTCCACCCTCCTCCTTTGGGCAGCTTGGCGATTCTCCCAAATGTTTTGCAACTCCATAATCACCTGCTAGTCCTCAAGCTGCTTATTCCTTTACTCCAAGTATTGTATTGTCCATAGGGCTCTATCCAAGTTGATAGACAAGGCATCAATGTCCGCCTACTGCTCCTGAATGTTTTCTCTAAGATTTGTGCTTTGTAGGCCCATATCAATATCATCACCCTCAATGAGAATGAAATCAGTCTCCCACTCACCTAATGGTCCTTCCTCCTGTAGTGGCCTCTTGCCTTTGTCCTGAACCTATTAAGCTGATGATGGAAGCGAGGCTCCTTCCACCCCGGGTGGAGATAACACTCACTTTGCTGCTGCAAACAACTGTCTAGTGCCCTTCTGATAGGTGATAAACACTGGCATGCTAGCAGTCTGTGTCTCATGACCCTCATGCTGATAAGAAGGTCCACCTGTCTCATGCAAAGCCTCTGAAGGTACCTGAAGAGATGTGAAAAGCTCATGAGAGATTAAATCCTCCCAAGTGATGCCCTGTAAGCCAAGCTGATGAATGACCACAATTTTAATGAGATAAAAATGGTAAATACTATTGAACTTCTATTGAGGAGTCTTGTGATGAACTAGGGTGGTCATCTTCTCTATGTATCAGCACATGAAGTAAGGAATGTTCATCATCCTCACCCTGGTAAGATGCATCAACAGCATAATATGATAAGCATACAAACGTGAAAACCAGCCCTCACAACTAAAATACCTCATGATCAATTTCATCAACGGAGCATAAGCATATTTGAGTTACTGAAAAGGAAATACTCTGCTGAGTTGTCTCAAATAGCCCGGTTTGATGTATGGTTCATAATGCTGCTGATCAATTTGTTGCCTCTTGTTCCATTTCTCCCCAATGTTGGGAATACCAGTTGCTAGTGAAATGGATTCTGGTGTTAATGTAAAAGTGACACCAGCTAGAGTGGCTTGACCATCATGTAAATGCAGCACAAACAAATGAGTCAACTCATGATGAAACTGAATGCTAGAAACCTTCTCACAAAATTCATAGCAGGACTGATGTTGGAAACAAGAGATGGCAAGAGGGCTGGCCTATAATTCAACAGGAGTGGTTGGTTCTTCTCTAATATGTTTGCCACCTCTATGAGGCCTCCTGGGTGCATGTACCTCTGTAGGTGAATCACTGTGGGTCTCCTCTTCATAATCATATGAAGGATCAGATGCCATGTCTACTAGTGGATGGACTGTTTTGGAGTTGTCTTGATGAAAGATAGGTGATTTTGTGATGTGTTTGACCTTTGCCACCAAGGGAAACAATGATATGAGGGAGGGGAAACAATGAGGGCTTTAGGGACTGTTGGGACAGGTTTACTTAGGGAAATAGGGGATTAGGGAATGATTTGGGAGTTTTTTATAGGACTAGGGTTTGGGAATTTGCATGTAGGATTTTGGGAAATGGGATTAATGAAGTTAAGGGTGTGTGGATTTAGGGGATAGGGAAATCAAAGAGAAAATGGAGCAAGGGAATGTGAGGTGGGAGTAGTAACTTGGTAGCCAAATAGTCCATAAAAAACCCTAACACTGCTTTCCTTGAAAATTTTAAAGAGATAGGGTTTTATTTATTTTAAAGAATCACCACATATCAACTACCATGAAACAACCACCAAACTTGGATGAAAAACAATAGTAGAGGCTCAACCTACTTGTACCAATGACAATCCATGTGTTTTCGGCTATTTTAGAGCAAGTGTTTGAAGTTTCAGGCTTGCTGGCTATGTGCGTTGCGCATGAAACCCAATGCGCCACGCCCAGTGTATGCGTCGCACCCGTGAAATTTTAAACTGAAGGTCGCAGCCCAATGCACCACGCCCAGTGTGTGCGCCGCACCAGTTACCCATTGCGTCGCGCCTCTAGTTTTTGGCAACTTTTTCTCCAACTTTGCCTTGCTTGCCTCCAAAATGTCTTTGCTTTGCTCCAAGAGTGTAAATGACTTTTCAATTTGAAGAAATGACATATAAACAAAGAGGTTTTAAATTTTTGGCTCATAAAACCCACTTTCATAATGTTTGGAATTTGACTTTATTTTTGAACTATGTTTTTGGACTTTTTTCACTTCATTGAACTTTGTGATGAACTAAATGACCTGCGCTTTGTTTGTTTTGCAGGTGGTTGGAACTACTAGGGCTAGGGAAAGAAACCAGGGTTGCAGGGGAAGTAATTTACATATGAAGAAAATCAAATTACATAAATTTGTACCATAAAAGCAAAAATACTCTGTTTTTCCCCAAAACAGAGTTTTGAGGAAAGACACATTTCTAAGCACTTGATGACGAAATTTATTTGATGCTAGAACCTCCTCATGGCCTGCTAGTTATTATTGGACACTTTGAAACTCCTTTTGATGAAACCCTAATGAAACCCTAGATCCAATGACAATGAAACCCTAAAACAAAACCTTTGCAATATTTAAGACAAAAGATGACTGTATGTGCTTCGAAATGAGCCAGCAGGTAGATAACATGAGGGAAACTATAGGAAAGCCACTACCGTCAGATGATCCATGCGCCTAATGGAATGCAGCTGACTGAGAGGGACACCTAATATGTAATGCAATAAGAGGATTTGATCTCTGACGGAGGGATGAAGATACCGACACTAACATTGGCTCCAATGGGGATGGTAGCTCCTTGGAGGTGCCAAGAACTATCGATCTCTGGGAAAGCAGGTAGTTCCTTTGTCCATTGGGCTATGGAGTCAATAAGTTCGACAAAAAAATATTGAACTCTTGACTTAAAGACTTAATTTTAGGACTGAACGTGACTCAAATTGACTCATTTTCAAAACTGAAATTGACCGAAGACCTGACTCTAACAATCCAACCCAAAACTAAAATCAAACCTCAGCTTTATAGCCTTCACCTTGGGCCCCAAACTAAAGAATGAAAACAATACACACTTGCAATGGAATTTAAACAAACTGGTATATACAATGATGAATAGGACCATAGAAAAAAATTCACACATAATACCATTTGAGGAGCTGACCTTTGACTGGCCCACCAAGATAGCCTTCACCATTCATCTCTTGCAACAGGAAAGCATTCTAGCCCCGATGTGCAGCAATCTTGTACGGTCCTTTCCAAAGATTTTCAAATTTGTCGTGCTTACCTTTCTCTTCATTCCTTGCATCCCATTTCAGCACTATGTCTCCGATTTCAAACCTGTCCGTCTTTGCTTTCCGGTCATATATACTCTTAATTTTTTCTTGCAGCTTGGAAGTGTTATGAAATACCTACTCTCTAGTTTGTTGCAAATGTATCATTTGATTGATCCTCCATTGCAAACTATCATCTTCCTTGCCAGCTTCTGGCAACAGTTTAACCACCGGAACTGCCAAATAGGTCAGGAAGATTGTATCCACACCGTACACAAGTTCAAAAGGAGACATGCCGATAGATTTCTTTTGTCTTACCCTGTCTGCCCAAAGTGCATTGACCAGCTTTTTATGCGAACTCTTGTTGTTAGTTTCCAACAACTTTTTGATAATATTGACCAGAGATTTGTTTGAGGATTCCGCCAATCCATTGCCTTGTGGGTAATAGGCAATCGAATTCCCAAAAATGATTTGATACTTATGACAAAAGTCAATCATTCTTTTTGATTTAAAGGCTTATGCATTGTCAGTAATCAACTTATTTGGACATCCAAAACAAGACAAAATGTTGTTTTCAAGAAATGAGATAATTACCGAATCGGTGGCCTGCCTTGTAGGAATTGCCTCAATCCATTTGGTGAAATAATCTGTCACTGTGAGGATCCACTTATGATGTGCTGAGGAAGAAGGATGAATCTCACCAATAAAATCCAAACCCCACTGCTAAAATGGAGCACTTACTTCAATGGGCTTGAGTGGTAAAGGCTGCAACTTCCTCTTACCTTGAAAAACGTGACATTAGTGACAGCTGGCCACTATTTTGTACACATCAGCAAATAGAATTGGCCAATAATACCTTGCTCTCAAGATTTTATTGGCTGTTGTTTTCCAGAAAACATGGCCTCCGTAATCTCCCTTGTGAAATCTTCCATAACTTGTTTTGCCTCTTCTTCTACTAAACAATTTAGCAAGACACCACCGGGATCTTTCCAATAGAGTGCACCATTCATGATACAAAATTTTGCAGCTTTCAATTTTAGTGTCCTACTTTTGTTCTTATCCATTCCAGGAGGTGATGACAGATTTTGGAGTACATAAACAATGTCTGAATACTTGAAGTTTTGTTTAGTTTCTTGATGTTTTCAACTATTTGGGGAGGATCCATGACTGCTATTGCCCTCTTCAACACCTCACCTTTCTATTCCTTCCATCTCATTCAATTTTAAGTGCCAAAAATAATTGCCTACCTTGCCCCATTGAGATCTCTGCAGGACTGAGCCTCAATCCCCACACCCAAAATCTACCTCTCCATCTGAGCCAACAAAACTCCATTTTATGAAATCAAACACTCTTGCACTTATACCTAGCCTAAGATCAATATTTCTATCAGTCATCCCAAGCCCTCATCGACCATTATTTGCTGAGATTGACCTGGAGAGAGCCCTCTCCTGACTTGGTAGGGCTAGCTACCAGGCTGAGCGTGGTTTGATGTTGGCCCTGGATCCTACCTTTTCAGCCTGAGGTAAATCTAGGCACTAACACCCCTAAGCCTCAAGTTATAGCTCCTATCAAGAAATTTATTAGTATGTTAACAATATTCCTCCTTAAACACCTAGCGATGTCTCACTAGAATTGAGTGTTCTAAAGCTAGTCTTTCCCTCCCACTGGTACTTTTGTTTTAGATTGCATTTTTCATCCACAATCAATTCTTGTTATTATCTTTTTCCACCCCAAGGAATTTCTCTCTCGTCCTGATAATTCTTGGTGGTAGTGAATCATCCCCTAGAGGATGGATGCCTTTTCTTTTCTATGGAAACTATCTTTTCTTGGATCGTAATTTATGTCTAATTGTTTCTTCATATTTGGGATCCTAACTACTCATGTGGTGGCTTCTCTTATATTTTCAAAATAACAATAAGGAAAGTAACAAATTTTCGTTATATTAATAAATATTTACATTCTCATTAAAATGTTTAACTTTACTTTCTAGCCTCGTGGCCATCATCCATATTTATGAAAATAAAAATCATAAAAGTTTGATAACAAATGATTTTATCAAGGGCACTACAGTGAGTTTGTGGCAAATTCGTGGATGAGATGTGTGTTGGGGGTAAATGTTTTACACGACTTTGTTGTTCAGTTTTCTTCTTTTTTTTTGTTGAACTAGAACATAGCCATGTTGCTTCTCGCTTTTTGCTTTGTGTTGTTATGATGGTATCTATTGTTTTTTCCTTTTGTGGTTTGCTCTTGATGGCTTGTCGTGTGTGAGGAAGAAAAAATAGAAGGAACTCTAGATGGAGAGCTAAATAAGAAACCCAATTGGAAATGCAAGTCCTTGTTCAAACCTTATACATAGAATAAATGGCAGTAAGAGGATAAAAGGGAAAGATAGAACAATTAAAAATGGACATGGTTGAGTCTACTTGAAAAAAAATAGACATTGATATAACAACCATGAAAATGGCAAAGAAACAAAAATGTCCAAAAACTCTAATAACAGTTGGCTAATGCATATTTATTTTGTGAAATAATTATAAAAAGATAATGATGTCGTGTGATGTGATAGATCATTAATTGTGAGCTATCATAAGTACTAAGTTACGTAATTAATCCTTAAAAAATATTATGATCATTGTGTGATTCATATAAAATGGAATTGTTAATTTCCATGTTTTGAATTTATGCAGTAAATTCATCTTATGGATTTCATGTCACTTGGAATATTTATTGGTTAGTCTATAAGTGACCTATAGTTGCTAATTATTATTTATGATGTGCTTAAATTGATATTTATAACCCTTCTTGGGTGCATGAATGATAATTGACAAGGTCCTCTTAGCAAGAACGAGGACATGCTAGAATTGAATATGAATTTTAAACAGTGAACGACTTTACTACAGAATCAAACCATCTCCAATTTAAAATGCAATGAAAGCATTTCATCCCTATGGAGGCTTATTGGGGAGTGAAATATGGGAAGAATTTCCTTGACTTTTCAGAAGTGATAAAAGATCAGAAAACATCAGGGATGATGTTTATAAAAAAAGGGGGAAGATGTGATGCCTCTAGTGCAATTTACTTTGAAAACATTATTATTTATATTCACTCCTCAATGTTTTGGAAGTATTGACTGTGGGACGAAGACTAAATTTGAGTGACAAATGAAACTATTAATTTTAATGAATGAATGTTATTTATCTCATTATTATGTATTTGAAAATATAAGAGGAGACAACACATGAGTAGGAAGGATACATAATTGTCAAGAAGTGGTTAATACTTAGTTGTAGTCTAAGAAATCACAATTTTAAAGTGACCACTTCCATAGTTAAAGAAAAAGAAAGAAATACTCATTCTTTAAAAATATTTCTACCACGATAAATAATATTACATGAGAGAAAGTTCATGGTTGGAACAATAGAAAATATATTGTGGGAGAAAAATGTAATTGGGGTAATGAGGTTCCAATGGGAGAGAAAGACTGGACCTGTATAGAGTAAAATATTATCAATGTAGATTTAGCATGATGTTGCTAGGGCTTGAGGAGGAAAATTGTGAAAGTGATCAGTTTGTTTACTGACAAAAAGGTTGCTTATGGCTCGGGAGGTACTGTGAAGGTAACAATTCATTGGTTAGTTGGAGCATCGTTTCTCCTATTCTATTTTCAAATGTATAGATAAGTGAATGAACTGAATACCAAAATTATTTATAAAGTTATATTTTCTAGTATTTATATAATAAGATTCTATGATAAGGTTGATGGTCAATTCTATGATTTTATAAATGAATTTCTTCCTTCGATGAATGTTTGATCTCAATTAAGAGGTTATATAAGTTAGTGTATTTTCTTTAATAGGAAAAACAGAATAAAAGTTGTTTTGATTATTATCTCTCTGTAAAAAAATATGTTGACAATTTATATACATATATAAAAGTAGATAGGATTAGCAGGGTATGAGACAACACTTAGGTAAGTCCTCTGTCCAAGTTTCGTTGAAAACTCCAGTCTCTAACAAAAAAACCCTTGGCAAGATTTAATGAGGAAACCCAAAACTAAGAATCCAATATTAGCTTCTTTAAATATCAAGGGATATTTATGGTTATGTAGTAGGAAATATCTATATATATATAAATAATTCAGGAAGCAAGCTGAATGTGAACATTAAATCCATATCCTCTTCATCACGGAAAGGACCCAGAACATTCTAAAAATAATCATTACAGAGAAACAAATACTTAATTTAATAAGAAATCAAATGTATATTAATTTTTCCCAAAGTATGGAACTTACACGGTGGGGAAATAGGAAGAATACAATTATCTATGTAACACAAAAAGGGTAAAATAAATTTTAAATTTAATCAACTTTTGAAGCATACAACTACAAGACTCTATTTAACTGAAAAATACAAGTTGTTAAGAATCAGAAAAAAGTGTTATACATACAAATGTATTTTCAATTTCATAAAATAGAGGCTATATAATAATTTAACAAAACTTGATATGGATCTTTTGGTAAGTAAAGTCATTAAGGAAACATCCTATAAACATATGTCAAAGATAAATAACATGTTAATGGAATTTATGAAAATATGAAATTTACAAGTTCTGGGAAGAAACCCCACATAAACATAGGATCATTCAAGTTTTAAAAAAAATTGAAAAGAAAAATGCAAATTCAAGTTTTAAAAATAAATTTGAAAAAAAAAATACAATGAAATGAAAAAGGCCAAAGATAGCCATGCCCATTCTAGGCTAGTATATAATCCACATAAGTAAGAAGTCAAACATGTAGAAAGAAACAGAGAGTGAGAGTTAGTTAACACTAAGTACCTTGATAGGTCTGAGTGAAAGATTAGTCTTTAGAAACCTATATAGAGAAAGCACAAACCTACGTCACACAACAAAATATGTATTAGAATTTTATATATATTTATGTGTGCGTGGGTGAGAAAAAACAAGAATTTTCATGCTCAGTTAGGAGGAAAAATTGTTAATATCTTTATTGGAAATGAAATCAAATAGGTATGAATCCTTTATGCTTGAAACCTCACCTTGGCATAAGGATTTGTAGTAGGTGGTTAGGGTCAACTGAATTATAAATAGATGAAATAAAAGAAAGAAAGCTTTTGGAAAACAATATAATTTTGGGACATGGACACTAGTGGGGAGAAAGCGTTGGGAAATTAACCTCACCCAGAGAAATCCAAATCAAGAAGAGTAGTATGAAGGTTTTCAATAGAGAGATCTATAAAAATAACTCATAATTCCACAATTTAACCTAAATCAAAGAGAAATAAAATTTAATTGTGAGCCATAGTCAGTGGAACGATGGACTCAAGACTTAGCAAGTTTCTAAACTCAATTGGAAAACTTACATAGATCATCCCCGAGTAGAAACCCTCTCCAAATATTAAAATGGTGGCATAGTGTTTCTGAATAAGAAAAACGTTAAAATTTTACATAATAAAATAGGGTTAAGGTTCGAATTTGGTCTAGAAACTAATAAAATGCACAAGGAAATGAATGTAACAAGTAATTTTGAGAAAAGGTTCCTCATAATTGTAAAGTACATTTTGAAAGGAATCACTACACGGTTGTACCTTGTAGAACAATAGAATATTAGGATTTTTTTGACTGAAAGCGAAAGCAAAATATTAATGTAAAAAAAATACATAAATTAAGTATATGGTTCACTTGTGTCCAAACAGTAAAAAGACTCCATCAAAATAACCATAGTACGAAAACACAATAGGTTGAAATTTCAATAAGAGAGTTTTTGCATGCTCTAGTGTGGTTTAGAAAGAATTGGAAGTCTAGAAGTGTCAAGATAATAGTTATAAAAAAAACCCTAAAAACCAAAATTTGCAGTCAAACATTAGAATAACCAACATGAGAATGATGAGAGTGAGAAAGGTTGGCATCGGTAGCTACCCTAACAACCCACTACCTATTTTCTAGTGTGAAATTAAGAAGAGTGTGTCCAAATGATAGATCACCTGACAATCACCTAGGTATGGTAGCTGTGGCCTCAAAGAATTGGCTATGTATTCCTAAGTGTGTGTTTGAAACATAAAAATCGACATTGTAAAGTTTCATATATATATATATATATATATATATATATATATATAGATAGATAGATAGATATATAGATAGATAGATATCGCAGTAGAACAATGAATAGGAATTATATTAAAACCATGGTTTTGGGGTCATAAAAAACTTTATTTTGTAATTTTAATTAATGTCACATGTGTGCTCTAATTTTAAGGTATTGTGTTGCATTTCGACATGTCATGACTTTGAACCTTGTGGTGGACTTCCATGGTGCTTGTAGATAAACCGTTAAGGTAATTTATAAATATACAATCACGTCACCCATAGTTACCTGGAATGTATATAAACCAACATGACATTCCCGACTCGAGAGGAATGATGAATAAGAAGATATTATATACAAGTTTCACAATAATGTTAAAGCTTTAGCTTATAGAGAAGTTAATGGAAGCCATAATTGTATTATTGACATCAGTATATAAATATACTTATACATAATAAAAGAATATTTAATATATTTCGATGATATTTAATGAAATATTATGGTACATTATATTTCTAAAACTTAGTATGAAATCTTCTTGTGAATTGATGAAATGTAAAGGAATATAAGAAGTTGATTCAAAAGGTATTGATCTTAGTTAAGAAATGGGCAGACCTCCATTCTTGCTTTGATGAGGATGGTGATATACATGAGACTATTGAGGTTGATATTCACTTTGAATAGATGTCCTTACTCATATTTTTAACTATACATGCTAATAGTTCTCTTATTGCAATCATAGGTGTTGATAGATCTAGTTTAGCAAGAAAATTGTTCTACTATTTTAGATTATTATTATATATATATATATAATAGAAAATGTTTATATGCACAAAAGCGTCATTTTTATGCTATTAGTTTGGTATCCTAATGCAAAAATCAATAATCGTCTAAGGAGTTGATCTCAAGTGGTAAAGGCACATATTTTGTTTTTGGACATGGAAACTTCAAATATTTGGAGACATGCTCTAATTAGTGAATTGTTTTAAAACAAATTTATAAACAAGTTCTACTGGATAATCCCATAACAATTTTGTTAAAAATAAATAAATAAAAATAATGTATAAATTATATTAAAAATGTAATATCAACCCTAGCTTGCTTTAAAACACATAAAAAGAAAACAAAAAACAGCAATTGTATCATTATAAACTTTTTCTATTTAAAATGACACCATGTCCAACCAGTTAACATTAAAATGCCATCTGCCATAACCGACGATAATTATTGGTAAGTGAGTTCTCTCTCTCCATATTTTCTTATAAACCAAGGTCAAAATTTAGATTAATTTAATATTATATTTGTTTCTTTGGCTTTTACTTTAATAATTATTTGACATTTTTAATATAATATTCAGCTCACACTAACTCTTATGGTTTTAAACCATGACTCCTTTACAGCTATGAGTTTGCCTCAAAGCCACAAAACATTGATAATGAATTTCAGACCAACATTTTCTAGATGAATGATATGATGAAATTCATGTAATGTACCTCAATAATTCATGTAAATCCTTTACAGCTATGAGTTTGCCTCAAAGCCACAAAACATTGATAATGAATTTCAGACCAACATTTTCTAGATGAATGATATGATGAAATTCATGTAATGTACCTCAATAATTCAAGTAAATTCGTTTATATATATATATAGATATACACACTCCCAAACTTGATTCATTATGTAACTGTATGTAATCGTCAGTAAGATTTTAACTTCAATGTTTAATTGTATAACATTCTGATATATATCAACTTCATAATGATGCCTCAAGGTCTTTGCATAATGGCTAGACCACCCCCACCATCATACTAAATATTTATGTATGTTTTATCTTGACCACATTATACAAGGGACTCATTCTAATTAGTGAGCTTGGTCGTAGCCCATGACATATTCACGAAACGCCTTACGGTGGGGTAATTAACACCTAGCTAAAAGCATATATAATCTTTGAATCATGTTGGCGGCAAAAGGATGTTTCATATATGTTAGAACATCGTGGCCAATTTTTTTATCAAAATATTTCACCATTGTTTGATTGATTGAGCTTTTGTAATTGTGTTGGAATTCTCCCTGATAAGTCGTAATACTGAATTCCTTTGGTAATGTGGCACATTGATCATTGTCTTTTCCATGCAGTCGTTCAGCTAAGGAAAACTAAGATCTCCCAAGGAAATCCAATGATATCTGTCTTTCTTACAAGTGGTTAGGATTCTACCCTCGCCCCTGCTTAGTCTTACCTATCATTTACACTATAGTAGTTTATGGTCAATAGCTTTGCAAGCTCCATAGGGGTTTTCACTTACTTCTACAACTTCATACCACCATGCTTGCATTTTCTTCCCTTCATCAAACACTATATTTTTTTATTCGTCAGAGGTATTTTCTCTTGGTGGCTTATCCATCTAGTGGTAGGTGATGACCCCTCTTAATTTTAGAAAGTTTTTTCAAATTATTCATTCCTATTTTGAAATTAGTCAGGGTTTATGGTTTCCCATAAAATCAAGGGTACTCATCCCTGATATTAATATTCTTCTTACTTATTACTGAAATTCACTCTAAAGTAATGATCCAGCTATGACTCTGAGCTCTAGATTCATTACTCGACACATGAGATTTTATACCAGTATTTTAGTGGATATTTTCTTGTTTCTTTAATTTTGATATTGGAATGATAATAGGTTTTTCCCTGTCTATTTTTTAAAACCTCACTCAACCTTGTTTGGTATTGATACTCTTTTGCTTTTTCTTTCCAAGGTTCCTCCTAACCGGTCAATTTGAGTCACAAGTAAGATTTTTATTTGGTTAGATACAAACAAAGTTGAAATTGGCAATTTTTTTTTATTGTGGCAAGGAAAAATTTTAGGGGCTAATATTTGCAGCTAGGGTAATTTTCTATAGTTGCTAATTTCCATTTTTTCTAAAACTGATTCACCCAAAATTTATAGTATAAAATTATTTCACCTTAAAAATTGCCAAAATTTTATATAGAGACTATATAAAATTATTGGAAGCTTGAATATTTTTACAAAAATATTTTCAAACATTTTATAGATTGGATATGATGGACTACGAAGTTTCTAAATTTAAAAACAAATTTTCATCCTTAAAATTTTCCTTGATAGAAGTGAATTGATTAAAAAAACAAAAAAAACTTATTTCTCAAATTTTTGATGGGAAACAAGGTCTTTACCAAGTATAACATAAGGTTTTTTTTTAAGTTTACTTGCGGGGTTTGACAAAGCTTACGTGTAGTATATTAATGGAGGCTTCCTCTAATATTTCAAACAAGTTAACATTAATGCTATCACGGATTATTTTGGATTAGCGTTACGCTAAAATATTACAAGTACTTTATTATAGCTCAAAGGTTCTCATCACAAATCATGTTGAATGGTTTTCATTGGCCCTTAGTGGATGGAGCCTCAGATGGCGCAAATTTTTAGCGTGGAGCATTTAAATTTTAGAGCAGAGTTGTGTTACACTTGTAGTACAAATGTGTTTGTGTGTCTGCATAATGATCTTTTAAATGCATGGATTAATCATTTTCCTTTTACATATGTATTCAAGTAGTATATAGTTCATAATTTTGTCATGTACTGTAATTAATACTTATATATGGTTAAGTAGCCTGATTGTACCACCTAAATTGAATTTTTTTAAGCTAATCAATTTCCCTTTTATGGGTTTTCCATTTTTCTAAAAGTTTTGAATGTAATAGTTTTTTTTATCAAAATGCAATGTAACTTCATGTATCTTGCTAGTTGATTACTAATTTTTAGCGTTTTCTTATATAGAATAAGAAAATCACTAGGTTGTATCCACTCATCCTTATATTTTTCCCATGCTTAGCTACTCATCATGTTCTTAAGCATATTACTTATCCTGGTTTTTATATATGTAATTTTTTTTTATGTTATTAAGTAGATGCAGAGGGTTAACCCTAATTCATTCTGGTTCAATTAAGTGCTTCTTTGGTATTCATTCTCAACCTATTTATTACTTTATTCTCAACATCTTTTGGCCCACACCAAATTTAATTCAAAATGGTATTATTAGCACATATAGGATAGCTACAAGGTTTCATGTCCAAGTTTTTGTACCACCATTCTTCAGAAAACCCCTATACTAAAGCAAAAACTACATTGTCAAAAGGTACTGTAGAATGCATATTTCTACATAGGCTCTAGACTATTAAACTTTCTTATAGTATCTTCCGTAGAATCATTTAACCACAATTCTTTTTCTTGTTTTAGATTACATAAACAGAGTAATAGATTATGTAGAGAGTTTATCCCTTACCTAAAACTATTACATATCCAATTTTTTATTCCTATAATTTACACATCCATATATAGCCCTTTTTAATAAAATGAACAATTCCTTGAAATAATTCAATAATCAATCTGTCACTTAGATGAGTATTTGAAAATATAATAGGATAAATATGCTCCACCCAACCAATGAATTGTTTCCTTAATAATTCCCTAAGAGTTTTAGGGAATTCTCCCGTCACAAATCGAATTAGTATTCACCCATTTCCTCCTTAAACCATAATGGCACCATGCTTGATCAAGGTTGGATATCTTTATTCATTCTCATCTAGTCGTCATTCTCTCTCACTAGAACCTTAATTATCAAATTTCCCTTTTCACTTGCAATCCCTTTTTCCTATTTTCTATACATGACCTTTCTATCCCGTCATGTTATTGCTAGTAGTAGTATTTAAGAAAAAAATGGAAGACTTTACCAATGACCATTGTCACTTCAAAAACCATCATTTCTTCGGCTATAAAATATTCTTAACTTATTTCCTCAGAGTTGGTGGCTTAACTATTTAAGCGTTAGCTCCTCTTGTATTTCAAAATTAATAATTAGTGGAATAAATTATTGTTGAATTGAGGCTTCTGTGATCCATATTAGGTTTAAGAGAGATTTTTCGACGTAAATCACAAGATATTTCATTTGTCAACGTGTTTCGAACCAACAAGTGTAGTTCATCGTCAAGACATTCCGTTTCATTCATAACAATATATTAATATTTACATTTATTATTCAATTTTAACCTTTCTCCCTTAACCAATACTTCTACAATATTTAAAAATAAAAATAAACAATAATATTTGTAAAAACAATTACACCAATATATCACATTCCACAATTTTTATTTTTTATTTTTATTTTCTACATTTATATGAATGAATTATTGCTACTTAATCCTAACAATTTATCATTCCATTCAAATTTGTAAAAAGGATTAACCAAAAGAAGTTTTTCTCGGCATCTTTATTTTGACGGTTGATTTTAGAAATACTTAAGAGTTGGACAAACACTAATGAGGTCAATTATTTAAATTCATCTCTTCTTATGTATTATGGAAACCGCAATCTAATTAAAACACATTTCCGCTATATGTATTTTGTGCTATCAATCTCTGCGATAATTGATGGAAGGAGAGGAGCAGGCCACTTTTTTTATATCTCGACTTTCATTATCGGTTGTAAGTATGAAATATCACTATTTGAATCGTGAGAACGGGCCTAAGGAAAACATTAAAAAGGAATATGGAAGTAAACAAACTTATCTCATATTATGCGTTTCTTCAATAAGAATGGGCCCGAGGAAAACATATAAAAAGGAAAAAGGAAGTAAACAAACTTATCACATATTTCTGGAGTGTCATATAGGAAATAGAAAGGCTAAACTCCCTTTTCTCTTCATTTTTTTATCTCAATGTTCATAGAATAATGTCTTATTTGTTATAAGGCTATTATGGTTATAGAATATCTTCGTATTGTGAGGTAAAACTTTTCTAGTTCAGCATAAGACAATATTGTAGTGATATATCTGTTTAGCTTTTTGTATACATGTAATCTCAATTATAAATAATATGGTTAAAAATAATATAAAATGTAATATGGAGAGATTTAGTGCTAAGAAATAAGTGTAGTTATTTTAAGTCTAATTTAATTAATAATAAATTATTTAAAAATAATAAAATTAATTTGTTATATTGTAATTTTGTTTTTATTAATAAAATTATGAATAATTTTTTAGATAAAAGAAAATAATAATATACATATCACATTAAAATATATAACATATAAATAACATTTATGAATTAAGATTTATTTTTCCATATAAACTAAAATAATGATTTGATAACCATATTTAAATTTAATTAATAAGCACATGAAAACTTAATACTTACAATGATTTTTAAATATAACAAGATTTGTAATTATGGATATTCACCCCACTAAATATTTTTAACTTGTAAATAGCCTTTGTTACAATATAATGGGCTTATATCATGGCTTATCAATACTAGATACCAAAAAAAATTAACTCATTTCACAATCAAAGTATTTTATAAATATTATTTAATTTAATTTTATAATATTTTTTAATTAAGTATAAAAGAGGAGAGATTATAATTACTTTTGAGATATATCTAAACCCTCTACCCTGGCTACTACTAAAACTATTAAGTTGATATTCACTAAAACTTAAATCAAGGTTTTAATAAAATAAAAAATGAGAATACTTTTATATATAAATAAGTGAAATTTATAAACTATGAATGATATTATTAAGAACAACATAGATCTATATTAAAAGGAATCTAATTAAGTCCTCACATTTCCTGAATTTTTGCGCTCAAAAAAAGTTTGCATATTGAGCTCTTGATAGATCCAGAATTAAAAGAGTTTTATACTAGTTTTATTATATCATGATTATTAAGTTTATAGACATTATTTTATAATAGATATTAAGATATTTACTTCCAAATATATTATATATTATATTTTTTTTACTGTTATTGCTACATAAAAAAGATTAATATGAATTAAATGTATATTTAAAAAAACATGTAATAAGAAAAGTATAATATAACAACAATAATTACAAAAATTCAATCCCATAAACAAAAATGAAATGGAAAAAACATAAAATAACAAAATCATAGTAAAATAATGACAACATAAACAAAATAGAATGGAAACTAAACTTGACACTTAGGGAGATGACATCTTTATTAATTAACTTGAAAGCAAAATGGACATAACTATCTTTGAAAAAAATCACAACCCTCTATCCCTAGCTATTACTAAAAATATTATAAACATATAGCAAGAAAAACATAGTAAAGTAGCAATAAGTAATAAGAGTTCAATGTAATAAACAACAATGTAATAAAAAACAAATTGTGGATATAACATTATTTTTAATTAAATTGAAAAGTAAAGGGACTAGATATTTTTGAGAAAAATCTCAATACTCTATCACACACTATTATTAAAATATGACAAACACAACAAAAAAACATAGTAAACCAACCATAAGTAATAAGAGTTCAATATCATAAACAAAAATCAAATGGAAACCAAATTTGACACTTGTAGATATGACGTTTTTTTTAATTAAATGGAAAATCAAAAGGGGCATAACTATCTTTGTGCAAAATCCCAATCCTTTGTCCCTCACTATTACTAAAAATATTACGTAGTTATGACAGCATATATCTTTATCATCCATCTAATAATATTTTGATATTTCTTTCATTATTATATATTTAGTAAAAAGTAAATTTCTACCATCTACTTAATAATTATTGATAATTAAATTAATAGTTGAAATAAAAACTTATCTATTTTGTCTTTTAAAAAAATTAGACACAGTTATCTATATAATGACATATTTAATAAGATATAAAACAATATTGTAACAAAAGGTACATAGTAGCTAGTACATGCGGCTTATGTTAAGCATAGCTTAATTAAACCAAAAAAAATACAAAGACAAAAATTTCATTACAAAAATAAAACAATATGGTTGAAGGTCATCACAAAAAATTAAGAAATATATTAATATTGTTTATATTAACATACAAAACAATATTGTTGAATGTCGTCACCAAAAATTAAGAAATGCGATTAATATTGTTTATATTAACATACATATATCTATGTGTGTATTTTATTTTTATTAAAATATATAATTGTTTATAATTAAATTTATTAAAATATATTTTTAATATAATAAGAAGTCATTTGAAATTGAAAATATTGTGAAAAATTATAATTCATGAAGTAGAAATAAGAGAAAAAATAAAAAAGATAAATAACAAGGAAATAAAAATAAAAACAAAAAACTAGTAACTAATAGAAATGGAAGTTATTAAACAACCCATAATAAGACCTCAACCAATTACCTTACAAATAAATAAATTTAAATAACAATAAAATTTGAATTTGGAATGTTAAATTATGCATAAGTGTCATAAATTTTTAGTTAAATACAAACTAATAACCAGGCAAAACTGAATTATATCATGATATAAAAATATATAATTAATTTAAAGAAAAATTACTAATTTCTTATTAGTATTGCTAGGTATTCTTATTAGTTACGTTAGTTATTTAATTTTTACTTATTTTTAGAGAATTTTATGGTTTGCTCTATGAAAATAGAATTGTGTGAATTCCAATTTTTAAGTATTTTTTTAAAATTGTTCATATATATATATATATATATATATATATATATAATTTTATGGTTTTCTTTATGAAAACAAAATTTGTGAATTTACAGCATAATATTATTTTTTTCAATTTTCAAATAATTTTTATAAATTTGTTAATTCATCTTTTATATATATAGATAGATAGATATAATTAGATATAGATATTGTTGGATGATTTTTTCCAAATCAATGAATCTTATTAAAACGTTTAGAGAATTTTATGGTTTGCTCTATGAAAATAGAATTGTGTGAATTCCAATTTTTAAGTATTTTTCTAAAATTGTCCATTCATATATATATATATAATTTTATGGTTTTTTTTATGAAAACAAAATTTGTGAATTTACAGCATAATATTATTTTTTTCAATTTTCAAATAATTTTTATAAATTTGTTCATTCATCTTTTATATATATAGATAGATAGATATAATTAGATATAGATATTGTTGGATGATTTTTTCCAAATCAATGAATCTTATTAAAACGTTTAGAGAATTTTATGGTTTGCTCTATGAAAATAGAATTGTGTGAATTCCAATTTTTAAGTATTTTTCTAAAATTGTCCATTCATATATATATATATATATATATATATATATAATTTTATGGTTTTTTTTATGAAAACAAAATTTGTGAATTTACAGCATAATATTATTTTTTTCAATTTTCAAATAATTTTTATAAATTTGTTCATTCATCTTTTATATATATAGATAGATAGATATAATTAGATATAGATATTGTTGGATTATTTTTTCCAAATCAATGAATCTTATTAAAACGTTTCTTTTATCTCAAGAAAAATTAGAAAACAAAATTCTATGTCCTTTACCTTTGTTAAAAGGCAAGCTCTGTGTTAACATTGACAAGTTCCAAAGATTTTTATTAACAACAAAACCGCTACTTTGCATATGGATAGAGAGTCAAACTTTATGTTGATGACAAAGTGAAAAAAGCTATCGATAGGAAGCACTACTCAAAAGTTACGTTCTCCATCTATCGTATACCGTGTGAACATCACTTCAATGAAAGTTCAAAAAACTAAAACTAACGATTTGAGATTTTAAGCGGAATGGATTTTAACGGAATCGATATAAACCACAATGAATAAGTTTTATTACCGTGAGATTTTTCTTTCTTTCTTCCTAGTTGTTGATGATTTTTTCCAAAAATCCACTCACAAAAGCCTTGAATCCAACGTTAATCTTGGTTTAAAGCATTATCGTTGTAATACAACTTCGAGGAATTTTAGTTAAAGAGAAAAAGAAATTCACAAACTTTACCATAAATCAAATGCAAAAAATATAACAAGAGTATGCCATTAAATACAGCAGTGATGTAACAGTTTTACGTTTAAAGCCAAACCCACCAATACATATTTAATAGATATAAGGTTCAAATAACTATCACTACATTTTAAACTCATACACAATAAAAAGGAAAATTGCAAGGATGATAATCAAGACAAAAGGTGGTAGAAATAGTGAAATATTATTCATTGATAGTATAAAAGAATAAGGTGACCACAAACTTGGTAGATTAAACTTCCGAATAAGGAAACTTCTTTATCAAATTACCTTGTTTTCAACACTTCTTGTCAAATGCTAACAAAAAGAACAACTAAAATTAAATGTCTCACCACAGAAAATTGAGAGGAGGGCCTCTTATGCCAGTGCGCAAAGAGTCAACATTAATATTGACAAAAATGTAGCAGGTCTAAATCTTTAGTAATAGAAAATAATGACACATTTGACAACCAGAAATATTATAAACCCATATTATGAAGCTCCGTCCATGCCGACACATGAAAAAGCCCGGTAAAACAATGTATATGAATCACCATTACCTAAATATAGAGATATAATAACCTAACTGAAGAATAATACTTAAATCATACCAACTTGTGAGATAGCTAAGAGATCCTTGTCGTCCTTCAAATACTTGAGTTTATACTCATTATCATAATTTTGTTTGTTTCAACTAATATAGTTAAACTTAAGTAATTAAAGGGAAGACAAAAGAGTGGGGTTTTTAAAAGTACGCAATGTCTCTAAAAGGGGAGGACCCACATCCATAAACATTGACCTCACAATCAACCATGCAAGATAGTAAAACAAATAAAATATGTGCTTGCATTACCTAATATTCCAACTATGGAATCAATATTTGTGATTCCAAAGTGTAATGAGTTCGTCATAATAATCATGTTTGAACATTGTCCAATACTCTTTTCCAGCCAAAGTTGTGCAAATAAAACTGATTAAAATAAAAGTAAAAAATCTATTATGACTGCATCCACCACCATAATGTTTCTATTAAAATAGCAGTGTCAAATTTAAAACATCAAGTATCCCTATCATAGATAAATAAAAAATCAGAACGTGTCTGCAAAGTGGGTTGAATAATTCTTTGACTCCCTTAAGAATCCTTCCATTGAGAAGGAGGTTTCTATGTTTTACTTTGTTGTTGGTTTTCAATAGCTTTCGAGGGAAAAACTGTAAGATACAATACTGGTTTACGATTGGTTTCCTGAACAATTTCTTTTTAAGGGAAGTTATGGTGGAAGAAACATGCATTGGATAAATCCAACCAGTGTTGTGGTTGGGATAATAGCAAGATTGTGAGAATTATAGATTTGACTTTAGTCGGAGAGGAAACATTTTTTTGATACAAACTATGAAGAGGATGCATGTGTGTCTAAATGAGGGTTTGAAACAGTGTGTGAAATTTTGGGGACAATTCGCCAAGCGTCCTTACCATTTTCTGAGAAATTTTTAATAGGGTTCCAAACATCATTGGAATTTACTAGTCCATGGTTAAGGTGGAGCTTGGGAATTTCTTGAATACTTTGGTGTGCTATCAAAGGTGGAGATGATTATTTTGATATATATAGGGGATACAATACACATTAGGAGACCATAAGATAATATTTCTAGTAGTAGCTAGCTCATGGAATTCATAGAGATCAACATTAAAGTAAACAAAGAATCAGATATTTTTGTTCCTGCTCGAGTCCCACAATCCTAGGGGTTTGTTTCTTCTGCCCCTATCTCTAGTCTATCCTTGGAAGCTTAAGCTTATTTCTGAAAGGAAATCAATTCAATATTTATAAATTTAAAATAGGAAAACAATCAACTACACATTACACTTTAAAATCACTACAATCTGACTATGCTATTCCAAAACTTAGTCGCCTTTCATATGATTGGGGAATGGGTGGATAGAATGAAATTTTAGATGGGAAAATACAGTGAAATAGGGGAACCATTCATATCCTAACAAAAATTATGATATCAAAATACAAAGTTTTCTTATAGAAGGGGCATATTCTACATGATGACATAATCTCTTTCTTTTTTAAATTGTTTTGAAAATTCTTGGTCAAATTTTGGAGGAGAGGGTTTTTCACATTTTTTTCCTTTTCTCTTTCTTCACTAAAAGAACCATATCCATAAATGAGGAACTCATAGGAGATTTTCCTCTTTTATCTTATTTTCATAAACTAGGTTAGGGTTCAACAAGAATTAATGGTTGGATAAGTTTCTCCATAGGCGAAGGTTTAATGGTCTCGAGACGTAAAATAATCGCATGAATGAGAAGGAGTGGTTGAATAGAATAGAGTAATTTGCATATAGGTTTTGTATTTTGCAACTAGAAGAAGCAAAATGTGACCTTCATATAAGGTATACGAGCATGTAGCAAAGCTTGTCATGTAGAATCTTCATTGAATTCTTTCTAGTATGTGAAAGATAGGTTCATGATAATAACCCTTCATACATTGCAAAGAAGAAATATTCTAAAACATGAGGAATGGTATGAATCACCTTTCCTTTTTCAAAATATAAACAATTTCATGTTTTGTGCCAAGGGAGAACTAAGAAAACGAAGGTGGAAAACTCCTTTAAGGAATTGGGTATAGAAGGGTAATGACGAGTTACTTGGTGATGGCCATGCAATCTCCCTTCTCCTTAATGAATTTTAGGATGGACCCAATAGAAAGGGCATATTTATTACCCCATTATGAAATAAAAGTATTTTGTAGTGAACAATTTTAACAAAGAGTGTATAAATATTCATTTATTCTTGTGATTGTAGGAAAGGATATAACCCTTCCAGTTTGTTGACCAGAATATATAACCCTTCCAGATTTTTGACAAAAATGTGAGACCAATTGTAAAGGGTATAAAGGGTTTATGAATAATGAGAAGAATAGGGTAAGGAGCATTGGAAAAAATTAAGGACGGATATTTATTTTAAAGTTTAAAAACCTTGTCGAATCTTATTAATCCCTAATAAGAAAATTGTAAAATGTTTGGTGATATTTTTATAAAAACAATCAAATTTATAATGATTTTATGTAGTCTTTATAAAGTTTTAGTGATAGTCTCTATAAAATTTTGGCGATTTCTAATGTCAAATAATTTTATCCTATAAAATTTTGGCGAACGGATTGTAGGAAAAATGGAAATTGGCGAATCTTTTTTTTGCAAAAACCATGGAAAGTTATTTCATCTATGAATATTAGCCCCTAAAATTTTCCATGGAAGGAGGCACCCTTTCTTGAGCCTTTGAAACAATAATATGGTAAGAAAAACTCAAACTAAGAACTGACAAGGTTACAAGAGTACTGGAACAAGTATATCATGGAGAAGCAAAATAATTCATGACAAAAAACAAAGAACTATGAACTTAATCATAGGGCTTACCTGAATTATGCCTCAAAAACAACATTTCAACAATCTTGGTTTCTAGATGACATTTTGCCTTCAGATTATAAAAATTTCCAAATGCAAAAGAATTTTACAAGCCACGGAGTAAAACCAAAACCGTTGATCGATTTGAGTAGTGGATCAAGATCATGTAGTATAATCATCATTGGTAAGGTTTGTAGTATGCATTAATGTTGCATGACAGGCTCACAATTTTCAAGGCCATGCAATAAAGTCTACGAATGCAGGCCTATTTGAAATATCAACTTATAACTATACTACAAACAAAAGACAACTCAGTTCAACCTTGCTAGAAATTACCCAAAAAAGATTCAATATGATACCAATGAAGGATACATCATGGAACCTTAACCATCATCAAACCATGGATGGGATGTGGTAGAACCAACTAAGCTAGAGGTCCCACATTGAAGCTAGGATGTTTCCTTAAAAATCACAATAAAACTTTCAACCAAACCATACAACATTCATGTATGCCAATAACATAACAATGATGTGTGTGTGTGTGTGTGTGAGACAATGTTTACCATATGAAAATTATCAAATAGAATCATCTTGTGTGCCATAGAAATAAGTTTCTATAATCATATATATATATATATATATATATATATATATATATATATATATATATATATATATATATATATATACACACACACCGTAAGCGAAGGTTTGCAATCATTGCTTTATAAAAATTCTTTCCAATTATCACTTTCTCAAACTTGTGTGATGTAACAAAAATAATTATAAAATAGTGCCATGATGTTCAATATAAGTTCATACATAAATCACTTGACCACTTGAAATTCATTTCTTTTGAAATGAAATGAGCCAACCAATGTGTTTCCATTGTTGGTACAATTATCTAACCAACTAAATATCATCCTATAATAAAATTGACATTCTAGACATCAAGATGTATGCAATTTTAACCATGTGCATTTGCTTTATTCAGACAATGGATGTGATGTACATTTTAAAAGCCTTAGTGTTCCTCCCCTTTTGGTCATGGAAATAAAAACATGTTAAGAAAACAAGGTTACTAGTGGCCATTGAGGTGTGACTAGGCGTGGCAGAGGCAAGAGATTTTCTAGCATATTACAAAATAATAAGTTCCAAGAATAGGTGTCGACATTTAATGACTCCATAGGGAAATATAGTCAACTATATTGAAATCAAAATTCGTGGTTTCGTAGAATAGAAAAATAAGCAAGCTAATTCCCATTCTCTCCCCCTTACAGAAGGATTCGTAAAATACACTCTTCTAAGAATCGTTACTCCCCGGAAAAAGTCTTTAGGGAAACCTTTTCCTAGACCAAGGGCATCTCTCTCTCTCTCTCTCTCTCTCTCTCTCTCTCTCTCTCTCTCTCTCTAAAAAAAAATGTTTATGTATTGCAGTTTGTTTAAAAAAATAGATATTTGACCTTCTTTTAACCATCAATAAAGAACCAAAATATAAAAGGAAATGAAAATAAAGTAAGAAATAAAAGAGAAGAAAAAAATCAAGGAACAATGACCACAACGAGATTTATAATTGAACAAGTCTTGTGGCAAGATTAGGTAATGTTAAAGAAAGAGCAATTGGTGGGATACGATAGTGTCATGTCATAATGGTCTTTCAACAAATAGGAATTGATTCAAACTTTAGCAACAATTTTATGTGGGCCTATCCAAAGTATTTGGAATTTCGTATATTTTCCCTTCTTAGGATGAGATAAATCCCATAGTATAGCTTTTTTCCCCACTTCAAAAATAATATCTTTATCCCTTTTGTCATGATACTTTTTAATAGCTTGTCTCCTTTTAATTTGATTAAGATATTTATTCCCTTGTTCCTTAAGGGATAGGAGAGCATGATAGTGATTGATCAAACTAGAACCTTTAAATCCTTCAATTCGAAAGGCAATGAAAAAAGAAACTAATTATAGCTCAACTAGCATGACAACCTCCTACCCATAGTTGAGCTGGAAGGGTGTGACACTAGTTATTACCTTAGTGGTAGTGTGATATACCCATAATTATTGAGACATGAAATGATGCCATTATACAGGATTATCGAAAATAATACTTTTAAGGATTTTAAGAATATTTGTATTCATCGATTTAGCTAATCTATTTCCCTGGGGAAAGTAAGTGGATGAAAAGTTATGCTTGATAGAAAACTTGCTATAAAAGAGTGAAAATTTAGTAGAAAAAAAAGTAGGTACGTTATCATAAATGATGTGAATGGGTGTGCCAAATCTAGGCATCATGGTCTCTTCAAAGAATAGGATAGCTTGCTCATTAGTGGCTCCTTTAAGAAGGATTACTTCAAACCATTTGGTGAAATAATCTACTACAAGTCAAGATATAAATATGACTAACTGAAGAGGGTGGGTTAATTGGCCCTATGAAATAAAGCTCCCATTTAACAAAGCAGTAGGCAGTGATGATACGCTCTAAAGTCATTGATGAGTACTGCGACCTTTTAGTTGCATGCGGACATTCATTCCATGATTAGATGAATTTGAAAGTATCCTTAAAGATATGCAACGAGTAGCATTCAGTTCTCAATATTCTATAAGTGGTAGACCATGTAGAAAAGTGAACATGAATGTGGTTAGATTCTTTAGATGAGCTATGTAGGGACTTTGAAACATGATTTGAAACTTTGTCATCTACACATCTGAGGAGCATTCCTTTAGGAGATTTTTGAAATATGATATTGCCTACAAATACATATTTTTATGTGCCAAGTCTAAGATTTCCTTTCTATATTTTGTTCATGTTTTCTAGGAATATTTGGTGCGTTGAAAATTAAATGGCATCATGATACCATGGGTGTGATTAGAACTCATATTGATAATCCTAAATAAAAAATAAATTAGCAAAATATTAATTTTGAAATTCAAGACCCTTATTTTGATCCAAATCTTGAACCTTAATGGTGTTGGTAGTGTTTATAGTAAGGTCATGTTCTTGAATTTTAATCATCCAATCAAAATATTTACTAGACAATAAATTCTTAGAAAGTAGGAATTTTACAACTAGTAAGGGAGTTCTTACCTCAGTATGTTTTCCAAGGATGAGATTACTAAATTTTTCAACATACAAGAGGGTAATAATGTTTCTTTATCAATGAATATTTCATAGCATCATTAGAAAATCATTGATTGGTAAATTCTATCGGATGTTCCATTCCTTGACTTCTTTTTTACATTAAGAGCGTCGAGACTGCTTCCCTTATATTATTAGTGCATAGAATAAAATCTCTATAAAAATTTGGAGTAGCTAAAGTAGGATCTATTGAAATAACATCTTTGATCTTTTGGAAATCTTATTGGGTAGAAGGATTCCAATTGAAAGGTTGATCATTTTCCAATAGATTATGGATTGGTTTGATAAAATTTGCAAATTTGGTTTAAACCGACTTACGAAATTGATTTTTCTCATTAATGAATGGATTTCATTTTTTAGGTAGGAGGGGAGAGAGCTTGGATGGATGACACTTTCTCAAGATATATATTTATTCTTGAATCAAACACAATGTGCCCAACTTGTCCGATTTGACTCAAAAATTTGATTTGGTGGGGTTTAAGTATATGTCATAATTTTTTCAACGAGTAAAAACTCTTGTTAAATGGTCAACATTATCTATCTATTGTTTAGAGTAGACTCTCAAGACATCCAAGAATAAAAAAAAACATCCAAGGAGGACCCTCGTTAGGAAACCTAAAAAATCCCTTAAGGGGAAGAAACATATGGAGCAAATAGAGCCTTATTAGAAAACACCTAATGAGATTAACAATTCCTCAAAACAGTGTGTTATTCTGATCCAAATACCGCCAATAGAGGAAGAACAAACAAGGCTTATTTTCGAACACAATAAGGTTATCACAGGTGCCCATAATGAGGAGATGTGTATATAAGGATTCATAGTAATGGATAAATTGTTATTATTCTGCATAATGACCTTGAGATTAGTGAAGTAGCTTACATGGTTTTTATTAATATAAGAAAACCTTATATGAACTATGTTGTAGTTAGAATGATAGTCATGACATGTTTAGAAGAAACTGATTGAATCATCCTCATGCCAACATATAAAATGGAAGTGTTGTATTTTGAGCCCATAATTTAATTACGAAATAAAAATGCTCACAAGAATAGGATACTAAATTCATATATACAAACTTATAATTTTACGTGGTAAAACCTTGATGGTGTGTCAAGGAAACCTCCACATGGAAAGGGATTAGAATGATTTGTTATTTAAGGTCAAAATTGAGTCACCAAATATTCAATGAGCCTCTTGGGCAACATCATTTTAATAGGAAGACATCTTACATTTATTATCATCATATAATTGTCTAATTAATTTAAAAAACAAATTTACATAATCATTGTTGTCATTATTAAAAATATACACCATGAAAATAATTTTCCTATTACCTTGGCTGTGCCTATTCATAATATTTTATGCAAGCCAATAGAAGCCAAACACCACTACAACCTCTCTACCAAAACTAGTTTCAAAATTATCCTATGTGGGGACCTTTTTGAGAGCTACTTTGTTGGCATCAATTACTTATCTTACAAAATCGTATTTTACATCCAATATGTTGATTCTTGTTGTGATAGGCCAAATTATTAGCCAAATACATAACACTCTTACTGTCACAGAATACATTCACTTTCTCCTGCATCCTTCCAAGGTCACCTGGTAGACCCTTCAACTAGATTACCTCTTTATCGGCATTTGAAGCAACTATATCTTTTGCATCATTAGTGGATAAAGAAATTGTTTCATGAAGCTTTGACATCCAACTAATCACTTCACCTACAAGAGTAAAGACATATCTTGTAGTAGATTTCCACTTTTCCAAGTCACCATCATAATTAGAATCCATGTTTCCATGGACTAAATCCCTGTAATCATTAAATATGATACAATGGTCACTTGTGCCTCTTAAATATTCAAGCACCAATTCCACTACTCAGCAATGTTCTTTTCTTGGATTTTCCATGAACTTGCTAACAACTCCATTTGCATGTGAAAATGTCAGGTATTGTATACATCATCACATAAATTAAGTTTCCTACTGCATTTTCTTTTAGTACACAAGACATATACTCATTTTCTTCATTATTTCTAGGACTTAAACCTGAAGAATGCTTAAAATGGGAAGTTGAAGGAACATTAACACGTTTCACATTGTTCATATTGAACTTTGAAAGTATATTTTCCACATACTTCTACTATGAAAACCATAACTTTCCATTTTTACTATATTTATGTATCTTCATACCCAAGATCTAGTTTATAACTCCAAGATCCTTCATATCAAATGTCCTAAAAAGATGAGCCTTTAACCTATTGATCTCTTCCATGATTTTGTTTGTAATAAGCATATCACCAATATACAAAACCAAGATAATGAATATACCATTAAAAGTTTTAAAACACAAAAAATTATCATATTCACTTCTAGTGAAGTTGTGGCTAACCATGAAGGAGTCAAAATTTGTGTACCATTACCTAGATGACTCTCTTGGGCCATACAATGATTTCCTAAGATTGGAAACTAATCTCCTATTGTGACCTTATACAAAACATTCTAGTTGTTCCATATAAATCTACTTAACGAATTCTCCATGAAAAAAAGTTTCTTTAACATCTAACTATTCTAACTCAAGGTCAAGTAATGTAGTTAGTGCTAACATGGTATGAATAGAAACAAGTTTTACGACTAGTGAAAAAATATCATGAAAGTCAATACCTTCTATCTGAGAATACCCTTTTTCTACCAACCTCACCTTATATCTTTCAATATTTCCATCAACATTTCTCTTCAATTGAAAGACCTAATTTACATATAACAACATTTCTCTCATTAGGAAGTTATGCAAGATCCTAACTTTTTTTCTTGGCCAAGGAATACGTTTCCTCATTCATATATTTCTTCCATTTTTCACTATTCACATCATTCATTTGTTCATAATAACAAGAAGGTCCCCATCCTCAGTAATCAAGGCAATACGAGAAGAAGAATCTTTAAACCTCTTGGGTGCTCTTCTTTCCCTTGTCCACCTTCTAAGAGTGACTAATTTCTAAGCTTACACACTTTCCCTTATTTCTTCTTCACCTTGTACTTCAAAAGTTTCATTTTCCTTCTCACTTTTTGAAAAAGTTTGAGTCTCCAATTCAATTTGTTGATTTGGTGATACGTGTTCCTATTCAACTTTTTCAACATCAACTTTTAGAAGAGAAGATTCATCAAATGTTACGTCTCTACTAATGATGCTCTTATGCATACCTGTATCCTTTCACAACATCATCATACCCAGCAAAGACTTAACATTTTTCTTTTGGTTCTAACTTAGAACATTGATTCTTTGGAATAGGAGAATAGGCATTACAACTAAAATTTCTTAAATATGAATAATCAAAAGACTCACATGAACAAAATGTTTCAGCAACTTTGCACCTAATAACAACTAAAGGTGTGTTTTTTACCAAATAACAAGTAATGGATATTGCCTCTACCCACAACTCCTTTTGCATATTAACATTGTTGACCATGCTTTTGGCTCTTTCCATATGATTCATGCTAATATGTTTAGCTATTCCATTTTCCTGAGTATAGATAGTGGATGTGTCTCTAACAATCCCTTCAATCTTCTAATATTATTCAAATTATAAGGAAGTAAATTCACCGCCATTGGTAGTTATTATATCTTAATTTTATTTCTTGTTTTATTTTCCACAATAACTTTAAAATATTTAAAAGAATTAAATACATCAACCTTTCTTATTAACATATAAACCAAAACATTCGTAGAGTAATCATAAAAAAAGTTACAACATAGGATGCACCTCCATAATACACTATTGAAAATGGTCCCTAGAGATTAGAATGAATATAATCCAAAACTCCTTTACTATTATTATTTCCATCTATAAATTTTTGTCTGCGTTGTTTCCCATATACACAATGTTTGCAAAAACCCAAACTCAATGATTTCAAATTAGGAAGTAGTTTGTGATTCATCAGTTCCTGAAGGCCCCTCTCGCTCATTTAACCTAGTCATTGATGCCATAGGCGATCATCTTCTCATTCCTCCTCAGAGACATTCATACCTCATTGACCTAAGTACTTCCTTTAATTATGTAAAGGTTTTATCTTCTCCGCATTCATAACAACCAAAGCACCCTTTGAAATTCTCATCACTCCACCTTAACTTGTGAATTGTAACTCTCTCAATCCAATACTTCCAAAGAAACCAAGTTATTCTTCAACTCAGGTAGATTTCTAACATTATTCAATGTTCTAATCGTATGTTTATACATTTTTATTTTGACATTACACACCCAAATAATTTTACAAGATACATTATTACACATAAACATGAAACTTCCATTCACAGCTTGGCATGAAATGAACCAATTTGTTTTCATACTCATGTGATGAGAAGTGAAAAAATACAACAACCAATATTCAAAATGATGTGAAAAATTGCACATACACTTCATCTATCATACCTAATTCATTAGAAAAAACCTCATCAATAATACCTGACAAGACTTAATTTTCTTCCATTTTTAGGTTTTCATCGAACTCTTTCCTTTTCCAATAGACTTTCTTGAGATGCTTTGCTTCATGCAAACCCAACATCTGACTTTACACTTCTTACCTCTTGACTTTGATCTAGAAGAACGTCTGTTGGAAATAATACTGAGAGGGAGGGTGAATCAGTGTTAGTCAAAACAATAACTTTTTCATTTAATACTCAAATTTATATATGCTACTTCAATGAAGGTAACTCGCGTGTACACGCAACTGTCTTTAAAGCAACCATTATATATCTAGCAAACTTATGATTCAGTTAATTCATCATATGTTGATCTTTAATTAGTGCATCAGTACTTAATTAACCATATAAACAGCAACCATGTGTAGTAATAAGTGAATAAACCATCACACATAAGCAACACACATGGACACCAAGATTTAATGTGGAAACCCAATGCGGGACAAAAATCACCAGCTATTGTCTTCTTTTAATATAAGGAAAACCTGTTTACATTCTTGTGCTGGTGTAGTCTCATACCAATATGCAGGCACCCAACCACAGAAGGCTACAACCTTCTCTCGTTCTCCAAATTCTACTGGAAGGGAGCTACAACCCTCTAGCTCTTGTACTAGCTGATCTGTTTACTAGTACATAGGTGTCAGCCAACAGAAGGCTCCAACCTTCGCTCGCTTTCGAGCTGCTAAAAGAAGGGAGCACCAACCCCCTGGCTCTTGTACTTGCTAATATGTTTACCAGTACATAGGCACCAACCCACAGAAGGCTACGACCTTCTCTCTTCCTCTAGGGATCACATTTCATAAATTTTCATACTGGATACTCCTAGAACACAACACCACAATCTGAAGGCCTTGTTTCATCCACTTTTCATATTGTACACATCAGCAACATTGAAGCTCAAAATCAATCACCACTATAATATAACCAATCACTGAAAACCCATCATCACTAAAGCAAGTCCCAATCAATCAATCTCAACATTCACAACACTGTCACTAGAACACAGTCACCAGAACATAGAGCAGAACCCAGAACTCTGCAACAACAACCAGAACCAACTGCAACTTCAAATATCATATTTAATAAGGTATACACTACTTTTACGTGTCGAACTAGCGTGTATACACGTTTTTACCAAAGCGAACCAACATATAGATATGCAAACACTAACTTAAAACTTCACAACTATTCCAGACTTTAGTCATACCCATATCATAACATTTACAGAATAAAACATGCGTTAGTATTCAGATCTAGACTATCCATGATCAAACCACATAATGATAATTCATTTCAAGCCTTATGATCCCAATCCATCATCCATCATCAACCCCTTAGGTGCATCCTTGGTTCAAATCAAGCAAAGCATCACAAACCCATAACCTGCATATTTGATCTAACTCTTCATAAGATATTCAAAACTTGCGCACCTTGGCCTAATGATCTTCTCCTCCTTATATAGTTTTAGGCCTTTCTCAATACCTTGGACCAAAACCACTTAGGATCCATGGTATTCTTGGGTAGGATCAAATAGTCATTACTCCACTCAATATTGTGGGCTAATACCATGGTATTGACACCTGGTATTCTTTGCTCTTGAATTTCCTTGTTTTTCCAACCTGTATGCGTTTTTCCTCTTGTGAGAGTATGTGTATACGTATACGCTCTTTTTGTTCTGTGGACCTATGTCTACACTCTACTTAGACAAAATGAACCAGCATACACTTCTCTTTCTTCAATCTCTCGATTTTGATCTGTAATCATTTTTTGTTAACTTGTTTCACTGTGAATTGTCATCTATGCAAGTTGCCATCAAGGAAAACATCTGTATCATAATGCCAACAATATCCCCCTTTGTACTTGATGGCAACCAAAACACCAAGATACTCTCCCCCTTCAACATCAAGGGAAAAAGGCAGACCAAGATATTCTCCCTCTTTGATATTCATTAGGTTGTCCTTGCTCCCCTTGAGTACATGCAGAGCCTACAAAGATATTTTTCAAAAGAATAAAATTACTCTATAACTCAAAAAAGTTAGTATGAGTTCCCTAAGACCAATGACTCATACATACATCAATCACCCAACCATGTGGGGATACACCAAATTTGACTCATCCACCCAACCAAGTGGGGATATACCAAATGTTTATACATGACTGAAATAGCAATTATTACATCATCCTTCCCATGCATAGTGGGGTTACAAATTAGGTCTTTTCATGACCTTTATATCAAATGACATACATGAAATAAGGACCAACAATCTAAACAAGACCATGATAGTCATCAACAACTATAATACACCATATATGATCTTCACCATCAGCATCTGTCAGGAACATCAAGATCAACAACCTGTATATGTCCATCATTAAAAGAGTCACCTGAATCAAACAACTATGTGGATCAAGCAATATAATTATCTTCATGTACCAAGGTCTTCTAATATAATGCCAACAATGCATTATTAGAAACATATGCTCCTCCTGAACCTATTCCAACTATTCACTATTAGATCTGATCATTTCATTTGTTAGTAAGAATTATTAGGGCATCATCATCAACTAGTTATTCATCAACTTATTAACAACTTATGAGGGCCAAAAATACTTCCACATATCATTAGAAGACTATAACCATCATCAATCAGAATAGAAAAATAATTGATAATTGACTAAACCATATTAGATCACTTTTATGAGTCTTCCCCACTGCCTTTTCCTCAAAAACATCATATACGTGACTATGAAACTTATAACCTACATATATATGTGAATTCTATTCATAATAACTGTGTATGAGAATTGGAATACTAAATTTTTACACTTTCAGCTCCCCCTGGGTCTATTATGTCTGTAAACTGAGTTATGCCACATCTTTCTGACAACAATTCTGTCTTCTTCAATACCTTGGATTGTGTTGATGTTTGCTCCTTTTGGTATGGTGGATGAAATTTTCTCCTGCATTCCTTTTCTCTATGTCCAAACTTGTTACACGCATAACATCTTACATGTTTCATATTCCTTCTATCGCAATTAATAGCTTTGTGACTATTGGAAATACTGAGAGGGGGGTGAATCAATATTCCTTTTCAATTGTTATTTTTACTAGTTAAAACATTTATATTTAGAACACAAAATGAACAATAGGAATAAATGATTTTATTAATATAATCTTTACAATAAATTAGGTACAATATATATAAGGCTCCAACCTATTTCCAAGCACCAACTTGGTACTTTGTGAGGCTCCAACCTCTAGGGCACCAACCCTATCTTCTCAAGGCACCAACCTTATGTTTAGGAGCACCACCTCTAAGGACACCAATCTTTCGAATTCTGAGGAACCAATCCCAAGGGCTCCGACCCTATATTTTCAAGGCACCAACCTTAGATTTAGGAGCAACAACTAGAAGGACATCAATCCTTTCAATTATGAGGCACCAACCCTATCTTGTCAAGATATGTTTGGTAGTAATTCTCTGCTCCCAAAATATTCTTCACTGAGCTTTGTCAATCTACAGCTTCACTGTAGTCTCCATGCTACATCATTGTTGACAACCTATCTTCATATGAAGGAGTCTGCACAACTCTTCACATTGCCCACACAAAGTCTGCAAAGTTACCTATTACTGTCGTGATATATTACTTCCAAGAAACAAACTCACAAACACTTCAATGCTGGTGTTGTCTATTGCTCCCTTCAAATGATGACAGATGAAACTTTATTTCCTTTCACCTAACTATTCTTCAAATTGCATTTTGTACTTCTTCCATAGATTAATTTATCGCAAGTCTGAGCCTTTCAAATATTAACCCAATCACCAGAATTTCTTCATCCTTCGGCTTCCTCCTGTCCTACTAGACCTTCAACTTCCTTCTGTCCTGCTCGACTTTCAACTTCCTTCTATCCTGCTCGACCTTCGGCTTCCTTCTATCTTGCTAGACCTACGACTTACTTCTATCCTGCTAAACCTATAGCTTACTTCCTTCTCACTTGATCTTCGGCTTCTTTTGTACCTTCATCATCTGCTAGACCTTTGGCTTCTCTACCTTTCAACTTACTGATCTTCGGCTTCCTTCTTCTTCCGTTGGACCTTTCGTCTTCCTTCTTTGCTCTCTCGACCTTCGGCTTCCACTTTTGTTCACTCGACCTTTGGCTTCCTTTCTCACTCACTCGACCTTCGACTTCCACAAACATTTGCTCGACCTTTGGCTTCTCAACCTTCGGCTTCCTCTATCTCTTCAAGTTCACGAATTCTGAACTTCTTTATACTCAGTTTTTATGCCCAAGATCAATGCTCAGAAGTGAAGCATTTTAACTCATTTTTATATTAGTTTCACCAATACTCAAAAGACACATTCATTTGAAGGGAGAGGTTGGCTTATGGATATTCATCCAATTACTCATAAGCTTTTTTTATTTACGGAGGATTTCATAGGAGAGACTGTACCCAAGGAGGTTCCACATCCACATCATCAATCGCAATTGCAACTTTCGGTGGTCTACAATCACAACTCTTAACATCACCGATATTCACACTGCTGATGAAACAGACGCGATATAATATTAAAAACTCGTCAATAGATCTGTTGGGTCCACAACTAATATCGCAATCGGCAGTCGGGTTCACAAGACTTATCACAATCAGTAGTCCGACAGTGTCAACCCTTATAATTTGCATAACTTCCACGATACCTGGATGCGATATTATGTAAAGTTATATTCTATTGGGTTATCAGGTCCACACCTTATATCACAATCACAGTTTTTATTTTGAAAACCCTTTATGACTTGCGATATGAAATTTTATATGATGGATGCGATATTGTATTATGGCGTATTGTAATGGAATCATCGGGTCCGTAGTACATATCACAATCGGAAGATTTGGGGTGGCGATACGGCTTTAAAAACTTGTGGTATGGTGGATGTGATTCTTTAGGGCATGTTGTGATAGGACCATCAGGTCTGTAACTTATATTGCAATTAGTGGGTTTTGAGTAGTGGCGTATAATAGAAAATGACAATATTGTATACTTCCGATATGATTTCTCCAATAACTTTGTTTATGCTCCTCTGCCACAATTCTCCTCCATTGTTTTCTTCCTTTCGGTTATTCTTGGGAATATATTACATGTGATACTTCCAATATAGCTCCTCTAGTGTTTTCTTCTTTACTCCTCTGATATCGTTATTTCTCTTTGTTCTTCCGATAGCACTTACCCTTGGGCATATCTGATAACCTACTTCCTTGATGGCTTCCGATGAACTCTTCCTCTTACTCTTTGGCTTCATGGCTTCTCCTCTTTACTCATTCTCTTTTTCTTTTTATGGCTTCTAATATCTTTCCTCCTTGGTTGCAATATTTCTATTATGTCAGTATTCGATCCTTGGATCCTCCATGAGGAGTATCATGATCAATGAGCATCAATGGGCAACCTCACATGTCACAAGAATTTTCCATCACAAACACTACCATATTGACATCAATGACAACCTATATTAACAATTTGCCCTTTTGTCATTGATGGAAATATTCTTTCACTTTCAACATTCTCTCCCCCTTTGACATCAATGGCAAACGAGGTGCCCAAGTACTCCCCCTGTCAAGCTGCTACTCTTCTTCATGAATAGTAGATCTTCGTGGGTATGTTAATCCCCCTGTCATAGTGCTCTTATTTTTACTCAACCTAGAAGGATTGATGCCTTATCATCAACTAGCACATTATCCCTTCTTCATGTCTCAAAAAAACTACTTTATCATGGCTTCAACAATGCTTAAAGATGCTCCACTTCAATGCTTCCAAACAGATTCCAAATAGCCACACATCAAATGTTCAAGTCCAACTTTTTATGCTTCAATCCATATTTTGTTTTCTCCACAATAAGAATTAAGAGGCCTTCATAGTACAAATCAAGAGAAAATGCCACTGAAATTGTCTTTCTTGCTATCTCTCTTTAGATCCGAGTTCCCTTGTATCTTTGTGCTTCTCCTTAAGTCACTGCCATCCAACATTTCAACATCATTGTATTTGGATGAAATGGTGACAGGTTGTGCCTCACTTTTGCTATTTTTCTAAGTGACCAGTATCAACTTGAGTTATATATAACTCCACAACCTTCTCCTTTCTACAGTCCTTTTGATGAGCCCCTTTTTTTTGTGTTCTTGCAAGCTATCTCCACTAGCAGATTTTGATATCCAATCTGTGACTATCTTTTAATTTCTTTCTACTGATTGACAACTACTCTTGCTTCAAGCTCCATTCCCAGATGTATCTGTTTGTTTGAAGGTTGCCTCTATTTGTGTCCATAATTGTTATAGCTCCAAATCTCACTCTTATGGTTTGTGATGCTGTACTCATGGCCTAGGCCATGAGTACAGCATCACAAACCATAAGAGTGAGATTTGGAGCTATAACAATAATTTACTTGTTCTTACATCACATCCCTTATTCTTTCGTTGGACCTTTCGACTTATTGATCTTCGGCTTCCTTCTTCTTCCATTGGACCTTTCGTATTCCTTCTTTGCTCTCTCTACCTTCGGCTTCCACTTTTGTTCACTCGACCTTTGGCTTCCTTTCTCACTCACTCGACCTTCGACTTCCACTTTCGTTTGCTCAACCTTTGGCTTCTCAACCTTCGGCTTCCTCTATCTCTTCAAGTTCACGAATTCTGAACTTCTTTATACTCAGTTTTTATGCCCAAGATCAATGCTCAGAAGTGAAGCATTTTAACTCATTTTTATATTAGTTTCACCAATACTCAAAAGAAACATTCATTTGAAGGGAGAGGTTGGATTATGGATATTCATCCAATTACTCATAAACTTTTTTTATTTACGGAGGATTTCATAGGAGAGACTGTACCCAAGGAGGTGCCACATCCATGTCATCAATCGCAATTGCAACTTTCGGTGGTCTACAATCACAACTCTTAACATCACCGATATTCACACTGCTGATGAAACAGACACGATATAATATTAAAAACTCGTCAATAGATCTGTTGGGTCCACAACTAATATCGCAATCGGCAGTCAGGTTCACAAGACTTATCACAATCAGCAGTCCGACAGTGTCAACCCTTATGATTTGCATAACTTCCCCGATACCTGGATGCGATATTACGTAAAGTTATATTCTATGGGGCTATCAGGTCCACACCTTATATCACAATCGCAGTTTTTATTTTGACAACCCTTTATGACTTGCGATATGAAATTTTATATGATGGATGCGATATTGTATTATGGCATATTGTAATGGAATCATCGGGTCCGCAGTACATATCACAATCGGAAGATTTGGGGTGGTGATACGGCTTTAACATCACCGATATTCACACTGCTGATGAAACAGACACGATATAATATTAAAAACTCGTCAATAGATCTGTTGGGTCCACAACTAATATCGCAATCGGCAGTCAGGTTCACAAGACTTATCACAATCAGCAGTCCGACAGTGTCAACCCTTATGATTTGCATAACTTCCCCGATACCTGGATGCGATATTACGTAAAGTTATATTCTATGGGGCTATCAGGTCCACACCTTATATCACAATCGCAGTTTTTATTTTGACAACCCTTTATGAGTTGCGATATGAAATTTTATATGATGGATGCGATATTGTATTATGGCATATTGTAATGGAATCATCGGGTCCGCAGTACATATCACAATCGGAAGATTTGGGGTGGTGATACGGCTTTAACATCACCGATATTCACACTGCTGATGAAACAGACACGATATAATATTAAAAACTCGTCAATAGATCTGTTGGGTCCACAACTAATATCGCAATCGGCAGTCAGGTTCACAAGACTTATCACAATCAGCAGTCCGACAGTGTCAACCCTTATGATTTGCATAACTTCCCCGATACCTGGATGCGATATTACGTAAAGTTATATTCTATGGGGCTATCAGGTCCACACCTTATATCACAATCGCAGTTTTTATTTTGACAACCCTTTATGACTTGCGATATGAAATTTTATATGATGGATGCGATATTGTATTATGGCATATTGTAATGGAATCATCGGGTCCGCAGTACATATCACAATCGGAAGATTTGGGGTGGTGATACGGCTTTAAAAACTTGTGGTATGGTGGATGTGATTCTTTAGGGCATGTTGTGATAGGACCATCAGGTCCATAACTTATATTGCAATCAGTGGGTTTTGAGTAGTTGCGTATAATAGAAAATGCCAATATTGTATACTTCCGGTATGATTTCTCCAATAACTTTGTTTATGCTCCTCTGCCACAATTCTCCTCCATTGTTTTCTTCCTTTTGGTTATTCTTGGGAATATATTACATGTGATACTTCCAATATAGCTCCTCTAGTGTTTTCTTCTTTACTCCTCTGATATCGTTGTTTCTCTTTGTTCTTCCGATAGCACTTACCCTTGGGCATATGCGATAACCTGCTTCCTTGATGGCTTCTGATGAACTCTTCCTCTTACTCTTTGGCTTCATGGCTTCTCCTCTTTACTCATTCTCTTTTTCTTTTGATGGCTTCTAATATCTTTCCTCCTTGGTTCCACTATTTCTATTATGTCAGTATTCGATCCTTGGATCCTCCATGAGCAGTATCATGATCAATGAGCATCAATGGGCAACCTCACATGTCACAAGAATTTTCCATCACAAACACTACCATATTGACATCAATGACAACCTAGATTAACAATTTGCCCTTTCGTTATTTTTGGAAATATTCTTTCACTTTCAACATTCTCTCCCCCTTTGACATCAATGGCAAACGAGGTGCCCAAGTACTCCCCCTGTCAAGCTGCTACTCTTCTTCATGAATAGTAGATCTTCATGGGTATGTTAATCCCCCTGTCATAGTGCTCTTCTTTTTACTCAACCTAGAAGGATTGATGCCTTATCATCAACTAGCACATTATCCCTTCTTCATGTCTCAAAAAAACTACTTTATCATGGCTTCAACAATGCTTAAAGATGCTCCACTTCAATGCTTCCAAACAGATTCCAAATAGCCACACACCAAATGTTCAAGTCCAACTTTTTATGCTTCATCCATATTTTGTTTTCTCCACAGTAAGAATTAAGAGGCCTTCATAGTACGAATCAAGAGAAAATGCCACTGAAATTGTCTTTCTTGCTATCTCTCTTCAGATCCGAGTTCCCTTGTATCTTTGTGCTTCTCCTTAAGTCACTGCCATCCAACATTTCAACATCATTGTCTTTGGATGAAATGGTGACAGGTTGTGCCTCACTTTTGCTATTTTTCTAAGTGACCAGTATCAACTTGAGTTATATTTAACTGCACAACCTTCTCCTTTCTACAGTCCTTTTGATGAGCCCCTTTTTTTTGTGTTCTTGCAAGCTATCTCCACTAACAGATTTTGATATCCAATCTGTGACTATCTTTTAATTTCTTTCTACTGATTGACAACTACTCTTGCTTCAAGCTCCATTCCCAGATGTATCTGTTTGTTTGAAGGTTGCCTCTATTTGTGTCCATAATTGTTATAGCTTCAAATCTCACTCTTATGGTTTGTGATGCTGTACTCATGGCCTAGGCCATGAGTACAACATCACAAACCATAAGAGTGAGATTTGGAGCTATAACAATAATTTACTTGTTCTTACATCATATCCCTGAGTCGAGACATTCAACTTCTATAATAATAGCAACATAGTTCTTTGCCCCATTTATTTAGCATTAGATGGCCTTCTCTGCTGCTCCAATTTCTACTTAGTAATCAAGTAGAAAAACATCTTCAACAATAGTCCATTGGATAGATAAGAGATCATGTTCTTCAATGGAGTGTTCCTGAGAAATGATCTATTAAAGAATGATTGTTAGCATAGCTCATTAAGAATTTCATATGGACCCTTTTACGGATAGCTTCTGCGATAATGATCAAGAATCACAAGCTCCCCTTAACTGTATGCATGGTCTCATTTTGGCAGAATCCCATCATCAAACACTTAGAATATCAAGGACACTTCATCAAGTCAACAACATGTGTTGTTGGTTGGAGAGTTTAGGAGATTTTCCGATTGTATTTGCTTTCTTCTCCATACTTGTGTGACTTTCTTCTCTGTCATGGTTGTAGCTTGTGTAGGAGCCCAAGTCAAGTTAAAATCATGTGCCATATGACCAATGTTATGACACTTGAAGCATTCTATGTTGTTCATGAATAATAATTCATGATTTCTTCCTACAAAATTATTCCTCGGAGATTTTTGGGGACCATAATATCGATCTTTATGATATGCCCTACAATCTTTTTCCATTTCTCCAAAGTTTGTACAAGCATAACAGTAATCAAGAAATAAAATTTGGTACCTAAGAGATGGAGATTTCCTTGATGTACTTTTGAAGTCTTTCTGCCTTGACATCCTTTGATGCTAACCATTGCTTCTCGCATCCTTGACATCATCTACATTTCTTCTTGGAACAGGACTTCCTTCATTGTTGCCTTGACTCTTATCCTTACCTTTGCTAAAAATGTGAGCATCAACATTTTCTTTTGACTTCCTCACATATTTTTTGTTTGAAGTATTATCATTCTTGCTTGAGGATTCACCTTCATAGCCAAGATATGATTTATCAAATGGAGATCTTTGATGGTTGAGCATGTCATCCAAAGCTTGAGAGCTCTTCAAGATTTTGTCCATTCCTTCAACCTTTTTCCTGAGGGAGACAATCTCTTCTTCCAATATTTTGCAATCATTATTCTGTTTAGCAAGTTGTTTCTCAAAGTCTTCCTTGATATGTATTGCTTCATTTGCTTCTATTTTAAGGGAGATGATATCTGACTTCGTTTTGAATATTTCTTCATTTTCCTTTGCTAGACTACTCCCCATTTCTTCCTTGATCCTTGTAGCTTTACATGTTTCATCCTTAAGAAGGTTGATGTCAGATTTTCATTTAAAGATTTCTCCATCCTTTGCTTTTAGTTGACATATCATGGTGTTTCTCTCCTTTTCTGCTACATCATCCTATCCTTCTATGATAGCCAGTGCTTCCATTATCTTCTCAACTCCTTGTGCTTGTTTCCTTGCTTTTTCTAGTTGTCATCTAAGGGATGAGACCTCTTCCTTGTATTGACCGTTCTCTGCTTCAAGTTTGTTCAATCTCTGGTGCCTTTGGTCAAGGTGGATTGACAAGTTATCTTTCATTCCCTTTGCTTTATCCAATTCATTTTTCATGGATATGACTTCTTCATGATTCTTTCTTTCGCTTTGATGAAATTCCTTCTTAAGCTTGGAAAGCTCTTCATCCCTTTCTTGTACTTGAAGCTTGACAAGGTCAACTTTCTTCCTTGTTTGGTCTTGGTCACAAGCTAGTACTTTCTTATCAAGTTCCTCATTTTCCTTTTTCAAATTGACAATCTCTTCCATGGCATCCATAAGTTTAGTGAGGATATCTTATTCAAAATCTTTTTCATTCTCTTCATCTTCTAGGTCTTCTTTAGCCTTGAGTCATCATTATCATTTTCAGCTTCTATGATGGGTTCTATATTTCCTTCTTGGTTTCCATTATCTTCTTGACTAGTGGTCATGGTCAATGCTCCTTTTGAGTGAAGGTCATGAAGTTTGTCCCATATACCCTTCATTGACAAACATTTTCCTAAGTTGTTCTTTATAGAATCAGGTAGCCCATTCAAGATTGCCTTCATTGCTTTTGAATTGTACTCCTTGGATACTCCATTCATCATGCTATTAGTAATTACTGATTCCCATACTTCAATCCCTTGATTCTTTAAGAAATTTTTCATTCTTGCTTCCCATATATCAAAGTTTCCATTGAACAAGGGAGCCTTTACAAATTGATTGATTTCAAGTTCGATGGTTGAGGAAGACACATCTTTAGGAGGATTGGAGACTTTCTTCCTTAGCTTTGCGATTTGTGTTCTAATGATCAACCTTCAAGCTATTAGGCTTTGAGTGAAGATACTATCTCTGATACCAATTGTTGGAAATATTGAGAGGGGGGGTGAATCAATATTCCTTTTCAATTGTTATTTTTATCAATTAAATCATTTATATTTAGAACACAAAATGAACAATAAGAATAAATGATTTTATTAATATAATATTTACAATAAATCAAGTACAATATATATAAGGCTCCAACCTGTTACCAGGCACCAACTTGGTCTTTTGTGAGGCTCCAACCTCTAGGGCACCAACCCTATCTTCTCAAGGCACCAACCTTGTGTTTAGGAGCACTAACTCCAAGGACACTAGTCCTTCCAATTATGAGGCACCAACCCCAAGGGCTCTGACCCTATCTTTTCAAGGCACCAACCTTGGATTTAGGAGCACCAACTCGAAGGACACCAATCCTTCCAATTCTGAGGCACCAACCCCAAGGGCTCCAACCCTATCTTGTCAAGATATGCTTGGTAGTAATTCTCTGCTCCCAAAATATTCTTCACTGAGTTATGTCAATCTACAGCTTCACTGTAGTCTACATGATACATCATTATTGACAACCTGTCTTTATATGAAGGAGTCTTCACAACTCTTCATATTTCCCACACAAAGTCTGCAAAGTGACCTCTTACTATCATGATATCTTACTTCCAAGAAACAAACTCACAAACAGTTCAATGCTGATGTTGTCTTCTGCTCCCTTCAAACGATGACAGATGAAACTTTATTTCCTTTCATAGAATTGTTCTTCAAAGTGCATTTTGTACTTCTTCCATAGATTAATTTATCACAGGTCTGAGCCTTTCAAAGATTAACCCAATCAACAAAATTACTTCATCCTTCGGCTTCCTCCTATCCTACTGGACCTTCGGCTTCCTTTTGTCCTACTGGACCTTCGGCTTCCTTTTGTCCTATTGGACCTTCGACTTCCTTATGTCCTGCTAGACCTACAACTTACTTCTGTCCTGCTGGACCTACGACTTACTTCCTTCTCACTTGATCTTCAGCTTCTTTTTTACCTTCATCGTCTACTAGACCTTTGGCTTCTCAACATTTCGACTTCTCGATCATCGACTTCCTTCTTCTTTCGCTATACCTTTCAGCTTCCTTCTTCTTCTGCTGGACCTTTTGGCTTCCTTATTCACTCACTCGTCCTTTAGCTTCCACTTTTGTTCGCTCGACCTTTTGCTTCCTTTTTTTCTCGCTCGACCTTCAGCTTCCACTTTCATTCTCTCAACCTTCGACTTCCTCTATCTCTCCAAGTTCACGAGTTGTGAACTTCTTTATAGTATTTTTTAACTCCCGATATCAATGCTCAGAAGTGAAGCATTTTAAATCGTTTTTATACGAGTTTCACCAATACTCAAATGACACATTCATTTGAAAGGAGAGGCCGACTTATGGATATTCATCCAATTACTCATAAACTTGTTTTATTTACGGAGGATTTCATAGGAGAGATTATACCCAAGGAGGTCCCACATCCACGTCATCAATCGCAATCGCAACTTTCGGTGGTCTGCAATCACAACTCTTAACATCACCAATATTCACATTGCCGATGAAACGAATGCGATATAATATTAAACCATCGTCAATAGATCCATTGCATACACAGCTAATATCGCAATCGACAATCAGGTTCAGAAGACTTATTGCAATCGGTAGTCAGACAGTGTCAACCCTTATGATTTGCATAACTTCCTCGATACCTAGATGTGATATTACGTAAAGGTATATTCTATGGAGCTATCGAGTCCGCACGTTATATCGCAATCACAGTTTTTATTTTGACATCCCTTTATGACTTGCGATATGAAATTTTATACGATGGATGCGATATTGTATTATGTTGTATTGTAATGGAATTATCGGGTCCACAGTACATATCGTAAACGATGGATTTGGGGCAGCGATATGGCTTTAAAAGCTTGCAGTATGGTGGATACAATATTTCTTTAGGGCGTGTTGTAATAGGACCATTGGGTCCACAACTTATATTGCAATCAGCGGGTTTTGAGTAGTGGCGTGTAATGGAAAACACTGATATTTTATATTTCTGATACGATTTCTTTGATAACTCTATTTGTGCTCCTCCACCACAATTCTCCTTTGTTGTTTTCTTCCTTTCGGTTATTCTTGGGCATATATTACATGTGATACTTCCAATATGGCTCCTCCAGTGTTTTCTGCTTTACTCCTCTGATATCATTGTTGCTCTTTGTTCTTCTGATAGCACTTACCCTTGGGCATATGCGATAACCTACTTCATTGATGGCCTCTTATGAACTCTTCCTCTTACTCTTTGGATTTATGGCTTCTCCTCTTTACTCTTTTTGTTTCTCTTCTGATGGCTTCTCCTCTTTACTCTTTCTATTTCTTTTCTGATGGCTTCTGATAGCTTTCCTCCTTGGTTCCACTATTTCTATTATATCTGTATTTAATCATTGGATCCTCCATGAGTAGTATCATGATCAATGAGGATGAATGGGAAACCTCACATGTCACAAGAATTTTCCATCACAAACATTGCCATATTGACATCAATGACAACCTAGATTAACAGTGACCAAACATATTGCAAGTAAAACAATATCTCTTAAAGTACCTGGAAATTGATGATCTTTCTGTGTGACAGTCTTGAACCATTCTACTTCCGCATTTGGTTACCACATGTCCAAAATTATGACATTTAAAACAATCAACATTTTTTGTTAGAGAAAAAAAACAATTATCCCTTCCATAGTTAGGTGGAAATGTTTTTCTTTGAAGTCTTTCTTTCCTTGGTTGTTGATGGGGTTGACCTCTTATCTCCTTGTTGAGAATTTAAAATTTTGCATTGGAGTACCTTACCTCATCTTGTGAGTTAGATTCAACTTCATGAAAACTAAGACCAGTCTTTATAATAAGTGAACACTGAACTTTGATGATTTCATCTAACATTTCTTATCCTTTAGCAAATCTAAGATTCAGAGTCTTTCTCTTCTCAAGTTATTTTCTTAGACTTACTACTTAACATTCTAACACTTCATTGTGTTTGTCCTTTTTAGTGAGTTGATGTGTCACTGTGTTTATGACTGTATCCTTTTTTGCCAAACTGATTTTGAGTTGACAAATTTCTTAAAGGAAATCTTCCTTTTCTAAGGCATCATTTTCATACGCCATGAGTAGCTTAATTTCTTGATCATCTTCATCACTATTGGACAAGCCATCACTATCATCATGAGCATAATAGCTTCTATTTCCTTCTGTAGACATCTTTCCTTTGACATGAGGGCATTTAGCAGCGTAATGACCAACTCTACCACAAGCAAAGCATTTGAATGGTAGCTTACCTCTGAATCTTCCGGAACCCTGTTGAAGCTTCATGATAAAATTTACCTCATCTTCTTCTTCTTAAATGTGTCCTGATTCATTGTCCTCTTCCTTTTATTTTCCCTTTGTTGATGCTTTAAAAGCAGCTTCTCTCATATCTGATGGACCTCCTTTTCTCATTTCAAAGCCAGTTAGGATTCCGTGGAGTTGAGTCACAGTAATAGTTTGAAGATCCTATTTTTCTTCTATGGCAGACACTTTTGACTCGAATTTAGAACACAAAGATCTCAAAATTTTCTCAACTAAAGTAGCTTCCTTTATCTCTTCACCTAGATTTCTCATATGATTTACAATCCCATCTACTCACAAGAAATAACTAGAAATACTTTCATCACTATGCATCTTGAGAGTTTCATACTGGATTCTGAGAGTTTGTAGTTTAGCACGTATTACCTGGGAGTCTCCTTCGTAGCTCTGAATGGTTTAGTCCCATATTTCTTTGGCTATGTTGATTTTCATGACTTTGATGAATTATGATTTTGATAAACTTCTCAGTAAGGTGTTTACAGCTTTGGCATTGATTTCATATGTTTTCCTTTTTGCTGGATCCAGGGGAAATGTTGCTGGATATTGATATCCTTTCTCCGAAATTTCCCAAACATCAACTCCAGGTGACCAAAGATATGCTCCAGTTCATGTTTTTCAATATACCAAGTTGTTCCCATCGAAGATTGGTGGTCTGATAGATCCCATGCCTTCGTGATTGTTCATTTTGAAAGATCTCCCTTCAAGCGATCAAGTTTCTTTTGAAGGACCTTCTCTGATAACAATTGTTGGAAATAATACTAAGAGGGGCGATGGACCATTATTAGTGAAATCAATAACTTTTTCATTTCATACTCAAATTTATATACGCTACTTCAATGAAGGTAACTCGTGTGTACACGCAACTGTCTTTAAAGCAACCAACGTATATCTAGCAAACCTATGATTCAGTTAATTCATCATATGTTGATCCTTTATCAGTGCATCAGTACTTCATTAACCATATAAATAGTAACCATGTGCATTAATAACAGAATAAGCCATCAAAAATAACAAGCACACATGAACACCAATATTTAAGGTGGAAATCCAATGCGGCGCAAAAACCACCTGCTACTATCTTCTTTTAATATAATAAAACATGTTTACAATATTGTACTAGTGTAGTCTCATACTAGTACACAAGCACTCGCCTGCAGAAGGCTACAACCTTCTCTCATTCTCCAGATTCTATTAGAAGGGAGCTACAACCCCATATCTCTTGTATTAGCCGATCCGTTTACTACTACGTAGGCACTGGCCTACAAAAGACTCCAATCTTCACTCATTTTCCTGCTGCTAATGGAAGGAAGCTCTAACCCCTTGGCTCTTGTACTAGCCAATATGTTTACCAGTACGTAGGCGTTGGCCTACAGAATGCTACGTCCTTCTCTCTTTCTCCAGGGACCACGTTTCATAAATTTTTAGACTAGATACTCCTCAAACGCAACACCACGATCTAAAGGCCACATTTCATCCAATTTTCATATTGGACCCATCAGCAACATTGAAGCTCAAAATCAATCAGCACTGTAATACAACCAATCATTGAAAACCCATCATCACTGAAGCAAGTCACAATCAATCAATCTCAACATTCAGAACAGTTTCACCAGAACACATTCACCAAAACACAGAGGAGAACCTAGAACTCTACAGCAACAACCAGAACCAACTGCAACTTCAAATATCATATTTCATAATGTATATGCTACTTCGATGTGCCGAACCAGCGTGTATACACGATTTTACCAAAGCGAACCAGCATATAGATATGAAAATACTAACATAAAACTTCACAACTATTCCAGACTTTAGTCTTACCCAGATCATAACATTTACAGAATAAAACATGCATTGGTATTCAAATCTAGACTATCCATGATCAAACCACATAATGATAATTCATTTCAGGCCTTATGATCCCAATCCATCAAACATCATCGACCACCTAGGTTCATCCTTAGTTTAGATCAAGTAAAGCATCAGAAACCCATAGCCTGCTTATTTGATCTATCTCTTCATAAGATATTCAATACTTGCACACCTTGGCCTAATTATCTTCTCCTCCTTATATAGTTTTAGGCCTTGCTCAATACCTCGAACCAAAAACACTTAGGACCCATGGTATTCTTGGGCGGGATCAAATAGTCGTTACTGCACTCAATATTGTGGGCTAATACCATGGTATTTACTCTTGGTATTCATTGCTCTTAAATTTCCTTATTTTTCTAACATGTACGAGCTTTTCCTCTTGTAAGAGTGTGTGTATATGTATACAAACTTTTGGTTTTGTGGACCTGCATGTACACGCTACTTAGACAAAATGAACCAGCATATACTTCTCTTTCTTCAATCTCTGGAGTTTGATCTGTAATCCTTTGTTGTTAACCTGTTGCACTATGAACTATCATCTATGTGAGTTGCCATCAAGGACAACATCTGTATCATAATGCCAACAATGTCTTGATTTGTCTCCTCTTTCCTTGGCCCAGTCTTTGGCTACCGTAGCTTCTGGTGTGGAATTTTCAATGCTAGATTCCTTTCATACTTCTTTGGATAATAGAGGTCCCATAATAGAATCAAATTTTAGATATTTGGTTGTGCTCAAACTGATAGAAGTCATAAAATGGTCCCAAGAATCGAGTAAGGAGCATTAAAAAGTGATGGCTTTATCTTCTTCATAAAATTTGATGTTGGTATCAATCTTTTGGCAAACTAGGGTATTAAATACATTTAAGTGATCTATAATTTTAGTTCCTTCCTTCATCCTAAGGCTATAGAAGTGCCGCTTCAAGTAAATTATATTGGTTAGAGACTTGGTCATGTATAAAGTTTACAGATTATCCCACATACCTACTACTAACGTTTCTTCAACAATGTTAAAGAGAACATCATCTTCCATACACAAGTTGATGGTACTGAAATCTTGGATATCCAATCCCTTCCATTCAAATATCTCTTTCCAATAGGTCTCTTTCTTACCACATTTAATTCTTTGTGCAACCTTGTTGCACCAACAAATCCAGTACCTTTAGTTTCTGTAATGAAAAATTATCTTTACCAGGAAATTTATGCACCTCAAACTTTGCATTAGTAATTTTTGCCATTATTCCTCCATGGGCACCATTAAAAGAAAAAATTTACTGGGTTCTCTTGAATTTGTGATCTAAATACCTCAACTAGTTTTTCATTTAAATAATTTCCAACTCCCCTATTTTCAATTTAGAAAAAAAATGGTTTTTCAATTCTATAGAAAAATTCTTAATATTTTGAATCTACAAGTAGAGCCCTACTTTCTTCTTGAAGAAATCCATAACTTCAATTTCTCTTGAGAAATATTTTCTTCAAAAACAAATTTACTATATTTTTAAGAAAATATTATGTTTCTAGGGTTTTTACAGAGATTACCCAATGACTAGTTTGACACTCTACTATCTGAAATTTTTTTGTGATTTATTTTGTAGGAATATTCTTCCATTGACAATATGAACCTGAATTTTATCACATGACTAATGTTTTCTGGTTGGGACCCTTTCTATGTGTGTACTTATCTCGGTAGCTTTCTCACAAACTTTTTATTTCTCTCCACAGACTTTGTCTTACTTCTCAATGGGGGTTTAAGACAATGATTCTAATGCACATAATTTTTCATGATAGGGGTTTAACACTTTTTGAGCTTGACTTTTATTCCCTTGGCAATTGAAAAAATTGTGGCTTAAAAAGAATAGCATGTGCAAGTCAGCTACTCCACTTGATGTCTCGTTATGGAAGCATCATGTGTTTCTCTCTACAAAAAACAACTACCCACACATTCTTAGGCATGCAGAGTCTCTACTTTGTCAAGTGGAATGTTTGTCCATAATCTGGATCATCGAACAGAATGACAACTCTCCCCCTAACGTCTCACTTTTTTTAACAAGACTCTCTACGTCATTCGTTTCCTTGAATCTGGTTCTAAAAAACATCATAGCTCTAATACCACTTGTTGTATTTTGAGCTTTTAATTTAATTAAGAAATAACAAATGCACACAAGAATAAGAAACTAAATTCATACAGAAAAACATAGAATTGTACATAGTAAAACCCTGACAATGTCTCAAGGAAACCTCCACGGTGTAAAGGATTGGAATGATTGAGTATTCAAGGTCAATAATGACTCTCCAACAATACAATAGGCCTCTTTGGAAAAATCATTTTAATAGGAGGACATCGTTGCATAATTTCCTATCATTATACAACCATCTAATTAATGTAAAAAACACATTTACATAATCATTGTTGTCCTTCTTAACATGTACTATTATAAATGAATTAATAATATTCATAAGTTCTTACTTTAAAATTGAAATGCATAAATACTACAAGCTAGCACAATATTAGATTTACATGGAAAAAAAAATTGTGGAATAATTCAACGGAAAACATCATACAAAGAAAATTATCTCTAGTTCGTGGGTCAAACACAAAATATCTCTCTGTAAGTCTAAAGGAATATACTCAATCATTTATTTGTGGGAGTCTATGTATACAAAATGGGTCTAATACCCAGGTCGCATGTTGAGAAAAATTTCTTGCAATTCAAGGATACTTGGTTTCCATTAGCACACTTTGTGATTACCACCACTCAAATACTCAATTTGGTTGCTATTGTGTTCCACTCCCTATGTAGAATGATTGAAATGGTATATAATTTTAAAGCCAAGATATGAGAGATGTTGATGTTTTGCATGTCATCCTATATTTTAGATATAATTTATCCCATTATTGTCTTTGTGCCTGTAAACCTGATTTGGCACATTTTATAACCTTTATTTCACATGTATTTTCAATTTATTTGGGACAATAGATATATAAGAGACGTTAGACTATGATTTTCTATTAGTTCTTTCCTCCTTATTATCAACTCATTTTTTACCAGTGTCTAAGGTGGAGAAAGGATACCATACGACTAATTAGATGTAATGGAAGCGAGCACTTGCATGAGAAATATACCCACTTGAGAATTTTTTGTGTGATTACAACTGATCTGGATTTAAACAGGAACACAAAAAATTATAGATATAACCATACATATAGAGATGTAGTATAAACAATACTTCATTTCATTAATGTAAAATATTGAAATATGTTTACAAACAGAAATGGAAATAAACTAGCTACGGCGATGGTAGCTTATCTCTAAGAAGAGATGTGGTGACTACATGCCTCTAAGCTGTGTTACAAAGAAGGAATATTTATTGTTGAGAAACAATGGAAAACCCTAAACATCCAAAACCTAACCGTAGGAGATGAAACGCCAAACTGCGGGCCCTGTTTCAGGTAAATTGGTACATCAACTTCCCGGGGTCGTAACTTTGGCATACCATCTCCGTTTGACGCACACAATAGCTCGTTAGAAAGATATACCTAAGGAATATAACTTTGGGAAAAGAAAAATTGAACTATGGACCCATGTTGATCCCATATTTCCCAAAAAACGTCATTTAGGGCCTAAAAACGGCTCCGGAAGTTCAAGACCCGAAAAACTGCTAAAAATAGTAAATTGTGCTACAAATAAGGAAATTGACAAACTGAAGAAGATAGTTGTGGGGGTCAAAGTGGGATAGGTTGGTGGCCACCAACATCCACCTAGATCATTCCTCCCCCCTTAGGAAGCAATGGTTCCCATTACATTGCGTTCCTCCATCTGCTGAACTTTAGTTGCTGATGAGCTATTCTCCAGTCTCTGATGTGTCCAGTAATGGTGGGAAGAATGGTAGAGAGAGGTCCACATTGAAAAGTTCATGAAAGCAAAGGAATGGGTGAACGTTGTTCTCCAAATAATTATTACGCATAGCCTTAGTACTGGTGTAAGAACCATGTCACTTCTTGTACTTGTCATTTTTCGGACTGGAGCGGTGATATATCAGCCCATTGGGTAGAGGCGCTCTGGGATTCAGATCGAATGAATGCTTGACCTGACAGTGTAATAGTACCCCTGTGGGTGAGGAGAAGACGTTCCTATGTTCTTTCATGACCGTATCCATATGCTACTACTGCTGCGTGGAGGAACCCTTCATGGGTGTCATGGATGTGGTGAGTATCTTCCCTTTACTTTTGGAGCGAACCAGACAAAAAGTGAATTTCCTCATCTCGGAGATAAGCTTGCTGCATTTCTTAGCAGTGATCAAAGAGGTGGTGGTAGGTGGGGCTACCTCCGGTATCCTGTATAATGAATTACACAAAGAAATAATGATAGCACAAGTCCTTGACTCATACACAACATGTCACCTCCAAAAGTATGGCTAGCCTAATAATACATCACAAACATCCAAAGGTGCAGCATCACACAATACCTTGTATGTGAAGGGTTTGATGTTGTAGGGAAGGCGACACTACTGGTGAACTCGGAGATATCGTCCTTGGTGAAGCCACCCGATACTGTATGACTATAGGTGTGGTCTAGTCGATAGGCCTAACTGCTTCACGATCTCTACTGAAATGAGGTTCTTTTGGCTCCCACTATCAACAATGAATTGCAGCGGCGAACCCTTCACCCACATCTGTGAGTGGAAAAGACGCTCCCCCTCCTCTAGATCTTAGGGCTCATTCTTCTAGATCTTGGCGGTGGCAACAGTGGCACTGGGCTCCACATCAATGATCTTCTTCCTTTTTCCATTGCCCTTGTCAAGCTTTGACTCAGGGTCAGAACATGGATATGATTCTGAAGCCTTCAACTCGGCCACCAGCGACTGCTTGGTTCGACACTCACTTGTGTTATCAGTGGGGCTCTTATGGAACTCACACCACTTTCCTGTGTCCTTTGACTTCGTGGCGTTGTTCTTTTCTTGCGGCTTCGACGGGTTGTCTTGGGTCACCCCGCCTTGGCTTTGTCCTTTGGTCTTCGGATTTTCAAATCCAAAGTCTCACTTCTTTTGTTTCAACTTCTACTTGATTTTGACAGTGTATTGGTATGCTGTACCAAGTGAGGAGATGTTCAATAACTCCATCTCGTCTTGAATGTACCTGTTTAAAAGCTGCGGTATTTGAGTACCCAATGCAACTCAACATCCTTGATACCCAACTGTGTGCAAAGGTATGAAAAATGTTTGTAAAATCTAGCATATCTTGGTCCCTTCCCTGCCGTAGTGTGGTCCACTTTATGTATTTGTCCTCATAGCTTTTGACAGGGTAGTACTGCTCCTTTACGGCATCCTAGAATGAATTCCAAGTGGGTGAGGGTGAAAATAGTGAGCTTGTACTTTAAACCTTCTACTCACAGTAGGTTTCCCACTAGTCCTTGACGCGGGGGCCTGCTTTGGGAAGAGCGAAAATAATCTTTTCTTGATAGAAAAATCATAAATAGAAAAATAACCCTCTAGCAGATTTAACCATTTATCAATGGCATCTGCATCTATTTGACCCTCGAATATGGGGATTTCAAAATTAACTTGTACCTTAAACTATGTGGCATTTCCAGAGTAGCTGTTGGAAGCCAATGTGTCACCCTGGGTAGTCGCTGAAGGATCTGGCAAAGTTGTCCATCATCGCATTCCTTTATTGCTCGAGGGCTTCTTCGAGCAAGATTTTGATAGGATATCTTGCCCCCTCATCTTTCTTTTCATCTGCCATGGGAGGCCATCAAGATTTGTGAGGCTAATCTTGAAAAGGTTCAACCAGATCGAGCCCTAGCTCCTTATATCCTGACCTCATTGGGGACATCTAAGGAAAAACAAAGAAAAAGCAGACCACTCTGATACCACTAGTCTAGATTTAAATAGGAACGCAACAAATTACAGATATAACCATACATATAGAGATGCAGCAGAAACAATACTTCATTTCACTAATGTAAAATACTGAAATATGCTTACAAATAGAAATGGAAATAAACTAGCTAGGGCGATGGTAGATTATATCTGAGAAGAGATATGATAGCTACATGCCTTTGAATTGTGTTACAATGAGACTCAGAGGCCTATTTATTGTTGATAAACAATGGAAAACCCTAAACATCCAAAAACCTAACCCTAGGAGATGAAACGCTAAACTGTGGGCCCCATTTCGAGTAAATTGGTACATCAACTTCCCAAGGTTGTAACTTTGGCATACGATCTCCGTTTGACACGCACAATAACTCATTAGAAAGATCTATCCAAGGACTATAACTTTGGGAAGAGCAATATCAATTGATGGACCCACGCTGATCCCAGATTTCCCAAAAAATGTCGTTTAGGGCCTCAAAACGGCTCTGGAAGTTCAGGACCTGAAAAACTGCTAAAAATAGTAAATTATGCTACAAATAAGGAAACTGAAAAACTGAAAGAGACAGTGGTGGGGGTCCAAGTGGGATAAACGAGTGACCACAAACGTCCACCTGGATCAACAACACGACATTTGCTACCAAGTTTTTCACCAAATAGTTTATATTTAAGGAAATAGCTTACCCCATTGTGATATAAGGATTTAATACCTTTCTAATCAAGGAAGTGAAGAATAAAATATTTGTTCCATATAACTTTATCCTAGGACACTATCATCTAAAAAATACAAGTTAGGCTACCCAAGAAGCTAACTCCATCCTTAAGTATAGTTTCTTCATCTATGGAACAAAGTTTCTTTGAAAAGAATGGAACCATTTTTCCTCCTAGTGGCCTAGTTGGAACACATCCCAGTAGCCTACAAGTGGTTAGGTTTGAATCCTTCAACTCTTAACTAGAGTTACAATATTAACTCTTCGAGAGTTTTCTTCACCATGATCATGTCGCTATCCTATTTTACATAAATAATGGAGGTTGACATGACATCCTCTCAAATTATGGTAATCAAAATAATAAGGTCAACTTCCAAGTCACATAACTTTTGCATATGGACTCTAATTGAGGTGATTCTTGTGGCATTAGAAAGGTATCTATTTCTAGAATAAATAAAAAGTTGGTGTGCTAAAGTATAAAATACCCCCTCACACCCACACCCCACAAAAGAAATAAAATCCACTTGATGCCTCAAAATGCTCCCAAATGTTTTTAGACCCCAATTTTCCAAACTAGATCCCACTAGTAAAAATGGGCTAATGAGTTTATTCCTCCATTATTTCCACTCCAAAAGAATTTATATGGATAAAAAATAGCATAATCATCAAATATGGATTATAATTTGGTTTTGATATTGAATATATTAGACGCAAAGAGAACAAAGTTGTTGATAAACCTAGTAAAAGTATACATGTAATGCATGTTACAACCACTATCATGTCTGAATCATGTTTGGGGAACACAATTGTTGAAATTATTACCTTAAATGAGGCATATATTCAATTCAAATAAATGTTGTAGAAGAAAACGTAGAAAATATGTTTAAAGAATATACTTGGGAAGATAATAGGTTTATTATGCATAAAAATAGAGTTATGATCCCAATTCTAGTGAATTAAGGAAATTTGTAATTAGTGAGATTCATAATGTTCTGTTTGTTAAACATCCGAGAAACGAAACGAAAGTTATAGAATTATATAGTTAATATTTTTGGATAAGAATGAAGAATGGAATAACTAGTATATAGCTCTATATAAACTCTAAAAGAGTAAACTTTGAGGAAAAATATCTTGTAGAATTACAATGACCATATCCTACAACATAATCGAAGTTGGAAGTGGTGATTATGAATTTTTTCACCAATTTACCTAAGATAACAAGGCAAAATGACTCCATCATGGTAATGGTGAACAATTTGATAAAAGTTGATCTTAAGGTAGATAATATACCAAGGATTTACGTGAGATAGATTATTATATTAGATGGGAAACTTAAGGAAATCGTTCTAGATGAACTTTGTACATCAAAATTTTGGAAAGGAATATTCAAAAGGATTCGAACAAATCTAACTTAAGTACAACATACCATCCATGAAGAAATAGGTAGACAAAAAGAGTTAAGAAAGTGATTGAGGATATCTTAAAAATGTATATGACGGATAAACGATCTAAGTGAGAGGACTACTTATGCATAGTGAATTTTCATATAATAGTAGACAATATACTTCTTTCAAAAATAGTCCAATTGAATTTTTATGTCATATAGAATGCATTTCTCTAATTAATTAGAATAATATATCAAACATAGAAGCACTTAAGCCATCATTTTTCAAAGAAATGCAAGACCGAATAGTCAAGGTGAATGAAAATGTAAAGGAACCGAATGTTTAAGGTGAATGAAAGTGTAAAGGTATTATAGGATAGGAAAAACAATTATATAGAAAAAGGAAATATGCCATGAGAGTTTAGAGTATTTGCTTAGAAATTAATGTGAAAAGAAGAAATTATAACGAGGATTAACTCGACACTATCACTCTTTCATGGTTTAGTTATTTGAAGATCATTATCCACTGTTATTTGACATGTCAATGCATCAACCCTAAGTGCAGCAACCAATAACAAAATTCACGCTACAACCTTGCATGTAACCGCTATCAACAAGCTCTTCGCCTTGACCGTCATTGATATTGATATTGATATTTATATATATATATATATATATATATATATATATATATTAAATATTTGATTTTTTATATGTTATTGGAATATTATATTTCTATTACAATTTTTATTTATTTTATATATATAATATTTTTTTTTTTTAATTTACATAGGTTTTTTTTATATATATATTTGATTTTTGTATTTGATTGTAATATTATAATTTTATTATAATTTTTTATAAATAAATAAATTTATATAATTTAAGTGTGTATATTATAAATAAAAAGTTAACATTTTAAAATTTTGAAGATAAAAATAAATAAATAAAAATAAATAATATTATTAAAAAAATATCAGAAATCCTTAACTTATTTGTATTGTTCTCTTCCATATTGTCCACTTTAACATTGAATGTTATTCTTTGTTAACCCAATAAGTTTTAGACTTTAAAATTTTATTGGTTTTTTTTTAATAAACATTTGTATTTCTAAAAATATAAAACATTTAATGTAGATTCTTTTTCAACTCTTTTGTTAAATATTTACTTCATTATTTAATATATATACATATATAAATCAATAATTGATAATGATTCAAATTTAATATTTATATTATTTTAGTGGCGTAAGGTGTTTAAAACCTTGTTGTGGTTAGTTTTAAACAATAACAAAAAATTAGAGAAAAATGTAAAAAAACATAAAAAGTTGATTTTTTTTAAGATTCCAAGTTAATAATATCTCCAACTAGCCAACAAATTAGAAAATAAATAAATGATTATAAATATAAGTTATATAGAAAATAAATAAATAACTATTAATATAAAGCTTTAGGATATTATGCAAAATAATTGATAAAGACATAAATTATTGTAATTTTAAAGTGGTGGTGGCCATGGATTTCTATCATTAACTATGTTGGTCTTTATGTTGTTTTTTAATTTTCCTAATGATTATTGACACAAATGTAAAGATATCATTCATTACAATACTAATAATTTTTCTATAAACTTCCTATTTATTTTGGTTTTGTTAAAATATAAAAATTTATAAATATTTTAATATTATATTGAAAAATTAAAAGTTATAAAACATAATTTATATATAAACCAATCTAGGTTTAACTAAATATTGAAATTATTAAGTTTTTATAGGAATCAAATTTTTAGAAGCATTTAAATAAATCCAAAATTAAAATAAATCCAATGTTGAAGTTATGTTTAAATTAATATAATTAATGTTGTATACTACACATTATTCAACCCATAATTAATTTATATATTGTAAAAATTAAAATAAATTATAAAATAAAATAAGTTGAATTGTTTAATATTGAAATTATTAAGCGCCTATAGGAATCAACTTTTTAAGAAGGGTTTGAACAAATCCAAAATTAAATAAATTCAAGGTTAAAGTTATGTTAAAATTAATACAACTAATGTTGTACGCTATACACATTGTTCAACCAATAATTAATTTATATATTGTAAAAATTAAGATAAATTATAAAATTAAATAAGTTGAATTGCTTATTGTTTAACGATTAATTTCATTCTAAAATAATATAAATCCTAATTTATATAAACAATTGCATTGTTATGAAAATAAATATTTTTAAAGCTTTCTCAACATTTATACCATCATTCCTTAGGAGAGGTGGATTATTATCATGGATCTAATGGGATAGTAATGAGAGTTGATGAGGAGGGTAGTGGAGGCCTACGCCCTCATCTACATGGAGTGGGTATTCAAGGTTTTAGGATGCACATGAGGAGTATCACCTTTGGATTTTGATAATAGATTTGTGGTTCAATGTAACAACTGGTTCTTCTAGGATTATCATTTTGTAGTTAATACATCTATCTACATTAGTTTCATGCTAATAATAGAATTTTTTACATGCAGAATAAAAAAAAATTGGAGATTTTTCACTAAGAAATCATCCTAGCTTATCATTAATGGTGATTATTTTCATATGTTTGAGATGCTTTTTTAAATCATTGGTTCTCTGTTATCTAGAATTTCATACTCTTCATAGATAGTTTCATTTATTATGTTAATATGAGTCCTAGGAGAAGGTCTCTTTATTTTGATTCTGTAAACAACAAAGGAAACTGGTTGGAAGAAAGAGGACCAATGTAATTTCCTTCATCATAGAAACATAATATATCATCTTGGTGGCTATTAGAGGCATGAAAACTAGGTTATATGCCCAAATTTGATGGCTATAATCTCATGTTTTAGTTAGATTTTCCATCGCTTACCTAGTTTTTCTCTTTGGTTGTTTCTCTACTCTCTTGTTGTGTCATCTTTGTTTCACTAGGCATGCTTTCTATTGTATAGGAATTTTTTGAGTGGAAGATATGCCTCCATGACAATATTCTAGGCTTCAAACCCACTTTCTTTTTTTTCTTTCGAATCTAGCTTAGAGAGGGTATTTTTATTCTATTTCTATTGTTGGTCTCTACTAAGAATTATCTAGTGTTTTAAAGGAAAGGGAATTCCATTTTCATCCTTTCCATTTAATTTTTTGTTCCCTAACTCTTTTCCTAGTTCTTTCTGTAGAGTTTCATTTGGTTTTTTCACATTAGTTTTCTTACTCATTCCCAATTTGTGCACTTGGTTGGCCTCTTTGCAAGCATCGTTCATCGAGTACATTCAAGAGGTAAAAGAGGAATAAGATGTAATTTTACTCCCTCTTGCTCATATGCCATGTTATTGGCATAAGGGTTAGTGATTGTATATTTTCATTTTACCCCTCATCATATTTTCCAAGAAATTGCAGATGCAAAATGAGAAGCTAGAATTAAGTGATGATTCATTGCTAATGTTCATAGAGAAGAAGAAGTGAGGTGATAGATGCCAAACACTAGGAATATCAAGAGAAAAGAGACAAGATGCATGATGCCAAACACTAGGAATATCAAGAGAAAGGAGACAAGAAGCATGCAAAGTATGGAAATTTATTGATAGTTGAAAACCATTGTGGGAAAATATTTAGTAAAGTTTTCTTGTCATACCCATGGTGTAATTTATTTTGCAAACATTGTTCTTTATATTTACTTGTAAATATTTTGGAAGTATTAGTCGTGGGGCCAAAACTAAAGCTGTCTGACAGATGTGACAGATGCAAATATTAATTTTAAAGAATGAATATTATTTGTTTTAATTTTTATTCAAAAAAAGAAGAGTCAGAACATGAATAGGAAAACTTCTTAATTGCCAAGAAGCAATTGTGAATTAGTTATAGTCCAAGAAAGCACAATTTCAAAGTAACATTTGTCACAGTTAAAAAAAATAAGAAATCCTTCATATTTAATAAGAATCATACCACCATAACTAACATGACGAGAGAGAATGGCCTTAGCTAGAAATATAGAAAAATATCATGGGAGAAAAAGGAAATCAAGGTAATGATGTTTCAGTGGGAGAGAAACACTATACTTGTACAAAATAAAATATTATAACTTCAGATTTAGCACAACGTTGTTAAGGCTTGACGAGGAAAGATATGAAATTAGTCGATTTGTTTCCAACTAGAAGATCAAAAGCATGAAACAGTCTTGCCTGATATTAAAAGCTTTAGTCTTCCTAAAGCTCAACATGATCTGACAGCAAAGATTAATGAAATATATTTAGAGCCTGCAAACTCTAGAAGAACTTTCAACAATGGTACTCTAAAGTCAGATTTCCAATGGATACAGATGAAAAACATGTCAGATGCGGATCAGAGTGAAACAGAGAAAATGCATAATTATACAAACTATCAGATTCTTTGTATGCTACAAAACATAGATAACATAGCCAAAGATGTGCTAGAAATTAAAGAACATATAAAGAGAATGCACAGTGGTTATAATGAGTGTTTGGGAATACAGAATGAGCATACACAGAAATTGAATGATATCAATTCCAACATGGGAATTATTTCCAGGTCCCTTGAACATTTAAGAGATGCATTACCACAACCTACTTCTCCACCTCATTATAGAGAAGTAGATCTTTCAAGTTCAAAATTAAAGTTTTCCTCCAGTTCAAATGAACCAAAAGATGGTCTTAGAAGTATTTTGTTGAAAATCATTGATAACATAGATACTGCTAAGATTAAGAAAGTACAAAAAGGAATAATGTTGGCCAGGGAAAAAACTGACTTGATGAGAGATAGGTTAATCACTTTTCCTACTGTTTCAAGCTTGAGATTACCAAAAGGTTATGTCATTCTTAAAACCCTTGTAGAAAATGACCAACCATATTCTCCACAAATTTTGGCTATGTCTGGTGTTACCTTTCATACTACGAGAACTCCTAGAGAACCCACTCAAGGAGATACTAGTTCTAAAAGAGATAGAGGTGATACATTTACATTACCACATAAAGGAATCAAAGGTAACAACGATACTTTTGCACATGAAGCATCTGCAGATAGTCCTTTTTCTAGATATAGAGACAATTTGGAAAGTGTCCCTACCAAATTTTAAAATCCATCAGCTAAAGGATTTGGCAATACACTTTTGGTAAATATTGATTGCATGGAAAGTGAAGAAGTTATAACAGTTTTGCATAATGTCCATGCATGGGCACTACAATGAAAAGTTGAAACTAAAGCATCATGGTCTGATATAGTCACACAAATTGTTTGGTCTTTTACTAGTATTTTAAAACAATGGTGGGATAAGTTCTCTGAAGAAGAAATGCACAATATCATTGAACATCCAACAGATCCCCTGAAAGCTATTTTTGATGCCTTAAAACATGAGTTTGTGGGGGTAGTACCAGAAGATTCAGTACATCATGGTCAACTCTTTTTATCTCAAAGATTGTGTAACATAGATTATCTGCATGATTATTATTGTGTTATGCAAAAACTTCTTTATCAAGCAGCAGATCCTCACAATGTTGCTTATTTGAGGTATTACATAGCTTCAATGCCAGGAAAAATTCCAGATTTGATTAATCAGTATATTGAGACCAACAAAGTAAAAATTGAGAATTCTTCATTTGCTGCAGTACATCAGATGATAGTTTCTGTTTTGCAAAGAGAATGTGCATCAGAAAAAGCTAAAAAGAATTTTAAGAAGCAGATGCATTTCAGTACAAAGTTGTGTAATAATTTTGCAGAAACTTATGATTTTGGATGTAGTAGCAAATCTAAAAAGAAAGTGTCAAAAGTTTCATGCTCATGCAAGACAAAGAAATATACTCCTAAGAGAACATATTATCCTTCTAAATTTTCAAAAAAGAAAAGGATAGTATTCAGAAAAAGAGTAAAGCCTTCTAAAAGGGTAACATGTTTTATATGTGGTAAAGAAGGCCATTATGCTAATACTTGCAAAGAGAAAAAGAATAAGAAATAGTTGAAGATCATGGATGTTTTTACTACAGTCCATAATCCAGAAGATTGGGATCTCATTTCCCACTCAGATGGCGAATATTTTGAAATTTCTAGTGATTCCTATACTTCAGATAGTGATGATTTACCTAATATCAAAAGGATAAGTTTGGAATCTGATTCTTCTCACTCTGATGAAACTTTTATTGCTGATATTAAAATGTTTTATTTCAACAAAACAGACAATTTGCAGAATCAGATTGATGAGATCAAGACACAGCTAGCACAGCTTGAACCATCCCAGTTAACAACTAGAAGAAGATTGAAAGAAAAGCTGGAAAGTTTGGAAAAACAATTACCTTCCAAAAGAATAATTGATGATGATGATTTTATCGAAAGAGAGTTTGATTCAATGTTCAAACCATTGCATATTACAAAAGCTTCTCAATGTACAGGTATGGATGAAATCAATACTCTCAAGAAGAAAATTAGCAGTTTGGAATCATCTATTAAACTAACAAGATCAGAAATATTGCAATTATCAGCTAAACTTCAAAGCCTTATTTCTGATTATGATGATGCTAATTCCAAATTGACAAGAATTATAATGAAGGATATTCCAGAAGAAATGCCCATGAAATCTAAGGAAGTAGATTTGGTAAATATCATGGGAATAGGAGATAAAGTGGTAATTCCTTTGAAAATAAAATTGCCAAATTTAAAGGAATACACTTTAGATGCACAAATTGATTATGGAGCTATGTGTAGTTGCTGCAAATTTGGTGCAATTCCTTCTTATTATTGGCAGCCTACTAAATTATCCTTTAGAGCTATGAATAAAGAATTAATGGAGATTAACCATATATCTCCTGATTTTCCAGTTTATTTGAACCATGTACAGACATATGTTACTTTGTATAGTTTTGACACGGGATCAGATGTCCTATTGGGACAATTTTTTTTGAAGAGATTCCTTCCAGCCACCTTTGGCAAAGACTCAATCACATTCACTACTGTTGAAGGACTATTTATGATTCGTGCAAGGAATGATTACCAGCTTAAAGTCAAGCCCAGTGATGAAGGCAATTTGCAGGAAACCATGTAAGATCTTACCAAAATCCAAAAGATTGTCAAGAATGCAGAAATACATGGCCAAAAGATATTGCAAGCAATCTCAGATAAGCTGCACCAAGATTGCACAGCAAGCAAGCCAGACGCTTTCTGGACCAGGGAGAAATATTTTGTAGCATTACCTTATAAAGAAGAGTATGTTCCTAAACCACAGAAAGCAAGTGCTAATCATTTGTGACCTACTGAACAGGCTTTGTGCAAATAGGAGATACAGCAGTTGCTTGAACAGAACCTGATTGAGTCATGCAAAAGCCCTTGGGCATGTCCGGTCTTTTATGTCAACAAACATAGTGAGCAGAAACGTGGAAAGATGTTATGAAACCAGCTCAAGAAAAGATAGAAAAGATAGATCAACGCCTTAGAATTCAGCCTCTTTGAGGGGGCAACCTCCTTTACATTACATAAATGAAAAATTCTTGGATGATACAAATGAAAAGACCTCCTTTCTATATATAGGAGTCTAAGGGGTCATAACATAATCAAAGCCAACATAACAATAATAATGTAGGGGCACAATAATAACACTAGTGGGCTTCTATGGGGCACAATAGTAATAATATGGGCACTACATGGGTACATCAATATAATAAGTGGGTTGTAATAATAACAATAAGGGGTTACACTAGTAGTATAGGGGTCTAACATGCCCCTCTCCTTCAAAAAGCGTTGTCCTCAATGCTTGAGTAGTTCTTGATGCTTCTGTATAAAATTCGTGTCCTCCCATGTGGAATCTTCAGCGGGTAAGTTCTTCCACTTGATGAGATACTATGAAATTGATCGATTTCTTAGCTGTCGGGTTCTTGTTTCTGTGACTGCTCCACGTTCCAATATGATTTTTCCTTCCTTCAATTTCTGGCAATATTGTTTGAATTGGGATCTTTTGCAACTTTTGAATAAGTGGCCATACTTCTTCGTCCTTCTTCCATTCATCCCTTGCTTCCTTTATCCAATCTGGTTGGATAATAGAAATAGCACAAAACAATGCTTCCACATCCTCATCCTTGAAGAGTCTTCCCATTCGATAAGGTCGCCATTTTTTAAGTGCATGTAGTATTGCCAACATTTCCTTCTGATAAATAGCTTGCTTGAGATGTAGCAATAAAAATACCCAATCACCTACATCAAAACATTTTTCACTATGATGTTGATCTACCTGTTGTTTTGTTTGATTTTGCACCGAAGTGGTGTTTTCCTTTAAAAGTTGGAGAACTTGTTGTTAATGCTCGATGTGATCTTTCAGTGCTTGAACGTTTTTCTTCTTGATATGTCCTTCTATCTCTAGAGTTTGAGGAGTGGTAATTTCTTCCAATCCGTTACAAGATAGGGTTGGATTCATTTCTTGATGCTCGATGTGATCTTTCACTTCTTGAACATTTTTCTTCTTGATATGTCCTTCTATCTTGATAGTTTGAGGAGTGGTAATTTTGACCAATGAATTACAAGATATGGTTGGATTCACTTCTTCTTTCTCGATGTAATCTTTCACTTCTTGCACCTTTTTCTTCTTGATATGTCCTTCTATCTTGAGAGTTTAAGGAGTGGTAATTCTTGCCAATGCTTTACAAGATATGGTCTGATTCATTTCTTCTTTCTCTGGGGTGGGGTCCTAGTGTATATCTTCTTCTTTTGATGTTTCTTGATCCTTTTCTTCCTCCTCTTCATAACCTATGTAAAATAATTTCTTCTCAACACACTTATGACCTTTAGTGCATTTGCTATCACAATTGTAACAAAGCCCTTTTTCTCTTTTTTCTTCCAATTGTTGTGGTGTAACCCTTGTAGGTTGCGGAAGGCTAGGAGAAAAACACTTCCATCTTTATAGTTGTCAGGGGTATGCTTCCTGGTTTCCATAATTTTGCTTCCCACTATGTCACAAATCCCTTTTACTCTTTCGAATTGTTGTGGTGTTGCTCTAAAGAGGGTGTTGCTCTTTGTATCCTCATAATGTGTTATCATTTCCTCCGTGAAAATTGACCACGCAAAAAGTTGTTTACGAGAACAAAGCCCTTCATACCATAAAAATTGATCCCATTCTAAATATGAAGATGCAATACATACCTTTTGTAACAGTGTTACACCATGTAGATCAAAATATTGCTCCATCTGAAGTATCCAATTTACCAGATCCTTGCCATCAAACTTCCTCATCTTGCTTTTTCTTGATTTTAGGAGCTCGATCTTGAAACGACTGTAACTCTGTACTTTTCGATCTTTAAGTTCTGAAATTCTAGCTTGTAGTAGCCCTCTGTGTCCTCTTTCCAATCCCACAAGTCTGACCCAAATTAGATTCTCCAAGAAAGAGTTATACACAATCTCCCAAGATGACCTGATTATAGACCTTTCCAGAAGAACGAACTTGTATTAAGTGCCACGTGTCACTGTTTCAACCTTTGGCTTTGAACAATATCTACAAGAAACTAGATTCCGTCCCCTTTCTATAACTTCTTACGAAATTTCAATCCGATGCTTAGAGAGAAAGTTATGACGATTTTCCCCAGGTCACCTGTTTGGAATGTAATTTAGGAGTCTGCAAAAAGACCAACTTCCTCAGATCATATCTCCGCAAATATAGCGTGAAAAGCTCTAAAATTTAGACCCAAGGTTCAGCGTGATTTCTTCTCAAATGGGTTCTTTTTGCAACTTCTGAAACATCACAGAAAAAAAGTTATAGCAAAAATTCCACGATGACCTGTTTGAAGCAGCGAAACCCTAGAATCCAAAGCTCTGATAGCAAATGTTATGAAACCAGCTCAAGGAAATATATGAAAGATAGATCAACGCCTTAGAATTCAGCCTCTTTCAGGGGGCAACCTCCTTTAAATTACATAAATGAACAATTCTTGGATAATACAAATGAAAAGACCTCCTTTCTATATATAGGAGTCTAAGGGGTCATAACATAATCAGAGCCGACATAACAATAATAATGTAAGGGCACAATAATAACACTAGTGGGCTTCTATGGGGCACAATAGTAACAATATGGGCACTACATGGGTACATCAATATAATAAGTGGGTTGTAATAATAACAATAAGGGGTTACACTAGTAGTATAGGGGCCTAACAAAAGAAGAGGTTGGTAATTAACTACAAAGCTTTGAATGAGGCTTTAATGCCTATCAGGTATCCCCTTCCCAATAAAGAATTGTTGCTTGCTAAAATTGCCAATGCCAATGTTTTCAGCAAATTTGATCTTAAAAGCGGTTTCTGGAAAATTGGTATCATTCCAGATGACAGATATAAAACAGCCTTCACAGTTCCACATGGCCAATACCAATGGACAATAATGCCATTTGGTTTGAAGAATGCTCCTTCTGAGTTTCAAAAGCGGATGGAAGATATTTTTGGAGGGGTAGAGTATGTGATTGTATATATTGATGATCTTCTTGTATTTAGTAAGGATGTAAATACTCATAAGCTGCATTTAGAAAAATTCTATGAAATAGTGTACAAGCATGGTTTAGTTCTATCTGACTCAGAGGAAAAGTTCCAAATTGGAAAAGTCAGAATAGACTATTTAGGATTACATATTGAACAGGGTCACATAGAGCTTCAACCTCATATCCTTCTTCATCTTTTGAAATTTCTTGATATTTTCCTTGATGTAAAGATGCTTCAGAGATTTTTAGGTTGCTTGAATTACATCCGTCAGTTCTATGAAAAGCAATCTGAAGATACTAAGATTTTGCAGAAAACGTTGAAGAAAGAAAAAGTTGAATGGTCTAATGGTATGACTATGGCAGTAAAGAACAAGAAAGTAAAATCAAAGAGCTTCCCAAGTTAAGACTACCTGACACTGATCTCCCATTTATTCTTGAAACATATGCATCTAATCATACATGGGTTGTGGTGTTATTACAAAAATATGGAGGGAAGGAACTTGTTTTTGCATATGCCTCTGGTACTTTTGATGACACAGAAGCCAAGTATCCATCTTCCCACAAAGATATACTGGTTGTCAAAAGAGGAATTCAAAGACTCTGATTGTTCTTAAGGAGAGTTAGATTTTTAGTTAGAACTGATCTGAAACATATGAAAGGTATTTTGTCCAACAAGAAATTGTTAGAACAAGGAAATACCAGGGTTCTAAGATGGGCTCTCTGGCTAGAAGGTTTTGATTTTGATATTGTCTATAAATCAGGTGCAGAAAATTATTTAGCAGACATGTTGACAAGAGAAGGAGCTCTAGAAATCAAAGACATCAAGATGTTCAGACCCCTGTACAAAGGAGAAAGTTCTTCAAGTAAAAGTCTAGTCCAGTCTAGTGTCTGTCAGTCTAGAAATTGTTCAGTATTAGTCTGTAGTCAGTGTAAATATGAATTCTATTGGGATTGTTTTGTTTTAAGAGTCAAGTCATTACCTATAGAAGTATTACAAATTGTGTTGCAGAAATGGTTTGATTCAGAGTCATGCATGTTTGCATACAGTAGGGAATTACCTTATAGAGATATGCCATGGAGAGTCTTTTATGCATTATCCCGTGAACCTATTCCCATTTATTTTGGTTTTGTCCAAAGTACAAATTGGACTTGGAAGCATTATTTTACCATTCATCAAAGTGCTAGGATACATGGTTATGTCAGAGTCATTTTTTATGCTACACAGGTAGATAGTGTTGTAAATTGGTGGAGTCCTTGGTTTAAATTGTTTCTGTTCAAATATATGCCTAGAGTCACCTGAATGTGTGAAAGTGGTTTTCCACTTTAAGACTGTAATCTGCTGTAATCTGACTTCTGATGTAATATTTTGAAATCTTGAGAAAATGGTATCAGAGCCATCTGGTTCTTTGTCCAAGTAATTTTCATAATTATCTGGTTCTCCCATTGAGTTGTATTTGTCCCTGCCTTTGTTTACGAGTTGAAGTTGGAGATAAGGCTTTGGTAGAGAGCATTTGAGGCAACGGACTGCTGTGTTTTCTTTCCTGGAGCACAAAGACTTTTTCTCCTCTTTTCAGGTGCATAGTTATATTTAATCTAAATGGATGGTTCTTTGAATGAATTTGTTCTTCAAACACCCAAGGATAAGAAAATTGGTAGGCAAAAGAGATGGTCTTTTCTGAATAAGTATTTGAACAAAACTTCTAAAGAAAAATTATATGATGAAAAAGTTTTAGTTCAGGAATTTGAGCCACAGCCAAATTGGACATTGCCAAAGATAGAAGTAGACAAGTTATATAAGATCCCTGCTTTTCAGTTCAGAGCAACTCAGTTATTTCAATTTACTTCTGTAAACATTCCTATTTCTATTGGTCAGAAAGTCTACCAGGTTCCTTTAATTAAAAGAGAAGATATTGAATGGAGCTTAGAACACGGATTCAAATATATTCATATAGGCATGATTCAGTTCGGGATTAATCCTCTTGTCAGACCAGGATTAAATACTTCTTGCTTAACTTGTGTTTTGGATACCCGTATGAATGATTTTAATGATGCATTGTTGGGAGGCTTTTAGAGTCCTCTTAATAACGGTCCTGTCTGGTCCTCTGTAATTGCCAGATATCAAGTTTCTCTGAATGACCCATATATAAATGAGTTCCTGAATTCCTATATTCAGTTCAATGGTTTCAATTTTGCCCCACAAACTTTAATCTCTCAGCTTCATTCTTCTATTTGCCTTCGATTTGTTTCCAGTACAATGCCTCCACTCAATCCAAAATTGTGTTCAAAATCTTTGAAAGAAGGAGTAATAGTTGGTCCCGAAAATACTATCCCCTTACAAATAGGATTTGCAGAATGCACTATACCTGATAAATGGAATAGTACTTACATTCCATTATCACATAAATATCCTCAACTAAAAACATCAATAGAACCTAGACAATTTTCTATTGTCAAACAGTCTGATGGTTCTTCTGGTCTCAAATTCACAAGCGCCCATCTTGTCAGATCTATGACTATCTTAGATAGATCTTCATTTTCAGGAAGTAGAGACAGTACAAAAGCAGTAATACCTCCTCCAGTTATGCCTTCTCCTACTTCTTTATCTGTTCCAGTTCTACCAATATATTCTGTTCCCAAAAGAAATCAAAAGAAACCTTTTTCCCATAAATCTAATGATTGTCAATTCTGTGTATCAGGTCCATCCTCCATTTTCCAACTAGAAGATCAAAAGCATGAAATAGTCTTGCCTGATATTAAAAGCTTTAGTCTTCCCAAAGCTCATCATGATCTGACAGCAAAGATTAATGAAAGATATTTAGAGCCTGCAAACTCTAGAAGAACTTTCAAGAATGGTACTCTAAAGTTAGATTTCCAATGGATACAGATGAAAAACATGTCATATGTGGATCAGAGTGAAACAGAGAAAATGCATAATTATACAAACTGTCATATTGTTTGTATGCTGCAAAACATAGATGACATAGCCAAATATGTGCTAGAAATTAAAGAACATATAAAAAGAATGCACAGTGGTTATAATGAGTGTTTGGGAATACAGAATGAGCATACACAGAAATTGAGTGATATCAATTCCAACATGGGAATTATTTACAGGTCCCTTGAACATTTAAGAGATGCATTACCACAACCTACTTCTCCACCTCATTATAGAGAAGTAGATCTTTCAAGTTCAAAATTCAAGTTTTCCTCCAGTTCAGATGAACCAAAAGATGGTCTTAGAAGCATTTTGTTCAAAAGCATTGATAACATAGATACTGCTAAGATTGAGAAAGTACAAAAAGGAATAATGTTGGCCAGGGAAAAAACAAATTTGATGATAGAGAGGTTAACCACTTTTCCTACTGTTTCAAGCTTGAGATTACCAAAAGGTTATGTCAGTCTTAAAACCCTTGTAGAAAATGGCCAACCATCTGCTCCACAAATTTTGGCTATGTCTGGTGTTACCTCTGAGATTACCAGATCTCCTGGAGAACCCACTCAAGGAGATACTAGTTCTAAAAGAGATAGATGTGACACATTTACATTCCCACATAAAGGAATGAAAGGTGACAACGATACTTTTGCACACGAAGCATCTGCAGATAGTCCTTTTTCTAGATATAGAGACAATTTGGAAAGTGTCCCTGCCAAATTTGAAAATCCATCAGCTAAAGGATTTGGAAATACACTTTTGGTAAATATTGATTGCATGGAAATGGAAGAAGTTATAACAGTTTTGCATAATGTCCATGCATGGGCACTACAGCGAAAAGATGAAACTAAAGCATCATGGTCTGATATAGTCACACAAATTGTTTGGTCTTTTACTAGTATTTTAAAACAATGGTGGGATAAGTTTTCTGAAGAAGAAATGCACAATATCATTCAACATCCAACAGATCCCCTGAAAGCTATTTTTTATGCCTTAAAACATGAGTTTGTGGGGTTAGTACCAGAAGATTCAGTGCATCATGGCCAACTCTTTTTATCTCAAAGATTGTGTAACATAGATTATCTGCATGATTATTATTGTGTTATGCAAAATCTTCCTTATCAAGCAACAGATCCTCACAATGTTGCTTATTTGAGGTATTACATAGCTTCAATGCTAGGAAAAATTCCCGATTTGATTAATCAGTATATTGAGACCAACAAAGTAAAAATTGAGAATTCTTCATTTGCTGCAGTGCATCAGATGATAGTTTTTGTTTTGCAAAGAGAATGTGCATCAGAAAAAGCTAAAAAGAATTTTAAGAAGCACATGCATTTCAGTACAAAGTTGTGTAATAATTTTTGATAAAATTATGATTTTGGATGTAGTAGAAAATCTAAAAGGAAAGTTTCAAAAGTTTCATGCTCATGCAAGACAAATAAATATACTCCTAAGGGAAAATATTATCCTTCTAAATTTTCCAAAAAGAAAAGGATAATATTCAGAAAGAGAGGAAAGCCTTCTAAAAAGGTAACATGTTTTATATGTGGTAAAGAAGGCCCTTATGCTAATACTTGCAAAGAGAAAAAGAATAAGAAACAGTTGAAGATCATGGATGCTTTTACTATAGTCCATAATCCAGAGTATTGGGATCTCATTTCCCACTCAGATGGCAAATATTTTGAAATTTCTAGTGATTTCTCTGCTTCAGATAGTGATGATTTACCTAATATAAGAAGGATAAGTTTGGAATCTGATTCTTCTAACTCTGATGAAACTTTTATTGCTGATATTAAAATGTTTTATTTCAACAAAACAAACAATTTGCAGAATCAGATTGATGAGATCAAGACACAGCTAGCACAGCTTGAACCGTCCCAGTTAACAACTAGAAGAAGATTGAAAGAAAAGCTGGAAAGTTTGGAAAAACAATTACCTTCCAAAAGAATAATTGATGATGATGATTTTATTGAAAGAGAGTTTGATTCAATGTTCAAACCATTGCATATTATAGAAGCTTCTCAATGTACAGGTATGGATGAAATCAATACTCTCAAGAAGAAAATTAGCAGTTATCAGAAATATTGCAATTATCAGCTAAACTTCAAAGTCTTATTTCTGATTATGATGATGCTAATTCCAAATTGACAAGAATTCTGATGAAGGATATTCCAGAAGAAATGCCCATGAAATCTAAAGAAGTAGATTTGGTAAATATCATGGGAATAGGAGATAAAGTGGTAATTCCTTTGAAAATAAAATTGCCAAATTTAAAGGAATACACTTTAGATGCACAAATTGATTCTGGAGCTATGTGTAGTTGCTGCAAATTTGGTGCAATTCCTTCTTATTATTGGCAGCCTACTAAATTATCCTTCAGAGCTGTGAATAAAGAATTAATGGAGATTAACCATATATCTCCTGATTTTCCAGTTTATTTGAACCATGTACAGACATATGTTACTTTGTATAGTTTTGACACAAGATCAGATGTACTATTGGGAAAAGATTTTTTGAACAGATTCCTTCCAATCACCTTTGGCAAAGACTCAGTCACATTCACTACTGTTGAAGGACCAGTTATGATTCCTGCAAAGAATGATTACCAGCTTAAAGTCAAGCCCAGTGATGAAGACAATCTGCAGGATACCATGCAAGATCTTACCAAAATCCAAAAGATTGTCAAGAATGCAGAAATACATGGCCAAAAGACATTGCAAGCAATCTCAGATAAGCTGCACCAAGATTGCACAGCAAGCAGGCCAGACGCTTTCTGGACCAGGGAGAAATATTTTGTAGCATTACCTTATAAAGAAGGGTATGTTCCTAAACCACAGAAAGCAAGTGCTAATCATATGTCACCTACTGAACAGGCTTTGTGCAAACAGGAGATCCAACAGTTGCTTGAATAGAACCTGATTGAGCCGTGCAAAAGCCCTTGGGCATGTCCGGCCTTTTATGTCAACAAACATAGTGAGCAGAAACGTGGAAAGAAGAGGTTGGTAATTAACTACAAAGCTTTGAATGAGGCTCTAATGCCTATCAGGTATCCCCTTCCCAATAAAGAATTGTTGCTTGCTAAAATCGCCAATGCCAATGTTTTCAGCAAATTTGATCTTAAAAGTGGTTTCTGGAAAATTGGTATCATTCCAGATGACAGATATAAAACAGCCTTCACAGTTCCACATGGCCAATACCAATGGACAGTAATGCCATTTGGTTTGAAGAATGCTCCTTCTGAGTTTCAAAAGCGGATGGAAGATATTTTTGGAGGGGTAGAGTATGTGATTGTATATATTGATGATCTTCTTGTATTTAGTAAGGATGTAAATACTCATAAGCTGCATTTAGAAAAATTCTATGAAATAGTCTATAAGCATGGTTTAGTTCTATCTGACTCAAAGGAAAAGTTCCAAATTGGAAATGTCAGAATAGACTATTTAGGATTACATATTGAACAGGGTCACATAGAGCTTCAACCTCATATCCTTCTTCATCTTCTGAAATTTCTTGATATTTTCCTTGATGTAAAGATGCTTCAGAGGGTTTTAGGTTGCTTGAATTACATCCATAATGACAACAATCACCATGGACTAGAATTTAAATTGTTTATCAGTTTTCGAGGAGAAATTTTTGTGGATCCAAGGCACTGGCCTTCAAATGTTTTCTCATTCCCTTTCTGTTGTTGCTTCCAAGAAGAAGAACCACCATGGTTAGATGATTCATCAGCACCAGAAATATTTTCTCCTGACATTGAGCAATTATTAGAAAGAGAACAGATAGCTAGATATGAACAAGATCATGATGGTTCTGATGAAGAATGGAATAACAGTGACTAATGTATATGATCACTCTTTTGATATCATATGCACTTTATGTAAATATTTAAGTTTTCGTGGGTTTTCTTAAAATATCCACTTTTTAATTATGAGTCGATGTCCTAGATTCCGGCCATCTCATCTTTAGATTGCATTATCTTGCTTTTTAGATTGTGTCGGATTTGGTCCCCATATGGCTCTGCCTTTAAGGGACGAGATAACAAGTGGTAGTACCCACTTGCCCAAATCCTTTTCTTTTAGGTACATATACTTTTAATATTTGTCCTTTTGATAAGACTTCTTGCATGATGTTCTTACCGAAAGTAGATTCTCTCTGTTTCAAGTTACCGATAAAATTTTTGACTGGTTAATTGGCTAAGATATTATAAATACTAGATTTGTAAAGATGAAGAGGCATTCAGAGTTGGAGAGTCATTTGTGTGTTTGAGTCAAGTCTGAGTCTGATCTCCTTGCTCTGCATCTACGAGAAATTTCTCGATCTGCTTGCATCACGGAGATCTAACTCTCAGTTCTTGTGAGTTGCATATTCTGGTAAATGCCACTACAGTCCTTAAGACTGTAATCTGCTGTAATCTGACTTCTGATGTAATTTTTTGAAATCTTGAGAAAATGGTATCAGAGCCATCTGGTTCTTTGTCTAAGTAATTTTCATAAATATCTGGTACTCCCATTGAGTTGTATTTGTCCTTTCCTTTGTTTACGAGTTGAAGTTGGAGATAAGGCTTTGGTAGAGAGTGTATGAGGCAACGGACTGCCGTGTTTTGCTTTCCTGGAGCACAAAGACTTTTTCTCCTCTGTTCAAGTGCATACTTATATTTAATCTCAATGGATGGCTCTTTGAATGAATTTGTTCTTCAAACACCTGAGGATAAGAAAATTGGTAGGCAAAAGAGATGGTATTTTCTGAAAAAAGTATTTGAACAAAACTTCTGAAGAAAAATTATATGATGAAAAAGATTTAGTTCAAGAATTTGAGCCACAGCCAAATTGGACATTACCGGAGATAGAAGTTGACAAGTTATATAAGATCCCTGCTTTTTAGTTCAGAGCAACTCAATTATTTCGATTTACTTCTGTAAACATTGCTATTTCTACTGGTCAGAAAGTCTACCAGGTTCCTTTAATTAAAAGAGAAGATATTGAATGGGGCTGAGAACATGGATTCGAATATATTCATATACGCATGATTCAGTTCGGGATTAATCCTCTTGTCAGACCAGGATTAAATACTTCTTGCTTAACTTGTGTTTTGGATACCCGTATGAATGATTTTAATGATGCATTGTTGGGAGGTTTTTAGAGTCCTCTTAATAATGGTCCTGTATGGTCCTCTGTAATTCCCAGATATCAAGTTTCTCTGAATGACCGATATATAATGAGTTCTTGAATGCCTATATTCAGTTCAATGGTTTCAATGTCGCCCCACAAACTTTAATCGCTCAGCTTCATTCTTCTATTTTCCTTTGACTTGTTTCCAGCACAATGCCTCCACTCAATCCAAAATTGTGTTCAAGAGCTTTGAAAGGAGTAATAGTTGGTCCCGGAAATACTGCCCCCTTATAGATAGGATTTGCAGAATGCACTCTACCTGACAAATGGAATAGTACTTACATTCCATTATCACAGAAATATACTCAAATGCAAACATCAACAGAACCTAGACAATTGTCTATTGTCAAACATTCTGATGGTTCTTCTGGTCTCAAATTCACAAGCCCCCGTCTTGTCAGATCTATGACTATCTTAGATAGATCTTCATTTTTGGGAAGTAGAGACAGTACAAAAGCAGTAATACCTCCTCCAGTTATGCCTTCTCCTGCTTCTTTATCAGTTCCAGTTCCACCAATATATTCTGTTCCCAAAAGAAATCAAAAGAAACCTCTGTCCCATAAATCTAATGATTGCCAATTCTGTGTATCGGGTCCATCTTCCAGTTTCCAACTAGAAGATCAAAAGCATGAAACAGTCTTGCCTGATATTAAAAGCTTTAGTCTTCCCAGAGCTCAACATGATCTAACAGCAAAGATTAATGAAAGATATCTAGAGCCTGCAAACTCTATAAGAACTTTTAAGAATGGTACTTTGAGTCAGATAGAACTAAACCATGATTGTACACTATTTCATAGAATTTTTCTAAATGCATCTTATGAGTATCTACATCCTTACTAAATACAAGAAGATCATCAATATATACAATCACATACTCTACCCCTCCAAAAATATCTTCCATCCACTTTTGAAACTCAGAAGGAGCATTCTTCAAACCAAATGGCATTACTGTCCATTGGTATTGGCCATGTGGAACTGTGAAGGTTGTTTTATATCTGTCATCTGGAATGATACCAATTTGCCAGAAACCACTTTTAAGATCAAATTTGTTGAAAACATTAGCATTGGTGATTTTAGAAAGCAACAATTCTTTATTGGGAAGGGGATACCTGATAGGCATTAGAGCCTCATTCAAAGCTTTGTAGTTAATTACCAACCTCTTCTTTCCACGTTTCTGCTCACTATGTTTGTTGACATAAAAGGCTGGACATGCCCAAGGGCTTTTGCATGGCTCAATCAAGTTCCATTCAAGCAACTGCTAGATCTCCTACTTGCACAAATCCTATTCAGTAGGTGACATATGATTAGCACTTGCTTTCTGTGGTTTAGGAACATACCCTTCTTTATAAGGTAATGCTACAAAATATTTCTCCCTAGTCCAGAAAGCGTCTGGCCTGCTTGCTGTGCAATCTTGGTGCAGCTTATCTGAGATTGCTTGCAATGTCTTTTGGCCATGTATTTCTTCATTCTTGACAATCTTTTGGATTTTGGTAATTTCTTGCATGGTATCCTGCAAATTGTCTTCATCACTAGGCTTGACTTTAAGCTGGTAATCATTCTTTGCAGGAATCATAACCAGTCCTTCAACAGTAGTGAATGTGACTGAGTCTTTGCCAAAGGTGACTGGAAGGAATCTCTTCAAAAAATCTTGTCCCAATAGGACATCTGATCCTATGTCAAAACTATACAAAGTAACATATGTCTGTACATGATTCAAATAAACTGGAAAATCAAGAGATATATGGTTAATCTTCATTAATTCTTTATTCACATCTCTGAAGGATAATTTAGTAGGCTGCCAATAATAAGAAGGAATTTCACCAAATTTGCAGCAACTACAAATAGCTCCAGAATCAATTTGTCAATCTAAAGTGTATTCCTTTAAATTTGGAAATTTTATTTTCAAAGGAATTACCACTTTATCTCCTATTCCAATGATATTTACCAAAGCTACTTCCTTAGATTTCATGGGCATTTCTTCTGGAATATCCTTCATTAGAATTCTTGTCAATTTGGAATTAGCATCATCATAATCAGAAATAAGACTTTGAAGTTTAGCTGATAATTGCAATATTTCTGATCTTGTTAGTTTAATAGATGATTCCAAACTGCTAATTTTCTTCTTGAGAGTATTGATTTCATCCATACCTGTACATTGAGAAGCTTCTGTAATATGCAATGGTTTGAACATTGAATCAAACTCTCTTTCGATAAAATCATCATCATCAATTATTCTTTTGGAAGGTAATTGTTTTTCCAAACTTTCCAGCTTTTCTTTCAATCTTCTTCTAGCTGTTAACTGGGACGGTTCAAGCTGTGCTAGCTGTGTCTTGATCTTATCAATCTAATTCTAAAAATTGTTTGCTTTGTTGAAATAAAACATTTTAATATCAGCAATAAAAGTTTCATCAGAGTCAAAAGAATCAGATTCTAAACTTATCCTTCTGATATTAGGTAAATCATCATTATCTGAAGCAGAGGAATCAGTGGAAATTTCAAAATATTCACCATCTGAGTGGGAAATGAAATCCCAATCTTCTAGATTATGGACTATAGTAAAAACGTCCATGATCTTCAACTGTTTCTTATTCTTTTTCTCTTTGCAAGTATTAGCATAATGGCCTTATTTTACCACATATAAAACATGTTACCTTTTTAGAAGGCTTTGCTCTTTTTCTGAATACTATTCTTTTCTTTTTGGAAAATTTAGAAGGATAATATTTTCTCTTAGGAGTATATTTATTTGTCTTGCATGAGCATGAAAATTTTGACACGTTCTTTTTAGATTTGCTACTACATCCAAAATCATAAGTTTCTGCAAAATTATTACACAACTTTGTACTGAAATGCATCTGCTTCTTAAAATTCTCTTTAGCTTTTTTCTGATGCACATTCTCTTTGAAAAATAGAAACTATCATCTGATGTACTGCAGCAAATGAATAATTCTCAATTTTTACTTTGTTGGTCTCAATATACTGATTAATCAAATCTGGAATTTTTCCTGGCACTGAAGCTATGTAATACCTCAAATAAGCAACATTGTGAGGATCTGCTGCTTGATAAAGAAGTTTTTGCATAAGACAATAATATTCATGCAGATAATCTATGTTACATAATCTTTGAGATAAAAAGAGTTAGCCATGATGTACTGAATCTTCCGGTACTACCCCCACAAACTCATGTTTTAAGGCATCAAAAATAGCTTTTAGGGGATCTGTTGGATGTTCAATGATATTGTGCATTTATTCTTTAGACAACTTATCCCACCATTGTTTTAAAATACCAGTAAAAGACCAGATAATTTGTGTGACTATATCAGACCATGATGCTTTAGTTTTAGTTTTTCGTTGTAGTGCCCATGCATGGAAATTATGCAAAACTGTTATAACTTCTTCACTTTCCATGCAATCAATATTTACAAAAAGTGTATTTCCAAATCCTTTAGCTGATGGATTTTCAAATTTGGTAGGGACACTTTCCAAATTGTCTCTATATCTAGAAAAAGGACTATTTGCAGATGCTTCATGTGAAAAAGTATCGTTGTCACCTTTCATTCCTTTATGTGGGAATGTAAATGTATCACCTCTATCTATTTTAGAACTAGTATCTACTTGAGTGGGTTCTCCAGGTGTTCTGGTAGTATGAGAGGTAACACTAGACATAGCCAAAATTTGTGGAGTAGATGGTTGGCCATTTTCTAAAAGGGTTTTAAGACTGACATATCCTTTTGGTAATCTCAATGGCTAGTTCTTTGAATGAATTTGTTCTTCAAACACCTGAGGATAGGAAAATTGGTAGGCAAAAGAGATGGTCTTTTCTGAAAAAGTATTTGAACAAAACTTCTGAAGAAAAATTATATGATGAAAAAGTTTTAGTTCAGGAATTTTAGCCACAACCAAATTGGACATTTCCAGAGATATAAGTAGACAAGTTATATAAGATCCCTGCTTTTCAGTTCAGAGCAACTCAGTTATTTCGATTTACTTCTGTAAACATTCCTATTTCTACTGGTTAGAAAGTCTACCAGGTTCCTTTAATTAAAAGAGAAGATATTGAATGGGGCTTAGAACATGGATTCAAATATATTCATATAGGCATGATTCAGTTCAGGATTAATCCTCCTTTCAGACCAGGATTAAATACTTCTTGCTTAACTTGTGTTTTGGATACCCGTATGAATGAATTTAATGATGCATTGTTGGGAGGCTTTCAGAGTCCTCTTAATAATGGTCATGTCTGGTCCTTTGTAATTCCTAGATATCAAGTTTCTCTAAATGACCCATATATAAATGAGTTCCTGAATGCCTATATTCAATTCAATGGTTTCAATGTTGCCCCACAAACTTTAATCGCTCAGCTTCACTCTTCTATTTGCCTTCGATTTTTTTCCAGCACAATGCCTCCACTCAATCCAAAATTGTGTTCAAGAGCATTGAAAGAAGGAGTAATAGTTGGTCCCGAAAATACTGCCCCCTTACAGATAGGATTTGCAGAATGCACTCTACCTGACAAATGGAATAGTACTTACATTCCATTATCATAGAAATATCCTCAACTGCAAACATAAAGAGAACCTAGACATTTGTCTATTGCCAAACATTCTGATGGTTCTTCTGGTCTCAAATTCACAAGCCCCCGTCTTGTCAGATCTATGGCTATCTTAGATAGATCTTCGTTTTTGGAAAGTAGAAACAGTACAAAAGCAGTAATACCTCCTCCATTTATGCCTTCTCCTACTTCTTTATCAGTTCCAGTTCCACCAATATATTCTGTTCCCAAAAGAAATCAAATGAAACCTCTATCCCATAAATCTAATGATTGCCAATTCTGTGTATCAGGTCCATCCTCCAGTTTCCAACTAGAAGATCAAAAGCATGAAACATTCTTGCCTGATATTAAAAGCTTTAGTCTTCCCAGAGATCAACTTGATCTGACAGCAAATATTAATGAAAGATATTTAGAGCCTGCAAACTCTAGAAGAACTTTCAAGAATGGTACTCTACAGTCAGATTTCCAATGGATATAGATGAAAAACATGTCAGATGTGGATCAGAGTGAAATTGAGAAAATGCATAATTATGCAAACTATCATATTGTTTGTATGCTGCAAAACATAGATCACATAGCCAAATATGTGCTAGAAATTAAAGAACATATAAAGAGAATGCACAGTGGTTATAATGAGTGTTTGGGAATACAGAATGAGCATACACAGAAATTGAATGATATCAATTCCAACATGGGAATTATTTCCAGGTCCCTTGAACATTTAAGAGATGCCTTACCACAACCTACTTCTCCACCTCATTATAGAGAAGTAGATCTTTCAAGTTCAAAATTAAAGTTTTCCTCCAGTTCAGATGAACCAAAAGATGGTCTTAGAAGTATTTTGTTCAAAATCATTGATAACATAGATACTGCTCAGATTAAGAAAGTACAAAAAGGAATAATGTTGGCCAGGGAGAAAATAGATTTGTTGAGAGATAGGTTAACCACTTTTCCTAGTGTTTCAAGCTTGAGAATACCAAAAGGTTATGTCAATCTTAAAACCCTTGTAGAAAATGGCCAACCATCTTCCACAAATTTTGGCTATGTCTGGTGTTACCTTTCATACTACCAGAACTCCTGGAGAACCCACTCAAGGAGATACTAGTTCTAAAAGAGATAGAGGTGATACATTTACATTCCCACATAAATGAATGAAAGGTGACAACGATACTTTTGCACATGAAACTTCTGGAGATAGTCCTTTTCCTAAATATAGAGGCAATTTGGAAAGTGTCCCTGCCAAGTTTTAAAATCCATCAGCTAAAGGATTTGGCAATACACTTTTGGTAAATATTGATTGCATGGAAAGTGAAGAAGTTATAACAGTTTTGCATAATGTCCGTGCATGGGCACTACAGCGAAAAGCTGAAAAAAGCATCATGGTCTGATATAGTCACACAAATAGTTTGGTCTTTTACTAGTATTTTAAAACAATGGTGGGATAAGTTGTCTGAAGAAGAAATGCACAATATCATTGAACATCCAACAGATCCCCTGAAAGTTATTTTTGATTCCTTAAAGCATCAGTTTGTGGGGGTAGTACTAGAAGATTCAGTACATCATGGACAACTCTTTTTATCTCAAAGATTGTGTAACATAGATTATCTGCCTGATTATTATTGTGTTATGCAAAAACTTCTTTATCAAGCAGCAGATCCTCACAATGTTGCTTATTTGAGGTATTACATAGCTTCAATGCCAGGAAAAATTCTAGATTTGATTAATCAGTATATTGATACCAACAAAGTAAAAATTGAGAATTCTTCACTTGCTGCGGTACATCAGATGATAGTTTTTGTTTTGCAAAGAGAATGTGCATCAGAAAAAGCTAAAAATAATTTTAAGAAGCAGATGCAGAGCCGGAAGCTCAGACTCAGACTTGACTCAAACACACAAATGACTCTCCAACTTCGAATGCCTCTTCATCTTTACAAAGCTAGTATTTATAATATCCTAGCCAGTTAACCGGTCAAAACTTTTACCAGTAACTTGAAACAGAGAGAATCTACTTTCAGTAAGAACATCATGCAAGAAGTCTTATCGAAAGGACAAATAGTAAAAGTATATGTACCTGAAAGAAAAGGATTTGGGAAAGTGGGTACTACCACTTGTTATCTCGTCCCTTAAAGGTAGAGCCATGTGGGGACCAAATCCCACACAATCTAAAAAGCAAGATAATGTAATCTAAAGATGAGATGGTCGGAATCTAGGAAATCGGCTCATAATCACAAAGTGGATATTTTAAGAAAACCCACGAAAACTTAAATATTTACATAAAGTGTATATGATATCAAAAGAGTGATCATATACATTACTCACTGTTATTCCATTATTCATCAGAACCATCATGATCTTGTTCATATCTGTTTATCTTTTCTCTTTCTAATAATTGTTCAATGTCAGGAGAAAATATTTCTTGTGCTAATGAATCATCTAACCATGGTGGTGCTTCTTCTCGAAAGCAATAGCAGAAAGGGAATGAGAAAACATTTGAAGGCCGGTGCCTTGGATCCACAGAAATTTCTCTCTCTCTCTCTCTCTCTCTCTCTCTCTCTCTCTCTCTATATATATATATATATATATATATATATATATATATATATATATATATATATATATATATATATATATATATATATATATATATAGAGAGAGAGAGAGAGAGAGAGAGAGAGAGAGAGAGATATGTATATGTATATGTGTGTGTGTGTGTGTGTGTGTATCTATAAGTGAATGGACTAAAATGCCAGAAATATTTAGAGAGTTTATGTTTTTTGTTATTTATATAATTCGATGCTATGATCAGGTTGATTGGAAAGCCTATGATTTCATAAATTAATTTCTTCCTTGGATGGATGTTTAATACCATTTAAGAGGTGATATAAGTTATCATATTTTCTTTAAAAGGAGAAAATAATTAAATTTGTATGTGTTAATGTTGGAAACAATGTTAATACTAAGATGGGGGGTGAATAAATATTAAGGCTAGTTTAAAAATTTAATGTCAATTTATAGTTTCTCATTCAACAATGATAGTCATTCATGTGACCAATGAAACCACATAGTTAAAGAAACACAAATCACCATATGAACACAATATTATGATCAACGTACACATGGGAGACATAGGTTTAATGTGGAAACACTTACAGGAGAAAAACCACCAAAGCTTGTTTGTTATTTGGTGTAAGTATGAGCTCTTACTCTATTATACATCAATTTGTTTGTGAGCCACCCTCAGAGGGACAACCAACTCCCTATGATTATTTTCTAGCACCCACTAGTAGGAAGCACCAACTCCCTTCATTTGTAGAGACCTAATATAATTACTAGAAGCACCAATTGAAGCATCGATTTCATGGATTTGTTGCAAGCAGCAACTTGCATCTCCTTATATTTGTAAAAGAACCAATTTGTAGGAGGAAACAACCCCAATGTTTACTTAGATATACACTTAGATGGAAGAACCAACTCTCTATTTTGTAGGCTCCAACCCACACTCAATAAAGAACTAATCTTCATTATCCTTGGTACTCGTTCTTCCTTCTTTCAACTCTCTATTCTTCTTTGCAGCCTCCTCTTTTATCAACCCACACAATAATTTTTCCATTGTTCACTCTACAGTAGTACAATATTCTCAACCCTCTACTCTTCAGTAGCATATACTCAACTCTCAGCCCCTCTTCAACAACCTCTCTTGGCCTCTTACAACAACACAACTAGACTCTCGGCTTCTCTCTTCTTTAGTAGCATATACTCAACTCTCAACCCCTTTACCACAGGCTCTCTTGACCTCTCATAGGAGCACAACCACAGTCTTGGCTTCTCTCTACAACATCAACACCCTTATATTTTCTCCTCAGTGTCACTCACCCATAGATCTCTCCACACTTCTAGCTCAACTATGTTACAATCCCACTTTGCACAATTTCAATTTATAGTTTTATTCCTGTGCTACACAAGGAATGGTGCAATCCCTATTTTCCTCCATACCACTTGAAAGTGTCACCATCGTGGCTACCCATGTTGTTACATCAAATTATATGACCTCTACAACCATATTAAACATTGGGAATGGGCTTTATTTACTCAACTTTGCAGCTACATTAAATCAAATAATGGGCACATGTGTGGTTCTCCATATTGAGGATTAATTCTCAGTTAAATATGCATATAGGAAGGCTTTCCATGGTTATTAATTTGATTGTAGTTCTCATATTGTACTCCTGGCATATCTCTTATTCCTATTGTAGAATCTGCTATATAAACATTGCATATGCAATATTCCATTAGAGACCTTAGAGTTTGGATTGCATATTTGTGCATGGATCTCCTAGACTATGACCAGATTTTCTACACCTAGCCACCTTTTCCATTTAATTATCCCTAGCATGCAAGGAAGATCATATGGCGTTCTTCAATTCATGGCAAGCTCCATAATTCATCTTATGCAACTTTAGTCCTTATTACCTTAAGATCTTAACTAACTATCGACTCATCCATGCGTTGAACCATATTCCCATGGTGTCATTTCTTTTGTTACTATCATATGCCACTCGATCACCAAAACATGTGAAATCACTACAAAAATATGTCTTGAGCGCACCTTTCCCTATTTTCCTCCACTGGATTAGGTGTTTTGACATTTTGCTAAGCGTTTAGGCATTAGACTTCTTTGCTATCTTATGGGGGCTAAATTCTGTTGGGTCCCTATAATACTAGTAATTACCCCATTACTATTGTAGTTATACCCCTTATTTATATTTTTGTACCCATGTAGTGCCCATATTGTTACTATTGTGCCACATAGAAGCCCACTATTGTTATTATTGTGCCCTTACATTATTATTGTTATGTCGGCTCTGATTATGTTATAACCCCTTAGACTCCTATATATAGAAAGGAGGTCTTTTCATTTGTATCATCAAAGAATTGTTCATTTATGTAATGTAAAGGAGGTTTCCCCCTCGAAGAGGCTGAATTCTAAGGCGTGGATCTCTCTTTTCTATCTTTTTGTGAGCTGGTTTCATAACATTTGGTATCAGAGCTTTGGATTCTAGGGTTTCGCTGCTCCAAACAGGTCATCGTGGAATTTTCGCTATAAATTTTTTTCTGTGACGTTTCAGAAGTCACAAAAAAAACCCATTTGAGAAGAAATCGCGCTGAACCTTGGGTCCAAATTTCAGAGCTTTTCGCGCGATATGTTCGGAGATATGATCTGCGGAAGTTGGTCTTTTTGCAGACTCCTGAATTACACTCAAAACAGGTGACCTGGGGAAAATCATCATAACTTTCTTTCTGAGCATCGGATTGAAATTTTGTAAGAAGGTACAGAAAGAGGACGGACTGTAGTTTTCTTTTATATATCTTTCAGAGTCAAAGGTTGAAACAGTGACACGTGGCACTTCATACAAGTTCGCTCTACTGAACTAGTCTATAATTAGGTCACTGTGGGAGATTGTGCATAACTCTTTCTTGGAGAATCCAATTTGGATCAGACTAGTGGCATTGGAAAGAGGACATAGAAGGCTACTACAGGTCACAATTTCAGAACTGGATGATTCGAAATTACAGAGATACATCAGATTCAATATTAGGCTTCTACAAAGTAAAAAAAAGGTGTGTAGTTTTTTTTTTAATTTTTGCATAAGCTTGGTTTGAAGGAATTCAAAGGGCATAGTAAAGCATTATTATCGGTAACTGATGCCCCGAGGAAAGAAAATGCAAACACCTAGTAAGGAACCTGAAAGCTCTAGCATGACTCATGAAGAAGAGGAAGAAATGCTACATGATATATCAAAATTACAAGAACAAGTGCAACAAATGTCACGCTCACAAAAGCTAACAGAAGCTAAGATAAGTGGCGTGGAATCTAAGATAAATGGCGTGGAATCTAAGATAAAGGGCATGGAAGCTAAGATGGAGGATTCGATGGAAAAATTGAAGAAGTTGCTACAAGAAAGGGTCACTAATGGTGAAAAGGTAGTAAAGGAAACTCATGATGAGAACAAAAGAAATGTTAATCATGATTCCATAGACTCTAATGTTGGATCGAAGACTCACCATGTTCCAAAAATCGATATGAGGAAGTTTGATGGCAAGGATCCCGCCACATGGATATTACAGATGGAGAAATTCTTCGATCTCAATAATGTGCAAAACACACAAAAGGTACGTATGGCAATTTTATATTTGGAACCAAATCAGTTTGTATGGTATCAATGGCTTTGTTCTCGTAAACAATTTATCACTTGGGCAATTTTTACGGAAGAATTGATAGCACATTATGAGGATACAAAAAGCAACAGTTTTTTTAGCCAATTGTTAAGTCTCAAACAAAAGGGTTCAATAATGGAGCACATTGAGGAGTTCCAAAAATTGAACATAAGGGTAAAAGATATTCCAGAGGAGCATAGGATTGATGTGTTCATAGGGTCTTTAAAGGATAATATCCAACATGATGTGCACCTTTGGAAACCTGATTCATTAGAGAAGGCATTCAGGTTAGCAAGAAAAATGGAAAGCAAAATTATGGCAACTAGGAAGCATACCATTCACAACTATAAAGACGGAAGTGTTGTTGCCCATAGTCTTCCACAACCTACAAGGTTGACACCACAACAATTGGAAGAAAAAAAGAGCAAAAGGGCTTTGTTACAATTGTGATAGCAAATACACAAAGGGTCATAAGTGTGGTGAGAAGAAATTATTCTACATAGATTGTGAAGAGGAAGAAGAAAAGGAGCAAGAAAGGTCAAAAGAAGAGGATATATTCCAGGAGCAAAGCCTAGATGAAGAACAAATAAATCCGACCATATCTTGTAATGCATTGGCGGGAATTACCACTCCTCAAACCATCAAGATAGAAGGACAAATCAAGAAGAGAAAGGTAATAGTGTTGATTGATTCAGGAAGCACCCACAATTTTATTCATTGTAGGGTAGCAAAAGAATTGAATTGTTTCCTATATCCAGCACCAGAGTGTCAAGTGATGATTGCAAATGGAGGAACAATAAATTGTTCTGGAAAGTGCCATAATATCAAGCTATCCATGGGAGAATATGTATTGACTAGCCCAATGCTTTCCATTCCAATGGGAGGTGTTGATGTTGTACTAGGAGTCCAATGGCTACAATCCTTGGGTACAATAGCTTTTAATTTTCAAGAACTTTTCATGAAATTCTCTGTGGAAGGAAAGGAAGTTGAATTAAGGGGTATTGCAGGGAAACCAGGAAAGATAATCAGCTCTAATGGCATGACAAAGCTTCTAAAAAAGGAGCAAAGAGGTGTAATTGCACAATTATGTTCGCTAGATGTTTCCACATTGGAATCATCTATTTCTCCAGATCTCCAAAAAGTCCTGGAAAATCATTCCAAGGTATTTGAGACTCCCAAAGGTCTCCCACCTATGCGTGATCATGATCATGCTATTCATCTGATTCCAGGAAGTGTTCCTCCAAACATCAGGCCGTACAGATATCCATATGTCCAAAAAAGTGAAATTGAACGTATGGTTGCAGAAATGCTAGAGGCTGGTATAATTCAACCGAGTCAAAGTTCTTTCTCAGCTCCAGTAGTATTGGTGCACAAGAAGGATGGATCATGGCGCATGTGTCCAGATTATATGGAGCTCAACAAGCTCACTATTAAAGATAAGTTCCCCATTCCTGTCATTGATGAATTACTGGATGAATTGCATGGATCAATTTACTTCACCAAGTTGGATCTTCGTTCGGGATATCATCAAATCAGAATGAAGATTGAAGACATTCCGAAAACGGCATTTAGAACTCATGAGGGTCATTATGAATTTTTGGTCATGCCTTTTGGCCTTACCAATGCACCTTCAACATTTCAAGGTTTGATGAATTCAATTTTCAAACCATTCCTTAGAAAATTTGTGTTGGTATTTTTTGATGTTATACTAATCTACAGCAAGTCTTGGAAGGATCATGTTGAACATGTTGACAAGGTGCTACAACTATTGGAGGAGAAACAATTATATGCAAAAAGATCCAAATGTTTCTTTGGAGTCCAGGAGGTGGAATATTTGGGTCATATTGTATCTCATGAAGGAGTTAAGGTAGACCCTAGCAAAATTAAAGCCATTAAGGAATGGAAAATCCCCACATCCATAAAGCATCTGCGAGGATTTCTTGGGTTGACAGGGTATTATCACAAGTTCGTTAAGAATTATGGGAGAATAGCAGCACCTCTAACAACATTATTGAAGAAAGATTCATTTTCATGGACTCCAGAAGCAACAAAGGCCTTTAAACATCTTAAAGAGGCAATGTGCCAAGCACCGGTCTTAGCTACACCAGACTTCACAAAAACCTTTATTGTGGAATGTGATGCTTCAGGAAATGGAATTGGTGCTGTTCTAATGCAAGATGAAAGACCCATTGCTTTTGAAAGTCGTCCAATCAAGGGAAAGTTTTTAAGCAAAGCTATTTATGAGAAGGAAATGTTGGCAATACTCCATGCACTTAAGAAATGGTGACCCTACCTAATGGGAAGACACTTCAAGGTAAAAACGGATCATGATAGCCTTAAATACTTTTTAGAACAAAGATTATCCTCTGAAGAGCAACAAAAGTGGGTCACAAAGATGTTGGGTTATGACTTTGAAATCATCTACAAAAAAGGGAAGCAAAATGTGGTGGCAGATGCACTCTCAAGAAAGGATGAGGATATGGAAGCATTGTTGTGTGCCATTTCTATTATCCAACCAGATTGGATAAACGAAGCAAAGGAGGAATGGAAGAATGACAAAGAAGTGTGGGCACTTATTCGAAAGCTACAACAAGATTCCAGTACTTCTGATACATTTAGCTGGAAAAATGATTCGTTATGGTACAAAGATCGCTTATACCTCTGTAAGAATTCCCAGCTAAAACAAAAGATTCTTATGGAATTGCACACTTCTCCCTTAGGAGGGCACTCAGGATTTTTAAAAACTTACCACAGGGTTAAGAAGGAATTTTTTTGGGATGGCCTTAAATCAGATATTCAAAAGTTTTTGGCGGAATGTTTGGTTTGCCAACAAAATAAAGTTGAAACCATTAAGACACCGGGTCTATTACAACCTTTATCCATTCCAAGCCAACGTTGGGAGGAGGTTTCAATGGATTTTATCACAGGTTTACCCAAGTCTGAGGGAAAGAGTGTCATCATGGTGGTAGTTGACAGACTTACCAAGTATGCACACTTTTGTGCATTATCACATCCATTTAAATCCAGTACAGTTTCTACTGCATTTATGGAAACAGTTCAAAAGCTACATGGAAACCCAAAGATTATTGTAAGTGACAGAGATCCCATTTTCACTGGAAATTTTTGGACAGAACTGTTTTCTTGTCTTGGTACTCAGTTAGCTCATAGCTCATCTTATCATCCTCAATCTGATGGGCAAACTGAGATAGTAAACAAATGTTTGGAAGGATATCTTCGTTGCTTTGTATCTGATAAACAGACACAATGGGTCAAATGGTTGCCTCTGGCTGAATGGTGGTATAACACTTCCTTCCATACAGCAACAAAAATGACCCCATTTATGGCACTTTATGGGTACCAACCACCATCAATCACATCATATTTAAGAGAAAATTCTAAGGTTCAGGCAGTGGAACATCACATCAAACATCAACAACAAGTCCTCCAACTCTTAAAGGATAACCTCGTGTTGGCACAAAATAGAATGAAACAACAGGCAGATCAACATCGCAGTGAAAGAAGTTTTGATGTAGGTGATTGGGTATTCCTACGGCTACAACCATATAAGAAAATGTCCCTAAAGCAAGCTAAGAAGGATAATAAATTATCACCAAAGTATTATGGTCCGTACAAGGTGTTGGAAAAGATTGGTACTATGGCATACAAATTGGAGCTTCCTGCAGCTTCTCGATTGCACCCGGTTTTCCATGTTTCATGTTTAAAGAAGGTCATAGGCGACAAGCTCCCAGTTCAAACAATATTGCCAGAACTTGATGAGGAAGGAAAAATTATATTGGAACCGGAAGCAGTCACAGAAACAAGAACTCGACAGCTACGAAATCGATCAATTTCAGAGTATCTTATCAAGTGGAAGAACTTATCCGCTGAAGATTCCACATGGGAGGATGAGAATTTTATGCAGAAGTACCCAGAACTGCTCAAGCATTGAGGACAACACTTTTTTGAAGGAGAGGGGCATGTTGGGTCCCTATAATACTAGTAATTACCCCATTACTATTGTAGTTATACCCCTTATTTATATTGTTGTACCCATGTAGTGCCCATATTATTACTATTGTGCCACATAGAAGCCCACTATTGTTATTATTGTGCCCTTACATTATTATTGTTATGTCGGCTCTGATTATGTTATAACCCCTTAGACTCCTATATATAGAAAGGAGGTCTTTTCATTTGTATCATCGAAGAATTGTTCATTTATGTAATGTAAAGGAGGTTGCCCCCTCGAAGAGGCTGAATTCTAAGGCATGGATCTCTCTTTTCTATCTTTTTGTGAGCTGGTTTCATAACAAATTCCCTTTATAAAAATTTGTACACCCTTCGTCTTCCGTTGCATGAATCACTATGTTGGCACTTAGCCCATAGCTCGACCCCACTCATATATATATATATATATATATATATATATATATATAATGCTACCGATTTGGAGCCTAGATTACCATATGCGTGTAGCTTATTTCAAATGAATTCCATACATCTTATGGGCTCCTATGCTAGCCCACATGTATTCCCCACTGAAAATGGCCACTCCTCTTCCTTTATGCATTTTTATTGGAGGTTCCAGCTTTGGCCCACTTTCCACTATCAACATCTAAATACCTCCACTTGTCAGCCCCATTTCTTTTGGGAAATTTAATTTATGACTTTGATCTATTGATGATCATTAAACTATCATCCCCCATTACCTCAAATCTTTGCCATTGTGGATCACCTTCTAATAAAGTTACAGGCTTCCGGGTTTCTAGGCTATTGGGCTTTAGGAAACCTTTGGTTATTGTCAACTAGATTACGGGCTTCTAGGCTTCCTAGAATTGTTCCTACTATCCTGGCTCAATGTTATCCAAGATCTCTTTTAAATAAGGTTACGGGTTTCTGGGCTTCCAGGAACTACAACTTTGGCCATGGAGATCTTGATTTTTGACTTGCCATAAATTTTGATCCCACGAACTATTTATGGACTTTCACATACTGTTGGAAAGATTTTTTAAAGAACTATCCAACTATGCCATAATCGTGAGAATATGAGATAAACACATTTGGTAGAAATTCCTCCAAAGTATGGGAATCCAAACCATCATAGTCATATTTTTATGGCCTCTCCACTAAGCCTGCTACTATTATGATTCTCTACAAGTGATTCTAACAACCATATAACTCTCCCTTGAGTGCCTCTGAGGCTTAAGAATCTAACCATCATAGTCATAGTATTGCAACTTCTTCAATAATATTGCTACTATGATGGTTCTCTATTAGGGAGTACAACAACCATGGAACTCCCCTTGATCTCAACACACCATGTGCACCAATTCCAACATATTCTACCATCAACTTCACTTCTAGTATGGTTGATGTGAATTCATGCACACTTACTGAAAAATCCATCCAGCAAACGGAAATCATCAAACAATCTCCTCCTTTGGCCTTGATGGAAACATATCATCATTTCTCCACATTGATTACTAACCCCCATGCTACTTCCAAACTTCTCATTGCATGAGCCACCAATGGCTTTCTCTCCTCTGCATGTGCCATCACAACTTCTCCACTGAGCTTCTCTCCTTGTTTGAAATCAATGACACATGTCTACAAGGTACTTATTCTCCCTCTTTCAATTAATGAACAATGGTTAAGTTGTTAATTTGAATTATGATTTTGCAAACTTCTCTTGAAGGGATGATAACTTCATGATGGGACACTTGAAGTTTTTTATTTGTGCTTAGCTACAAACATCATAAATAATTACATCTGCAAGAATCAACATATTAGCATAAACATGTCTTTGTATCTTCATGCAAGTGTTATGACTGCTCTGGGAATTGGACATATGTGATATGCTTCCCCAGAACATATACTTCCTATTCTTTGAATTCCCATCGAATTATAATCACCTTATGACTATTGCAAGATTACTCTTTCTACCACTGCATATTTTGTATCAATTAAAAGAAACTAATACCAATTAAAATTTCTCATGGTATTGTTGTTGCATGCAAATACGAACCATTATTGATGCATTTTAGGCTTAGTCTTCACTATTGTTGTTGTGACTAAAACTATGTTCACTCCAGTTGAGCATCCTCTTGAACCAATGCTTCTCCCATTGAGATCATACTCATACAAATAGAGATTTTTTTGTCACTAATACTAATTGCACCAAAAAGTTTATAAAAATTGGACAATGTACCACGAATACTGGCATGGTGGTTTCTCAAAATGATATGCTCACTTGCACAAGAGGGTTACTCCATATGAACCAAAGACCACTAATTGACATAATGATACTAATTGGAAGCTAAGATGCAAATCTTGTGCCAATTGTGTTTCATGAACATAACACTGCTAGGCATAATAAAACTCATAATCTTAAATGAAATAAGGGTATTTCACCCAAGATGAAAACATTTCATTTACACAACAATATTTCTTTCTGGGGATGAAAATCATTACCTACTACTATTTACTAAAGTATCTCCCTCTGAACTAATTCCCTCTAATCTATTGCATTTTCTTACTTGCTTCCACATGGGGAATAATCCTATGGACTTGACTTAACTATGGGATTCTTTTCATTCCACACTTTATGCAACAACTCATTCTTTTCTCACAAAATGAAATGTTGTGAACTCCTCGTGAAACCATGTTTCTACTGACTTTCCTATTTCTTACAATGTTGATATACTTGAAGTAAACCAATTTATTATTATAATCAGCAAGGTGAACTCGGTCATACCTACAACATTTAGATGCATCTCTCTATCTGTTCCTTATAGTTTCCTGCATTTGACTTATTTGGCCTCCCTTAAGGTCATTTTCATCCTTCAATGAAGATAAACAAAGGATCTACTCCTCCTCAGTAATGTCCTCTTTCCCTTTCCAAACATTCAATGACTGAGTTCTGAAAGAGGCATTGCCTTCTAGTTTCTTATTTTCCCATGTTCGCGCTTTCTCTTGGTTGCACATGGTTGGATAGCATTCCTCCTTTTTTTCCTCCACCAAAATTTTGTTGTAGCCTCTTTGTTTTTCTTGAAAAAGAGAAGTAGTTGGGTTGTTGTTGCTCTTTCTTTCCTACAATTTATGTTGAACACAACTAATACTAACAGAGGGCTCCACAATAGGGATAAGATGGTCATTCTTCTTGTTTTCCTATTAATTTCTTTCCCCTCTTTTCTGCTTGCTCCTAGGACATAGAGAGCTAAAAATAATCATGTATTCCTTTTCTCTATTCTTCCTTTTTGTCTTCATGTGCATGCATATGTTAAGAAGCATGCTTTTTCTTCTCATCCCAACAACTAGCTACCTTGTGCCCAAAGTTGCAATAACTCTAACATTCAACATGGATTAAGAATGGGACAAAGGAATTACCATGTTTTCCAACATTCTTTTCAAGGCCTCTACTACTACCAACATGCCTTCTCTTGGCCATTTTTTTCATTCTTGGGTTGTTGCTACCTAAGACATATTTTTTCTTGCATGCCATATATAACATATGGATTTATGTTCAAAATTATTGCAAGAAAAATAATATCCATAGAAATGATTTGAGGACCAAAGACACTTTTTCTTTGAGTGCTTTGTCCTTGAGAGGGAAAGGACCTATGCTAGTTCTTCATGTTCCTTCCATGATAGTTTGGATTATTTCCTTTCATTTTTCCTTGTTATTGCTTGGCTGTCATGTGCTTCTCTCCTAGATGTTGCCTCTTACCATTATGTTTCTCTCCTCATTGTTGTTTCCTTTTCTTCTCTTGTTGTTTTTGCTTTCCATTCTACTAATGTTGTCCAAAAAATCCATTTCCTTTGCTGTTTTTGGAATTTTTAACTATCCTTACCAGGGTGGTTGACCCCTCCACCTTTTCCTTCTTGTGGCTTGGTTCTCCTATGAAACCTATACCAGCCTTAATGAGAGGGCATATTTTCTTAACGAGCATCCCATCCAAAGCCTTCCAACTCTCCTCAAGCTTCATATACTGAGACAACTCTTTACTTGCCCTTTCTAGGTCACATCTCAATGAGACAACTTCAACTTATAGATTCTTACAAAGGGCTTCTCCTCCATTCAGTTGGTTGGTTAACATCCCATTCAACCTACTAGCATCTTCTTGTTGAGCATTTAAATCATCAACTCCATTTGGTTTTTTACTAGAACCCACTAGTAGGAAGAACCAACTCCCTTCATTTGTAGACACCTGGTTTGCTTACCAAAAACACAAATTGAAGCACCAACTTTATGGATTTGTTGCAACCACCAACTTGCATCTTGTTAGATTTATGCCAGAACCAACATGCATGGGGTACCAACCCTAAGCTTTACTTAGATATCCACTTAGATGGAAGCAACAAGTCCCTATTTTATGGGATCCAACCTGCACTCAATAAGGAACTAATGTTCATTATCCTTAGCACTCATTCTACCCTGTTTCATCTCTTTGTTCTTCTCTATATCCTCCTCTTTTCTCAACCCACACAATACTATGTCCTATACTCACCCTACAAAAGCACATTTATCTTAAACCTATGCTCTTCAGCAACATATACTCAACTCTCATCATGTCTTTCTCTCTTGGCCTCCCACAGTAGCAAAGCCACACTCTCGGCTTTTCTCTTCTTCAGTAGCATGTACTCAACTTTTAGCCCCTCTTCCACAAGCTCACTTGGCCTCTCACAGTAGTACAATCACATTCTCAGCTTCTCTCTATAGCACCACCACCCTTGGCCTTTCTCCTTTGTAGCTCACCCACAAAGCTCTCCACACTACTAGGTCAACTATGTTACAATCCCACTTTGTACAAATGCAATCCACAATTTAGTTCCTCTATTGCATAAAGAATGGTGTAGCCTCTATCGTCCTCCATATTGCTTGAAATTTTTCACCATCATGGCTACCCATGTTGATGTTACATCAAGTTGTCTAACCTCTACAACCATATTAAATAATGGGGATGGGTTATGTTCACTCAACAATTGGAACTGCATTAAATCACAGAATCGGCACATGTGTGACTCTCGATACTGAGAATTAAATATCGGTCAAATGTGAATACAGAGGTTATCCATGTTTAAAATAACAATAAGAAATGTTAAAAATACTAGCAAGAAAAAAATCCTAATTTAATTTTTCCTTGAATTAAATTGGGAATAAAATTGTAACTCCACATCTAATGACAACTTGTAATAGTTAACTAAGTTAATTTAACCTAGTTAGCTCAGTTAATTCAAGTTGAGGGTATAACTAGAGTCATGTGGAGTGTCTCCTAAAATTATGAGCATTATTTGAGTTTATTTTGAGTTGTAATTATTTAATTCAGTTTAACTAAGTTAAAGTTAGTTAAACTAGTTCCAATTGATGGAAGAATTAGTGGGAGGTCTAGCAGTCGAGTGTTTCCTAAAGTGTAGTGTGGTGTTTGCTACAGTGATCAACCATTACATTGAATATTCACTCATAATTAACTCATGCATGTCATATCGAATATAGACCTAGTTGAGTTTGGAGTTCAGTGATAGTGTACTATCAGTTGTAAAGTCATCTAAATAAATAGATGGTTCATGCAGTTAGAAGAAATCCTAAAATAAATCATTCCTTAATTAGAAAACTCATTAATTTTAACCATTGGAATTGAATTTAAAATGAGGAGTGAAGGCACAAATTTAATTGTTGTTTTGGTGAGCACTAGTTGGTGAGACCAATTAATAGGAAGCACAATTTTTTGCATGGACCTTGTGAGAGAAAGGTATGCCAAGAGAATATTACCCACATGTTGTTAGTGAGATAGATAGATATAGTGTAGAGTTTTCTTGGGCTTGAGAAAAAACATTGTAATCTTCTCGTATTTTCTTACTAATGTAATATACAGATAGCATGGGTTTTTAGTTGTGGCTTTCCCTAGAAAATCATTGTGATGTGTGTGATTGGATTTTTTCTCTTATATGCTTCATGATTTCATCGATCATTTATTTTTTTCAATGATGAATTGAGTAGATTCAAGTCAATTGTTTTAGCATATTACAATCTACAGTTTGACACTACAAGGAATTTCTGCATGGTATCAAAACTAGATTTGTATAAATCTCTACATGGCATAAAAGATATATTTATATAAATTTCTACAAGGTATCGAAGCTTAAATCAAAATAGAAGAGAATAATTTGAATTTTTCCTTGTATATTGATGGAGCTCTAGTTCAAGTCAAATCCAGAAGACCTTATGTATAGACTTCTTAATGGAGCTAGAAGGCTCTTAGTGGGCAGATCAACGAGAAAATGTTTAATGACATAAAAAGGAATAGTGATAATTGATATTGGTGGATTAAGGAGTAGTTAGATTCCTTGCAGTGAGATCGAGACTCATAGGAAGTCTAGTTTCAGAGGGAGCAACCTTATGGAAGTTAGTACTTCAGGATCTGGGAATATTATACTATTATTGTAGTGGTTGTAGAAGCAGCGTAGATGTATCAATAGAGAAGTAGCAACAATAGTATGAGTAGATTAGATTTAACTGATGCATGCAAATCCTTGAGGAGCATGGAAAAGCTTAGAGATTTGGTGGTTGAGAGGAAGCATGAATTATCTCTCAACGTGTAGCCTAAGAAGCAACCTCAGAGGCAACCTCAACAAGTTGTAGAGCAGTCACAATTGGAGAAGCAGAGAGGAGACATGGTGGAACCATCCACTGAAGCAAAGACCTCCAAGAGGGGGGAATTTTGAGCCAAGTGGGCAGAGAGAGAACATGCAGCCATACCTTCAAGTGAGAGGTTGGGTGATGTGAAACAATAGTCCTAAAAGTGCTAACATTAGGCAGGATCCATTGAGTTGTTTTTGTCTCATGGATCATTACCTTGCTACGGGGGCCCATAGTATTTAGTAGTAGGAGGATGAATGTTAGTTAGATATTGAGGAGTGTAGAGCAGTGTTGACAAAAAAACATGAGGCTTAGTAGTTGAATTAGCAGCAGCACAACATTTTCCCAGTAGATAATTGCAAACATAGTTGACTTAGTTATTTTACTTAGATCCTTTTTTGTTGCATACGTTGCAGTAGTAATAAAAACAGTGACAAGAGTTACATGTAGAACATTCCAAAGGTACTGGATTGTTATAGATGTGAATCCATTTCTTGTTGAGAGGGAGTGTTGAAAATAGCAACAAGAAATGCTAAAAATAGCATCAAGAAAAAAATCATAATTTAATTTTCCCTTGAATTAAATTGGGAATAAAATTGTAACTCCACATTTCATGACAACTTGTAACAGTTAACTAAGTTAATTCGGCTTAGTTAGCTCAGTTAATTCAACTTTAGGGCCTAACTAGAGTCATGCAGAGTGTCTCCGACAATTAGGATCACTAGTTGAGTTCATTTTGAGTTGTAATTATTTAATTCAGTGTAACTGAGTTAAAGTCATTTAAATTAGTTCCAACTGATACAAGAATTAGTGGGAGGTCTAGTAGTTGGGTGTAACCTGCAGTAGTGGGGTGAAACTTGTAGTAGAGGGGTGCAACCTGCAGTAGTGGGGTGTTTTATATCGAACAATTGGGTACTGCCCGAAGTGCAGTGTGGTGCTGCCTGCAGTGATCAACAGGTAAACTGAAGATTCACTCATAATTAACTCATGCATTTCGGATCAGAGAGAGACCCAGTTGAGATTGGATTTCAGGGGCAATGTATTATCAATTGTAAAGTCATCTAAATTAAATAGATGGTGCATGTAGTGAGAAGAATGCATAAAATAAATCATTCCTTAATTGGAAAAATCACTAATTTTAACCATTCAAAATTTCTTTAAAAGGAGGAATGAAGGCACACGTTTAATCATTATTTTGGTGAGCACGAGTTGGTGAGACCAAGCAATAAGAAGCACAATTTTTTTCATGGAGCTTGTGAGAGAAATGCGTGCCAAGAGAAGGTTCTGCACAGGTTGGTAGTGAGATAGATGTAGGTAGTGCAAGGTTGTTTGGGCTTGAGAAAAGCATTGTAATCTTCTCATATTTTCTAACTAATGCAATACACAAATAGAAAGGTTTTTAGTTGTGGATTTCCCCAGAAAATCATTGTGTTATGTGTGATTTAGTTCTTTCTCTTATATGCTTCATTATTTCATTAATCATTTATTGTTTCCACTGATGAGTAGAGTAGATTCAAAAAAATTGTTTTACCATATTACAATCTACAAGGAATGTCTATAATCCATGCTTCTTAATTTGATCACAGTGCTCAGCACGTACTCCTAGCATGTCTCTTCTTCTCGTTGTCGCGTCCATTGTATGAAAGTTATGTCTACAACATCCCATAAAATTCCTTAGAGCTTGGATTGTACATTCTCACATGACCCTCCTAGACTATGATCAAAGCTTCTACACCTAGCCATCTTTTCCATTTAATTCTCCATAATGTGTAAAGAAGATGAGATGGCTATCTTTAGTTCAAGACAGGCTCCATAACTCATCCTATGCAACCATGGTCCTTACTACCTTAAGCTCTTAACCAGTTACTGACTCATCCATTCCTTAAACCATATGCCCACGATGTCATTTCTTTTGAAATGACCATACAACCCTTGGTCACCAAAACATGAAAAATCACCTCAAAACCAAGTCTTGAGGGTTACTTTCCCTATTTTCCTCCATTGTACAAGGTGTTGTGACCTTTAGCTAGGCCTCTAGGCACTACACTTCTTTATTGGCCTAATCAGTCTAAATTCCCTTTATAAAAATCTCTACACCATTGGTTTTTTGTTGCATGATTCTCTATGTCGGCGCTCAGCATGTAGTTGAGCCCCACTCATATATATATATATATATATATATATATATATATATATATATATATATATATATAGATATATTTACTGTGTTGGAGCCTGCACGCCTGTAAATTCTTCTAAATGAATTCCATGCACCTTATGGGCTTTCGGGCTCCCAACCTGGCCCACTTGTATGCGCAAATGATAACGATAGCTCCTCTTCCTTTACAAGCTATTATTGGAGGTTCCAATATTATCCAACTTTCCACTTGTCAGAACCTAAAGACCTCCACCTATCGACCTCCTTGTTTCTAGGAATTATCAGTAATGAGTTTCGTTTATTAAGAGTATGCCAACTGTCATCCCCTACCATCCCATCTCCTTGCCATCATGGATCACCTTTTAATAATGTTACAACTTTTCAGGTTTTTAGGTTTTTGGCCTTCAGGGCTTCTGGTAAACCTCTACCTATTTTCAATTGTCTTTTGGGCTTCCATGTTTCTAAGCGTCTAGGCTTCTAGGCATTTATCTTACTACCCTAGCTCAATGCTATGTCATATCTCTTTTAAATAAGTCTATGGGATTTCTGGTTGCTAGACGCTAGACCTTTGACCATGGAGATCTCGATTTTGACTTGTCATAATGTTTGATCCCAAGGACCATTTATGGACTTCCACATATCGTTGGAAATATTTTTCAAATAATTATGCAACTATCCCATAATAAGAGTGTTTAAGCTAAACACATGAGGTAGAAATGCCTCCAAATATTGGGAATCACAACCATCATAGTCATCCTTTTATGGCTTCTCCACTAAACCCACTATATGATGATTCTCTATGAGTGACTATAGAATCCATAGAACTCCCCTTAAGTGCATCCAAGGCCTAATACTCCCAACCAGCATATTCATAGTATTATAACTTGTTCAATAATCCTACTACTATGATGGTTCTCTACTAGGGCTTGCAACAACCATGGAACTCCCCCTGAGATACACACATCATGCACACCAATGCCAACATCTGTTGTGACTAACTTCAATTCTGTTCTGGTTGAAACCAATCCCAACACACTTTTTGACAAAGCCATCTAGGAAATGCCAATTGTCTAATAGTTAAATGTAAGAAGACAAGATGAATATCAAGATTAAGAATAAGTAAAATGGATTAGCCATATGCTCTTCATCATGGTAAGAACCCAAAGAGTTATGAAAATAATTGTTACAAAGAGTCAACTACTTAATGTAATAAGAAAACAAAGGTATATTAATCGATTCTATAGAATGGAACTTTATATAGTGGGGAAACAAGAATAATATAACTATCTATATAACACAAGAAATTTTAAATTTAAGCAACTTTTCAAGCATGTGATCGCAATACTTTATTTAAATGAAAAATACGACTTGTTAAGAATATAAATTGTTATAGATATAAACATATTTATAGTTTTGAATCTTCTATTATATTAAGCCATTAAGTCAATATCTCGTAAACATAGTTCAGAGATAAATAACATCTCAATGAATTTTATGGAAATATGAAATATACAATTTGTGGGGAAAAAACCACAAATAAACCTAGGATGGTTCAACTTCTGAAAAGAAGTTTAAAAGGAATAACAAGGAAATGTAGAGGGTCAAAATACAACCATGGCCATTCTAGGTCAGTACATAATATGCATAACTAAGATGTCAAACCCGCTGAAAGAAATGGGGAGTTAGGGTTAGTGAGCTCTAAGTACATTGAGAGGTGTGAATGAAAAATGAGACTTTCAAAACCTAGACAAAGAAGGAATAAACTTGTATCAAACAGAAGGAGTTGTATTAGAAGACTATATATATATGAAACAAAAACTAAACTTCATGCTTAATCAAGAGGGAAAATTGTTAATATTCTTATTGGAAAATAAATCACCTCAATATGAATCCTTTCCACTTGAAACCTCACCCTAGCATAAATATTTGTAACATGTGGTGAGGGCCAAATGAGTTGTAAATAAATGAAACAAAACAAATATTTTTTTTGAAAAATAGTAGAATTTGGGACAATGAATATCTATAGCCAGAATGCTTGTAAGTCAAGTCATGAGGGAACTAACCTAAGCAATAAAAACCCAAATCACGAAGAGTAGTGGTTAATGGACTGTTAACCCAAATCCACTAAGCAACATCCAAAGGAACACTGGACTTGAGACTCAAGCAAGGTTCTAGTCTCAACTAGAACACTTGTAGATATCATCTGAGAATATAAACCATATCCAAACTTCAACAAGGAGGTAGGATGTTTTTTCTTAAGAAACCCCTTAAAATTTTACCTAAGAAATTAAGGTTAAGGCTGAAATTTAGTCTGTAACCTAATCAACCGCCCAAGGAAATGAATGCAATGAGTATTTTTGAGGAACAATTCCTAATCTTTTCAAGGTATATTTCAAGTGGACTCACTACAAGGCTACACCCTATAAAATACTAGGAGATTGGGATCTTTTTTACTAAAAACTAAAGGAAAATCTTAACCCAAAAAACTATATACTTATATTAACTATAGGGTTCACCTTTTAGGTCCCTATACTACTAGTGTAACCCCTTACTGTTATGAGTGCAAGCCCCTTATTATATCGTTGTGCCCATGTAGTCCCCATATTGTTATTATTGTGCCCCATAGAAGCCCAATATTGTTATTATTGTGCCCTTACATTATTATTGTTATCTGAGCTCTCATTGCATTATGACCACTTAGACTCCTATATATAGAAAGGAGGCCTTGTCATTTGTATCATCCAAGAATTTTTCATTTGTGCAATGTAAAGGAGGTTGCCCCCTTGAAGAGGCTGATTTCTAAAGAGTTGATTTATCTTTTCTATCTTTTTGTGAGATGGTTTCATAACATTTGGTATTGGAGCTTTGGATTCTACGATTTCGCTGATCTAAATAGGTCATCATGGAATTTTCGATATAATGTTTTTTATACGAAGTTTCAGAAGATAAAAAAAACCATTTGAGCCAAAATCATTTTGAACCTCAGGTCCTAATTTCAGATCTTGTCTCGCTATATTTTTCAAAGATATTATATGAGAAAGTTAGGTTTTTCGCAAGCTCCAAAACTCCATCTCAAACAGGTCATCGTGGAATTTTTGCTATAATTTGTTTTCTATGAAGGTTCAGACTCTAAAATTAAAAAATGTTTGAGCCGAAATCTTGGTGAAGCTCGGGCCCAAATTTTAGATCTTGTTTCACTATATTTTCAGAGATACAGTCCAAGACATTTAGGTTTTCTGCAAGCTCCTGAATTACATCCCAATCATGTGAGCTAGGGAAAATCGTCATAACTCTCACTTTGAGAGTCTGATTCAAATTTCATAAAAAGTGACAGAAATTAGACGAAATCTTGTTTGTTGAGTATCAGTTTCAGAACCTAAGATCGAAACAATGACATGTGGCATGTCATACAAGTTCGCTCCACTGAACAAGTCTATAATTAGGTCATCTTAGGAGATTGGGCATAACTCTTTCTTTGGGAATTCAATCGTGATCAGACTTTCATGGTTAGAAAGAAGACTCAAAGGGCTATCACAAACCGAAATTACAAAGTTACAGTCATTTCAAGATCGAAGTCATAAATCAAGAAAAAGCGATATGTGGAAGTTTGATGGCAAGGATCCAGTAAAGTGGATACTACAGATGGAGAAATATTTTGATCTACATGAGGTGAAATTGTTACGAAAGGTATGTATTACATCTTTATATTTACGCTGTAAGGCGTTTCCCTTTGAAAGGAATAGCCCCAGCCGACTCCGTGTCTTATTGTTGATCGTCGATTTATGGTGTTAGACGATTAAACAAAATCTGATCGTTGATCGTAGGAAGCCGAACGATTAATTTGTTGTATTTCTACAAGCCAAGTTTGAGGGTTCAGAAGGGCCAAATTTGTGACGGCTGCGTCCATTAATTGTTGAGACCAAGTCTGCCATTCACTGGAGCCGAATCCGTGATACTCGCAGTGGCCGAATTCGTGGGTTTTTGGAGGCTGAATAGCTGTGCAAATTCACGGATTTTTGGAGGCCGAGCCACTGTGCACATTCATGGGTTTTTGGAGGCCAAATCGCTATACAAATTTGTGAGTTTTAAGGGGTTGAATCAATGTGAAAATTCGTGGGTTTTTGGAGGCTGAATCACTGTACAAATACGTGGGTCTTTGGAGGCCGAATCGCTGTACAAATGCGTAGGTGGAGGCTGAATCACTGTCCAAATTCTTGGGTTTTTGGAGGCTGAATCACTGGACAAATTCGTGGGTCTTTGGAGTCTGAATCATTGTACAAATTCATGGGTTTTAGACGCCGAATCATTGTGAAAATTCATGGGTTTTTTAAGGCCGAATCTTTGGAGAAAATTGAGGTTGAATCGTTGTAAGAAATTGAGGGTTGTGGAGGGCCAAACCACTATGCGCATTGGAGCGAATTTGTTGTGCGTGTTATTGGCCAGGTGAGGTGATTGACCAGGCTTCATTATGTGTTGCTGGAGACAATGATTCCTATGAAAGGGTCACTGAGTTTGGTTATGATGTTGTCATTGCTATGTCAAAGATATTTGGTATTCGAAATGCATCAATGAAGGGCACGCCTGAGGATTCACTGAGGAGCTTTCAGTACCTGTCTGTAGATTCAGGACAGAAGCAGTGATAAGTAATTTGTCCAATTTTATGATTTTTTGGGGAATTAAAAAGGTTTGTTCTAGCTTGGTATATCTATTTGGCCAATTCCGTTGTCATTTGTTCTTGCAGTTTGAGATTAAGCGCATACAAGAGGAATATATTTAAAATTAATCATAGGCTGGCCTTGATAGGGAAAGAAAATTCATAGGTTTCGTGCATCTACATCGAGGAAATTCATAGGTTTCGTGCATCTACATCGAGGATGAGCAGTTAAAAGACGAAGGAAAGCAGCCAAAGAGAGTGCATGATTGACCAAACATTGTCTCAATGGGCCCTATTTTAAATTGTTGCTTGCCATTCATCATTTCTTGGGCATGTAATACGTAGTCAACTCAAACAGCAACAACAAAACCAGCATACAACAAAACCCCAAGCTTCTATCCTGATTAGCTGTTTGGTTTCTCTATTTTACATAAATATGTATCAAGCTCTCATTTATCTCAATTTGGTTCTATCGAATTTAAAATAGAAGTTATTGTATGGTTAAATATCGTTGAAATCACTGCCTGTCCATGCAGAATCGAAAAAAATGTTCTCTGTACTTTCCAGGCAACTGCCAATCTATTGAGTTTAATGTATTTGTACCTGTCTTGCTCAGAATGCTTGCATATGTCCATCTCTGACTTGGCCTTCCAAATCAGATTATTGTGAGATAAAGTCTGAAGTAAGAGGAGACAGAATGGAATAGTGGCTTGTTGTAAAGAGAAATATCTATTTCTTTTTCATTTGTCATTCAGATTACGAGCTGCTGAGGAAACGTGATCTCATTGATCTGTTTTTCAATGCTTGAGTCTACAATCCTATAGAGATCACCTTGCTAGTTCCACTTAATTTCATGGGAGGTGCATCATAAACAGAAATGACCGTGCATCTCTTAGGGAATTTAAACGCAACAAAACATAGCATGTCTGCCTCTCAGGGATACTTCATGCTTTGCCCAAATCATGGGGTGTATGGGGCCTTAAACATCTTTCTATCTTTTCAAAAACCTTTTCGTCAAAAGTGAGTTGGAGACTTCTCTCCACAGAGAGCCTGTGGACATCGGTAGTTTTCAGGAAATACATTTCCCCCTCTAGCTTGATGAATGGATCAGAAAACTGAATAAAATGGTGCCAAACTCTTCAACTATCTGGAAAGTTGTTATAGCTTCATTTAAATTATTGGAGGTGGCCTCACTTGGAAGGTGGGCAATGGGCAGAAAGTTAATATCAGTTTGGAACCATGGGTTGGCTGCCAAGCCAATTTTAGACTGCCTTTGGATCTTGTGGCTTTCCTGAATGAGCACGACAAAGTTTTCCACAATCAGGTTTGTGGATGAGGATTGGACTACTTTCTGGTGGCAAGGTTGGCAGAATGTGGCTCATTTGGGCCTTTAAGGAGAGCATGCCGATATGTGGTAGGATTATATTGTCTCTCTCAGAAGGTTAAATGTCAGAAAAAGAGATAGGGTGGACCCTTTAAAGAGATAGGGTGGACCCTTTGTGTTGGGTTCACTCTCCTTCTCGGGTATGGGGAATGTGCAAATTCGTGGGTTTTTGGAGGCTGAATCACAGTACAAATACGTGGGTCTTTGGAGGCTGAATCGCTATACAAATGCGTAGGTGGAGGCTGAATCACTGTCCAAATTCTTGGGTTTTTGGAGGCTGAATCAGTGGACAAATTCGTGGGTCTTTGGAGTCTGAATCATTGTACAAATTCATGGGTTTTAGACGCCGAATCATTGTGAAAATTCATGGGTTTTTGAAGGCCGAATCTTTGGAGAAAATTGAGGTTGAATCGTTGTAAGAAATTGAGGGTTGTGGAGGGCCAAACCACTATGCGCATTGGAGCGAATTTGTTGTGCGTGTTATTGGCCAGGTGAGGTGATTGACCCGGCTTCATTATGTGTTGCTGGAGACAATGATTCCTATGAAAGGGTCACTGAGTTTGGTTATGATGTTGTCATTGCTATGTCAAAGATATTTGGTATTCGAAATGCATCAATGAAGGGCACGCCTGAGGATTCACTGAGGAGCTTTCAGTACCTGTCTGTAGATTCAGGACAGAAGCAGTGATAAGTAATTTGTCCAATTTTATGATTTTTTGGGGAATTAAAAAGGTTTGTTCTAGCTTGGTATATCTATTTGGCCAATTCCGTTGTCATTTGTTCTTGCAGTTTGAGATTAAGCCCATACAAGAGGAATATATTTAAAATTAATCATAGGTTGGCCTTGATATGGAAAGAAAATTCATAGGTTTCGTGCATCTACATCGAGGAAATTCATAGGTTTCATGCATCTACATCGAGGATGAGCAGTTAAAAGACGAAGGAAAGCAGCCAAAGAGAGTGCATGATTGACCAAACATTGTCTCAATGGGCCCTATTTTAAATTGTTGCTTGCCATTCATCATTTCTTGGGCATGTAATACGTAGTCAACTCAAACAGCAACAACAAAACCAACATACAACAAAACCCCAAGCTTCTATCCTGATTAGCTGTTTGGTTTCTCTATTTTACATAAATATGTATCAAGCTCTCATTTATCTCAATTTGGTTCTATCGAATTTAAAATAGAAGTTATTGTATGGTTGAATATCGTTGAAATCACTGCTTGTCCATGCAGAATCGAAAAAAAAGTTCTCTGTACTTTCCAGGCAACTGCCAATCTGTTGAGTTTAATGTATTTGTACCTGTCTTGCTCAGAATGCTTGCATATGTCCATCTCTGACTTGGCCTTCCAAATCAGATTACTGTGAGATAAAGTCTGAAGTAAGAGGAGACAGAATGGAATAGTGGCTTGTTGTAAAGAGAAATATCTATTTCTTTTTCATTTGTCATTCAGATTACGAGCTGCTGAGGAAACGTGATCTCATTGATCTGTTTTTCAATGCTTGAGTCTACAATCCTATAGAGATCACCTTGCTAGTTCCACTTAATTTCATGGGAGGTGTATCATAAACAGAAATGACCGTGCATCTCTTAGGGAATTTAAACGCAACAAAACATAGCATGTCTGCCTCTCAGGGATACTTCATGCTTTGCCCAAATCATGGGGTGTATGGGGCCTTAAACATCTTTCTATCTTTTCAAAATCCTTTTCGTCAAAAGTGAGTTGGATACTTCTCTCCACAGAGAGCCTGTGGACATTGGTAGTTTTCAGGAAATACATTTCCCCCTCTAGCTTGATGAATGGATCAGAAAACTAAATAAAATGGTGCCAAACTCTTCAATTATCTGGAAAGTTGTTATAGCTTCATTTAAATTATTGGAGGTGGCCTCACTTGGAAGGTGGGCAATGGGCAGAAAGTTAATATCAGTTTGGAACCATGGGTTGGCTGCCAAGCCAATTTTAGATTTCCTTTGGATCTTGTGGCTTTCCTGAATGAGCACGACAAAGTTTTCCACAATCAGGTTTGTGGATGAGGATTGGACTACTTTCTGGTGGCAAGGTTGGCAGAATGTGGCTCATTTGGGCCTTTAAGGAGAGCATGCCGATATGTGGTAGGATTATAATGTCTCTCTCAGAAGGTTAAATGTCAGAAAAAGAGATAGGGTGGACCCTTTAAAGAGATATGGTGGACCCTTTGTGTTGGGTTCACTCTCCTTCTCGGGTATATACCCCAAAATTAGGATACAGTCACCAGATAGTAGAAGTCAAGACTTTCTCTATGGTGTTTATTAAAAAGCAAAGTGACAACTTGGGACAAATTACAAAAAATATAAAAAGAAGGTCCCAACATGTGTAATTTATGTAAAAACGTTGAAGAGTCTATCTCACACTTGTTTCTGGAGAGGAAACAATAGCTTGATTGAGGCTTGGAAGTCGCGGTGGGATTCGTTAAACAACGAGACCCTCAGAAACATCTCTCCCCTCATTTGTTGGGGGCTAGCTTGCCAAGAACAAAGCAACTTTTAGGGACTCCTCATCCGCACCCAATCTTATTGAGCTGAAGTGTGTGCAATTTATGCTCTCCTTCCATCAAAAGACTTTATTCACGTGCCTCGCAATATCATTGAAGAAGAGATCAATCAACACATTCCTTGGTGTTATTTTGACGGTGCTTCAAAGTGAGGACAGTAGTTGTGGTGGTGGTCTCGTTCTTTTCATAAATGAACATCATTTCATGAAGTCAAAAATTGGTCTAGGCACAGGATCTAATAATTTTTCTGAACTTCTATCTTTAAAGATTCTACTCTGCTAGGCTCTAGAATATGATTGTTTCTCTCTTCTAGTCTTTGGGGATTCTTTAACTGTGATTAATTGGTTTAATGAAGTTCAAAGATGTCACAACCACGCACCTTCCCATTCTAGAAGAAATTCTTCAGATTAAACAAGCTTTTAATAATATATTCTACTGTCATATCTATAGGGAAAGGAACCATGAAGCAAATTTTCTATCCAAAGAAGGTGCTAGAAAGGCTATGAGCATTGGCAGGTCACAGAACATATGAATGGGACAGTCCAAATTTTCCAGCACCACTCTTTTATAGATATGTGATGCTTTGTGTTTCTCCTCTGTGTCAAGCTACAACTTATATTTCTCTACCCTTATTTTAACAGTTTGTAAGATATTTGATTTTTTGATGTAAATATTTCGGTTACAAAGGTCAGTTATTGATTTTTATTTACTGCTAGATAGGACTTATTATGAACAGATCAGTATATATCAGTTCTGCTCCCACGTTGTGTGGACATAACAATTTTGATGCTTGGGTTCTGTTAAATCTGTCAAGTACCCTTCAGGAAAGCTTTATGCCATAAACCTGTCACCTGGTGGCCATGAAGCAAACCAATGTAAACACTGGCTTCTCCAGAGATATCAAAATCATCGATTCTTGCCCTACTGATGATCAGGTGAGTATATATACCCTTCAACTCTTTTGGGTAATGGTTTCTGTGGGATTTTTAAGAGTGTGTTCTTAGAACAAAATCTTTGTTTCTTGAAATAGGAAGATGTAGAGTCTGATGAAGAAGATGAATTAGTCACATTCTCTCGTCCTGTTAAAGTTGAAGTGATTAACCAGAGAAGGGAGTCTGATAAGATTGTCAAGATGGTTCCTTCTGTCACTGTAGACCTTGAGAAATTGACTTCTCAATGCCTCCTGGAGGATGAGTGCAATTTGGTTCTAAAGCTTCCCAGGGCTGCAGCTGCCCAATCGGATCGCATCAATTCCCTCAGCAAAAAAGGTGTGCATTCATAGATTATGAAACTTTATGATTCAGAAAGCTTGAATTCATTTTTTGTTTTAATTATTTGGGCTAAGTAACATAAAAAACTTTGGAGTTACAGACTCTGGAGTTGCTGCTAGAGAAACTTACTAGCATAGTAGCAAGGACTTTATAAACAATGTGGTAAGGCATAAAATGCAGAGCAGAGGCTCTGAGTTGGTGTGGAAGGTCTGTCCCTGTCAATCATATGTCATAGGCCGAGTGGACAGCCCCTCCATATATGGTCCTTTTCTTACCCAACTTTGCAAGATGGCAGAGGATGATCCCCTCTTTGTAGGTAAGGAGGATTGAATACTATCCATGATTCCTGCAATATGTTGGCATATGACCAGATATCCAATTGTTACTGAATTTCGCTGGTGTTAATTGCAGATCATCTTTACAGCATAGCAGAGAAAGGTTTTAGTACAGAAGGTGATTCTGTTGAGTACTTGTTTAACAACGGAAGGCGACTTACTAGAGTCTTGCCATTGCCAAGTGAAGGAGGTAGGGTATTTGTATATCTAGCCATAACAAAATCTGTACAGGAGAGAAGGGATATCCCACTGTCCAAAGGCGGTGCATTGCATCTGGCCGAACTAATGTCAGTGGGTCATTCTGGCTATTCCTACTGAGCAATTCCTTTACGAGTATATGGCTAAGGTACTAATTATTTTGCTTTTGGAACATATTAGACACTCTGTAAATTTCAAGTGAACGTAAACGCTTTTTATAAGACTTCTGGAAAGCATGGAAACCAAAGAGAAAGTAGTAAAGGTTAAGTTATGATATGGTTTTGAGTGGATAACTTCCAATAAATAATACAGATGACTAGTGATTTTCTCTCCACGAGTTATGTCCTGTCCATACAAAGTATGTGGGGTTAGATTAGTATACATTCAGATTACTAGTTTTCTCCTGTTCCCTGTTTGAATGGTTTGCTCCGAATTAGTTTAATTATGCTGTAGGGGTTGCTGGAAAGGTGGTTTATATTTTTGTTTGAATGTTTTGTTCTGAATTACTTTTTTATTTTTGTTTGGATGCTTTGTTCTGAATTAGTTTAATTATGTTCAGGAATTTTGATTTTTAAATAAATGAGTGGACACAGTTTGATTTTAAAAGAATATTTTTCTTTTAATAGATTTTTAGAAGAAAAATGCTGACTTTTATATATATAATTAAAAGTTTATTAGTGAGAACATATCAGAAAAGACTGATTGGCCAAACAGAGAATAAGATGTGCACCAATACATACAACTGAGAGAAGATAGACATATCAATATAAAAACATGCATGCTTGTATGTCTGAATATAACATCTGGTTTAGTCAATCCTTAAAACACAAATCCAAAAATGCAAAAACAGAGCAAAAAACTGTGGCATCTGTCAGCCCATCAGAATGCTGGCTAAAGATCAGAAAACTAGTAAAACAGGATCCATTTTTATGGCAAGTTGATCTCGCCTTCCTCTCTAATGAGATGATCTATTATTAGTTTGTAATACATGATACCATATTGTCCTTGTAGACCCCCATTAGACAGTCTGTCCGCATCCTTGTTGTCCTCTCTGTATACATGTGCCATGGGGTAGGAAGAGAGAGAGGCCAGCACATGTTTAATCCTGTTAATCCATCCAGTTAATAGAGGTGGGTGGAATGCAGAGTGTCCCTGTATTTCTGCTATGGAGGTTTTGGAATCTCCATAAACTTAATAGAGGTGGGTCAAATGCAGAGTGTCCCTGTATTTTTGCTATGGAAGTTTTGAATCTAAATGTTGACGATATGCATATGTTTCTATTTGGCAAACAAAACAACCCCAAAATGCCATGATTTCACCTCTTATATTAGTGCCAAAACCTCCATTTAAATATTTAAATGATGTCAGAGCTTGCGCTATTTTTTTTGTTAAATAAAATATTTGTTTTGTTTTTTGACTAGATGTTGGACTTTCAGATCCACTCAACGAACCGCATACTACATCTATCATTGACAACCTCCTATTGATTTAACCCTATACATACATACAATTGCAGTTGCCCTTCATTGCCACTGTAATTTGGAGTCTGGTTCTTTATTATTCAAAGAAAACGCTCTACCTGTAAACTCCTTCAATGCACTGTCATTCACATGGCAGAACATATTCTCCCATTCATGGGGTTTGATGGCCCTGTTGCCAAGGCCTGGAGCTCGATCTTGGGACACAAGATTCCTAGACTCTTTCCAATCCACAACATACGCAGACACCCTCCTCCGAAACTTAGCCTTGAATTCACTCCAAGCCTGGTACTTGTAGTGATTGATCACTGTCCTCTGGGCCTTCACATACACTGTTCTGTATGCCTTCTTCAACTGAAAGCGGTGTATTACATTGAGCAACTTAGGAGAGGCAGCTTCCAAAAGAAGTATGGATTTGTAGCGCTTCAGCTTCCTTTCCCTGCAAGTGTACCCTTGAGTAACCCCTCTCTGCGGGTGCTCCCGGAGGCCCGAGGGTCCAAAATTTCTGCATCTCAAAGAAATTTGCCCTGTCAATGCAGCCCCTGGTTTACTAAGATTTATTACTAATCGCCTCAGAGCTGCTTTTGATGCAGTATTCTTTAATGGGTACCCAATATTGGCATTGGCCTTGAGTTGCTTTAGCCATGAAGGAGAAAATACAAACTCGTCAACGTCAGTGTACATCATCCATTGACACTTCTGTTTGGCCATGAGAGCACAGTGTGAGAATCCAGATTCCTGTGTCTTGGCCCATGGCCATGGATGCCTGCTTACCTTGTAATTTTCTGACAGTAACCCTTCAACAGTTTCTGCCAGATCGTCTTCAATGTTGTTATCGTACAGAAAGAAGTGTTCCACACCTAGATGAGAATGGTAGATAACCCATTCTCTTATGTATTTTGCAATGTTGAACACAATGGTGCAGGCACATAGTAGTCTCATTTTCTGTGCATTATCTTGAGTACTACTTTTGCTTGAATGATGAGATGGCGGGATTTCATTATAAGCGACGGAAGGAATGGATTTCCCATGGATTCGGAGAATGATTTCGGAGGCAATGAGCTGATAACGAACTGATTCATTGGGATGCTCGCATCTAAAGACTTCTTGTCCAGAGTGTGACCATAGTTTCAATGGTATTGTTGAATATGCAGCGTAGATATTTGGTTTCAATGTTCAGTCCTTGTCTATTGTTAATCCCTTTGGCAAATACAACAATATCCCTCTCTGTGGCCAAGCTCTCATATACCATATAATCCCATTTGATGGGTCTGGAATGATCAAAGTAACCCAATTTTGCTGTGATGATCTCTGGTAAATCTGAGCTATAATTAGCTGTGTCCACTAGGGCAACTGATGTTGCAGACCAGTGGGTTGCAGGGGGAGGAGCCTGGCATCTAACTGCAGCTCGTGGTTGGGTAGAATATCCAAATTGTAAATACTCGATGGCATTCACTGGTGTATGGATTTGTTGCGAGAATGAACAGCTGGGGGATGATTTGTGGGATATCAGATTGGAGTTTGCAGAAGACAGGGGTACTAAGAAGAGGACTTCCTTAGGAAGAAATACAATGTCTTGGATGAAGGAACTCCTGTTGGTTTGATTGGTTAGCAACAGGGGAAAGCTCTTTGTGAATTTTGCAGCCTGTGGTTTATATAGATTGGGTTCTTTCTCCATTAAGCTTTCTTGCAGGCTTCCATATTGAAAAAAAGAAACATTTCTTGACCATGTCTTGGTATTAACCCAGTATGATTTAACTGCAGAGCCAAGAACAAAGTATCTATTAGCTACAAAATCCATTCTGCTATTCAACATTTTACAGACATCTATGCATCAAGAATTAATGCCCAGAAAAATGGGGCTCTGCAACAACCTTGTAAAAATGAGGGTAATAAGTTGTTTCTGGCTGTCTACATCAACATATGCAGCTAAACAAAGCCACCGAAATTCATATTTTACTTGTTCAAGATTATACTGTATAGATCAACATTCAACAAGATAGTAAATATATATACCTTGGAAGATGCGATCTTGGTCATGTACTCACTTTCTGTCTTTTTCTATGGAATAGATGTATGCTTAATAATCAACACTATCAAACCGTCTTAGTGATGTCTGTCATGAATTTACATGTATTCTTAGTCGTAGAATAGGCCTTAAGCCAAGGGCAGACCCTGCGTCCAATTTTGTGCTTTTCATTCTTTGTTGGACAAGCCTTTGTTTTTATACCTGCTTGATTTCTATCAAGTGAAAATAGGAACCTCACAATCAGTATATAAAAGGATGTAATGTCAAATATCTTAATAAAATTGAAGGAATCGTTGCCCATGATATCTGGAATTTATTAAGAAATTTGCTTTTGCTGAGCTAAAGGATCGACGACTGTTCCAATCCTGCAATCATATCTGTTAACCTCAAAATCTCCTTATAAGATGTATTCGAAATTCTCTGTCATCATGGCCCTCCACCCAAGACAACCTATTGATGTCTAGATTGAAGGTTTTCCATGAATTTATGTGGGTCCCTTTAAAGTTAGAATGCCAGGTAATTAAATAAATGTAGAGAAGGAGACGATGTGTCCACGTTGTTCTTACATTGCAAATAATTTCTTGGAAGTTTGGACATATATTAAATAAATGCCCGATAACTGCTTTTGGTCAGTTACAATCAGATGCATATCAAAGTTTCTTTGAGATAATGCATATTAAAGTTTCTTTGAGATATTTATAGTTTTATCTTAGAGTGTGGGTATGCTTGATTGCTAGCTATCTAGGTGGTGAGTTGAATATCTGTGATTAGAGTTTTATTTAACCCAAATGGATTATTTTGATGATTGGGCATTATGTGTCATCTCCAGACATGTGGTTCTCCTTTCAGAAACTGCCAAATTGCTTCCCAAGAACCGACTTCTCAATGAAGTAAGCACCGCATTTTTGTTCTCAAATGCTATTTTCAGTGCAAATGCATATGTTCTGCCAACTTCCCTATGTGGTAATGAGCACCTAGTTTGTTTTCAAATGCCATTTTTAATGCAAATGCATCTGTTTTGCCAACTTCCCAACGTGTAATCAGCACCTAATTTCTTTTCAAATGCCATTTTTAATGCGACAGAGAACAAACTTACTCCAAACACTTAAGCGATAAAAGCAAAACAAGATTTCAAGTATTCAAACCATGTTAATGATGCCTGTCATGAATTAACATGTATTCTTAGTCGTGGAATAGGCCTTAAGCCAGGGGCAGACCTTGCATCCAATTTTGATCTTTTCATTCTTTGTTGGACAAGCCTTTGGTTTTAGGCCTGCGTGATTTTTGTCAAGTGAAAATAAGAACCTCACAGTCAGTATATAAAAGGATGTAATGTCAAATATCTTAATAAAATTGAAGGAATCATTGCCCATGATATCTAGAATTTATTAAGAAATTTGCTTTTGCCGAGCTGAAGGATCGACGACCGTTCCAATCCCACAATCATATTTGTTAACTTCAAAATCTCCTTATAAGATGTATTTGAAATTCTTTGTCATGATGGCCCTCTACCCAAGACAACCTATTGATGTCTAGATTGAAGGTTTTCCATGAATTTTTGTAGGTCCCTTTAAAGTTAGAATGCCAGGTAATTAAATAAATGCAGAGAAGGAGACGATGTGTCCATGTTGTTCTTACATTGCAAATCATTTCCTAGAAGTTTGGACATATATTAAATAAATGCCTGATCACTGCTTTTGGTCAGTTACAATCAGATGCATATTAAAGTTTCTTTGAGATATTTATAGTTTTATCTTTGAGTGTGGGTATGCTTGATTGCTGGTTGTCTAGATGGTGAGTTGAATATCTGTAATTGGGGTTTTATTTCACCCAAATGGATTATTTTGATGATTGGGCGTTATGTGTCATCTCCTGACATGTGGTTCTCCCTCCGGACACTGCCAAATTGCTTCCCAAGAACTGACTTCTCAATGAGGTAAGCACCACATTTTTTTTCTCAAATGCTATTTTTAATGCAAATGCATCTATTTTGCCAACTTCCCAATGTGGTAATCAACACCTAATTTGTTTTCAAATGCCATTTTTAATGCGCTAATTTGTTTGTTTGTTTTATTTTTTATTTTTATTATTATAAACATATTAATAATTTTAACCAAATTGATATTCTTTTTGGTCCATAACAAATGGCGAGCCATTGGAGTTCAACAGTCTCATGGATGGGTGCACTATGCCATTCATCATCTTGAGCCACACATCATGTTATTCGTAAGACCTTTGAATTACCAGCAAAACCAGCAGCAACAGGCTGGGGCTCAATCTCAACCTATGGGTCTGAAAGCCCATTGAGTTCTATTGTGGGCAAAGCGGGGGCTCACTCTCAACCTATGGATCTGAAATCCCAATGAGTTTTATTGTGGGTAAAGCGGATTGGCCTGCCTGATGTGCTCAATTTTGAATGATTGATTGGATTTTATTAAATAAATAATTGAGAGAAACGAAGAATAATAATTTGTATAATTTTGATTAAGGATTTATTTTATTTTAGGCAATTTATTGACTAGGTTTAGTTTGAATGATTGAATTATTATAATATTTATTATTTTGAATCAAAATACAATTCTTTCAATTTAACATTTCTATCGGCCTCTCTTTGCACCTTTTGGGGCAATTGCTAGTTATATTAAGTTACTTGAAAAATCATTCTCCTACAACGTATTTTAGGTATCAGAGGAGGGAAACAGTTATTTCCATTGATTGAGGAATCATTTAGGCAATTTCAGTCTTGTAGAAAAGATTCGTGTTGATTCAGCTTGGGCTCGAAACTTTTTCGTTGTCATCTAATTAATGGATGCATTAGATTGACCATAACAAAATATCCATTTTCAAAGTACACATAACTAACTATTGCAATTGTAACTCATTATCATCCACCCTTGCTTTCAACAATGTCCATTCACATGTCGCTATTCTTCTCCACTCTATGCCTTACGGCATTTCCTTTGCAACATAAGATGTAAATGCTAGTTAGAAACAAATGATTTTTTTATGGTATGAAGGGCTTTTTTCTCAGAAACCACTTGTCACATGGTAAATTTTCATGGAAGAAATGATAGCACATTATGAGGATACAAAGAGGAACACCTTCTTTAGCCAATTGATAAATCTAAAACAAAAGGGTTCAATCGTAGAGCACATTGAGGGCTTTCAAAAATTGAATATGAGGGTAAATGAAATTCGAGAGAAGCAAAGGATTGATGTCTTCATAGGGATTTTAAAGGATAACAATCAACACGAGGTTCATCTTTGGGAACTTGATTCGTTGGAGAAGGTATTCAGGTTGGCAAGACAAATTGAAAGAAAAATTATGGCAACAAGAAATTTTACGACTTACAATTAGAAATATGGAAGTGTTGTTTCTCCTAGCCTTCCACAACCTAGAAGTTTGACACCACAACAATTGGAAGAAGAAGGATAAAACAACCTTTGATACATTTGTGATAGAAAATACACTAAAGGTCATAAGTGTGCTAAGAAGAAATTATTTTGCATTGATTATGAATAGGAGGAAGAAAAGGATCAAGAAACATCAAAAGAAGAGGATTTAGACTAGGAACCAACCGCAGAGAAAGAAGAAATGAATCTAACCATATCTTGTAATGCATTGGCAAGAATTACCACTCCTCAAACTCTCAAGATAGAAGGGCATATCAAGAAGAAAAAGGTAATAGTGTTGATTGATTCAGGTAGTACCTATTAGCTTTGTTCGCGTTTGGCCCAAAAATGGATCCAAAACACTCCCAAAGTCTCCAAAGTTTGCTTAAAATCATGCAAATGGATCCAAACATGCTCCAAAGCACTCCTTAAGTCTTCAAAAGTGCTTAAGATCATCCAAAGATCGAAACAAGAAAAGGAGGACAACCCTTGGAAGGGTGGAAATACATTATCGGGAGGTATAAAACCAAAGAAAACAATGAAAATCAAGTATCACAGGCTTAAGCATAGGAATGAACAGAAGCCATCAAATCTAGCCAATTAATGGTCCAAATCTGATCAGCAGGAGGCAATGGGTGCAAGACACTGCCGATCAGTGATCGTCAATGATCGAATCGGCAGGTCGCAATCGGCAGAGGCGAGTCGGCGGTATTCTGCGTGGGCCCAAGGGAACTTGCGATGGTGATCAACGATCACTATCGGGGATTACCACAAGCACTAACCATGGACCTCTGGCTCAGGCGATATGCGATTACGATTGATCGCATCGGCGATCACCATGGAGCAGGGCCTTTGCATATATGTGCGCGATGCGATGAGACCCAGACCCAATGGGTTTCAGAAGAAAAATATATATATTTTCAAGTCCGCAAAAGCCCCTTTTTTAATGTATTTTTGTGTTTTATTTGTTTAAACGAAATACAAAGGAACCTTAGGGCAGTGCGATAGCAAAGAAACCTAGACTCGATGGGTTTTCAGAATGAAATCACATATTATTTCACGTCCAAAGGGAGCCATTTTCAATGTATTTTTGTGTTTTCGTTGTTTAACAAAATACGAAGGGAACCATATGACAGGCCGAGTGCAACAGGTGATAGCAACCCAAGGGTAGACCCCATAGATAAAGAAAGCCATGTTTGAGGACTTTTGAAGTCCGAAAGAAGCAGAATGGGCATGATTTCTCAGTATTACAGTGTTTTCTATATACAACAGAAAACAATCATTATTAAACATTTTCAAGAGATCACATAGGCCCGAATAGTCATTCCATCACCTAAAAATGCCGAGAGATAGAGACAGAAGGCTGGAAGTGGAAAGACAACAACACAGCATGATGCAGCCTGGAATAGAATCGATCATGGAGAGCACAGCCCAGCACAGCTCATCAAAACCAACATTATGGGGCATCTCTGGTACGAGAGAGCTCCTAGATAGTGCAAAAAACTATCAAAAATATCTAAATGTGGTTATTCTTATGTTAGAAGAAGAAACCTCCAAACCATGCTTTCCTATTGAGGGAATCAATCAGTTAACAAGACAGATCAGACATATTAAGACTTTGAGCCTCTTAGAGCTTAGGAGTATTGTAAATAGGCTATAAATAGTTGAAAGTAAGATGTAATATAGGTTCAACTTCTGGAGATTGTTCCTCCTCTGTTCCTTTAAGCTTCTCATCTTCATTCTAGCCATATAAGCTTCTTTTACTGTTATATGTTCAATATTCCATTTTTTTCTTTTGTTCTAAGCTTGCACTTGAACAGTTTGTTCATGTTTTCTTCTGTGTCTAAGGCCAGATAAATGCCATCTTATCTCTGCTTTGATAAATTAGATTTGCAAGGTTCTTTTACTACCTGTAGCTAGCCATCCATATGTGGTCATATATGCATTTGGCGGTACAGTCAGTATTCTCTTTTGTTGCCTATAGCTAGCAATTCATTTATGTTTATGTATGCAATCTGCTGGTATAGTCAGTATTCTCCATATATCCATGAATCTATAAATTATTGAGCATTAGTGGTCTAAAGCCTTGTATTGGTGATAGTGTTCATGCATGTCTTGAGTGAGAATAGAGCTGAAATGGTTATCTGACTTGATCCAAACCATCATCCATTCCAATAGTTCTGAGAACAATATTGAAGATTATATGTTACCAGGCATCTCTGAGCTGCAATCTAGGAGAGTTTCCTGGAGTGATAACATAATTGGCACTGCTGCCGGGGACGGGAAATTTGAAGCTCAACTTCCTTGGAAAATGACATAGATCCAGCATTGATGATAGACAAAGTCTGGGCACTTTTTGGTTGTAATCATCTATTTGGCGACTCTACTGGAAGTCGAACCTCTTGGCGACTCCACTTCATAGTTCTGGCTCAGTTTGTGAGGCATACTTGGAGAAATCCTTAGAAGCTACAAGCTGACCTGGTACCTAACCCTGAAAAAATCATCATAGATAGAAAGGTATTGTAGAAAGGAGCATCAGGTTCAAGTAAACCTAAACAATATCCTATATCTCTTCAAGAATGGCCGGTAATAAAACAAATACATGTTGAGAGTATAGCATCTAATACTAGCAGCGAATAAAAACTTTGAGAGATTCATAGAGCTCCTTATTCTTTAGGTTCTCCTTTTGCTTAAAGCCCAAAGGAAACCTCACCTCCTATCCATCATACTCCTTTAGTCTTATCAATCACTCCTCAGCCCTCTATCATTCAGACTGCCAGTACTCTTTTAGCCACCACAGCTATGGCAGGTCCACAAGCACCTACCAAAATGGAAAAAATCATAGCTGCTAGGTATGGACCTATAATACTGCCCAATCCTTTGAATGCTATGCCTACTAGAGAGTAGAAAAAGTATATGCCTAAGTTCACTGGGACTGAAGGTGTTTCAGCTGAAGAACATCTTGAGTCATTCTATAGCTATGCTGATAACCTGGACATTAGTGAAGATGATGTCTGGATGAGAGTCTTTGTCCAAAGCCTAGATGGAGAGGCTAGAAAATGGTTCAGGGAACTGACCCCAAGATCTATAGCAGATATTGAGGCCTTATATGATGCATTCCTAAAGCATTTGGGGGATAAGAAGGATCTCCTTTACTACCACACTCAGTTTGGGAACTTAAAGAGGGAAAATGGTGAGTTGTTGTCTGATTTTAATAAGAGATTTAACCACATGTACAACAAGATACCAGTTGAAGTGAAACCCACCACTACCTCTGCTAAACTCATCTATGCCAATTACTTTGATTCTGACTTATGTTTATTGTTGAGTGAGAGGTGATGTGCTTCTTTGGCTGATATGCAAGATGCAGCCCTAGAAGTATAATCAAACATCATGGCTGCAGAAAAGCTCAAAGGTAATGTTGATAGAAGGAAACAGAGGGGTGAGCCTTCATCATCTTTAGATCCCAAGATTGATAAAATGGCCAAGATGATAGATTCATTAGCCTCTGAAGTTTCCAAATTAAAGTTTGAGCAGCATTCTAGGAAAGGAAGGGTTCCTAATACCTTTTCTCCTCCAAATCCAAATACTATAGGATCAAGAAAGAATTTTTTGGGAAGGTCTCAAATAATATGTGCAAATATTTTTGGCAAAATGTGTGGTATACCAACAAAATAAAGGAGATACTATCAAGACCCCATGGTTCCTTCAACCTTTAGCCATACCAAGCCAACATTAGGAAGAAGTTTCAATTGATTTTATCATAGGTTTACCCCAATCATAAGGAAACAGTGTCATTATGATAGTGGTATATTCATTGAAAAAGTATGCCCGCTATTTCTCTCTTTCTCATCCTCTTAAATAAAGTATTTTCATAGAAGAATTTATGGAAACAATCCAAAATCCAGATGGAATACTAAATATTATTGTGAGTGATAAAGATCCAATTTTCACTAGAAATTTTTGGACTGAATTATTTTCTTGTTCGGGAACTCAATTGGCTCACAACTCATAGTACTATCCTCAATATGATGGGAAAACTAAGACTGTGAATAAATTTTAGAAGGATATATACATTTCTTTGCATCTAATTAACATACCAAATGGATCAAATGGTTTCTGTTGGAAGAATGGTGGTACAACACATCCTTCAATGCTTCGTAAAAAATGTCACCATTTATGGAACTTTATGGATATAATCCTCCATCCATAACATCACCCTTGAAAGGGACTATAAAGTCCCAAGCAATAGAGGACCACATCCAACATTAAAAAGAGGTTCTTAAATTATTGAAGGACAACTTGGTTATGGCACAAAATAAGATGAAACAACAAGCATATCAACATCACAAAGAAAGGGAATTTGAAGTGGGGGATTGTGTATTTGTGAGACTATTTTAAATATATTTTCCCTCTACAAAAAATATAATAAACTACTCACAACGGTTAGATATTGATTTGGTCAATATTATTTTTTTATTCTCCATTTTCAATATTAACTCAATATCGTGTTATAAATAAGAGGGTTTTCCATTCATTCTTCACCATGATCATTATCATTGTCACCATTATTGTCTCTTTTCTTTTGAGCTCCCATTTGACTTCTTCACACTGTTTTGAGTTTTTCACACATTAAGAGAGAATATCGATTATTGAAGCATCAAGGACATCAAAGGACAAACCCCACGGAGGGGGATTTGTAGACACTTTCTTAGGTCTCCTTCACTAGGTGTTTTCAATAAATAATTTATTTAATTTGAGTCCTTCCATTTGGGTTATTGCATTGGATATATTTACTGTTGTTTGTTATTCTGGATCGTATATGTTTTTGTTGCAAATTTTTCATTTTTTATTGTAGATCTAAATTATAAGTAGCCATCAAATTGTTGTTAGGGTCACTTGTCACCTAGTGAATTAAGTGAAGTGTTTTTGGAACAACTTCCAAAAAAATTCACACTAACAAATGGTAACTCCACTAGGTTTTTAGTTACATTTTTTGTCAACAAATGGTGACTCCAGTAGTGTAATAACAAGTTCCTTGGGTGACTAAAGTTTCCATAAATTTCAGGGTTTTTTACAACCATTTTTAGCCTCTCAATTTATATTTATAATATTATTTCATTTTTTGTCAAATTTTCGAATTTTGGTGGTTTTCTGGTTCTTTTCACAAGATATAGGTACCAGTCAAGCAGGAGATAGAAAAATCTATGCATGATTTGTCGACCGAGAATCCTGAGGGAAAAACACAATTTTCATCCCCTGATCTGCATTCCAGATAGCACTATTTGGCACAAAAACTATGCTTTCCACTGTTCCAAGTCGGTACCTGTGTTTTGGTATTTTTCTGAATTTTTTTCAAAAAAATTCCATATTTCTTGATATTGTTGTCTGCAGTCTAAGACGGGTACTACACCTCTATTTTCAGTCTCCCCTAGGTCTATATACACTTAATTTGTCTCTTTTAGGAAGGAAAAATCCCCTTATGGTTTAGAGTACACTTCCACATTTTAGAGATTGTCTGAGTTAGGAGTCTATGGTTTCAACATTTTCAACCACTAATTTTAAGATTCTAATCCATTAACTTTGAATACTTTTGAATAGTCTTATTTTACTTTTTCTCCCTTTAGATTTTGGTTTATCCTTTTCCCCCTTAAGTTCCCCTTGATCATCCTAGGTTTTAGAGCTTCACTCCTATCCTTTATAGTATTTTTCACCTCTGATTTTTATTGTTTGTCTACCCTATTTACAACAGATTAGTGCCTCTAGATGTTAATCCCTTGAAATTAGATATTTTAGGACTTTTTATGAGTCTTTGAGTAGCTTTTTTTTCCCTCTCTTGCTTTACTACTTGATAGATTTTGTGGGTGGGGTTTTGTGTGCTTTATTTTAGCAGCACATGGCATCATAAAACTTTCTCAATTAACTCATCCACTTGACACATTATTTTCACACACTTACACCCTAAATGAACGTGAGATTGGTTAACACTGTCAAGCCAAGACTTGAAACATTACACCTTAATAACTCAACACACATATTGAGCTCACTTGGGCACCAGGGCCAAACAAGCTTTGTAGTGTAGGTGTAGGATTGATGGGATAGGCTTCCATAACACCCATCGAACACTTTCATTAACAGACATACAATTTGACATATTAGGGAGCTTAAAATCCTTCACCGTCCCACGGTCCAAAGCCAAAGTGCATTAGAAAATTGATTCAAAGGGGGTTAGGCTACGTCATCATGTGAGCAATTCTCCTTGGGGATACCCAACCCATGGAAGGGAATCCCTTGTCATGGATGAACACCAAGAAGCTCAATACTCAACCACCCCTATGGGATGAAGTTAACTGTAATGACCAATCTTAGGAAAACACATTATAAGACTAGTTGTGGGAAGCAATTGGTTCTCTACCCTTCCTTTCTTTGGACAACTTTGCTTGTGGGGATGTGACTCTGTCAATTAAGAAGTTCTTTGGAAGGCCATTTGAAATAGTATATTTAGGATTTTTTGAGGCTTTAGATCACCTATAGGCTATAGTTCTTTTTCTTTGAAAGGACATGTTTGTATTAGAGTAACATCATTAATATAATTAGTTTACACTTAGCACCACTGCAGTAGGTGTTTTCTTGTTGTTTGTTGCTATTTTATTCCTATCATCACCCTTTAGTACTTAGAGTCATCATTTTCTTGACATTGTTGTTACCCCTAAGCATTTGTCATAGAGACTTCAAGGTCTTCACAGTCAATTCCCATTAGTACATATTACTCATCCCCGTCAAGTTAGGGTACATCCTCCCAGTCATTTATCGAGTCATCATTCTAATTCCAATTCTACTGATTCTTCCAATTCCTCCTTTGATTATGCTTCTTATCAACCCCATGCATCTACCATGTCATGAAACAAGGTGGGTGTGGGAAACCAGGGTAATCCCACCAGCGGAACCGCCACCAGTGCAGTCACTCCTCCTCCATTGCTTTGTTTTATGTCTGGTTTGACTCTCCCTAATTTCAACCATCTCATCAACAATCCTATTCTCCATGATCCCTCTTGGCCATCTATGCCTACTAAACTCCCTTCAGACATCCCAATTTTTGAAGGTAATCCTGGAGAAGATCCCACTAATCATGTTCACGCATTCCACATGTGGTGTTCATCAAATTCCATCACTGAAGACTCCATTCATCTTCGTATCTTCCAATGCATGCTTACTGGAGTTGCTACTAAGTGGTATGTTAATCAACCCATATCCATTGATTCCACTTCTGCGACTCTCGCTAAAGCTTTTCTTGCTTATTTCAAGTTACGTCTCCATTATCACACTCGTATCGAACTATTGAATTCTTTCCATCAAACTTCTGCCACTTGTCTATCTGAGCATGTTTAAGAATGGCATAGAAGGAGGATCATCTGTAGATCTCCTGAATTTGAAGATAGTGTCTATGTGGATTGGTTTCTTAGATCAATTTTGGCCCCCATTACTAAATATGTCGTGTCACACTTCCCCTAGTATGAGGAAGATGCGCTCCAAGTAGCCTTAAAATTTGATCTGATCTACACCTAGTTAGGTTATGTTTACACTGTCATCCTCAATCTGCCTCAGCCTAGTGTTGCTAATGCATCAGGGGCATCTCATGCATGAATGGCATAGTTGGAACCATTTCACACCCTCAACCATATCCTCCACCTCCGATGAGTTATGGTCCACCTCAGGGAGGGATATGTTTCTCTTACATTTATCCTACCCCGAATATTCCATATGGAAACTCTTATCCAAGTCCCAGCACACCATATGGATATCCCTATCCACATCAACAGATGCCAAGGCCAACTGTTCCATCACCTGTTTATGCCAATGCTGCCAAATCTCCTTATTATTAATATGTACCACCTAACTCTCCAACCCCTCTGATGCCAACTTCCCAGCTCCCCATGCCTACTCCCCCTATGCCACAATAGGAACCCCCTCCACAAGGTCAAGTGTATGCTTAGCAGAGCAAACCTAATCCCCCTAACCCCAAGAAAAGGAACAAGGGGAAGGGAAATCAGAACAAATAATCTTAAGGTAATCAAGGCAACCAGGGTCCTCCACCTAATGCACCTCAGGGCCCAAAGTCTATTCCTGTAACCTAGCAACAGGGAAGACGACCCAAGAAAAATAAGGATCTTCACACGAAGAAACCTTGTGCCTATTGTGACATATATGGTGATTATTCTCATGACTGTCCCCTTTTACCTCAGATGCGTCAAGTATGGGAATCTCAAGAAGATGCTTCTCAAGGACCATAGCCCATCATTCCTCATCCCCCTCCTGCTTCATCCGAACCGGTAGTGCTCACCAATCCTCTTCCTGTTGTAGCAGCTACAACCACCCTCCAAATCTTTGGCTCACATGCAAATTTTGGAATGTACCATGGATCCTGTGATCAATCATTCCTTGGTAACTTATTGGTAAGTTGTTGATCTAGAGCCCCACTCCTTGATCTTAAGAGTTCTTCATCTTTATGAATCATGTGTCATCTTTGGGCATGGGGATTATCATTTTTCATGCAAAGGGAAGTTTATTCTACTTCAAGGGGAAATCTTTGTGTGTATGAGTTATTCTTGTTACATAGACATGTTTCACACTCATTTCACACACTCTTGTCACAAAGGTTGTTGCATCAAGTAGATATGTTTTATATTTTGTGGATGGTCTAAGTTGTATCACTAAGTGTTCAAGTGTGTGATCATAGTTAATTTCTATCGCTATTCACATCAGTTCCACTGATCCCACACTTAGCCAGATTCTGGAGTTTCCTGAGCAACCTAGCCTCATCCAGCTTTCTAAAATTGAACACTTTGCTTCTGTAACCCTCAAACTTTTTCCCTTTCCTATTGGAACTCCGTAATGCATAGAGAACCCAGCCTCCCTTGGCATCCAAAACTGCGCAATGGTTTCCTCCAGTTTCCTTCCCTCAGTTGGAACCCATTGTCTCCAAAAATTGTGTAGTATGGTCCCTCAACTACATAGTCTGCCTTGCACTGAGAATCTACACAAAGGTTTCCTCCCAGGACCCCATCCCAAAGCAGTGTCCTACATCCAAAAACTACACAGTTTTCCCCATCTGCCCAGTCTTTCTTGCAACTTGAAACTGCAAAGAGGTGAACTATTAGGACGCCATCCCACAACAGTGTCTTGCATTCAAAAACTTCATAGTGTTTTCCTCAATTGTCCAGTCTGCCTTACATCCAAAAATTGTGCAGAGGTGTCCTCCCAAGACGTCATCCTAGCAGCAGTCACTACTCACTAAAAATTCACAGATGTATCTGTCAGTGATTACAAGGAATGATGACTTACGAGATGACTCTCAAGGAGTTGAGAAGAAGGACCAAGGAACCGAAGTTATTATAGAAGATCAGGACTACATGAAAACTATGTCAAATGCATAACCATCTAGAGGGTAAGTATGGTAGGAAAATATCATCTTTGGAAATACATCTCTTAGTATATCATGAAGTACTAATATCATTATATCTTCAATGACATGCATGAAATTCACTCCATGTGTTTCCTCTATGTGTCTTTCTCCCTATCACTTCTTGGACCAACAATCTTCTTTTAGCATATTGATTTCTTTGTCACACTCGCGATCTTGTTCTGGTGATTTTGAAGGTTTGTCTCTGTGTGAATGAGTTGTATTCACTTTGTAAACATCGATCGCACTCACACATAAATTTTTAAGCATAGTTGCACAAGTGTCATCACCATCGTCCGAAGGTCTATCTCAAGTGTCGCACTTGTCACTCTTAGCTTTAAGACAGTCTCACTGAGCACATGTTTTATCTTATTTGTCTATGTTGTCTTGTCATCAAAATATGTTAAGTGTATGATGACATTGTTAGTCTACACAAATTCACTTGCATTTGACACTTAGCCATTTTCCTGAAAATATCCTCGATAGGAGAACCTCCTTTAGCCGGACCTCGATGGAGCTACACAGTCTCAACCCTCATTTTTTGCCTTGCATCCAGAAACTATGCAGAGGTGTCCACCCAGGAAATCAGCCAGGTAGCAATCACTTCCTGCTGAAACTACATAGATGTATCTCTCAGTGATCCCAAGGAAGGATGAAATGCTAGATGAATCTTAAGGACTTGAGGAGAAGGACCAAGCAACCCAGGTTATGATAGAAGATTGTGATCGCATGAAAACTCCGTCGAATGCATAACCCTCTCGAGGGTAAGTATGGTAAGCAAAGCTCATATTTTGAAATAAATATCTTAATGTAGCTTAAAATACTGATATCATTATGTCTTCAATGACATGCATGAAATTCATTCCATGTGTTTCCTCTATGTGTCTTCCTCCTTGTCGCTTGTGGACCAACGGTCATGTTTTAGCATATTGATTGCTTTGTCGTGCTTGCAATCTTGTTCTGGTGATTTTGAAGGTTTGTCTTTGTGTGCATTATTTGTCTTTTCTCTGTGAAAAGTGGTCGAACTCACACACAAATTTGTAAGCACAGTTATACAAGTGTCATCATGGTCGTCCGAAGGTCTATCTCAAGTTTCGCACTTGTTGCTCTTAGCTTTAAGATAGTCTCACTGAGCACCTATTTTGTCTTGTTGCTCTATGTTTTCTTGTCATAAAAATATTCTAAGTGTATGATCACATTGTCAGTCTACACAAATTCACTTACTTTCGACACTTAGCCATTTTCCTGAAAATCTGCTCGACCGAACAACCTCCTTCAACCGGACCCCCACTGAGCTGCACTACTCAGTCAAAGCCCTCAGTGACCCAGCTCTGCTACCTGAAAATGCACAATTCTTGAGCCTATTCTCCAAGACAACTACACTACACAATCCCGGAAGTGAGCAACCTGTCTACCTCCCATAAATGTGCATAAATTGTCTCCATGCCTAAACTGAACTACACATTTCTCAAGCACAGTTATTCAGCCTCCTTCTGGTCTACTAGAAACCTACACTACACTGAGACCTAGGGCTTCACTACTCTCCAAGTTTGCAAACACATGCCCGACCGATCCCCTTGCTGCCTGCCCCATACTCGCTTAAGAAATTGTGCATAAATGATCAACAAGGCCTCTGCTGCCTTGCTCTGCACTATCTCCAGCAATTGTGCAGTCCTGTCTGACAGGTCCTCTTCTGGCTTGCTCAGCAATACCTAAGGAAAATATGCATAATTCCCAGCTGGCCTCCCTGTTCCCTGTCTTGTCTTCCTCTTGAGAACTGTGTAGCATTTCCCTTGCACTCTACCTTGTCTTCCTCCCAAGAACTACACAGAACTCACCAACAGTCCCTATGAAGGCTTGTTCTATCTTCACTTTAGAAATTATGTAGAAAGTCCAAGCATCCTTGCTTTGTCATCGCTATGGAAAATGTGAAAAACTACCTAGCAGTTCCTCTATAGCCTCGCTTTGTCCTCTCTTAGGAAACTATGTTGAAATTGTTTCCCTCAAGATCCCATCTTACAGTTGACACTGTGACTATCACTTTCTGATATGGCCTCCAAGTGATCACTGCGTAGTTTTTCCCTATAGTGCAGACTGAGCCTTGGAATCCCTCTTCTTGGCCTATGCTATGCTCTGCTTAGTTTCAGTTTCCTATCCTCCTGCCCGGTCACCTAGACCCAGACACAGAAAACAATGCATCATGCTAGACAAGGATATTTTTGGATTTTATGTCATCCCGTCATGAGTGAATTATAGGAACAAGTGCATCAATGGAGCATGTTGAGATGACCAAAGGGATGAAGAAGGAGGGCATGCTAGAAGAGTTTCTTGCAGCTGGATGGATGTACAAAGCACATCGAGCAACAAGTTTAAAGGAGTACATGTACGCAACCATCTTGCAGAGACCAATACCATTAGAGACCCCACAACACCATCTATGTGGAGGTGAAGAGAAAGCACATCTAAGAACACATCTATCACTCAGCAGCACAACAATTTGATATGGAGACTATAGTCAGCCAATAAATGTCAGCAATGTCATGTCGAGTTGTGTCATGAGTTGTCTCGGCCACCTCACTACTATGAGTTGTATCTATTGTAATAAAATGTAATGTAAACTAAAATTCTAAGTGTCATTAGTGGAATAAAAAAGTCATATGTAATTTAAAGAGTTATATGTAATGAATTTGAAGAGCCATGAGGGTAGTCCAAGAGTTAAAGGGGAATGTCAAGTGTCACCCCACCCTTTCCTACATATAGAACCTCATTACTCATAGAACAGGCTTTTGCGAAGAAAAGCCTTTAGCTAGGCATTTCTTAAAGAAGGCTTGGAGAGTATTATGACAAGCCTTGGCTTCTCCATAGTGCAGAGTGAGTACAACCCTTTGGAGGAGCAGGCAGTGTTGACTATAATGTTCCATTATTAGGGCTAGTGGTTGTTAATGGTGTATGTATGGTTTGAACTTTAGCTTTATATAATATAACAGAGTCAACACATCTTCATGCCTATGTTGTTATTGTAGTTCGACTATTCTGGTTACTTTAGAAATGTATGTTGTTTAACTTACGTATTTATGTATGAACTATTTTGTATACGATTGTATGAATATTGTTGAAGTCATGTTGTTGTTTTAACCCGTCACTTTGGATTATCGAATATTCTACTTTCTAGCTTGTGATGTCATACATCTCGTCTCTTCCTTTTTGGTATTACAATCTTATAAGGGATACACTTAGTTTCCCCCTTTGTGTATTAGAACCCCCCATCCATCTCGCTTGAGTCACTGCAAGGTCACACACTTGCTTCCGACAAAGATATCTTGCTTACCTCTGCGCGCTATCATAGTCAAGGCATAGCTTTACTACCCACTGTTGGGACTTCTTCTCCAGACAGTCTGAAGTCTATTTGGGACATCTTGCCGAAGAGATCCGCTTGACATTTTGGCAGGTCTAGCACCGTCAACATTTTTGGCACTAGAAGGAGGGCCAGATGACAAGCTAAGGCCTCAAAGTCTATTTTTTAATTTCTCTACATCTTTCATGACTTATGCTACAGTTAATCCTCTGAGGTGTTTGTCTTATGGAAATGGTTTTAAAGTATCAAAGGAGCTTTGGAATGACTTGTCACGTAACACATATGATGGTGAAGGCAGAGCAACCTTGCTTAGAAAAAAGGATGCCTTCACAGGCTTCTGTGAAAAGAATTAAATCCATGAGGATGACATTGCCTGATCATTGTTGACGTTCACGCTTCATGGGCACCCAATGATGTGGTGTGTCACACTGCCTAATGCCTCTATTCACTCTTTTTACCAGTTTGCTGGAGAGTTGACACATGCTTTCTATCAGTATTATTATAAAGAACTCAATAAGAAAATTCTGGAAATACAAAAAGCACCTGATGAATCCCTTGTGCAATTTTGGGAACTCTTTCGTAATCTCGCATATCAAATCCCTGAAGATGAAATTGATTGGGAATTTCTTCGTGAAATATTTCAGTATCTTCTTCACATATCTGAAAATTGGTATATCTTAGAATCATTTGAACCCCTCCTGGCATACCTCAGTGTTAGAGCTATCAAATTCAAGACGGATAAGGTTACTATCATAAGTGACCGTTCGTCCTCCTCTCATCAAGTAACTCTAGCTCCGCAGTGTGAGGTGGGAGAAGGTGTGCACACATCTATAGAACTATCACATCCTCCCACCCCACGTGCTATGGATATCTCCACAAATTTGGTTGGCAAGCCTAATGGTTGTTACATGGACTCATTTTCTCAACCTTCATCTTCTGGTTCTATTGATACTCTAGATTGTACTGTGTTGTGTTCTCTCGTTCTAGACTCCACATCTTGTGTTCACAAGGATCAAGTTGTCGATGTAGTTGATGTTGTGTATCCAACATGCACTGTCATTTATGATGATTGTGTACGGGAATATAAAGAAGAACCCATGGTGAATGATGACTTCCTTTCATCCACGCCTCATCCACTCTATCCTGACATCTCTTGTGATTCTGCCAATTTTGGTTTTCCTTGTGAAAACTCATCACCGGATGTTACTACTTCTAATCATTCATAGAACACACCAGATGTCAGTCTGTCATTGCATTGTAGAGAGGACACATCTTTCTCTCAAAATCCATTCAATCTTTCATTTTTCATTTCTAGAAACACGGAGGGTGAGCATCCTTGTTTCTCATCAACCCCTTTGCATGATTTGTCAGATCATGAGGATGTCGATGAACATCTCAAATTTTCTTATCTTGGTTGTCATGATCTCTTTACTCCTTCATTTGATCATGATGATGATTCACTCATTGTTGAGATTTCTAAGCCATTAGTCTTTGACGATCTACCCACTGGTGAAGTGGAAACCCCTCAAACTGTCGAGGCACTTCAGGTTTTGCTAATGGTTATGTTAGGCCCTCACCATCTTGAGGTAATTTCCACTTCTGATAAAAAATATATTGAACCAACTCAGGCTCCTCATCACTCTCCTATTTGCATTGAAGATCAATCTAGTTCACAGATTTCACTCCCTCGACCAGCATCACATGATCATATTGCCCATGCACTGGAGGAGTCTTAAACAATGAGCACTTTGACGAAACATAAGTTGTATTTCTTTTTCATGTTTTCTCATTTGTCATGATCAAAAGAGTGTACAAGCTCATCATTTGCGCACAGGGTGTTGCATCACCATGGTACGTCCACAAGATGTGTGTCTTGCACATTTACTCTTTTCTTTTTAGTGGACACTTTTAAAATTTGAGCATGTTGGTCTTCACTATCTTATCCTTTTTGTTTTCTGGTTTACATGGTTATCTTTCTTGTCTACCATGCCTTCACCAACATGGGTCAACCAATGCGCTGGTGGCTACATTGGAAATATCACTTTACATGAGTAGACACATGCACTTTTTAGCGTAGGAGTAGTAGTGTTTTCTTTTTTTTTGCTCTTCCTTCTAGCTTTGTTTTTCTTGCATGTTTTTCTTTGTGTGCTTGTTTTGTTTTCGCTTTACTTCTGCCCTTTTCTTTCTTGTTTGTTTTATTTTTTGCGCCAGTAGGTTAGTTTCACATGAAACCATGTTTAGTTCCTGATGGTTATCTTTCTATTACCTCTATTTATGAAGAGCTTGTTGTCTTCATTTGATGATACCTTGATGGAAAATACGTTCTGTTTAGAGTAAGTCTTGGTGAAAACACAACGCTTGCACTTTTAACTATCACCGCCTACTCTAATCGATTTTTTGGGTTAACCCTTGTCAACTCAATCAAGTAGAGTAAGGTGAGGGTGAAAACCTTAACAAGTATGTCAAATTTATACATAACATGCTTCTCTGAAGGGACAACCTCTTCTTCTCTTAATAAGTTGGGATCCCTCTTTTGCCTCTGAAATAAATAAGTGCCTATGCACAGTTCTTTGAAAAATAAAAAATATATGAAAATGAAAAATAAATCAGGTGAAAGAAGAGAAAGGCTTCTTGTGCAGAGAGGTGATGCAAGTAAATCCGTCAGGGTGCTAACCAAGATCACTGGAAGTGGAGCGGTGCTTGTGTCCCTGCGTGACTTCATCGGGGTATTGTCCAAGCCTACTCGCAGGAGAGAAACTCCAGAGATGAAACTAAATTTATAATGGCCATATTAATTGTGCATCAATATACCCCTCATCCCCAATCAAAACAATTCAGTTGACTTGGCTTGGTATGTGTGCTGATTGATCAAGAGAATGGTAGTGACTACATCTTTCACTCAAGCTAGTGAGGAAGCCCTGATGATCAAAGAATCAAACAATACTTCTGGAAGAGTTAGAGTTCTACCAATGTGTCACCAATGTTGGCTGCTACAACCACCCTCCAAAATTTTGGCTTGCATGAAAATTTTGGATCCTACCATGGATCATGTGATCGATCGTTCCTGGTCACTTATTGGTAAGCTATTGATCTTAATCCCCCCTCCTTGATCTTAAGAGTTGTTCATCTTTATGCAACATGTTTCATCTTTGGGCATGGGGATTATCATTTTTCATGCAAAGGGAAATGTATTTTTCTACAAGGGGAAATCTTTGTGCGTATGAGTTTTTTTCATTACATAGACATGTTTCACACTCACTTCACACATTATTGTCATGAAGGTTGTTTCATGAAGAAGAGTATGTTTTATATGTTATGGATGGTCTATGTTGTACCACTAAGTGTTCAAGTGTGTGATCATAGTCAATTTCTATCATTGTTCACTTTCATTCCATTGATTCCACGCTTAGCCATATTCTGGAGTTTCCCAAGAAACCTAGCCTCATCTAGCTTTCCAGAGCTCCATTTCTTAAGCACACTTATTGAGCCTCCCTCTCATCTAACGGAAACCTACACTGCATTAAGACCCGAGGATGCACTGCTCTCCAAAATAACGCAGAGATTCCCATCTAATCCTCTTGTTGTCTTCCCCGCACTTCCTTCAGAAACTAGGTAGAAATGATCAGCAAGCCCTCTATTGCCTTGATCTGCACTGTCTCTAGAAGTTGTGCAGTCCTGTCTAGTAGGTCCTCTACTAGCTTACTCTACACTGCCTTAGGAGACTGCGTAGAATTTCAACTGGTCTCCCTATGTCCTATCTTGTCTTCCTCTTAAAAATTGTGCAGTAATTCCCCCTACACTCTACTTTGTCTTCCTCCCAGGAACTTTGCAGAACTGATCAACAATCCCTCTACAGGCCTTTTCTCGCATCCCTTCAGAAATTGTGTAGAAATTCATAGCAGCCTTGCTCTATCTTCCCTCCAAAAACTGTACAGAACTACCCCACAGTCCCTCTGATGCTCTGCTCTATCCTCTCTCGGGAAACTGTGCAGAAAATATCCCCCTAAGGATCCCATCTTGCAGTTGACACTGGTGACTGTCACTGCCCGATTCGGCCTCCCAGTGATCACTGTGCAGTTTTTCCTCACACAGCAGACCAAGCTCTGGAATTCCTCATCCCAGCCTGAGTTGTGCTTGACACAGTTTTAGTGTCTTGTCCTCCCTCCCAGTCATCTGGACCCAGACACGAGAAACAATGCATCATGCTAGACTAGGAGATTTTCATATTTGACGTCATCCCATCATGAGTGAATTGTAGGAACTTGTATATTGATGGAACATGGTGAGATGATGAACATGATGAAGAAGGAGTGATTTATGGCGAGACGATGAACTTATGAATTGCAAGAACTTGTACATTGATGGAACATGGTGAGACGATGAACATGATGAAGAGTAGCAAGCGAAATGAGTACATGCACGAAACCATCTTGCAGATATCAAAATCATTGGAGACCTCGCAAAACCAAGCTATGCGGAGGTGAAGACAAAGTGCATCTAAGAACACATCTATCACTCAGCAGTGTAGCAGCTTGACATGTACATCGTAGTTAGCTAGTACATGTCAGTAGTGTCATGTCGATTTGTGTCATGATTTGTCTCAGCCACCTCACTACTATGAGACGTATCTGTTGTAATCAAATGTAATGTAAAGTGAAATTCCAAGTCTCATTAGTGGAATACAAATAGTCATATGTAATGTAAAGATTTATATGTAATAATTTTAAGAGTCAAATGGGAATGTCAAGGGTCACCCCATCCTTTACTATATATAGAACCTCATAAATCATAGAACAGGCTTTTAGGGAGCCAATATTTTAGCTAGGCATTGCTTAGAGAAGGCTTGGAGAGTATTATGATGAGCCTTGGTTTCTCCACAATGCGGAGTGAGTAAATATCTTTGGAGGAGCAGGAAATGTTGACTATAATGTTCCACTATTAGGGCTACTAGTTGTCAATGTTGTATGTATGGATGGAACTTTCACTTTATATAATATAACATAGCCAACACATCTTCATGCATATGTTGTTATTGTAGTTTGACTATTCTGGTTACTTTAGCAATGTATGCTATTTAACTTATGGATTTTTGTATGAACTATTTTAGATACGATTGTATGAATCTTGTTGAAGTCGTGTTGTTGGTTTAACCCATCACATTGGTTTGTTGACTATTCTGCTTTCCAACTTGTGATGTCATACAACTCGTGTGTTCCTTTCATGCTGCATACTATTACAGGCTTCTAATGGATACACTTATTTTCCCCTTCCATGTGTTAGAAGCCCCCATGCATCTCACTTGGCTTGTTGTAAGGTCACACACTTACTTCCAACAAAGAAATATTGCTTACCTCTAAGCGCTATCACAATCAAGGCATAGATTTACTACCCACTGTTAGGACTCCTACTCCAAACATTCTCAAGTCTAGTTAGGACTTCTTACTGGGGAGATCCCCTTCACATGTTTGCGAGTCCAACACTGTCAACACTTCCCAACCTACACCAAGTCAAGCAACTCAGCCATCTCCACGATTTGGTCACCATGATTATCATATTCTCATGAAGAATTCCGATGAGGTCAATACTGAACAGGTCAACCTTTAGACTCGATTACACCAATATGACAAGTCATCCACTAAATCAATGACTAAGTCGCAACCCCAACTTTCCACTCAGCCTCTATCATCATCCAATGGCACCTTATAGATCCCTCATCCTAAGTTTGAGGTTATTCCCAAGATCCCCAAAGGACCATTATGTAGAAATGTTTCTTCTGCTAAAGTTTCCCATACATATAGCATAGTAGATGACTTGGCGTAGTCTCCTACTCTCATGTCAACACTGGAATTTCTCCAAACGTTCCCATCCAACTAAAAATATATATACTCTTCTTTGGGTGTTGTGGATCCCCAAGAAGTTCATATGGTTATCTTTCATGTCGATAAGTTAAAAAATCCCCCCCTACCTTCATTTGTTGCATTTAAAATACCAGTCTCCATTAGAAACGCCATTGTTCAGCAATGTATCATATTTGAATGCACCTACAGCTATGTGATGGCTGCTAGTGTTTGGAAGCGACTTGGTTCCCTAGAAATTTCCTCGTCCACCATCACTCTCTGTGCTTGGGATGGTCATCCATTACATCCCCTTGGATTATATTGCAACTGACCAATCACAATTGTCAACAAGACTGTCTCTATTCACATTGACGTCATTGATTCTCCCTTAGGCTATAACATCCTTTTGGGACATATTTATACTTACACTATGTCAGTTGTCACATTTGTGGTTCACCATAAGACGTGCTTTCCCTATAATTGAAAGATCATCACCATTGCTCAGTTGATGTACTATGATCCCAAATCCTAGATTTCACCTTAGTCCAACATCTTTTCCGTGACTTACAATAAGACTGTCTTGTCCCTCACCAATGTTTTTCCTTAGGGTCTACAAATATTCCACTCTCCTTGGTTCTTATTATGTTCCACCAACTACTCCTTCTGAGCCTAGCGCATCCAGTGTTTGCATGCTCCATGCATCACGGGCTGCCCACAAACAGTTTGGTATACCTTCACAGGAGACAACACCTCTGCAACCTGTTGTTCCTAACTCAACCAACCTTTTGGTACTACTCCTCAAGGAAATTTCCTTCTACTAGTACCTCTCCTAATCCTTTTCCACCCAGAACCGTTCCCCTAGGTCTTAACAATCTTAGAGAAGTTCCCCCATGCCATTATCCTTCTGGTCAGGTACAATTCTTATTTCTTCCTCTTGGAATTTATTCTATACTTGTTATGTCTATGTTGAGTTTACCCAACATTACCTTGGGGTTCCCAGTCTGGTACATCGATCCTCCCACAAAAAATCCAACCAATCAACTCAAACCTTACACTACTTTGACCCCGGTCCAACCTATTGTTCCTACCCTTACCTTTGCTTCAGTTTCAAATCAACCTCGATGGGAACCTACTCCTATTGCAAAAGCATTTGGCAAGGTAGGAAAAGCCCAGAAAAAGAGAACTAAAGAAAAGGAACCCCTAGCAACTCCATCTCCTCCTAAGCCACCAAAGCCTATTCCTCCATGCGCCTTGTGTGATGTTGTTGGTCATGCCATCAATAATTTTCCTGAACTCCCTCATGTCAAGAATGTGGTCTTTGACACACTCCCTAATTCTAACATTCCTGAGTTCCATGTTACCTTACTTGAGTCATCTAAAAATAAAAAATCATTACACACGAATCGCCCATGTGCTATGTGTGATAATTATGTCCATTATTCTCATTGCTTTCCCTGTCTCAAATATTTTCGTGATATAATTCAAGTGCTTCGTGAATTAGAGGTCGCTCATAGTGACTCCACCTCTCCTCTACCTACATATTCTTGTCCAGCCCCTATACCGGAACAGGAGGTTCTTCAAACACCCATTGTGATCTCTCCCCCTTGTGTCGAGATGATGGATAGTACCACCACCATTATCTACCTATTTTCATCCATGAGATCAATGCATTGGACCTCACTTGATGTATCCTATTGCGATTTTGTTGAACCTTATTCAATGAACACCCTGATCTCAACATCGATAGATATTCCATCTACTTTCCATATGTCTCCCAACCTTGATGACGCATATGTGAACCTTGTCTCTCATGAAGATGCCTCAACTAGCTATTCTTCATAATGTGGTCTCTCTTCCTCCATTCCCCTCATCTTTCATTAGGATGAAGACATCATGGAATCCATGACCACCCCCAATTATCCTTGGGTTGATATGCACTATCATGTGTACTTCCTTCCACAACAAACCCATGAACAATTGTTGTGGAGTTAAAATACTTCATTCATGGTGAGTTTGATTGGTTTAACCACCCCTTACTTTGAAATCATGAATTTGAACCACATCCACCTTATCACCATTACATTACTAATGTTTGGGTAAGGGGGCATCCATATTTGAGAGTCCAGGAGAAGAAATTCTCCCCAATCATCCTAGCGCATCTGCTAGTGTCGAATCTAGTACCATTATTATTCCCCATTTAGAAGAACCTCTAGAGTCTCATATCACTTCAGATCACTCTGGGGATGATCCACTTACTCATCCCTCCATCTTACCTCAACAACCCAGTCCCTTAGACAGTGTTGTTGTTCAACCACCATGTTTTCTAGGTGAGCATCTAGTGACCTTTGGAATTATATATTAATTTTGGTATTACATGTCTTTTGGACTTCCATGACTCTTAGACTTATACTAGTTTGTCTTTTATAATAATTACAATAATACATCTTGATTTCCACATCATCACATGATGAAAATAGATACGTCACTATCTTGGGTGATTGGTATTAACAATGACTAATGACATGGAATTTCTCCATTGGTGACATAACTACCACTATATCTACTCTTTGTTCATCTTCTGATCATAGCGCTTTCACCCTCCAAAGGGTCTTCAATTGTGGAGTCTTTAGGGTGCTTCGATCATCAAGTTTCAAATGTCCATGGTTATTTTTTTGTTTTATTTGATTATCCTCTTTTCTTGATATTCCTCGCGTCTTCTTTCCATTAGGTCCCTGGAATACCTGCTTTTGGAATCACTCATGATGAGAAACTATCAATCTAAAAATATCCTACTGTACCATGTTTTATGCAGATTTTATTGTTCATGCCTTTTCATTGCACTCAAAATTGTCAAAGGAGCTTCAGGGCATGAGGGTGCACTTTGAAATGCTAAAGGACTAAGCAGAGAAGGCTTTGGGGCTTCGTCGTGCACTCATGTGCTGAAGGGGAGCAACGAGTCAAGGCAGGGTGCATTTCGCAAGTCCAAAGGACAAACATGAAGGCTTTGGGATTCCTTAGTGTGTTATGTGCTCAAGGGAGAGGGGAAGGACGCACCCCCAAAGGCTAAAGGTTTAGGCTTCGTGTGTTTGGGGTGTGCTCATGCATGAAAGACGCCTCAGGAAGGGCAAAGTGCACACTCTTAAAGGCTAAATTTGAAGCAATTGTATAAAGCAGGAAATGGTTTTCATAGTCCGCACTAAATAACATGGGTACATTAGCTATAACCTGCTTGATTTGAGTGAAAGTAGCTTTCTCTCGTTTGTCCCATCTATATACTTCATCTTTCTTGATCATCTCCTGTATAGGTTTAACTACCTGAGCATAATCAGAGATGAATTTTCTAAGGAAATTAATATTCCCCAAGAAATACTTCATAACTTTCTTGTTCACCAAAAACATGATCTATATAATAGCCTTGACCCTCTCAGAATCAATTTCAATTCAACTCTTCACTATGATGTGCCCCAGTAGAATCCCTTCAGAAACACCAAATACACTCTTCTTGGGATGAAGAAAAGTCCCATATTTCCGACACAACTCAAATATCTTCTTTAGATGATGTACATGATCCCACCTCTTCTTTGAAAACATAGTAACATCATCTAAATAAATAGCAATGCTTTGACCTATAAGGCCATGAAAGGCGGTGTCCATCACTCTTTGAAACGTTTCACCGACATTGATTAGTCCAAATGGCATTCTCTTGAAAGTGAATGTTGCCACTTAGTCTAGAAGGTAGTCTTCAATCTGTCTGGTTCTGATACTAGCACTTGATTATAACCTAAAAATCAATCTAGTAGTGAAAACATTCAAGACCTAGATACTATTTGTAGTATCTGCTCCATGGATGGCATTGGATAGTTATCTTTGATAGAATTTTGGTTAAGATTCCATAAATAACACAAACATATTTCACCATACTTCTTTCTAACTGGGACCAAATTGGAAACCCACATGGAATGCCTAACTTTAAATATGATCAAAGCATCCAACAACTTTCTCAATTCCTTCTAAATGAGGGGTTCCATTGTTGGATGGAATTTTCGTAGTTTCTGTTGGAACAATTTCAACCCTTATTTTATGGGAATTATATTCCATATAATACTAGTGTCATAAGTCTTTAAATCTTCATATGTCTATGTGAACACATCTCAATACTGTTTGAATAAGAGAATAAACACTTTTCATTCATGGGGAGAACAACAAGTATCAAGGTTCACAAGGTTCACATATTTCGGATCTTTTGGGGTTCCAAGGTTGATTTTTTTAGATAATAGCTTCAAACTTTGAGTCGGTCCTGTGAATCGGTTCTGCAAGTGATATAATTTCTCTAGGGACACCACAAATTTTCCCATAGTGTTTCCTTTCATTGCTTTGGATGCTTCCTGCATAGATTTCTCATGCTTATCCTCCTCTATGGTAGCAACTTTGAATACATCAGCATTTTCCATAAAGTGTAGTATCTGTTAGTTGTCATTGAAAACTTGTAAATTAGTGACATTGTCAAGTACAAATGGTCTATATAAAATTTCAATATAAAAAACATTTTTCAATGGGGGTTGTGTAAGGTAGCACCAAAGGTCAGCTTCTGAAAATTAAGTCTTCGAAAGAAGCAAGCTTGCTTTTCCCTTCGAAGGGTGTCACCATGTGTTTCATGTACGAGTCTGATTCCACCTGGATCTTGGTATTCTCTCCCCTATATAAAAGCCATAAATCCCACCAATCTATATCAAAATACACCTATAATTTTCTTTACCAGTCCCCACTTATCAATACATCGTAGGCTTCCGGGATGTCCACAATCACTATGTTTATGCACTAGTGAGTTCACCAATAGCTTGGACAAGAGACCTGTCCAGTTGAATAATTTTCGCTCGATCTTATCCCATTTTTAATTGATTTGTTTGCAAATAGACAATGTCAATACGTTCACAGATGCATAGAGCTGATTAAAGAATTTTGAACATTGTAATGGTAAATTTCAAAAGTCAACAAAAACATACTGAGAGCCATACATAGTTGTTGTCATAAAACATACATATAACTAGCATAGTAATAACATAAATGCCATAAATATATCAGCAATAAAATCCACATATAAACCAGTAAATTTACACATGGAAACCAAAGGAATGAATTTATCATTAATGAATGCAAAAACCAACCGGAGATGGGAGTACCACATTCCACCCAACCATAGATTGGCTAAGCCAAACATTTATTCATCCAATCACCCACGTGCCATATTCCAAGCATGAATGTGGGACAAATAAACAACCAAAAAAAGCCAATGAAGCATGGATGTTATAATAGTTATTTTCCTACAACGTGAGGAATTTTAGTGCCTCCTAGTCTCTCAGGATTTATGATAGTCCACAGTCTGATCCAGGGATCACTAGGCCCTACACAAAGACCTGCTCTCCAGGCTTTACCATACATCCCATCCTAATACTACTAGACCCAACGAAGAGAAATCCACCTCTTGGATTTACCGTATATCCCGCCATTTACCGACAAGGATTCCTAGGCCATCAAGGCACATAATCTTGGTTTTGTCATAACACACAATCTGGTTCTAGGGTCACTATTCCAGTGGCTTTACTATGATCCACAGTCTAGTTCAGGGACCACTAGGCCATGTGTTTTTCATTTCAGAGGTCCACCTCACTCATCTTCAAATCCATCCAGCAATCCAACTCAACCAAAGTATGAGGACCCACCTCATCAAGGCTATCCAAAAATGGTAAGGGTAGGCTGAAAACACTATCACACCTGGTAAAACCCATTCCATGATAGAAAAGAACTACATGTAATACCATGCATTCCAAATCGAGCAAGGGAATCACACATGTAAATCAATACCTGCAAAGAATCTTGTTCTAGATGTTTGATCCTACTCTTCCTTGCCTGCTCTTTCCTTCTGCTTGCCTTCTTTTCCTTTCTTGATCCAATGCCAAAATTCTCCCAAAAACTCTGTGTGTCCAAGAGTGATAGAGAGAGAGAGAATAATGAGAGAGCTCCAAAATTAAACTGACTAAGCTTGCCCACTGATCCTCAAAAGGCTTTTTATCAATGAGGCCTCTATTTTCTTCATTTTCCATTATTTTCCTTCATTTTCCTCCTCACATGCAACCTATGACCTTTCACCTTTATTTTCTCCTAATTTCCATTATTTTCATAAATAAACGTCCGAAAATTATATTTTCCTTTCCAAAGCCTTTTCCAATTTCCATAGCCATAATAACTGAACTGAACACCCAATAGGATGTTTTTCCCACCATTTATCTTGGAATACATGTCCCATCAACTATGGTCTTTTATATTTTTTACATGAATTTTTTAACCAGGGTTGTCACAAAACCCTCCCCCTTGGGTGAACACCATCCTTGGTGTTCAATGACACCTATAACCAACAAGACTATTGAAGAAAAAACATACTGCCCATGGAGATTTATAACATAGCTCGTTGCAATATGTATAATGACCAGCTACTAAAACATGACAATCATATCGTTTACTAGAGCTTTATAACACAACTCATTATGGTATTTAAAATAATAACCACATATACACACATACACATATGCACATTTGCTCAACCAAAAAATAAAATATATGATCCCTGCATCCGCAACAATGGAATCCATAGGCAGACACCTCCACCCTCAAAGTAAAACCAGGATTCACCTCCTTCTGAGGACCTCTAGAATCCACTGCAAGGCCAAATCTACATCCAATTTCTAGTGCTATAATCTAGTGCCACTTGTCCTCTCAGTGAACAGTTACTGGCTCATTGTTCCAAAGTGCACTCCCAATGTGCATTTGATTCCATCTAGCAATGCTAATGACCAAAAAAATCCATTCCTGAACTTCCCTTCTTTGCTACACAGTCCCTCGGACAATCTAGTCACCCCCTTCTATGTAGTCACGCACCTTCCATGTTCTGCTCGCACCCCCATTCCAGGAAGTCCATCCCTTGGCAAGGCTTCCTCACATCAAAAGATACAAAACCCAAGGCATATCCCTACATTAAAACCATTATACCAATCATAACATGCTCAAAGGAAAAAATGGAAATAAAATATTGATACTTATCCTTTAATCAATCATTAGCTTCTACCTTTGTCATTATTCCGTATGCACACTGGATCGATTTCCACACCCGACAAACACCTAGTGCCTTCTCCTCAACCATGTGCACATACACATAATGTGAATCACACACATATAACTACACATGGCATACGATACCATACAATACATGCACCTATACCTGACATACCACACATACACATACACCCAGGGTACAAAAAAACACATACATACACCTACACCGATGTACAACACAATACATCCATCTATACCCGATGTACAATGCCACATAATACATGTACCTACACCTAGTGTATAATACAACACAATACATCTATACCCGATGTACAACACCACACAATACATGTACCTACACATGGCATACAACATCACATAATAAATGTACTACGTAGAGTACAACACAATGAGTACACATGTCACGATAACATGATTACACAATGCACATACATAGTATGACATGCCCACAACACAACATGTATGACATGCGCACAATACCTCATGTACACCAATACCATATGTACAACATGTATATAGTACCACCTATATACAACACCACCTACAAAACATGTGCACAACATCACATGTACATGGAACCACCTGTGCAACGTGTACACAACGCCACATGTACATCGTACCACTTGTATAATGCGTACACAACTCGAGATGTACACAACACCACATGCATGACATGTACATGACACCACATGTACAGAACACCATATGCATGAAATGTACACAACATCATATGCATAACATATACACAACACCACCTACACACAACACCATATGTACAACATGTACATGACACCACATGGTCACAACACCACTTTTACAATCATGCACACAACACCATATGTATATAGCACCACATGTACAACATGCACACAACACCACATGTACATAGCACTACATACCCAACATGTACATAACATCATCTGTACACAACACTACATATCCAACATGTACACAACACCATATGCAGAGAACACCACATATCCATCGTGTTCTGTACAATATGTGCACAACACCACATATGCGACATGTAGATAAGACCATCTACATCCAACACTACATATGCAATATTCACACAATACTATTTGTACAACCATGTACATAACGTTACATAAACAACATGTACACACACTATACCACTTTGTACATAACATTGCATAAACAACATGTACACACACTATATATATACCACACCACATGCGCACAACATCATAGATGCAACATGTACAACATATACAACTTATGCATGATAGTAGTACCACACATCCAAAACCACATTTTCTCTCTCAAGCAACCTTGTTTCCAGTCTCTTATCCATGCTTTTCCAAGCATGGCGCAGTCTACACTGCTTTCATTTTGTTGATGTATCCCTTAGTATAGCTTATCCATAACATAGACATAATATCAACTCATAATCACAGGATACTGACCTCATAGATTTCGCAGGGCTACTCCTCTCAATTGATTGCTCTTAAGACCAAGAACCTCTTCATGTCATTCACCTACATAAGAAATAATTCCTTGACAAGAATGATCCTTGGTGACCCTGTCAAACATTAACATAGATACATATACATAAAAATTAGCATAAAACAATCATGATCCCATTAGAAAATGACATACATTCACATATACACACATATAAACATTAGAACTAAATAACCATGATCCATGATTACCCTGTCAGATACGGCATACATACAAACATACATGTATACATATATAAAGAACAGCATAATCATGATCATAACATAATTACCAGAGAGCATAAGGTCAAGGTTAAGAGAACTCGCTTTGTCTGTGCAACGCATGTACAACATTGAGAACAACAGTTTCCAATGTAGCTAAGCCATTTGATGCCTCAAGTCCATTCACCTTACCTTTCTTGATTAGCTTTCCCATGACTAACTAGCCATCATCCATTTACACGAATGGACCCAACCAGTCCAACTAGCTTCCATACTCTTGCCTTCAACTGCCTTTATACATGCACTGGTTTCATTTGAGTCTTACATTTCCTATTGGAGTTCATTCAACTCTTTCTGAGCTCCACTAACTTTCCTCTTTCCCAACCAATTCCCAAGACTCAAAAATTAAAAGGAAATCACAAGAGACAAACCAGAAAAAACCATGAAAACCAATAATAATATGACACCACAAATAAAGTGGCTTGATCATGCACTAGACATAAAAAAACTGCAAATCAAGCGCAATAAAATCACAAAATACCAAAACAACAAGACTAACAACAGACACCATGACTCAATCCCCATGGTTCCCAGTGCTTCCAAAGGAAAGCTCAACCTAAGCCTTCTTCGAGATTTCATGGCAATGTATTTCCATTCAATCCCTTGCATGATATTGTTATGAATGCATAATTGTCAGTGCATAAATAAACAGAACAATATACTAGTTATCTTACCTTGTTGTGCCAAGCACATTTCCTTGTAGCTGAACACATCCATTCCATCTCTCAAGCGGATCTAATTCCCTTGACGAATCCATATATAACTAGAAACTAGCTAATATACATGTCAAATACATGTTACTGACTATAGCACATATCCACATAATGTCAAACGAAACCAAGGTCAAGAAGAATTCATGTATGCAAAGAACTCATTCATTTAGAATTAGGGTTTCCAAACATAGCCAAACGAATTCTTGCCCAATTCCTTTATTTTACTTTTTCCTTGTTGCAATCAAGGCTTACTATGTATTGTCGCATCACCCACGTTAGTTGTATAAACACATCAATTGTTACCTTGTCACTCTAATACCAACCATGTTTCCTACAACTTTTCACACATGTCAACCACACATTCCAAATATCAAGACAATCATATCTATCAATTTGAAATCAACCTTTACCAAGACTAACAATCATGTCATAATCCATAGTCAACTCATAGTCATTAGACATAATGCTACAACTATCAACTATTAGACTCAAGCACATATCAGCTGTCTCAACACAGATGTATTAGTACAACCATCTTAAAACAAGATCATTTGAACACATACTCATATTATGGAATTCATAAAACATTCAACCAACTTGCAAATATACCATGTTAAATAAATCAACTAGAGGACATAATATATACAAATCAATCAAACATCAAATAGACGTCATAATCAAACAATCATGCACAAATTAGACGACATAAGCAAGTTCATACCTTAATGTATCTTAGGGGAGGTGATCTTTTCTGCACAATCAATCCAGATTAGCATGATATAACTTCACAACATATCAACTCAAACATAAATAAGGTCATGATATCCATAATAGTCACTAGATAACATGCTCACATCATAAACTCATAAACGATTATCATTCATGCATAATAATCACATCTGCACAGTCAATCTAGATTAGTATGACATAGTATCACAACATATTAACTCATCTTGAATTTCATAACCCTAACCATTTCCATAGACCAATCCAAATTAGTATGATACATATGACGTCAAGATCTTAATGTAATAACCCTAACCATCAAGTTACTAGCATCTAACAACAACAAGTTATATATCATGCTCATCAACAACATATAACCTAATCATCAAGCTAACTATCATATAACAACAACAACAAGTTATATATCATGTTCATCAACAACATATAACCTAATCATCAAGCTAACTATCATATAGCAATGACAAGTTATCCTATAAAATACTCATCAACAACATATAAAATAATCATCAAGTTATCTAACATAAAACAAACATAGAAACGCATACAACCATAGGTTACTATCATACATGACTATCCGACACATGTGCATATGACTATACTAATCAACTAACATCTATCATGTATGTAACCATAACATCAATAGAATTAAGAAATACACATAACCATAATGCACATAACAATCCTTGACCTACATACCTACATCCCCAACATACAATATTTTATGACAACATTCTCTTTCCTCGAGGTCCAATAATGCAAATTCACTTTGATGATTTTCATATCCTACTCTATCTCAACCAACACATTAGCATCATAACATAACAATAGAATCATGGTGACCTAAAATTCATAGAATGACCTCACAATGCATGTTTGACCTACTATACATGCATAACTATAACCATGACAATGCATGCATAACAACATATAGACACTGACATGCATAACAATGCATAAACAACCATACACGCATGATGACACATTCCACAACAACATCATCAACCTTCACATGGTCACATGACTACAACCATGATAAACACCATGCAAATGCAACAAGCACATGGACTACAACCATAATGATCCAGATGGATATTGGTCGCCACCTGCTTATTCCACTTAGACTCTCACCATTGTCTCTTTTAGTTTTCCAGTTTCCTTAATTGTAGCACAGTTTACTATTTTTGGTAGTTTTTTGAGTCCTAAACTTCCAGAGCCATTTTGAGACCCTAAACGACGTTTTTTTAGAAAAAATCCTGTGGTTATTTCAAAGGATATTGTGTCGGCAGTTGTATTCCTTAGAGAGATCTTTCCAACAAGGTATCATATGCGTCAAATGGATGTAATATGACAAAGTTACAACCCCGGGATGTTGGCTGCCCAACTAACCCTAGCGGGTCCCATAATATCTTGGTGTTACATCTCCTGAGGTTAGGGTTTTGGTTGTTTAGGTTTTTCTCTTATTGTTCAGTAATAAAAGGGCCCTTGAGTCTCTTTGTAACTCAGTTTAGAGGCATGTGGCTACCACATCTCTTCTCATAGATAAGCTACCATCGCCTGAGCTATCTTTTTCCCATTCTCTTTGTAAGCATAGTTCGGTATTTTTCTATTAATGAAATGAAGTGCTTTTTTGCTGCATCTCTATGTTTATGATTATATATGGAAGTTGTAGTGTTCATGTTTAAGTGTGGATTAGTCGTATCAAAGCGGTTTGCTTTTTCTCTATTTTTCTTTACATGTCCCAAAGGAGGTCAAGGTATAAGGGGTTAGGGCTCGATCTAGTTGAACCATTGCAGGATCAGCCTCGCAAAACCTGACAACCTCACATGGCAGAAGAAAAGAAATACGAGGTGGCAAGAGAACATTTCAAAAATTTTCTTGAGGAAGCCCTTGAGCGATAGAGGGATGCGATGATGGATAACTTTGCCCAGATCCTTCGACGTCTACCCACAAGCGATGAATCTTCATCCAGTAGCCACTCTGGAGGTGCTACGCCTTTTAAGGTACAGGTTAACTTCGATATTCCCATATTTGAAGGCCTGATAGATGCAGATGCCATAGATAAATGGTTAAATCTATTGGAAGGATATGTTTCAGTTCATGATTTTTCCAATCAGGAAACGATGACTTTTTCACTTCTCAAAGCCGCCCCACACGTCAAGGACTAGTGGGAAACCTACTGTGAACAAAAGGATGAGATTGGACCCTCGTTGTTTTTAGTCACACCCACTTGTAATTCTTTTCAATACACCATCAAGGAACAGTATTATCCTGTCAGGAGTTATGAAGATAAATACATAAAGTGGACCACGCTACGGTAGGGAAAGGAACAAGAGGTGCCAAAGTTCACAAATACTTTCCATACCCTTCACATGAAGCTAGGTATCAAGGATACTGAGCGGCATTTGGTGCTCAAGTACCACAGCTGTCTACATAAGTACATCTAGGACATGATGGAGTTCCTAGACATCTCCTCGCTCGGCTATGCTGTAAAGATTGAGCATAAGTTTAAACAAAAGAAGCGGGACTTTGGATCTGTGAATCTAAAGTAAGGAAAAGGAACCCCCAAACCATAGAACAAAGGACCAAGCCAAGGCAGGGCTACCCAGGACAACCCACCAAATTTGGAAGCAAAGAACAACACCATGAAGATGAAGAAGGACACGGGAAAATGGTGTGAGTTCCATAAGAGCTCCACTCACAATACAAGTGAGTGTTGGGCCAAGTAGTCACTGGTGGCTAAGCTGAAGGCTTCCAAATTACACACGGGTTCTGACTCTGAATCAGAACCCAATAAGGGAACTGAGAAATGGAAGAAGATCATTGATGTGGAGCCCAATTCCACCATGGCCACCACAAAGATCCATAAAATTGAGCATGAATATCTAGAGGAGGGGGAATGCCTCTTCCACTCATAGATGTGGGTGAAGGGTTCTCCACTGTAGTTCATTTTCGACAGCAGGAGCCAAAAGAACCTCATTTTAGTAGAGGTCATGAAGCAGATGTGCCTAAAGACTATAACACATCCACATTTGTACACCATCAGGTGGCTTCACCAAGGACAAGATATTCACATCAGCCAATAGTGTCACCTTCCCTACAACATCAAACCATTCACAGATGAGGTATTGTGTGATGTAGCTCCTCTTGAAGTTTCTAATGTATTGTCAGGACCACCATACTTGTGGATGCGACATGCTGCATATCAGTATAGAGCTTGTTGTGTGATTATTACTTTAGCTAATAAGTTGTATAGGATACCGAAGGTAGCCCCGCCTATCGCCATCTCTTTGATCACTGCAAATAAATGCAGTAAGAGCATTTCCCAGACCAGGAAATTTGTTTTTCTTATGATTCACCCCCAAGGAAATGAGACGGTTATGGCCACGGCTTCTAGGCAGGCTTACTATGCACAACAATAGCACATGGACAAGGTCGTGGAGGGGTATAGGCATATTTTTACCTCACCCATAAGGGTACCTCTACACTGTCAGGTCAAGCACTCCTTTGATCTGACCCCGAGTGTGCCACTTCCCAATGGACCGATCTATCGATGCTCTGTTCTGGAGAACAATGAGATCAAGAGGCAGATTCAAGAACTACTGCAAAAAGGGCACATCAGGCCAAGCTCATCACCGTGTGGGAGTTCGATTGTATTGGTATAGAAGAAGAATGGGACCTTGATGCTCTGTATTGACTATCAAGTGTTGAAAAAGATCACTTTCTGAAATAGATACCCAATCCCACGAATTGATGACCTTCTGGACCAACTAAAGGGGGAAAAATATTTCAGCAAGATTGACTTGATGTCAGGTTATCACTAGGTGCCTATTGAACCCTCTGATGTGTGGAATACTACCTTCAAATCCAAGGACCTGCAACAACCATTTGAGATTGATAAAGATGCCTCTGACTATGTGAATTGTGTGGTCCTTACTCAGCATGGGCAGTGGATTACCACAGTGAGACACTTTCAGACACAGTCTAAAAGTACCCTACTTACAATAAAGAAATGTATTCCATTGTGCAAGCCTACCATCAATGGAAGCATTACATTTTGGGGAAGGAAACAATCATCCACACAGACCACCGACCTCTACAGTTCATACAGACACAAGGGAAGTTGCAGAACAATTATCATCAAAAATGGTCCACCTATCTGCAACAATTCCATTTGAACATTAAGTATAAGAAGTACAACACAAATAATGTCATTGATTGCCTCATCTAACCACCATTCATGGCTCTAATCACTGTGCTCGACTCCTATGGGCATGAGACATTGGCGTGGCCATATCTTTACAAGAGCGATCCATAATTTGGCAGCATATACTAGACACTCCTGGAAGGGAAGAAATTCCAAATTTTCACCTTCGGGATGCACTGTTATGCCACTTGGGACACATCTGTGTTCCTTCAAGTGAGCGTGCCAATATGATTTGGGAGGCGCACTACAATCAGGTCACTAGACATTGCGGAGTAGAGAAAATAGTGGTAGTATTGCAAAAGTATTTTTATTGGCCGCAAACTTCATCAAGATGTTGGGAAGTACATTAGATCCTGCATCGCCTATGTCATTGCCAAACCAACCATCAAGAAGCAAGGCCTGTATACTCCTCTACCTACTCCTATCTGACCTTGGGAATTTGTCTCCATAGATTATATCTCGGGCCTTCCTTCTACTAAGCATAACAATGATTGCATTTTCATGGTCGTCGATAGAAAGATGGCCATCATGGTGGCCTGCAAGAAGAGTTTCACAGCAGAGGTCACTGCTAAGCTCTTCTTTGAGCAAGTTTGGGTACACTTTGGGATCCCACAGTCCATTATCTCAAATCGAGACAACATACTCCTGAGTGAATTTTGGTCAAGTCTCTAGTCGATGTTGGATATAAAACTTACTAAGTCCATGGCTTTCCATCTCCAAACTGATGGTCAAACAGAGGTTGTCAACAGGATGATCGTACACATTTTGCGCATGTACAACTCAAAGCATCCATGCACATGGGATGAAAGTATCCCTGATGTCCAACACAGCTACAACAGAGCTCTCCACATCCCCTTTCAGGTAGGGTTGGGATTTCAGCCATTATGCCCCATTGATGTGGCCATACTATTTGCAGCCACTCAGGTAGATTCGGCTTGCGTGTAGTTTGAACCTAAAAGGGCTAACGACTTCATTGAGTTCATTCAACATATCCACCAAAAGATCCATGATATATTGGATAGACCTAATGTTAAGTACAAACAATGCCATGATCAACATCGTGTTTCGCACAAGTTCCAGGTCGGCGACAAAGTTTGGCTACATTTGTAGAAGGGGTTCCTTGTTGGACACCACCACAAGCTTTTCCCACTCTGATATTTGCCATACACCATCATGAAGTCTGTCGATGATAATTCCTTCGATCTCAGCATCCCATTTTCCTTGGTTTCCACCTAGTGTTCAATGTAGATTTCCTTCAGCCATACTTTCCACCATTGTTGGACAGATCTGACATTTCAAAACAGCTCACACCAACATAGCTCAACCCGAACTACATGAAACATGCCACAACTAATCAGATCATGGACACACAAATCAAGAACACTTGGTAGTAGAGGATACACCTATATTGAGTTGTCAAAGCATGCCAACCCCTTCACCAAGGCAAATGGCTCATGAGGGACCAAGTTCAACAAAAGTTTCCTCATCTCATGGAGGAACTCAACGTAATGGTGACCATTGATTCCTAAGGGGGTAGGACTGATCCAGGCGGATATTGGTGGCCACCCACCCATTCCACTTAGACCCTCACCATTATCTCTTTCAGTTTTTCAATTTCCTTAGTTGTAGCACAGTTTACTACTTTTGGCAGTTTTTCAGGTCCTGAAATTCCAAAGCCATTTTGAGGCCCTAAATGAATTTTTTTTTGGAAAAATTCCTCTAGTGATTGCTATTGAAATCACATCGATAGTTGTAGTCCTTGGCAATATCTTTCCAATGAGGTATCATACTCATCAAATGGAGATAATATGACCAAGTTATGACCACGAGAAGTTGGATGCCCAACTAACCCCAACGGGACCCATAAACTTTTGGTGTTACATCTCCTCGGGTTAGGGTTTTGGTTGTTTAGGGTTTTCTCTTATTTTTCAATAATAAAAAGGCCCTTGAATCTCATTGTAACTCAGTTCAAAGGCATGTAACCGCCACATCTCTTCTCAGACATGTGCTACGATCGCCTGAGCTATCTTATTTCCATTCTGTTTGTATGAATAGTTAAGTATTTTTCTATTAATCAAAAGAAGTGATTTTCTGCTGCATCTCTATGTTTATGATTATATCTGCAAGTTGTAGCATTCCTATTTAAGTTCAGATCACATAAGTAACACATATGCAACCGACATGAATGCATGACCAACACCACACCCATATAGTCTGAGGGGTGAACCATGCTCTGATACCAGTCTGTAACACCCTTCTCCCACATCTACCCAAGTAACTATCCAACTGGAGTAAACATGTGATGAGAGGCTACTATGGTTGGATTCAACTTCCTATGTGACCTTAAGGAAATGGAAGCAATGGAAACACAAAACACAGACCTTCCACATCAGCTATAGGACCCCTCAGAACCATGCCAATACTTCAGGCAGTTTTCCCTTGGGTCCCACTAAAATTGCTGATCACTCGCCATCTGGACGCTCTCATGCTATGGGCATGCTAGCGTCCATGGACCTCTAGACACTCTCATAGTCCTGGATGCCAGTATCCAGGGACCAATTTGTCTAGTTATGTGCCAACATCCCAAGATTTTAGCCACCTTTTCCGGCCCAAAGCCCAGGACATTGCCCAGAATGGAATGATATCTTAAGAGCAATAAAATAATTGGGAAACATTGAATTATAAGAAATTAGTTAAACAATCCCTTAACTATACCGCTTCTAGCCATGACAAGGATTTCGTCAAACATATCGCAAACATGTAATCTACAGGTGTAAACAACATAGTTAAGAATAGGGATCTCATACTTATTTAAGAATTTCTAGGGACCTATTGTAGCCGCTATAAAAACCCCTCCAAAATTTCCAACTCTTCAAAATTTCAAAGTCCCTTTACCTTTCCGATAACTTCCACCCATCCTTAGAGTCTACTCGGAAGCCTGAAAAACTAGAAGAGTCATAAAGGAACCTAAGTCTCTCTCTCATGAGTCGAGCCAAGTCCTTAACTAAGTCTAAGTTGCTTAGTCATAGCACCATGATGCGACCAACCCCTATCTTGCGACTCTTGCGACCCATGCGACCTTACCGAAAATTGGAGTTGCATAGGTCACATAGGATGACCTAACGAGATGCATGACCATTTTGACCAATGCAACCATATGACTAGTAGGTCATTAGGTCACAGAGGTCTTAACAGCCAACCATTCGACCCATGTGACCCATGCGACTTAGCAACCCTAAAGGTTACAAAGGTCGTAAAGGTCACACATTGCCCCAAATCAGGTCGTGTGACCTATGTGACCCCCACAAATGCAACCAAAGCTATTTATATCAGCCTTGACCACTCATTTAGTAGCACTTCTTTGGTCACACGAAAGGTAGGGAAGCTCTGCGACTGGGCGATGTGCGCGACTTCTATAGGTAGGTGACAATTCCACTTCTGATCCGAATAGAAAACGACATCAACCCATGGTATTCATCCACCCATGTTATTCATCCACCCATGGAATTTACCCATGGTATTGTAAGTGACATCCACCCATGGTATTCATTCACCCATGGTATTGTGACATCCACCCATGGTATTCATTCACCCATGGAATTGGCCAGTGGTATTGTGACATCCACCCATGGTATTCATTCACCCATGGAATTGACCCATGGTATTGTAGCTGAAAAAGACTATAAGTAACAAGTCACATTTTGTAAAAGGATAGATTGTCCACCACAATGTAGCCTTTATATATTATTGGTTTTAATAAAAAAAAAAATTGTGGTTTTGTTTATTGGGCATTCTCCTATTTTTCTTCTGGCATTTCAATTTTTCAGATCTTGGGGGTCTCTCCACAGAATCCATTTCAATCTTTTAGATCTTGGGGGCCTCCCCCAAGATCCAGATCAATGGTATCAGAGTAGGTTATGATTCCATGGGAATGAGTGTTTGATGCATATTTTAGTTTCAAATTTTGTAGAAATATTCAACAAACTTCAGGCATGTGCTACATCCTCCACAGAGCATTTTCTTGGGCCAAGCTGGAAATTTTTTTCTTTTTTCATTTTTTTGTAGGAATGTTTTTGGCTGGCAAGTTTACAGATCAAATCTGAAATTTTTGGCGAAAATTTTACAAAAACAGATAACCGATCTGGATTCCCTACAAAAAAATACCCAAATTCAAAAAAAAAAAATCGGCCGAATCGGAGTCCGAATGAGGGAGATATCGTTGGTTTAAAATCAGATATGTTCCATAAATATTTCTGATAACAATTCGTGGACGGTGGCTCTCCTATCTTTTTTGGCCATTTTGGTGCATAATTCCAAAAACATTATTGTAAATCTGAGCTCCTCTCAAAAAATTTCTCCGTTTCAAAAAAAAATGGGTCAAATCAGAGTTCAGATGTGGGAGACATTGTTGATTTAAAATCAGCTATTTTTTCAGAACTTTTGTGATGGCGGAAACATTGCACTGCAAATATGAGATTCTAGAGTGTCCAAATAAGGGTTTCCAACACATGGGAAGATGAAAAATAGTCCTTCTGTTTCCAAAAATAGTTTATAATAAATATTCTGAGTTATATTGACCGATTTATGTATATTTTAATTCTGGAGCAGCATTCAGAGCAAGTTCCCTTTGGAGACGTGCCCTCCCACCCTACCTTAGTACGCACCTACTTCACATTCATTAGTTTTAGCATAACATTCGGCTTGGGTTCTTTGGAGACGTGCCCTCCCACCCTAGGCTAAGTAGGCACTTGCTACTTCATCAACAACCAAGATCATGGTTATGGGTCAACCGTACAAAATCTTTGTCATCGAAGTCCATTTGCTAGGGCGCACATTGTTAGCATCACAGTTGGTCACAAGCATTACAAGGTATCTCTATCCTCAGATCTTTGTTTTTCATGGTTATGGGTCATTCAAAAACCCACACTTCATCGAATTCCCTTTTCTAGGTCACACACTGTCAGTAACACAGTTGGTCACAAGCACTACAGGGTATCTCTATCCTCGGATCTTCATTCATCATGGTTATGGGTCATCCTCGAACCCACACTTCATCAAAGTCCATTTTCTAGACTGCACATTGTCAGTATCATAGTTGGTCACAAGCATGACAGGGTATCTCTATCCTCATATCTTCGTTCATTATCGTTATGGGTTAACCACATAAAACCCTTCTCTTCAATGGCTCTTCATATTCAACAAAGACTTCACAAGAGGGAACTTCACGCAATGGGGACCATTGCTTCTTAAGGAGTGATGAATGATCTGAATAGAAAACGAAATCAACCCATGGTATTCATCCACCCATGTTATTCATCCACCCATGGAATTTACCCATGGTATTGTAAGTGACGTCCACCCATGGTATTGTGACATCCACCCATGGTATTCATTTACCCATGGTATTCATTCACCCATGGAATTGACCCATGGTATTGTGACTGGAAAAGACTATAAGTAACAAGTCACATTTTGTAAAAGGACATATTGTCTGCCACAATGTAGCCTTTATAGTTATTATCGGTTTTAATAAAAAAACAAATTTCTGGTTTTGTTTATTGGGCATTCTCCTAATTTTCTTTTGGCATTTCAATTTTTCAGATCTTGGGGGCCTCTCCCCAAAATCCATTTCAATCTTTTAGATCCTGGGGGCCTCCCCCAAGATCCAGATCAACTTCCCCAGCAATCATGTTTTTCTTCTAGGTGTCATCCTCCTCAGCACCGACTCTGTAGTTTCCCAACCAAAGCGGTTTTATCCACAGCCTAACCTTTTTTTTTTTAAATGCTCTCTTAATGTCTATGAAGTCTCGTGAACCTCCCTAAGCTTCTCCCATGCCCATTCCTGGACCTTAGCTAACCTTCTTTCCCCGCAAGCGGATCCATTTTCCCCTTAGGAGTTCCAATCACCCCTCTGAAACCACATTCATCTCCTCGGGTCACCCAAAATATAAGTCGCATAGCCTAAATCCGAGATATGCAAAACCATGTGACCTATGTGACATGTGACCCTTGCGACTCTGAGACTAGCAACCTATACAACCTACAACCTCTATGACCTGCGACATATGTGACTTGTGCCCTGAAGCTTAACTTTCTCAGTCGCAAGGTGGCACCCTACTTCATGTGACCCCTACGACCTCCTTCCCCCTGCGACTTTCCAAAAAAGCCTCTCCTAGTCTTTGAAAGCTGCAATTTATTTTTTATAACTCTGTTTCATTCTCATCCTGTTTCTCTCATCATGGTATTATTTTTTCGATATGTCAGGCGACATGGATCTTGATTTCATCTCCAGCTCTTTTTTCGAAGATGATATGGAACCCCCTGCTACGAAGTCTGCCCATAAGAGCTTTGGGAGAAGTTCGCAAGAAATCAATCAGTACAAGGAACCCCATATCTATGGGGACACAACCTGCAATATTAATAGAATAGCGAGGCTCTCCTGGTATGAAATTTATGAGGAGATTACCAAGCCAAACATACGAGAGACCCAGGAGGACTTCCCAGTTTATGTAAACATTAAGAGGTCCATGATTGACAAGGTAGCATCACACCCTCCAATTTTCCTGTGTGCTAAAATAATTGACTAGATCATACAAATCACAGACACAAATTCATGGACAGTAAGGGACCATACCCGTGCACCGCTCGTAGCAATCACCTCCGTAGATATTGCTACTTACTATAGGCTTCTTGATAAAGAGGAAACTTTCAACACCCGCTAGCTCTTCGACTTTGTGACTCCTACTAAAGACATCCTCAAAGAATAGTGGCATAACATGTCCAAATTCTAGGTTAGGATAGACCAAACTTACAGGACGGATGGACTGAGGAAGTTCTATCAGCTGATCATTGCCATGATGAACCATCTTTATGGAAGAGAAGGCTATGATGTGTTCCATGGTACATGGGTCCCGATCATGTACGATGTTGCCACTCGTGGAACAGTTTTTAACTGGGCCAACATTCTCATGTCGGCCTTGAGGAAAAATGCAATTTCAGCAAAGCATCAAGAGCCATATCAACCACCATAGTTCTATATGGCCTCATACCTTCTAGACGGAGTTTGTGTAAGGTGCCAGTTTGACAACTAGAGCTATAATTGGAACATGTCTACATCCACCCTAGTACACCATCATTACAGGATATTTTGGGACACCGGGTATATGGGTATGATTGATGTTATTTATTAGTCATTTATTGCCCCATTATATCAGTCAATGTTCATGGAAGAACTACCTTGTATGTTGAAGAGGACCATGGAAACCATTTTCAAAGTGGTGCATTGGTTCCCGATCTAGGACTGTACATTTATTAGAGTTTTTGGTTCCTATAATGCCCCGCATGCTCTTCCCAGGTTCACCATAGATAACGTTCTCTTGCGGGAAGTATGTTACCAAATGACATAGGGTTTCTCGAAAATATTAAGCAAAGGAAAGAAGAAACCATGGCCAACCTTCCGTCTTGTCATTGGGGTCTATGTGGTAGAAAACTTCAAGAAAGTGGAGGCGGAAGCTGAGGCTTTAAAGGGGAGTCTCTTTGTGACCTTGAACTATCACACATATGACCCTGAGAAGGTTCTAGCTACTCAATGAAATAGATCTAATTTTAATTGGTCATATTCGTATTCCAGACAAGATCATGAAGATGGAGTTAGGAACTGGTGTAATGCCACCAAGGAACTCAGCCCCAGTGAACAACAGGTAAGAAACGAGGAGCTCCTCTAACACTCCCAATAGAATGCTATCTTACGAGAGAGGTCATCCACCATGAAAAAGAAGCAAGAGAAATAGAAGGAAATCGGGAAACTTAAGAAGAAGAAGGAGAAAAAGGAAGAATATGAGTCGAGTGAGACAAAGAAGGGGGAAGATAATGAGACGTTGGAATAAAGGAAAACATCCCTGGAAAGAAGAAACAAGAGCTCAAGAGGAAAAGGGAGGAAGAGCTCAAATAATTGCGAGATTTAGGTGACCAGGAACAACTTGAGAAGAAGAGGCAACAGAAAGAGGAAGAAAGGAAAAATAAGTTGGAGGAAAAGTAGTAGGAATAGAAAAGAGCCAGGGAAGAGGAAGAAAGGAAAAATCAACTGGAGGAAAAGCAGTGGAAGAGTAGAGAGCCAAGGAAGAAGAACAAGAAGAAGCAGGAACACGAGCTAAAGGAACAAGAAGAAAATTTCAAGAGACTGAGGAAATCAAGAGGAAACAAAGGAAGAGATAAGAAGAGGAAATGAGAAAGAAGGAGCAGGGAGAGACCAGTAAAAAAACTGAGCTGTACCCAAAACAAATAGAACTAGATCCATTAGATGTTCCTCCTTCTACTCCCCTCACCGGAGGACATCCTCCCTCAAAACATTTGGTCATCCCTGAAGAATAAGAAGAAGAAGAAGGGGAGGTACTAAATCTCACCAAGCTCACCTTTGACCAAGTTAGCCTCAATATCAGGCAGGAGAGGAGGAATGTTATGCTAGAAACCCTGCAGAACCCCTGTCAAACACCACAACTAAAGAAATTTTTCTTGACACCATTATTAATCCTGAGATTATCCCCTTGGCTGCACTGAATTTGTGACCATGACTGAGCATAATGTGGATAGGAAGAGAAACAAATTGTGGAGCTCCAAAATAGACTTTACGCATCAGAGCAAAAGGTCACTAGGGTAGAATAAGGAAAAAAGAGGGCAGAGGAAGAAAACACAACCCTCCATTTAGTACATTCCAGTACAATGGAACTACAAGAAGTGATAAAAGATGAGGCCAAGACGCTTAGTGAATCCATGGAGATGGTTTACGAAGAGATGTCAAAAATACATCACACGGTAGCACGAATCTCAGCCATACAAACTGATACAAAATAGAGGGTTGCTATGCTAAAATAAGTCATTACCACTCTATATAGATTACATGAGTGGTCCGTCAAGTATTCGCAGGCACCGACGATAGTCCCAAAGAATAATTGGATCAACATGAAAAATGCCAGAGTCCATCTATTCATCAAGATCCAGTCAAAGGAAAAACTGGCGAAAGATGTAGATAGAGTGTTGGCTTCATATAGACACCTTTTTAGTGGTCTAGAATCAATTATTTAGGTCCATGGAGTCCCGTCCATCAGAGAAGTCAGGCATGTGAGAAAGAAGGAAGATATCTCATAGGAAGTTCAGGAATTTGTCAACACATATAGGCAGACCACCCACACATATGACGTACCCATTATAAAGGAGAATATCACACGCAACGTGGTTGAACCAGTAAGGATGTATACAAAGCTGATAACCTTGGGCAATCAGGTGAATGCTAAAATGACCACTCTCATACTGGATTCCCTTGAATGCCTACATAGGAATGATGAGGAACAACCATATATCACCCCCATCGCAGCCGAATACAATCTTTGGCGCACTTACCTAATGGAGTAACTCCACCTAGACAATCCTAAACTTTCTATTGTTAAGTTGACAGAGTAGATTTTTCTCATTTTGTGATTTTGGAAAATTAAGATAGGATAGGAAAATTTTGGAATGTGAAGAGTCATAAGGAATTATAAAGGTCACAAGGTAGTTGAAAGGTCATGAGGAAGCCCAAGAGTCAGGGGTAGGCCAAAGGTCACCCTCATGACACATTGTAATGGACTTTTAGATTAGGACTTATTTTGGGACAATATTGCTTGAGAGAACTTATGCTCTTCTGATATATGCAAGGAGTAATTGCTATTTTCCACTATTGTATTGCACAAATAATTTATGATGTGGTGACTTGGGTATTATTTGATCGATGGATCGGATGTTCCTGAGATTTATTTAATACACAGTATATTCATGTGTTGTCTTGTGCTATGAACTTTGTTTTTCTACGCATGGATGGTATATGACTTGCTAACCCTATGATTCTATTGGTGAATTTCTTCATTGATATTGGTGTAACCTTATCATAGACTATTTGTTTGCTTATGCTTATAGATTCTTGATTACTATGAATTATTTTATAGTTGTTGAGCACTTTCTTTATAAGGACATGATCTTATTTGAAGTCTGCTAACACTTAATTTACATAAGGTTTATGTTATTTCTAATCTTGATATTCATGGTGCTCATGTTATAAACATTTGTCGGCTATTTCCTTGTATTTATTGAGGCTCATGTGTTCAATTGAGTCTGTATCCCACCTCCATCCAAAGAAAACTCAACCCATCTAAACAATTGTTAGGCCTACATACTGGACGGGAACCCTAAATTAAACGATGTAGGTTCTAGTTGGGATCCTACAACAAGGAGATCCCCTTTACTATTGGCGGAGAATTTCACCCCATTAACAGATTTGGCACTAGAAGGAGTGCCTAATGGTAGGTACCAATACATGCCCTCACACCGAAACTTCCCATCAAGCTAGTAACCAACCCCATCCCCCCACCCCTCCCGAAATATCATACCATCCCTCTTTCATTCCACCTTTCCCAAAGGCCTAGTAAGGGGATTCCCAGCCTCCCCCACTTGAAGATGCACCAAAAGGATAGGAAATTCCAATATTTGAAGTCACAAATGCATAGTTGAGGGCCCTATGCCATATTACTCATCAATTCACCTAGGGTTTAAAGTGAAATCAGACCACTAACTCCCTGTCCAACCCATGCACTTCCACGCCTCCCACACGTGTCAATGCATCTTAGTTAATTCCATATCACAGTTAATTAGGCTAACACTCATTGATTATGCATGCATCGTTGAAAGACTCCCAATCGAGGGGTTGTAAAGTCCCCCAAAATATAAAGGAGAATCTCCTAGGAGTACAATCACTAGGGGAAACAACCAACTATGATAGGGAGAAACACAAGGAAACAATCAACTGACCCTAGAATATACCCCTGTGAACAACCAACCTCTCAGAGAATACTAAAGGGCCCCTGGAGCAAGGTATTGGCAATAATCTCAGATACTGCATTAACTTCTACAACAATGAGAGGCTTCTTAGATTCCCAGGGAACCTAAGGAACTTCAGGAATGTAAGAAACACCCGGGACCTAGGACACCTCAGATTTCCCCAGGGAAATGGCAGGCACCCTCCCTACACTGCTAGGGGTGAGGCATGGAAAGTGAGTTGGAGGGGAATTCCAATCGCCCCCTTTTTCCTCCCCCACCAATAAGGTACCATTGTCAGCCTTTGGCCTGGATGGCTTAATCCCCATTAAGCTTCCAAGGCCAACTCCATGACATGCCTTGCCATACTTAGAAGCACCTCCTGAAATTTGACCCCGAGAAGGGAACCTCAACTGACGATCACATCAAAAATTTCTACCTAGCCTTATAAATGATGAGAGTGCAACATGATGACATAGCTTGTTGCCAGTTCCCTCACACTTTCGAAAACAAGGTCACTACCTGGTATCAATCATTGTTTATAGCTTTAATTCAAACATGGGAGGAATTCCAAAAAAACATTCTTAATAATTTTTCAAAAGATAAGAAGCCTTATGTTCTCCTGACCAACTCAATGCATTAAAATGCCATAAGAAGGAGAAGGTTAAAGATTTCAACCAACAATTCACTACCATTTTGAATAAGTTACCGATAGACATGGCTCCTGATGATTCCGTCACCATTTATTATTTCACTAGAGACCTTCCGTAGGACATCGTTGTGTTCGTTAAACGTGTAGCTAAACCCACCTTAGTAGAGAAATTTGCAACAGTTATGGATGTTGAGAAGCATTTGATGTCTATAGGCACCGTCAAGCACGATTCACGAGATGAAAAAAACTATATGCCAAGAAAAATCAAGCTTCTACCAGTAATCCCATTGATAAAGACAAAGATTCCTTTGATTTTAAAGGGTTAGGAAATTGTTAAAGCAATTGACGAATGAGATTTATGAGTTGAAAATAAAGACTAGCGATTCCTCCTGAAGAGGGAGACCCGCCAAACCTTTCTTTTGAAAGACAAATAATCCACCCGCTAAATCATATTAGGGATGTAGTACGAATTTCAATGTGGAAGAGTTAGGAAAAGACAATTTCTTCACTTTCCACTAGACCTCTCATTCCAAAAAGACCTGCCCTCAGTGGGTCCATAGCATGACTGCCATAGTGACCCGAATTTTGGAAGATAAAACCATAGGAGAGGGTGAGGAGGAATCCAATGATCGAGAAGGGGAAACCACGCCTCCTGATGACAATACTCCTTCTGTTTTTCTAGCATTCGAAATCATCCATGGAGGAGAGTTTCAAACTGTTCAAGAAGCCATTGTAGGAGACACCCCTCCCCTGAAGCCTCCCAAAAATTACGGCCTCAAGAGTAAGGGGCCAGTGTCAGACTCCACCCTGGAAGAAAATAAAAGAGCTATGTTAAGAAGCATCCTTCCACTTAACAACACCATCCATCCACCCCTCCCCCTAAGGAGGTGCATGGCCAAAGCCCGAAGGATCCCTCGGTGGGTGGTAAAGGAAAACCCTCCCCCTCAAGAGGCTTGACCAAGGTCGATTCAACTAAATACACCTCGTCCCCACAAGCCTCTCCAAAAGACACTTTGTCCTTGGACGTGGAGTATAATATTATTGAGGACATGAAGAAGATGCAAGCCAAAATCCCATTGTATGAGCTTGCCAAGTTGACCAGCCAGTGTCATTTGATCGCCAAAACCTTCACCACCTCTTTCATAGCCTTGAAGTCTTCCTCTTCACTTAAGACTAGCTCCTCAGGCTGACCTTGGGTGATGATCGACCTCCAGGCCATTATAAATTCCGCAAACACAAAATCGAGAGGTTCAACTCCCCCATTCCTTCTAACCTTCAAAAAATTCAACTACAATGTGCATAATTTCCTCGTTGAATCCGGGGCATCGAACAACATCATACTCTGGCTAGTATGCAAGAAACTAAACATCCAACTTGAGAAAAAAGATGCGAAGATCATTCAACTAGATAGGTCCCAAGTCCATGTCGTCGGTGAATTGAATAATGTGATAATTAGGTTGTCTTCCGATTCTCGAGTGCACCACTGCATCGACATAGTTGTGGTTGATATCCCGGAAGCATATGGGTTACTCCTTAGTAGGAACGGGTCCTATAAACTCCAAGGCTATTTTTCCATAGACTGGTCCCACTTGTGGTTGCACTATAAAGGAAAGAACAATCAAATCAGAGTCAACAACAAGACTTGCATGAAACACACTATCATCGATCTCGAAGGCTCCAATGAGTCAATCAACTTTTCCCAGGAAGAGATAAGGGTGTGATTTCTTGAGACAATTATGGGTTGTTACCAATCCAAATCATCAACCATTCCCCCTGGTACTCAGCTAGAGATCCCATCACACACCTCGACTGATGAAAATGAAATTTGCACTCTAAATATGCACACTCTACACCTACCCATTATTAATAATCAAATATGGACACTATATTACGATGGTTCCAAGACTCACGATGGGGCCAGAGCGAGCTACATCCTTGTGGATCCCAATAGGAACACATTTTTTATTTCTTGTAGGTTGGAGTTCCAATGCATCAACAACACTGTAGAGTAAGAGGCATTGATCCTCTACCTTAAGAAAGTTATGAATTTGAAATTTGAGTGTTTGAAGGTGATCGAAATCTCTGAAATCATTACAAGATAGGTACGGAATACAATTCATTGTTTATCACCACACCTGAGGAAAAACCAACAAGACGTATGGTGCTTGATCAGTTATTTTAAATCTTTTAATATTATTTTTGTTCGTAAATTCAATAATGTTGTTGTTGATACTTTGGAAATTGCAGTAGCCATATTTACACCCCTTAGTGATGGTTTTTCAATTGAAATTGTTTATAGACCAGTCATCACTGATAATGTAACTAACTTATGTTTTTTGAATGATTACCAACAAATAATCGAGTTCATGACTAATGCAGAGGTGTTAAAATATGCGACCATTGAGGAGGAAGAACATGAAAGGTCTTTGCAGGAAGAAGCTCACATCAAGGAAACCACATACCTAAAGGAGTATCCATGCTAGAAAAGCTATTTGATCTACATAACTTCTTTCAAGGCCCGCCAAACACCAAGACACAAAGTTCCACCCTTTCACACGAAAAAATCAACCTTGGGACTGAGTCTGACCCCAAATTCATCAACAAAGGCTTGGGATGTTCCTCCGAGGAAAGACATGCTCTCATCGGTTTGTTCAAGTGGTACCATGACATTTTTTCTTGGACATATGATGATCTAAAGACTTATGATACATGGATCATCCAGCATGTCATTCCTACGAAAGAAGGGATCAAACCATTTCAACAGAAGTTGAGGAAAGTGCATCCCACATTATAACCCCTCATCCAAAAGGAGCTCAAGATGTTATTGGATACTCGCACCATATTTAAGGTCAAAACTTCTACGTGGGTTTTGAACCTTGTCTCGGACCTCTTGGTACAGAAAAATTATCGAGAGATACGTTTGTGCATTGATTTTTGAAATCTCAACCGAGCCTCAGACAAAGACAATTACCTGATCCCCTCCATGGAACATATCCTCCAAATAGTCTCAAGTTAAGAAATAGTTTCCTTTCTTGATGGTTTCTCTCGCTACAATCAGGTCCTGGTAGCCGAACCAGACCAGATAAATGCAACCTTCAAGACGAAGTGGGGAACTTTCGCATTCTGTTGCATACCTTTCAGACTTATTAACGCCAGGGCAGCATTCCAGATACCAATGGACATCACTTTTAGGGGCTTAATGGGCCAAAGTGTGGTGTTTTACCTCAATGATGTCACTATCTTTTCGAAAAGAAGGTATGACCACTTCCACCATCTTAAGAAGATTTTCGAACGGTGCTGGAAGTATGGGATTTCACTTAACCCTGAGAAGAGAATATTCATGGTTTTTTAGGGCACTCTCCTTGGTCATATCCTCACCAATGATCGAATTACCATCGATTATGACCGCATGAAATCTATAGCACAGATTCCTCTTCTCAGCAGAAAAAGAGGCATGAAATATTTCCTTTGTAAAATCAATTTTCTTTAAAAAAAAATTCATATTTTGCCCAAATTGTTAAGGTGTTGTAGAACATGATCAAGAAATATTCAGTGTTCATCTGGAACCAAGAAGAAAATGAGTCTTTTGATCGTATCAAGAGAGCTATTATTGAGGCCCCTTCCCTCTTCAACCCCGACTTTAGCAGAGACTTTATCTTATACACTTTCACCTCAGATTCATCCTTAGCCACTATCCTGACGTTAATAGATGGCAACAATGATGAACTTCCTATATCGTTCATGATTACAGGACAACAAGGTGCAAAACTCAACTAGCCTGACATAAATAAGCAGGCATATGTGATCTACAAAGTAGTGAAACACTTCAAATCGTACATTCTCAAGAACCACATCACAATGATGGTTATGCACCTCACTGTCAGGTCACTCTTCATCCAACAAGAACTTGGCGAGAGGATATTCAACTGGATTACTTCTCTCCAAGAGTGTGATTTGGATTTCAAACCCTCGCACACGGTGAAAGGGCACTAGTTATGAAAACTAACCACTAAATCTGCAAACCAACGAGTCGAGGCATTAAAAGGCAGGAAGCATGAGATCGAAATGTATCAGAGTGAACTACTAAGCTCCTATGACCCGTCATCATGGTACTCTGACTTGAAGCAATACCTAGGGCAAGGGACCCTACCGCCTACATTGTCCGCAAAGAAGAAGAGGGAAATAAGGCTCAAAGCCGCTTCGTATGAAATGGTTCAAGGTAACCTATTTCGAAAACACCACCTTGGCATGCTACTCAGATGTTTGGAATATGATGAAGCCTAATTGGTATTGAAGGAGTTGCACGACAGACCAACAGGGGGCTTTAATGCTGGTGACAGCACTGCGCACGAGATTATGCGATCATGATTCTACTGGCCCACGCTCTTCAAAGACGTGCATGCTTATGCTCGAAAGTGCCCCATCAGTCAGAAGCACACAAGAAGGTAGGCTCGGACATATACCCCTCTCCAACCCATAGTGGTCCAAGAACCTTTTCAACAATGGAGGTTGGATGTGATTGGGGAAATCATGCCAAACTCATCAAAGCAGCATAATTACATACTCACGGCCACTTACTATTTCACCAGGTGGGTCGAAGCCATTTTGTTACGGAAAATCAATACGACGAGGTAATATCTTTTGTCAATTAATACACCGTGGCTAGGTTCAGTTTCCCAACCTCACTTGTGTTTGATAATGCTACATATTTTTCCTCTTTAAGACTTTATGATTTTTCTTTGGAAAAAAACATTGTTTTAAAACACTCAACCAACTACTGCCCTAAGGGGAATGACCTAGCAGAATCTACCAATAAAAACCTCATCTACATCCTCAAGAAAACCTTTCTATCCCACCAGAGAAATTGGGAAAATGCCCTTAATAATTCCTTGTGGGCCGATCGGGTCATGCCTAAACCATCTCTTGGAGCATCCCACTACTTTCTGGTTTATGGGAAAGAAGCCATCTTGCCACCGAACCTCTACCTCTCTACCCTCCAATTATCACAAGAATCACAAGACTCCCCTTGCTTTACCATTTAAAACCGCATCAACATGCTCCTTAAATGGGAATATTAAAGACAAAAGACCATGGACAAGTTTTTTCTTGACCAAAACTGAATTAAGACGTGGTTTGACAAGAAATCTGCAGGAACCCGTGATTTTAGTGTAAGGTACCTAGTTCTTAAGTGGGATAGAGCCCATGAGGACAAGGGAAAACACACCAAGTTCCAAGCCTTATGGATTGGTCCTTTTCAAATCAAAGTGAAAATTGGCCACCACACCTATAGGTTGCAAACTCTAGGAGAGAGGGTTGAACCCCTTCCTGTGAATGGCCAAGATCTCAAATTCTACTTCACCTAGTAGCTCTAATGGTTGCTAACACACCTTGTATTATATTTCCCTTCTGTTCTTTCTTTTCCATCAATTTTTTCTTTTCAGTTTTTTTTTGAATTTTGTTTCACCTTGAATAAAGAGTTTGGGATGTTAGCCTATGGTTGAAGTAGCCCTACACTCTAGCATAGATGGTTTCACTCTGGAATCACCTTTTGACCAAAACTTAAGCTGTGACCAAAACAAAGTAGTGAAACTTGTTGTAGTGGGGAACCTGATGTCATCTGCGGTCCCCTATCTTGCATCGATCTGTCCCAGCTGCTAACTTAGCCTGAACTGTGTGATGTTGTTGCTCACCCATTAGTTCAAAGATGGGGAAGGTGAAGAAAACTTTTGAACATATACATATTTCGGAAAAAAAATACGTTCTTTGAAAACAAGAAAAAAAACTCTTTGCAAATCAAATAAGATAGAATCCCTCATCCATCCAGGCTTACATAGCCACATCAATAAGTGAAAATAAGCACAACTAAATAAGTACCAATGAGCACATCAATTGAATAATAAGGGCTAAAGGACTAAGAAAAGTTTCTTGAGAAAAGTTTCTTGAGTAAAGAGTTGAAGCAACAACTTTACCTAGGTACTATCCAAGCTCACTGGAAGTGGAACAATGTTTGTGATTTCTAGGTAGTGACTCTCTCGGGGTACTGTTCGATCTCGCTGGTTGTTGGCTTGATGGGGCCTGACCCAGGTTCGGAGTTATTTGGCCAAACAATTCGACTGTGAATATCTTCGCGCAAGTCACTTCGTACACATTCCTAACCTGTGAAACCTTTGCGCCCTACTATACTCAACTTTGTGCAGCCCTAACTAGGGGCTGAGGAGCTTTCGTGCTGCTAAAGCAGTGATCTGTGCTATTTCCCCAAGTTACATTGCAAATATTACTTATCTTCTTATAACAGTTAGTTATCTTCGTGTAAACAGATACTTTATCTTATATTCACTTATTCAACACATTCATATAAGTTCGTGCAGCAAATAAGTAGTAAAATTGCACTTCATACCCAATATACTTCAATACATAAAAAAGGAAAAGATACACAGAAATAATATAAAACTTATCTTTATTAATGCTTCAATCAGTTACAAACTCAACATGTCTTGTGCACTCAGCTGCAGGGATCCACACACTCAACTGCGGACTACTAGGCCTCTGTGTACTCAGCTGCAGAGCCTTCTCCTACTCTACGACCCAAAGAATCGACTTTACACTTAGACTCAGTGCTTTATCATTATATCTTCTATGGATGATTGATTCTCCCTTTACACTTAGAGCCTCACTCTATTTATACAATCCCATGGTCCATGGACCATGGGTAGAACTCTCAAGCCAACACTACATTACGAAAATAAGGGTGGAAAACCCTATGACTTAGTTACAACTTCGCGCTTCGCGCCCACAAATCGTGGAGTCTTTACATCAAACTTAGTCAAAACCTGGGCTTTAAGCCCCAAAACTTGCCTTGGGGGGATCCCGTGCTCAACAGGCCCCCAACACAAACATCATGACTTGCCCTCAAGTCACTCTGTCGGTGCGGAGATCTTCACACGTAGACCTCTCGATTCTGCTCAGATTGCTGCAAGGTCGGTAGGGCACAGAGTGACTACCTGTGTATCTCATGGACTAGCTATTCAGAGACCGCGGTGTCTGAACTACTTCCCTGTATCTGCTCCTGCATCCCCTGCATTTGCGTAAGCTTACCTTCAATTGCCACTATGATTACGAAGGCCTCGTCAATCCAAGGCTGGACACACACCTTCAACACCGCTTCTCTATGTCATGCTGCGTCTACTTGCTCCTTAAGTGCTTTGGCCTGTTGCATCTGTGCTAGCTTCTATGTAAGGGCCACCATCTGCGTGGTCCCTTTGACATTATCATAATGTTGTTGTAGCTCATGCGCCTCTGTTTCTAAGCGCTGTATGTTCGGGTCCTATAGAGTGGTGAGGACCTCGAATGATTCTTCCAATGTTTTGTTGTTGTCCTTCACTACACTGTTGATCTCCTCCATCCCCGATATAATGATGTTGGCACGTTGTTCCTTTACCTCTGGAGGAGTTGAAGGTTGAGCCTTCAACCATATCTCTGTTATCAAAAGGTTCAGCTCCAGCTAAACCTTGGCCATCTCTTCTCGCACCTTGCACACTCCTACTGCTAACCTTTGGATGCAGGCCTCTATTGGTGCCTCTACTAGGATGGCTAACTCAAGGGCCATCTAGCAGGCTTCCTCAACCCCCTGCACCATCTGTCGGTTTTGCGCCACAACCTTGTCACATTGCAGGATCATTTGCTCCATGTTGATTCTTTGTTCACTCAACACCTATAGTGCACAACCCTCCCTAGCCCACAGTTTTGCAATCACTCCATCCTGCAAGACATAGAGCATCTCCCGAGGGAACACAGCCATGTTGATTCCTACCCCTTTCAACGCACTGGATGTAGGCCCGTCGGCCTCGTTTTCTATAACCAATGCCCCCTCTGGAAACACTATTTTGTTGTTCATGTGGGCGCGCAACATTTCCTCAATCGCAGTCGTTCCTACTGTAAGGCTAGTTGAGAGAGTACCAGCCTAGGGAGTGCGCACCTGCAACTCCTGAATCTGTGCCCGGAGGGTTCCCAACACAATCTGATTCTCCTCCGCCAACTACTGGAGGGCCTCCACGGTGACCTCGCACATCGTCTCCCCTATATCATGCAAATATCCCCTATTCGTGACCTCTTCAACGGTCATTTCTCCGATTTCCCTGGCTTCTTCAGATGCTACCATTTGGTTTATCCAGAAATCTCTCAACTGCTCAACCAGGTGCTCAAACAACACTCTCAACAGGTTAAACAGTTCTCAGTTCAGAATACTTTGAGCGCATGATAGCTCAATTCTCAAATGACCAAGTGTTGTTTGTTGGGTAGCCCTTTGCAATTTATAGCGCCTTTTGAATTCAAATTCGATCGTTCCCCCAAATCTGGTCCATTAATGCTCCCTTGGTGGTATATTTTCCCAAATCTTGCCCATAAAGCGTGCCTTAAATTCCTGCCACCCACTCCATTTGGTCTCAAACCAAGCATCACATTGTGAATAGTGACTATAGCGGTCACTTTCCATCCAACCCACGTGGTAGCGCAGCTACAGTTGCACTGTCGCGGACCCGTGACACTTCGCTCCTATGCGCAGCCCTAACATCACACAAGTCTCGGGCAGAGTATTTTATAGTCTCGCACCTCCTTTTGAGTGCTTGGAGTGCTAAGATTGTGCTTCCCACTGCTAGTCAGGTGGTCAAGCCACCTGTATACGGCTTGAACCAACCATCAATCACTTTTCCTAGAAAAAATATACCTTTTATCTTTATTGTTTGCGTCGCACACTTCACCATCTGCATCGCGCCACCATCGGTCATCCCTTTAGTAATATATGGTCCAATCCAAGGCATCAAGCTACTCAACTCTCGGTGATAGTCCCCAAATTTTTCAATGTAATTGTGCGCATCCCATTTTATTACCGTAGTTTCCTTATCGAGAAAATCCTTCTTTATTCCTTCCTCAAGCATCTTAACTTCTTCTTCAATCAAGATGCTTTTCTCCCTTAACCGAGCTCTTTCATTCATGAGATTTTGGAGCTTATGATTACTCTGTTGGATCTCTTCATCAAGTCCTAAGCATTGTTCTTCGTTCAGTTGCGCGATCCCTTCTTCCAAGGCTCCACAAACCATCCTATCCATAGGCACTGCTATGTGCAAACTAGGCATAATATACTCCATTAGTATTACAGTAGTTGCTCCATAGGCTAGCCTAGAAGGCATCTGTCCCATCAACTTCTTGCATGTTTTCCTATAAGCCCAAAAAACTGCTTGTACGCGCAGGTCCCAATCACGTCGCTACACATTATATACCTTGTTTAGTACTTCGCACACTTCATTAAATGCTTCTACATGGGTAACCGTTTGCACACTTGGTCTTTCCACACTTTTTCATTCCAACTTGAGGGACAGTTCACGCAATTTCCCCCCAAACACATTCTTATTGACCATGTTCCCCAACGCAAAGTCCATGTGCATCCATGCATGTTGTTTACCATATGCCTGTACCCACCTGGACAGATGCGGGCGCGGACCATCTCGTACATAGTATTTATCTATTAGTTGCATCTTAGGATTCCCAAAATGCATGTGCTTCATTCTCCTACATTTGTGCCAGTCCTCAAAGCTTCCTTCATGCGTACCCCACCACCTTGCGGGCGTAGTGCATAGTACCCACTTCAAAGCCTGGAAAAATTGCTTTTCCAGCACCTCCCTTTCAAATCTATCCAAGAAAGCATCTACCTCACCTAATCCATCATAAGTAGGAAAATCTCTCACTTTTGTCGATACGAAGTGCATCGATCTTATCATCATGTTACATTTCAACGTGGTTACCTCATGTAACTGGTTCTACCATCACTCTATTTCTTCATCTGAATCCGACGTACAGGAGCTTTCGTGGTCCCATGAGATTTGTCCATCCGTGGTGGGACTTACCCAGTATTGCTCTCGTGCAGTTATCTTGTAGATGCAGTCCAAATCATCATCGCTTTCATAGTCGCACACCGGCTCTGTGTAGTGCGATCCTTCTATAGGGTCCAAAGGTACGACTACGTGCAGAGACTTTTTCTCAAAAATCATCTTGTGCTTCTTCAGATTAATCACCCCGATCATGTCGGTGGCCCAATCGATTCCTAAGAGCATGGGGTAGGGATTGACGTCATCAAAAATCTGTATCACTTAAAAGTCTGCTAGTGCGCTTGCCCCTTTAATATCCATGGTGATTCCCTACAATCTCCCCATAGGTATTATCTTTTGTTGGTTCGCCATTCACAGCTGGATAGGAGACCATTGCAGCGTAGGCCTTCCCATGCGCTCCCATATCTTCTTCGGCAGAACATTCGTGTCCGATCCTAGGTGTAGAATTACTTGGTCAATCTCATATTCTCCAATCTATGCGTTCAACCTCATTTCTCTTCCTATCCTTGTCGCATGCTTTCCAATCTTCCAAACTATGCGCGACTCTCCTGACGTGGTCCCAGCGCATCTGTTAATGAGTTCCTGCAATGCCTTTACAACCTTACTATCGCGTGGTAGCTTCATGCATGTTTCTAGGAACATCGTAAGCATAAATGGGTCCATTTTCGGCTCTAATCTATCTTTGCTTCCAGAAGTGGAGGCATCAACGAAGCTCTTCTTAGCTTCCATGAAGGTTTCCTTAGTGCGCTCCAAATCAAACTCTGCTTCTTTCATCGGAGCCTTGCAAACCTAACTACTATCTTCAGGTTGTTTTCCTTTATCATCTCTCATCATAATTCCACTTCAGAGCACAATGTTCACATTTGGATCTTCCTTGTGCGGCTTAGACCTCATCATCTGCAGGTTTTGAGTCGGGGGAGGTTGTAGCGCTTCCTTGTCGCGCATCCTAGCTATCAGCATAGGACAATCCTCCATCTCCTGATAAAATAAGGTACAATAGAGACAGATGGATATGTTGGATTCATACAATCATGGGCATAATGTCTTGGCCCTCTACAATTGTAGCATATTAGTTGTCTACAACCTCTTATAGGTCCTCCTCCACCTTGGCCTCGTCCACGCCCCTAAAATCTGGTTCCCGCCACTACTGCATTATGGTCAAGGGGCCACGTTTCGGCCTGAACCCTGTAGGTGGGAGTTTTATCCATCATTAGCTCATAACTTCTACATGTGCACTCATTGTGTCCAATCGATCTACAAAAATTACAGAACATCTGTTGCGAAATTTGTGTGTACTTCTGTAACAAATGGCAGTTGTCTATAGCATGTATTCCTCCTATTTAACAAATCGTGCACCACAGAGTAGGTGCCATGCTAAGTCCTACTTGTGCCTCTAGTATTAACGGCATTGGTCCTCCTCCCGAGAGGTAATTTACGAACACTGAGCAGTGGTCCTTGTCATGACCCTGACCCTTACATTTAATGCACCATACCCCTTTGTGCACTTCTGGTGGGGCTGTCCTATCCTTTTTCAGACTCTGCATCCTAAGGCATAAGTTTTTCAGTTGCGTGTGGATCTGATGAACTCCTAGGTTAGGATCCTATATCGGGGTCTCATGAAGCCTCATCACGATCTCTAGGGTTTCTGCCTGAGTCGTTACCCTCTGTTGTGACAGTGCGTTCCTCAAATGCAGCGTTAGCGATGCTAGAAACCATTCACCGTGTTGTCTATCCGTCAAAGTCATATTGGCTTTGCGAATTGTGCACTTCAGTCTCTAATCCAATTTCCAAGGAGTCTCACCTGGTAGCATTGTGATCCCTTTGAATCCAATGATCGACTGTGCCTCTGACTTCTGCCTGCTAAATTCTCTGTTCAACACAATTTGGATATCCGTGATCCCCACATTCAGATTGTCATTAGAATGCTTAATATACCAGGTCAACACGCGATCCTGCAGAGTGCTGACCAGCATTGCTTTCTTTATATTATCATCTATAACTCACTATGCTTCCCATACGGCTCTTATCATGAACCAAAACTGGTCTGGATCTTCGTTTCATACTCCCTTGAACATAGGCAAATTTATCGCACTTTCCATATTGACTCACGGTGGTGGCGGAGGTAGTACAGGCGAAGATGGAGTTGAAGGTGATGAAGCTGGTGCTGGTGTGGGTGGGGGTGGTATGCACGGAATCCTCTGCCTTATCAAATTGATCACACTTCACGGCGAGACCTTAGTGAACTCTTCCTCATTCCCTCATGGAGATGAAATCAAAGGGCTATTCTTTGGTTCCCTACTTCCTTCGTTTCTGTAGGTTATTCCACTTCGCGTGGCTCTGGACATCAAGGTAATTGCATAACCCTCTTCTCACACAATAACATTTTAATCCAAGTATTCAGAGACTTTACGTACTTACCTCATAGTCCTTTGAGAAAGCGTCACTCTAGTTTGCTATAGCTAACTGACGTATCTATCGTGAACTCGTAATGAATCCTCCTATAATCCGATCGAACTAGTGATTGACAACATGTGCAATCTTATCCTCCAATGCTTCCAATCTGTCAACCAACTTTGGGGTCCACACAATAGGATTGTCGAGCTTCCACCTTCCTTGGCTATCTGCTAGCTTCGCGATCCACTCATACAACTCAGTAGGGAAAGATGCGAAGAAAATTCATGGATCTCTATGTATAGGTAGCAGTCTAACCACTCTTCCTTTGATAGTCATGGATTCATGTTCTCCTGTGCCACAAACTCGTGAATTATCTTGTCCAACCAACATTCAATTTCTTTCTTAGTTGAATTCCAATGATATAACATCAAGGATCTCTATCCAGATTCCAGTCCCGGCAATGGAACCATTTGTTGGCTTCATGGTGCCTGACCCAGGTTCAGAGTTATTTATCCAAACAAATCCCTATACTACTTGCCCTTTGTGCAATAGCCTGCGAAGCATGAACAAATTTCTCACCCGAAGAAATATGGGGGGGATGCTGGAACCAAGTTTCCGCACCCTTGAGATGTCTGAGAGGTCGAATTAGTCTGACTGTGAATATCTTCGCGCAAGTCACTTCGTGCACTTTCCTGACCTACGAGGCCTTCGTTCCCTGTTGTACTTGACTTTGCGCAGCCCTAACTAGGGGTTGAGGAGCTTTCTCACTGCTAACGTGGCGATCTGCGCTATTTCCCCAAGTTACACCACGAATCTTACTTATCTTCTTATAACAGTTAGTTATCTTCGCGTAAGCAGATACTTTATCTTATATTCACTTATTCAACACATTCATATAAGTTCGTGCAGAAAAAAAATATTAAACTTGCAATTCATACCCAATATACATCAATGCATAAAACAGGAAAAGATACACATAAATAATATAAAACTTCTCTTTATTAATGCTTCAATTAGTTACAGACTCAACCTGCCCTGTGCACTTAGCTGCAAGGGTCCGCACACTCAACTGCAGACTACTAGGCCTTTTCAGACTCAACTATAGAGCCTTCTCCTACTCTACGACCCAAAGACTTGACTTTACACTTAGACTCAATGCTTCATCATTAGATCTTCTATGGATGATTGATTCTCCCTTTACACTTAGAACCTTGCTCTATTTATACAATCCCATGGTCCGGGGACCATGGGTAGAACTCTTAAGTTGACACTACATTACTAAAGTAAGGGCAGACAACCCTATGACTTAGTTACAACTTCGTGCTCCGCACCCACAAATCGTAGAGTCTTTACATTGGACTTAGTCAAAATTTGGGCTTTAAGCCCCAAAACTTGCCTTGGGGTGATTCTGCGCCCAACACTGGAAATGGAGAAACACTGGAGTACCATAACTATTATACCGAATATCCTTAAATCTCATATCATTCATTTTTCTCCCCCTCCCACTCGAACCAATAAGAATTGATATCATTTTGTGTGTGTCAATGGCCGAATTTTAGCAACATAGGACAGTTGACCAATGTTAAGGAGAGACATGAAATCATCAACGGGACCCGCAACTCTATGGGGAAGTACTCTTTGAGGTCCTCCTTAAGCCAGGCCATGATACGTCTCGAGATCTTTGTGTCCTACTAGTGAATTGCAAATTATTGTAGCCACTACAACAACCCCTCCAAAATTTCCAAATCTTCAAAATTTCGCAGCCCCTTTACCTTTTCAATAGCTTCCACCCACCCTCAGAGTCTGTTCAGAAGCTTGGAAAACTAGAATAGTCACAAAGGAACTTACATCTCTCTCTCATGAGTCTAGCCAAGTCCTTAACTAAGTCTAAGTTTCCTAGTCGTAGCACCATGATGTAACCAATCCCTCTCTTGCGACTCATGCGACCCGTGCGACCTTATCGAAAAGTGGAGTCGAATAGGTCACATAAGATGACCTAAAGAGATGCGCGACCTTCGTGACTTATGCAACCATGCGACCAGTAGGATTCTAGGTCACATAGGTCTCATCGCCTACTGTTGGCTTAAGGGGGTTTGACCTAGGTTCAAAGTTATTCGCGCCAACCAACAAAACCCTAACTATTGTCCCTTTCAACAACAACTTGTGTAGCGCAGGTTGAAGTCTCACTCGAAGCAATATTGGGGGATGTTAGAACTAGGTTTCTACATCCAGAGGCATGTGTGATGGTTTCCTAAGGTTCCTTTAGCTCAGATCTACCTTCGTGCAGATCTATTCCTTCCTACTGTCTGTTACTGCACTCTACCAAAATGACCTTCAGACCTTCACAAAGGTACTTGATTGTACTTAACAAGCATAAAAGACACAGGTTCACTACTTTCGCACAATAAACAATATATTCTAAATTTTTTATGACCTAGATATGCCCTCACACAGATCTATCCTTTCTGAGCAATTAACTACAGAATATTAATTTAACAATTTCTCAAGCTCCGCGAAGGAGGTTGATTATATTTATTATGCATAAATATTATAGATCTATTCGTTTCGCATAGAAATAAAGCATTATTTCACATAAAGTAGGTCACGGAGTGAAAATACATAACTTAAATAGAAGTAAATAAAAAAGGCACAAATGCACAAATTTGTCTCAAAACAATCTTTATTAAGATGTAAACATTCAGATACAGACTTCTTATCCCTATGCACCCAGTTGCAGGGGCCCATGCACTCAGTTATAGAAGCCTTCCCCTTTCACCTAAGTATAGGAAACAAACCTTTCCTATCTTATCACCTTTCCCTTACAATGATTCTATAGCAAAAGTTATTATTTAAGACTCGTTAAGGCTCAACTATATATAGCCTTTTCATTACAATACCATGGCCTGCGAACCATGGGTGGGTCTCAAAACCGACCTATCACCTACCCATACAAGGGACTAATGCCCCTTTGAATATTTAATTAGCCTCATGCTCCTCTTCCTCATTTTGTAGAGACTTTACATTCTTTCACAAAAGAAAATACTAAAATTTTACTTTACTGAAAAATTTGACCCTAGGTATCCCATCCCAACAGGCCCCCAACACAAATATGGTGACTTGCCCTCAAGTCACTCAGCTGGCTTCTCGACTTTGTGGAAGAGTTCACTGAACTCCATATTCAAGACTTCATGGTCCCCTATACTCTATATGGCAACCTATTGCACTTCTTCGACCAGCTTCTCTATAGTTGGCCCCTCCATCACAAGGCACCTTGTCCTCTGTGTCTGCTGGACAGTCTTCAGCTTCTCTTGGATAGCCAAAGTAACCTAGATCGCTTCTTCTATCCATGGTTGAAGTCGAGACTTTAAAACTTGTTTTTTGTGTTGTATCTCCTCTACCTATGCCTGTAACACCTTCATTTCCTGTAAGCATGTGAAGTGCTGGATTAGTGCCAAAGTGCGCGCAGTTGCCCTGATCTCATCAACTTTCTGTTGTGCCTCTTTGAACTTTGTACCCAATATCTGTAAGTTAGAGTCCTCCCACAAAGTGGTCCATAACTCTATTTCATGTTCAAAGAGACAATTGCAACCTGTTACTCCACTATCCAAGGTAGTCATGTGTTCCTTGATGGTTGTGTTGCACTACTCCTTGACCTCTAGTGGAGTAGTCGACTACAGTTTTAATTGCAGTTTTGAGATCTTCCTTTTCATTAAGATCTTGAACCTTTCCAATGAAGATCTATTCGTTGTTCATTTTAACTTTGCTAATCACCGATAGCTCCCATTGTTCTCAGATCCGAAGCTCAGTTGAGACCCCCTGATGAAGAGCATGGAGGGTCTAAAGAGGAAGCACAACTAAATTCATACCTTTGCCCTTGATCTTTCCAAGTTGGGCGTTATCTTCCTTTGGCTCTACATGCAATGCTCCTTTTGGCAAGGGAATGACTCAAAGGTCCATATTCCATTCGATTTCCATTACGCTCGCACCTACTTGCCGTAGACTCGCTTGAACCCTATTCACTTGGGAAATGCTTGCTTGCAGTCAACCTGTCTATATGTGTAGCTCATGCAGATATTTTTTCATACTCCCGAGTGATTGTTGGAACTGTTGCTCAAACTGTTTCCACAGTTCTGTGGTTGTATCTTAGACCTTGTCCCCGATCTCATCCAAGTCCCCTTCAGTGTGGACCATTGGATCTGCATGTGCCTGCTTGTCCAATTTTTTCTCTTTTTGGGGTCCAGTAGTTGTCTCCTTTTTGTGCTTTGACAGACTGAAGGGAGTGCTCTCCACATCACCCCCACCTCCTTCTAGCTCGAACTGTTCCTTCTCTTCAGTATGTTGGGAAGCCGATGCTTCGACTTCTATTGTGCCCTCTTTTGCATCACACTCTTTATCGGCAGCTACCTTAGAAGTTGTTGCTTTGGTAGCGGCTTCTTTCTTCTTCTCCTCAGCCAACCCCCATGCTGTTGCTTGTGGTACTTCTTTTTGTTTCTACACAACTTTCATTTGCGTAGAAGAGTCTTCTCTGCCTTTACTGGTACTTGCACCCATATATGTGGGTTTTCACCACTCCGCTGGCCATGACCCCACAATATCTTGTACATCATCCTTCGTTACTAGGTATGGCAACTTGTTCCATATCTTCTTAGGGTCTCTCCTGGCATGGATAGATACATTGTGAAAAGCAGGCTTAAATTCCCCGAAGTCCCACAACTATTCAAACAAGGTTGGAGATAACCTTGGCCTCTGACTTATCATTGTGCAGAGGTCCATTTGACCAATATCTAGAATACTTTTGACTCTGTGATCCTCTCCGGATCCCTCATCTCCCACAGCGAAGCGAATGTCGCTACCTCTAGTAAATCTTCATCCTGTGAAGGGAACTAACTATCCTCTAGTAGTCACCATGCAACTAATACAATTAACAAGAGGAGCCAGGCATAGTGAAATGCCTTGCTTTCCTCCTGTGATTTTTGGAAGTTTGCTAAGAATTCCTTGCAAAGGTACTGCGCCCAATTGTACTACACTCCCTTTGCACACTGTGCATCCAGTGAAATTACGGGCGTCAAAACCTCCTCTGAGTGACATTTTCTCATGATCTTCCCAGCCAAAATTTGAGCAGAAAACTACAACGCTTGGTCTGTAATAGAGTGGATGGAGTACCCGCGTGACTTCTTAACTAGCCCAAACTCAGTTTTTAGTCTATCTACAAGCTCCTTCTCTTTTCTATTGCCTCCAAACTCCTTGGTTGGGTCCGCCCCATTGTAGGGCAACTTTGTAATTCTATGGATCAACATATTTGTTATAGGAATGGGTTCACCTAACCAAAAACACCCATCATGCACTAGTGTGAGAAATTGGTGCACACAGACAGTATGATCTAGACTCTATTGACACTCCTCATACCACCAAAAATTTGCATCCTTATTTAAGAGTTTCTCCATCGACACAGTTATCTGGGCATAATACTTGATAAATTTCCTATAGTAGCTTGTATGGCCCAATGTTAAACACAACTTCTTAACAGTCTTGGGTGCTTCTAAATTCACAATTAATGTTATCTTCACAGGGTCCACCATCAATCCTTGCTTGCATACTACATGGCCTAGAAAAATTCCAAAAGGCACACAAAATATACATTTCTTCAAGTTCAGTGTGATCTGGTATCTATGACATGTATCCAGCATAAGGTGCAGACTTACAACATGGCGCTTTACCAATCCAAACACAATCTAGTCATGAAAATATACCTCCAAGAATTTATGAATAAATTCCTTAAATGTCGCAATTACTACCCTAGAGAATATCACGGGTGAATTCTTCATCCTGAATGGCATTACTATATACTGAAAGAAACCCCACTCTGTCGTCAAGGTTGTGTTGTTGCAATCCTCTCACACAATCTTAATCTAATGGTATCTGTAGAACCCATCAATGAATGAATAAGCCTCCTGTCCTCCAACATTTTCTAACACTTGGTATGTAAATGGTGTCAGAAATGGATCATGCACACTTGCGTCGTTCAACTTCCTTAGATCTACGCATATCCTAATTTCACCCTACTTCTTCTTTTCCTAAACCACCATAGGGATTACCCAATCAGATGCTTCAACTGGTTCAATAATTCAAGCCTCTACCATCTTATCAAGCTCTTTGTCCACCTTTTCTTTATACTTCAGATTGAGCCGATAAGGTCTCTTCTTAATGGGCTTCGCATCAGGTTTCAAAGTAATTTTCATAATGCCCAAGTCTCCTACAATACCGTTCAGGTCCAAGAACTTTGTTGGGAATAGATCCAAGTATTCACACAATAGTTGAGCCACCTTATTGACTGTATCTTCATCCCAATAGTCTCATATCTTCACAAACTTAGGTTATGCATCAGATCCCATATTTACATGTCGGGTTTTCAACGACTCAATTACATAAGCGTTCTATATCAAAGGTCCTTCAACCTCATGTTGACCTTCAGTTTCGAGAATGTTGATTTTTCTTTGATCATCCTCCTCTTCTTTAGCAGTCATATTATAGCATTCCAATGCATGGCACAACTATGTACTCAAGTATGGTTGTACCCAGTCCACAGGCTCTTCAATCATTCTAAAAATAACAGCCTTAATTTCTTGTAGTACCGCATCAATGCATTCAAATACATCCTCAAAGATAAAAGTTAATAAGAATATTTATTGCAGAATATCCCATTCATCTGTCCCATGGTGTAGCTCTGTTTCCAAATACCAATTCATAGGAATAGTGTCTAAGGTATGGTAGAAAACATGAACCCACTCTAGTTGAGGTTTTTCACGCCAAGCTTTAGTCCACCGCGCTAGATGTTCGTACGGGTCGTCCTTCCCACTATACTTCTCAATCATCCATGTGTTACCATATCCAAACCTTAAGTTCATCATCCATTTGTATTCCTTCCATTCAACTAAAATCTCCTTGTGCGTACCCCACCATCGGGTGGGAGTAGAATGTAGTGCGCAGTGCCAATTCAAGGGCCTGGAATCGATGCTCCTCAGGTACCTCCCTTTAAAATTCATCCAAAATGAGATTAACATCATTAAAACCATCATAGTGTGGAAGCTTCCTTACCTCTGTAGATACACATCATAGTGATTTGATCATCATATTGCAGCGTAGTGTAGATAGTTCGTGCAATCGATTCTGCCAGTGCTCGATTTCTTCGTCCGAGTCTGAGTTGTAGGAACTATCCCTATCCCATGTAATTTGTCCATCGGCCATAGGATTGATCCAATCTTCATCTCGCACTCTGATCTTGCATATCTAGTCTAGATCACCATCATCTTCCACAAATTTGCGAACAAGTTTAGTATAGCATGCTCCTTCAAGTTCCAGTGGCACAATAACCCTGAGCGCCTTCCTCTCAAAGGTCATCTTTCGCTTCTTCAAGTTAATCACTGCATCCATGTCAAAGGCCCAATCAATTCTGAGTAGTGTAGGATATGGATTATTGTCATCTACTATTTCTTCTACTTCAAAATACGCCCGCCAGAGCACTTTCTCCTTCAATATCGACTATAACCCCATACAGGTGCCCCATAGGAAAAATATTCTGCCGATTGGCCATGCGTAGTTGATGAGCCTCGGTATTGCAACAAGAATGTTGCAACTCCCAAGGCTACCGACTTTAATGATCAACCCAGGGTTCATACAAACTTAATAGGTATCGGCACTATATGTGCAGCATATAATGTGTACTTCCTTTGCTGTCATGATGTAATGGAGTGCATGTACTGAAGTCAAATCCTAAACTAATTGCAGAAAATGAAATGTTTGAAATGGAACCTTAACCTATTGCAAGAAAGAAAGTATAAGGAAAGAGACTAAAATCAAATGATAAAACACACCATTTTCTAACTAATTGCTAAGAGGCTTTGCTTCAAAAGAATACTAAGTTAACATGTATGCAATCCTACTGTCCTAAGCATGCAGATTCAAACCATCAAACCTTCTACTGTTGTGCATGTAAATGAATAAAATAAATCTGTATTTCTTTTTGTCTTTTTTCATGTGAGGGTGTGAAAGCTAATCTCTTTTGGTGATGCAACTAGTGGCTTGGAGACGATCGTTAATTGTCAGAAGGCTTGGGAGACAAGTAGAGACCCTTTTCTAGCTTCCTAGAGGCGTTTTCCTCAATTCAGCCTCAAAACATGGTTTCCTATAGGATGCTACAGGATTTCCTACAAGATGTCCTGAGAACCTACAACATCCCCTAAAAACCTACACGATACAGTTGAGAGAAAAAGGATGGTTGTTGAAGGTGATGGAAAGCTTAGGGAAGGTTGTTGGTCAATGGAATGAGGCAAGGGAGTGCCTAGGACCACTTCAGAACTCAAAACCCAAGTTGGGAGATGGTTTGATTTTCTCAAAAGCTTGGAGAATTTTCCTTGTGAAATGATGAAATTGGTGAGGGTTTAGTGAAAGAAAGTGAGGACCATGGGTGGATGAAGTTGGGATGAGGTTGCTAACTATGAAATCTCTCTGTACTCCCGAAACACCTGCACTATATCAAACATTGACATTTACCCAAAAATCATGCAAACAAGAAGAATTTCACTTATCTAAAGGAAACAAAATTTCATGACCTAACTTTCTACTTCATGCATGAGGAAAACTTTGTAGAATGATATAAAACATTGATGACATCTAATGCAAGACTTAAGATAGAAGAAATGGAAATCAAATCCTACTCTTGAAAACTAGAAAAATGTTGACCTAAGTGTGGAGCAAGAGGGTTAAAATGGTCTTGATCGCATGGAGATCAAGTAGAGGCCTAATCCCAGCTTCAATGATGATTTTTCTCAATTCGGGCTCAAAACAGGATTTCCTACAGGATGCTACAGTGATTTACTACAAGATGTACAGACTTACTATAATTCATCGAATGAACAAGGAAATCAAATTCAAATTGGATGGGACAAATATTTTTATTAACTAGGATGTCTTAGGTCCCCATTCCAAGTGGAATCACTCAAAAAGACCTCTGCTAACCCATGCTAAAAAAATAGAGAAACATTACTAGTCGAAAATCTAGAAATTTGAGAACTAGTGAGCTTGTAAATCTAAAAAATGCCTAACCTAATCAACTGGAAATGCAGTGGAGTAATTTCTTTTTATGAACTAACTTTTTTCGTGATCTAATGCAAGTGGAACCAACTTGATTAAGTTTGTTAGCATGCTCTAAAAATAGCAGAAATTTACTCTTCTTTGCTAAAAAGGAGGTCCGGCAATCTATATTTGGGAATAAGAAGATTAATCCAAGAAGCTCAATGATTACTATGAAATTCCAAAGCTTTTCAAAGGATGAAATAATGATTTTTATCTTGAAAAAAGCCATACATCAACCATTTAACTCAATGCTACAACAAACAATCATTAATATTAAATGAAAAAATAGAAAGAAATAAAAACAAAAGACGCATGTGAATAAGAAGTGAAAAGAAGGAAAGAAAATGATACAAAAGGGCTATAAGGCTCCTAGGATGGCCAAGCCCAAGGAAACTCAGAGACCTATGGAGGAGAATAATATTTATAAGCTGAACATGACACCAATCTTCATTCTTTTCATCAATATAATTACATCCCTGTAAGAAAATACAATGGAGTTGTAAAAATACAACTTCTTTCCACAATAACACTAATAAAAATCTCCCCTCATAGGAAAATTCGATTTGGTACTTATACAAAATGATTAGGAATCATTCCCCATGAATGGAGGAAGCTTTCCCCACCAAAATCCCGTCATTAGTGGATCAAGTCCCCAATACTAGGAATTTGCATTAAATGGTAGGGAACACATTCATACATTTTCTCAATCATTGGAGTTCCACAATCTGTGCCATAATTCCATAATATCTTGTTGATTTATCATTTATTATTGATCCTCATGTAGTAGGGAACAAGTCCCTAAATTATCTCCTCCTCCAAATCTTCATAATATTCCCAATATTCTCATAATATTCCACAAAAGTAAATAATATTAGGCACAAATATCCAATTATTCAGAAACCTTCCTAATGAATATTAAAGTTAAAAATAAATTATCTAGTGTAGAAAGAGAGGCTTAATGTGCTTAAGTATGGTCATAGGCCTTAATTTATGTTTAATTTAGAAGCCCGCCATACCCCCTGTTGAAACTGTTGCTCATCCTCTGAGCAACTTAGTGACCTCGTTGTGCCTCATCCATGGCCCTGGTGGCCTCTCTCTTGTGCATTAAGAATGTTGGCTGCAATTTCGGCAAGGACAAGCCCAAAAAATATATTTGTGCAAAGAAAAACCATTGTTTCTTGAGACCATTAGCTTGCCTTCTTCCCCTCATTCAATATGGATTCTTGAATATTTTTCAGTTTAGCAAGGCCTTCCACATCCTTATCAACCTTCTACTACCTTGGTCAACCATTTGGACACCTTTGAAACCTTCAAAATGTCTTTAGATGAGAACTAGGACATCTTGTAGTAATTCGTATCAAAACTACAGGAAACCCTCTTAAAACTACATAAAACCATTTTTGAGCATAAATGATATTCTGGGCTTAGGACATGCCCTCAAATTGACTCCCGTGCCTTTTTCCCATTTTAGGCCTTGGATAAAAGCTAGAAAGAGATTGGAGACCTCTTGGAAAACATATTTTCATCACTGCAGTTTGAGTTTTGTTTTGATGGTTAATGCCTCATTTCCTTTTGTTTCCTTCTTCTTCTCTCTTGTGGCCTAGATGATTGTCTAATGGCCTTGGATTTCTCTGTTTTTATTAGGTCTCTCTTAAGCTCTTCCATCTTGGGGTTTAGCAAAATTTGTTCATTTCTTCCTTCTTATAGCAACATTTTTCCTTCCTGTAGTAGTCATTCCTCCTCTTTTAGGGTCTTCTAACTATATGGGAGTGATGAGAAATGATGAAGAGGGATTGGATGATGATGGTTGGGCTCAAAGGGAGTATTGTAGGTTTGTGAAAATGGAGAGGATGCTCTGCTTGTTTTTTTTTCAAGAATGAAATGGGATAGATGGATGATGAATAGATAGTGAATATCAAGTGGATGGAAGGTTTGGAGTGTTGTGGTGACTTGGCCTTTGAAAAAATTTCTTCTTTTAGCTGCTATCCTCATTCCTTGAAATCATAACCCTTCATAATTTTACTTTTCAACATTGCATGAGTGGAGTGAGCTGCAATTAACTAGTTGAAGGCAGCTGAGACTACTGAACCATCCTTAGCTTATAAAACCTCATCTCTCATGCATTGACAACAAATTTCTAACTATAATATGCTCAAGAGAAGAGGTCAATAATATTGCATACCTGTACCTACTTGATGGTTGTTGGAGAGACATGCATGTTGTTGCTGAGTTGATGTTGATGTGTAGGTGTTGGATGGTGATGTTGATGATCCTAATGCTACTGCTAAGCTCCTGAGGAGCTTCTTTGACCTCTGGATCTCCATGCTGAAGCTAACTCTAAATCTCTGGCTATTTCATCATCATATCCCCTCAATTTTTCAAAGAAACCCATCAAAATGTGCCTTTTGAATATCTCTAGTATAGGATGGTGCTGATAAATCCTCACTGTGTTGATGGGTTCCCCCTGTCATTTTTCTCTGATGGATGGAGGTTTGTATATGTATGATATCAAATTTAAAAATTCTATGTATACAATTCCCCTAGACTACAATCTTTTTCAATAAACTAGAAGGTTTTTCTATATTCTTTTCACTTGGAAAATGTGGGAAAGTATAGAGCCTACCTCCTTATCACTGCTTGATGAAGCCAACCTCTATTTCTCCCTTTTAAAACTACTCACTGCCAATCCTGTAGGTGTTGTTCTGTATCTTGTAGGATCTCCTATAGGATCCTGTAGGTTTACAGGACAACCTTTTGTTTTGTCCATATCTCCCAAATGGTAGAATGGATTGACTTGAAACTTTATGAGCATGTTCCCATCATTATTATGCACCTCCCCATAAAAAAAATTGGTCAATTGATGCACAGATCTTGAGAAAAACTAAAAATGGTTGAAGGTGATGGAGGTCGATTTCTTGGAAACCGTGCACTAGAATTTTTTGAAATTGCTTGGGCATGTTACCATCATCCATATGCATCTCCCCATGAAACATATTTTAAATAAATGCATGGATATTAAGAAAGCATAAAAATGGTTGTACGTGATGGAGGTTGATTTCTAGAAAACTATGCACTGGAAATTGTTGAAATTGCTTGAGCATGTTACCATCATCCATATGCATCTCCCTTTGAAACATCTTGGCAAATGGATGCAAGGTTTTCAAGTTATGGTAAAAATAGATTTCCACTCTATGTATTTTGTATCTTGTAGTAAAACAAAGCATCTTGTAGTTTTTTAGGACATCAACCAAATTGAATGGTAGAAGCTTGAGAATGATGGGTGGATGGTGGAAATAGATGAGGGTGATGGATTGGCATGGCCTTGGCCTTGTTGGAGCATTTGAGAAATGGAGGAGAAAGTCAAAATTTGACTTCTTTTAACTAGGCTTGACCAATTTTCCTTTTGGTGCCAACTTGTTCTTGTTTCTTGCAGATGTTGGAGAGTACATGCATTCATCAAAGAGATGCATGGATCAAGGATTTCTTTTATTATTTTTTTCTCTTTTTTCTTCTAGGCCTACTAGTCGCCTCAATGAGGTTTTCAACTAGTAGGTATACCTAGGCACCTCAAAGGAGGTTTTCACCTAGGATCTTTTTTTTCTCTTTTTTTCTTTTTCTTTTTTTTCCCAACTCATTGACTGCCTCATGGAGGTTTTCAATCAATGAGGCAATCTCAAGCACCTCCAAGGAGGTTTTCACCTGATATTTTTATTTTTTTTGTTTTTTTCATCATTTTTTCTTCTAACCTACCCTACTTGAAAAACAAAATCACTTTCAAGTATAAGAATACTTCCAATGGAGCCATGTGCACATCAAGATGATAGACAAAATGATGTGGAGGATTGAAATGTATGCTTTGACATGTACCTGGATTTGAAAGATAAAATGATTTGACTTTGACGATATCAATCACATTTGAAGAAGAGGGTATTTCTCCAACTTAATGAATGTCTGGAACCATATTTCAATATAGTTGTGATGCCCCTAGTCCACTTGCTGATTTGGATCATCCTGGATGTCTTCTTCTTCCATGACCTTCAAATATTCCTCTTTTTGCTGATTTTTCTCTTGAACACATGGAGCACATGATGATAACCATGAAGGAGCTTTCTCAATCTCTAATTTTATTGTCTGCTCTTCATCAAGTGCAGCCCGTGATTCTTTGGTCTTCTTTTTCAAATCTTCTTTCTCTGCATGTTGTCCCTCAATGGCATCAAGAGAATCACTTTTTTTTAATAATATTCCTGAGCTATGGTGAATACCATTGAGCTCAAGAGGAGATGATTAGAAGTGTTGTACCTCAACATTGTAAGTGGGTTGAGCTACTTCAATGTGTGGGTTTGGAAATGGTGGTATAGGTAGTTGAGTGGGAGTGTATATTTGAGATGGATGTGGTTGGGATTGTGGTTGTGGTGGAGGTGAATGGTAGGGATAACATGGAGTTGGGTATGGAGGATATTGAGTAAAATATTGAGGATATTGTGGATGGCTCTCATAAGTTCCTTGCCAACCTTGTTTCCAACATTGGTTTTGGGGTTGAGATGGCCAATGTTTCCAAGGAAAAGGTGTGTTCCAATTACTTTGAGGTGGATATGCATAACCTTGAAATTGTGAATTAGACTCTTGCATCATATCAGGCTGAATAGGCTGCCATGGTCCTCTTGGAGCTACATAACATAGTTGCATTTGCAATTGACTTTCTCCATTGTCCTCTTAGTAAACTTCCTTCAACCTTGGTAATGATGGACAACGTTTAACATCATGTGATTCTGCAACACAAATATCAGCATTTTATTTTCCTTCATCTTTCATTCTTAACATTTATACTTGTTTTGTTAGATTGTTAAGAATTTATGTTTTAAAATCATCAAATAAATTTCCAAGTTTAGCTTGACTTATTGATCATGATGTTGATTTACCTACTCTTGATTTTCCTCTTGATATGTGTTTACATGTTTCACAAATTTCCTCAAATGATAATTGATATACATCACCTCTACTCATGATATTAAGGAGATCAATCCATTCATCCCTAATTGCTCTAAGTAAGAGGGTTTTTAGTGTGTCAGATCCTAAATGATTTAGTTTTGCCGTCTCAATATTGTACATGAACCTCTCTATTAAATCCTCAATGCTCTCATCTTCTCTTTGATTCATTCTAAATATTTCTTCCTTAAGATCATGATCTTTATATTTTTCTAGAAATATATTTTTCATATCATTCCATGAACTTCTTGAATTAGTCCTTAAACTCATGAACCATTTAAGAGCTCTATCCTTCAATGTTGCCGGAAACAATCTCAATTTTTGAGTTTTTAATAAGTAACAATAAGATCTACAGAAAATTTCAAATTCAAAGAGAAAGGTTTCCAGATGCTCTGACCTTAGACCATGAAATTTTGGAAGAAAATATGGAGGGATATTCTTCATGTGCACACTACCATCAATATCTTGAATGGGAAATCCGAGAGGATCTTCCTCATTGTGATCATCTCCATCCATTTATTCTACATTCTTTGCCATATTCTTCTTCTACCTACAAAAGTGAATGGTGATTTGCCTCTTACTGCACCACGTGATCAAATGGCGGGTTGGGTTGGTGTTGGATATTTTTTTGTTTTTATGATTGAATGAAAACACTAATGCAATGCACTTTCCTATTTTTGAAATGAAATATTCCTAATGCAATTATTTTTTTCTTTTTCAAAAAGTAAAAAAGAAATGAATCAACTAGGGAAGCAAACAATGCATACTTTGACACATCCCCAGCAACGGTGCCAAAAAGTGATGAGCCTCGGTATTGCAACAAGAATGATGCAACTCCCAAAGCTACCGACTTTAATTATCAACTCGGGGTTCGTACAAACTTAAGAGGTATCAGAACTATATGTACAACATACAATGTGTCCTTCTTTTGTTGTCATGATGTAATGGAGTGCATGTACTGAAGTCAAATCCTAAACTAATTGCAAAAAATGAAATGTTTAAAATGGAACCTTAACCTATTGCAAGAAATAAAGTACAATGAAAGAGACTAAAATCAAATGATAAAACACACCATTTCCAAACTAACTTCTAAGAGGCTTTGCTTCAAAAGAATGATAAGCAAACATGTATGCAATCCTAAGCATGTAGATTCAAACCATCAAACCTTCTACTGTTGTGCATGTAAATGAATAAAATAAATTTGTTTTTCTCTTTGTCTTTTTTCATGTGAGAGTGTGAAATCTAATCTCTTTTGGTGGTGTGGCAGGTGGCTTGGAGATGATGGTGAATGTTTAGAAGGCTTGGGAGATAAGTAGGGACCCTTTGCAAGCTTCTTAGAGGTTTTTTCCTCAATTCAGCCTCAAAACAAGGTTTCCTACATGTTACCAGGAAAAGTGTCTATTTAGAACTGCTCTATTCCACTAAGGTGTGACAACTGCCTTAGAAACAAACAGAGAAAAACTACTTTTGTATTTCCTTTATGGATTCTAGATAGAGAGGAATAGAAAGAACCAACCTGTGTCTTGCGCTAATCCTTTGATCCAATCCCTCTCTTCTTTGACAGCTTCCAACTACCTGCTCCCTTACTTGCCCAACTTCACCAAGTACCTGTAAGATCACAGAAGAGGAAAACTATACAAAGACATGGATCTATATTCATAAATAACTTAGGATCAGATTTAAGTTAACCATACAAATGTAACAAGCATCAATGATACAAAAGCATGGAGGAAAAACTCAAATAGTTTTTATTGATAAACAAGAAGATCCAGGAGGAGTTACAACCGATGATTCCTGACCCAGCATTAACCTCCCAGCAAAGAAGCCCCTCTTCACCTCCAACAAAGCATAAATCACCCAATACTCTGATATTTGTCTCAAAACCAACAACAATTCCTTACAATGTGCAAAATTCCAGCCTCTGGATCTCTGGGATGAGGGATCCATATATAGATGTATGCAAGGAGGATGAGTCAGCTTGTGATTTGATTAGTGTCTTCTCTCTGTCAGTTCTTGCTTCCACTTGGAGACTGAAGGCCTCTTACTCATCCTTGGTCGAATTCAGTGAGGCAAGTGTCATAGGAGAAGATTCTGGAAGCTTCCATTGTCTCTCCACCTCGCGGAATGACACTGCCATTTGTCATTTCTCACCCAACGCACCTTCATAGTGCATTTAGGTGCATTGCAACGCACCTAGCCATTGTATTTAGGCGCTATGCAACGCACCTAGCCAGTGGAGCCGCTGAAATGATCCTGTTTTGACTTATTCTGAGCAGTTTCTGGTGGAGAACTTCTGGGAGAAGCTGTAATTTGTTGACCTTGTTCCTTTAGGGGTTGGAACAACACTTTTAGGGACTTAGGAGCCCTTGGTTTATGGACATTTCATGCTTAGAGCTGTAAGGCACAAAAATGTCTATAACACTACAGGATGCTAGAGGATTTCCTACATGATGTCCTTAAAACCAACAGGATCCGCTAAAAACCTACAGGATATAGCTGAGAGCAAAAGGATGGGTGTTGAAGGTTATGGAAAGCTTAGGGAAGGTGGTTGATGGATGGAATGAGGCAAGGGAGTGCCTAGGACCATTTCAGAACTCAAAACCCAAGTTGGGAGATGGTTGGATTTGTTCAAAAATCTTGGAGAAGTTTCCTTGTGAAATGATGAAATTGGTGAGGGTTTAGTGAAAGAAAGTGAGAACCATGGGTGGATGAAGTTGGGATGAGGTTGCTGACTATGGAATCTCTCTGTACTCCTGAAACACCTGCACTACATCAAACATTGACATTTACCCAAAATTCATGCAAACAAGAAGAATTTAAATTATCTAAAGGAAAAAATATTTCATGAGCTAGCTGCCTACTTCATGCATGGGGAAAATTTTGTAGAATGATATAAAAAATTGATGAGATCTAATGTAAGACTGAAGATAGAAGAAATGGAAATCAAATCATACTCTTGAAAACTAGAAAAATGTTGACCTAAGTGTGGAGCAAGAGGGTTAAAATGGTCTTGATGGCATGGAGGTCAAGTAGAGGCCTAATCCCAGCTTCAATGATGATTTTTCTCAATTCAGGCTCAAAACAGGATTTCCTACAGGATGCTATAGTGATTTACTATAGGATGTACAAATTTACTATAATTCATCGAATGACCAAGAAAATCAAATCCAAATTGGATGGGACAATTTTTTTTATTAACTAGGATGTCTTAGGTCCCCATTCCAAGTGGAATCACTCAAAAATACCTCTGCTAACCCATGTTAAAGAATAGAGAAACATTACTAGTTGAAAATCTAGAAATTCGAGAACTAGTGAGCTAGTAAATCTAGAAAATGTCTAACCTAATCAAGTGCAAATGCAGTGGGATAATTTTTTTTATGAACTAGAATGTATTTTTTATCTAATGCAAGTGGAACCAACGCGATTGAATTTTGTTAGAATTCTCTAAAAAATAGCAGAAATTTACTCTTCTTTGCTAGAAAGGAGGTACAACAATCTAGATTTGGGAATACGAAGACTAATCCAAGCAGCTCAATGATTACTATGAACTTCCAAAGATTAAATAATGCTTGTGATCCTACAAAATAGCTTACATCAACCATTTAACTCAATCCTACAACAACTAATCATTAATGCTAGATGCAGAAATAGAAAGAAATAAAAACAAGAGATGCATGTGAATAAGAAGTGAAAAGAAGGAAATAAAATGATAAAAAAGGGCTCTGAGGCCCCTTGGATGGCCAAGACCAAGGAAACTCAGAGACCTATGGAGGAGAACAAGATTTAGAAGTTGAACATGACACCAATCTTCATTATTTTCATCAATAGAATTACATCCCTGCAAGAAAATACAATGGAACTGTAAAAATACAAGTTCTCTCCACAATAACACTAATGAAAATCTCCCCCTAGAGGAAAATTCAACTTGGTACTTATAAAAAATGATTAGGAATCATTCCCCATTAATGGAGGAATCTTTCCCCACAAAAATCCCTTGATTAGTGGATCTAGACCCCAATCCTAGGAATCTGCATTAAATGGCAGGAAACACATTCCTAGATTTTCTCAATCATTGGAGTTCCACAGTCTATGCCATAATTCCATAACATAATGTTGATTTATTATTTATTATTGATCCTCATGTAGAAGGGAACAATTCCCTAAATTATCTCCTCCTCAAAATCTTCATAATCTACCCAATATTTTCATAATATTCCACAAAAATAAATAATATTAGGCACAAATATCCAATTATTCATAAACCTTCCTAATGAATATATTAAAGTTAAAAATACATTATCTAATGTAGAAAGAGAGGTTTAATGTGCTAAAGGATGGTCATATGCCTTAATTTATTTTTTAATTTAGATGCATGGGCCTTAATTTATGTATAATTTAGAGGCCCATCAGTAGTTGTATAGGAGACCATTGCAGCACTGGTCTCCCCATCCTTTCCCAAGTTTGTTTAAGTAGCACATTTGCATCGGACCACGGATCCAAGATTACTTGGTCCATTTCATATTCTCCTATCTGTGCGGTCGGACTCATCTTGCGCTCTGTCCGCTTATTATGCTTACATATCTTTCTTATAGCGCGTTGCTCTGAAGGAATCTTAATCTTGCCTGCATAGTTGTCTATTAGTTCTTGGAGTCCTTCTACTGCCTTCTTATTGTGCATCAACTTCATACAATTTTTTATGAAAGTAGCTAACAGCGAAGGATCCACATGTTTCACTTCACTGTTCCCAATTGATTTCTCTTGAGTTCCAAATGTAGAAGCTTCAGCGAAATTCTTTTTAGCCTCCATAAGGTTTCTTTATACCGGTTGAGGTCGAACCCGACTTCCTTTTTATTGGCCTTATGCACCCATCCTTACATCTCTAGCTGATTCCCCTTATCTTCACCTGTTATCACCCTAAAATTTTCTAAAACTTGGAAAGTTTACATTTGTTCCTAAGTCATAATGTTAGATGGTGGTTAAGCCACTTTTATGGTTTTTAGAGTCTAAGTCATAGGGTTAGAGTCTCATTTCCATCATCAACTAAAGTTCAACAACCTTGTTTTACACTTTATGGGTCCCATATCATGTTTTGAAAGCCATATGTTTAGCCATTTAAAAAAAAAATGAAACTGGCTACTAATCCACGTTTTCGTAGCGCAGACAGTGTAAAAAACCAGTTTTGCACTACGAAATCATTGAAGCAGCGTTTTTTAGCAGAAAAAATTGTTTTAGGTAGTCAACTTCCAAGAGGTTGTTTGAGCTGTTGAAAGCATATTTTGGAAAACTGAAAGAGGTTTTTATTCCTAACATAGTGAACTACAAAACCCTCTTTAATTTTCTTCAAATGCGTTATAAGGTGTGAGAAATTTATGGTTAAACTTGCGCTACGAAACTACTGTAGGTGCAGTTTTTCACAAACAGACTTTTCCTGTTTTACGCGTGTTTTTCAAGGACATATTCTAGACAACTAGAGCAGTGTTTTAAAAAACCAAGAGATGTTTTTGTATAGATGTCAAGGACTAAAACAACCTCCTTCATTTTCATAAAACATGTCATGGATGAGAAGATAAAGGCTCTATCCCACGTGCTAATTTTCAAAGATCCTGAACCTAAAAACAGGGAAACATGTTCCCTAATTCCTAGGGTTTATCATCATTAGCAAGGTGACAACGTGGGAGGCTTCATCAAATTTGAATTCATCGAGTTATAGGTGTCAAAAATAATGTTTAATTCCTAGATAAGGTTGTTGTAATCATAATAAGGAGTTACACTACTAATTGTTTTAGCCCTCTAGAACTGCCAGATAACAGTCAGTTACATTTAATAGTTAGTTTTAAGTGTCAATAGGTGTCATAGTAGGAAGAATTTGAATTCCCCTCATGCTGGAGGAGGAATCTAAGTTATGTAATGAACTCTATATATGGGATAAAATCTAATGTACTAAGGGTTGGAAATTTTTCAAAGAACACTCATACTGTGCTTTTGTGTAAGACTGTGTTTTAATGTAATACAGTGATTTGGCTTTGCTCCTCAGGATTCATAAAGAGTTCAATGTTTAAATTGTCCTATGGTTGTCTTCATTTCATTGCTTGCAGTAGTATGAATTCATGATTACTTAGAACTCATTGGCTATGTTCTAACTTCCTTGATGTATTTGTAGATTGTGTCTTCCTACATATTTCTGATCTATTACTGATATGTTGAACTCCAGATGCCTTGACTTCCATGTAAAGTTAATATTATTGTCATACTGAAGCATTTCTTGACTCCATAAACCCAATGGATGTTTACTGATCATGTTCAACCATTCATATTTTTCACTTTTTTCATAGAGTTAGCCATCTACTCTTTATCAAAATCTTTAACCTAGTGAGAGAGCCCTCTCAGGTTGAGGAGGCTAAGCGTCAGCCAAAAGTTGGTTTGAAAGAGTTACACAAGGTATTCCTGGTCAGTAGCTTATCAGGGTTAGGTTTTGTGATAACATCACCCATGGCCATACCACTGTGCATTACTACGTTAACACTGTGATTTTCTTCACGCGATTATGCCCTCATGTTCATAGTGCTAGACCCACCAACATGTCAAGGGATCTCCCCAGTAAGAATTCCCAATTAGACCTCAGACCATTTGGTGTAGGAGTCCCAACAGTGGGTTGTACAGTATCTCCTTGACCAATGTTTCGCACAAAGGAAAGTAAGATGTCCCTCTTGGTAGCAAGGGTGTGACAATGACAGCAAGTCAAGGAAGGTGTGTGAACGGCTCTGACACACAGAAAGTGGGGTGAGTGCACCCCTTGGAAAACTGTAAGAGTAGGCGGCTTGGAAGGGAACACACAAGAAAATATGCATCACAAACTGGAAATAAAGCTAGTGAGCAATCCAAAGTGATGGTTAAACCAATCAACGCATTTCAGTAAGATTCATACATAATTATGCAGAATAGTCCATACAGGCATGCGTAAGGAAACAAATACATATATCATTTAGAGTAAACAAGATAGTTGGAATACAATATGACATATGCATGAAACATGTTGACTCTGTTATATTAAGAAGTGTAAGTTCTAGTCCAACCACTAGTTCCGATAGCAGAACATTACAGCCACAACCGCCTGCTCCTCCAAAGAGATATACTAGCTTTGCACCGTGGAGAAGCCAAGGCTTATTACAATACTATCCAAGCTTTCTCTAAGATACTCCTATTGGAAGCTTGGCTGACCAAAAGCCTCTACAATGAGTTATGAGGGACTATTTATAGCAAAGGGTGGGGTGACCCTCGACATCCCCCTTTGTGACCATTCATCTACCCTCATGACTCTTCAACTACTCTATGATTGTTACATTCAACTATCGACACTTGAACTTTCACTTGAAAATACGTTACAACAATCTACACATGTACCCATGTGAGAGAAATGGCTTGAGCAAGCCATGCAAGACGTCATTAACATTCAGACTGTTGTGGTGAGACCAACTCTTTGACATCCTTATGGTGGTCGATGGTGGTGAGTTGATGCCAAGCTTAGTCATCTTTGATGGTGTCTATGTACTTAATGATCACATATTGCTTATGAGAACTCTTACCTTTGTTGCATCCAGGCACATTAATATGGCCCCACTATCCAACTCATTTGATAGCATGTGCACCATCATCTTGAGTGTGGCTGGACTAGCAACATACTGATGTATAGTGTCTATTCTGATCTCCAAGTGTGTGTTGGTGACCATGCACATCAACTTGTCAAAATACATGTTCAGCTCCAGTTGGACTAGCTTCTTGTCTTCACCTTGATGAGTGTGCCAAATGGGTGGGATCACATGCATGCACATAATGACATGCATGCTGCTAATTTGCCTTGCATCTGATCAACAACACTACTCACCTTGTCTGCTTTGTGCCAGCTGTTGGGATGGATTTATAACTTGTGTGGGCACAGCTTCATCCGTCTTTGCATGTACCACCCCCTGTTGCACCTATTCCTACTACAACTCATGCTCTCGTCTGTGCAGCTCTTATTCTCCCTTGAGTTGCTCCTTCATCACCTACAACTCCTCTATTCCTTTCTCTTCCTTCACATGATTGTCTTGTCGTACTGTCACTTCATAGCCCCAATCTCCAAAGTTGCTTTCGTCATGAGTGGATCTACTTTAAACTTGTAGCTTTGCTTCACCTCTATGTTCTCAATAACCTTCCTCTTGCACTCACCACATGCAGATGTATTGCCTTTTGCTGTTGCTGATGGTGCTTCTCGCTATGATGTTGTTTCCATCTTATCTTGATGTCCTTGTCTATGAAAAAATTGATCTCTTCATAGGTGTAGGTTTTAACCCCGTACAGAAATTACCTGCATACGAATTCTAAAACACAGAAAATAAACAATGTGAGAGCATAACACATAAAACACATATACACAGGATTTTCCCCTGGATCCCAAAACTGGGACTACCAGCTTGATTTTTCATTATGTTCCTTTCAATGTTACAATACATATTTATACATGCCGAAGCATCCAATACCATGGATCGAAAACCATCGCGTCCAAAACCATGTGCGAAAAATCATGCACAAAACCATAGGTAGGTCTACCCAACCTAATATAGGGTCCAAAAAAAAAAAATTCTAGGGCACTACCCTGGACCCCATAGAGTGGGGTTACCTGCATCCCTCAAACCCCTATGACTCCCCCCGCTACACAATCGGCACAATGAAGGGGCGGCTCCGCCCCCCTTCTAACCCCTCGGTTAACTACGTGGGCTAGTCATGGAAATAATATAACACAACCCAACATTCTCCCACTTGTTGTTTTCTCTCCACAGGGAGCCATAAGAGAGCTTAGTCATTTATCCAACCCTGCAACGCCCATTTTTTCTCTACACAAAGAGAACTTCTCAGAGCTCACATATTTTGTCAATGCATTTGCAGTATTCTTCAAAGTGTCCACCTTTACCAACAACACCTTTTTGTCTTCTATCATATCCCTCACAAAGTGATACTGAACATCAATGTGCTTTGTCTTTGAATGATATGCAGGGATATTTGCTAAGAAAATTGCACTTTGGCTGTCACAGTCTATCCTTATAGCTCCCTGTACTAACCCCATACTTGAACACAATCTCTGCAACCAAACTGCTTCCTTGCTTGCATGAGTGGCTACCATGTATTCTGCCTCTGTAGTTGATAGTGCCACTACAGATTGTTTCTTACTCATCAAACTAACTACACCTCCAAATAGGTTAAACACATACCCACTTGTAGATCTTCTTTAATCCAGGTCTCCAGCTCAGTCTGCATCAACAAAGCCAAGAATATCCAACACTCTGTCCAATCCTGGTCTTCCTTGGTAGCACAAACCATAGTTACTAGTGCCACACAAATACCTGAAAACCTGCTTCACTGTTGTCCAGTGCTCCTTCCCTGGTTTTGACATAAACCTGCTCAATACTCCCACTACATGTGCAATGTCTTCTCTAGTACAGACCATTGCATACATTAGGCTACTGACTGCACTTGCATATGGAACATGGGACATGTCCTCTTCCTCTTCTTGTGTCTTGGGACATTGCTTAGTAGATAACTTTACACCTACAGGAATAGGAACCTTCACCGGTTTACTATCCTTCATATTAAACCTCTGCAATATTGTCTCAACATACATCTTCTGGTTTAACCAGAGCTTCCCCTTTGTTCGATCTCTTTTAATTTTCATGCCCAAATTTCATCAACCATGGCCTCTTTCCAGAGTTTTCCATCCTCTGAATCTACTGCTTCCTTCACAGTTCTAGGATCATCATCAGTAATAGATAAAGAAAAATTTGAACAAAAAGTAGATGGACTATACCTTTCTGGCTGCCTTCTTTCTCGAACTGATCTTCTCACACCTGGAGTTTGTGGCTCTTCATCTTCTGATTCCTCCTCTGTTGTAGAGTCTGATTCTTCCTCCTTTAGCTCAAACTCTATCTTCTCAGGATCCTTTGGTTGGACTTCATGTTTAATAACATCTTTCACCTCTTTGAGCACCACATCTCGGCTATACACAGCCTTCCTTGTTACTGGGTTCCAAAGCTTATAACCCTTTAAACTATCCTTATACCCAATAAAGATGCACTTTTCAGATTTACTATCCAACTTGGTTCATTTCTCCTTTGGAACATGTACATATGCATCACATCCAAATACCCTTAGATGTGAAAGAGAGAGTTTCTTACCAGTCCATACCTCTTCTAGAGTCTTATCCTCCAACGCTGATGAAGGTGATCTGTTGACGAGGTAACATGTTGTCTCCACTGCCTTTGCCCAAAATTCCTGTCCTAACTCGACACAACTGAGGATGCTTTCTGCCCTTTCCATCAACATCTTGTTCATTCTTTCTACAACTCCATTCTGTTGAGGTGTATATGGAGTAGTCTTCTGCCATGCTATACCACACTTCTTACAAAATTCTTCAAATTTCTTACTACAAAACTCTCCACCATTATTTGCACTTAGCACGTTTATCTTCTTCTCTGTCTGGTTTTCCACCAGAGACTTAAATTCTTTAAACCTGCCAAATACTTTAGATTTATTCTTAAGAAAATATAGCCATGCATTCCTTGAGAAGTCATTTATAAATGATACATAGTACACAAACTTACCTAGTGATGGAACCTTCACAGGTCCAAACACTTCACTCTGTACACAAGCTCTAATATCTATTTCGCCCTCTTACCACCAGAGGGGAAACTCACCCGATTTTGCTTCCCATATACACAATTTTCACAGAAATCAAAATCCAGAGAGCTATTACTCATACCTTCTACCATACCTTTAACATGAAGTATTCAAAGGCCCTTCTCTCCAATATTTCCAAGCCTTTGATGCCACAGCATGGTCCTCTCTCCAAAGACCACTAGATTTTCTACTCCACTTTTAGGAATCACAGAACTGTTGCACCCATCAACAACAGTTCTACCTTGCAGCTTGTACAGAGTTCCAATCTGAACTACCCACATCAATACCAGTGCTCCCCCAACCATCTTGCAGGTATCCTTCTCGAACACTATTTCTACACCTGCATCATCCAGCTTGCTTACAGAAATCAAATCTCTGGCCAATGCAGGAATATGTAGAACACCTGGAAGTGCTCTAACCCTTCCACCTTGCAACTTCAACTTTACCTTTCCGTGACCAACGATTCTAGCCTTCCTATCATCGCCTAAGAAGACATCACCACCATCATATTTCTCATACTCGCAGAGCCACTCTCGATGGGGAGTGAAGTGAAAGGATGCACCTGATTCAATCAACCATGCCTCATGATCTACATGTGTACTTGAAGATGCCAAGTACACATCCCCACCTTCATCTGAGGTGGTTTTCACCTCTGCAGAAGGAGCATCATCAGATCCCTTTCCTTTGTCAGGAGCTTTAGATTTACAGTTCCTTTTGTAGTGCCCTTCATTTCCGCATTTCCAGCACACCACCTTTACAAGTTTTCCTGGAGATTTAGATCTCCCTCTAGATTTAGATCTCCCACTAGATGACTTATTTTTGTTTCTATTCTGGGACTGTCTTTGTACAGACAAGGCATCACCATTCTGGCTCTCCATATTTTTCCGTCTCATCTCCTCCATCAGCAAGGATGAGATTATTTCATCAAACTGCAAGGCAATAGCATTGCTACCTATTGCAATAACCAGACTATCCCACAAATCTGGTAGAGAACACAACAGACTAATGCACTTATCTTCATCTAAAATTTTGATATCAACAAACGATAATTGACTTACCACAGTATTAAACACATTCAAATGCTCTGGCACCAAGTCTCCATCTTTCATCCTTAGGTTATACAACTTTTTCTGTAGGAACAATTTATTCACCAGAGACTTAGATTGGTACAAAATCCCAAACTTGTTCCACAAAGCCTTCATCGTAGCTTCCCCTGATACATTCAACAAAAGTGAATCTGAGACACACAATCATATTGTGCTCTTTTCCTTCCGATCCAACTTCTTCCATTCTTCATTAGACACTCTCGTTGATTTAGTACCCAGATCTACCACGATCCACTAATCTTTATCCACCAATAGATCCTCCATCTTGAGTTTCCACAACTCAAAACTCTGACCATTAAATTTCTTGATCTCTATCTTTCCTCTGCTCACCATCTTCTTTCACTACCAGAATCGATCTCGCAAATCTCTCACTGAACAGGGTTTACCACAGGCCCGAGCGAAACCCCTCAGCAACAAAGGCATCCCCTTGAAGCCAAAAACAACTCTGATACCAAATGTAGGTTTTAACCCCATACAAAAATTACCTGCATATGAATTCTAAAACACTGAAAATAAATAATGCGAGTGCATAACACATAAAACACATATACACATAGATTTTCCCATAGATCCCAAAACCAAGACTACCAGCTTGATTTTTAATTATGTTCCTTTCAACGTTACAATACATATTTATACATGCTGAAGCATCCAATACCATGGACCGAAAACCATCACGTCCAAACCCACATGAAATAAATCATGCACAAAACCATAGGTAGGTCCACCCAACCTAATATAGGGCCCTGTTGTGCTCTACAACAACCCCCCATTTCATATCATTTTTATTCACAAAACTATCATATGAAATGGGTCCCTTTAGATTTTGATTGGTATCAATATTGTATTATTTAAAAAGGTCCGAAAACCAAATGAAAACATTATAAAAAACCTTTTTGAAAAACCCATTTTGATCAAATAAATCAATCTTTTATCATTGCGATAAAGCGATCGCAAGATCGCATATCGCAATGACATAAGGAACATAAGTAAAAGGCACATTGGTTTCCGCCGATGCGATATCGCTATCGGCTATCGGCAATACTCTATGCACATTTTTAAAGCGCCCCCAGGCCATTCCCCCGATGCGATGCGATATCGCTATCGGCAATCGGCGATATACTATCCATGTCTCATGTAATGCCAATACTCCCGATGCGATGCGATATCGCTATCGGCGATCGGGGTTTCAAAAGGTGTCAATATAAGAGGTTAAGCTTTCCTCGACGGCCGATTGCGATAAAGCGCAGATTTCAAAAAAGCCGTTAAAATGGAGGGATATTACGATGGATTCATATTAAAAGCTTGATCTGTCAAGCAATGATTCATCTGCGCTCAACCGCCAAAACATCTATAACACGCTTAAACGAATCATTCGGCCGATTAATGATATAATGGGCATTTAAGGATTGGCAGGTTTTAAACGGCCATTTAATGAAATTGTAAGTCCTAAAATCTTCCTATGGATTGTATCTGCGGCCATTGTAAAAGTTTTCTCTCATCACGCATTGATCAATATATCTCACCATATTGGAGTTTTCATTGCCAATTCTCTGTGTTACGTTTATCTTCACTTCTGTGCAGAATTCATCCAAAGAAGAAAACTCAAGTAAAATGGGGAAGAAATCTAAGAAAACCACAGCCGCTTCCGTTGCGCCAGCCACAGGACAAGCTGTCGCTGATCCCTCAAACAAAAAGAAAGGATTGATTTCGGATACTACATGTTCTGGTCTCGGCAAAACTACTTGGCAAAGTACCTACAACTTGATTGAAGCCGAAGAACCTGAAGTGACCACAGTACAAGCTACTGCAGATTCAACACGGAAATCTGATGGTACTCTAAAGGACTTAGCTGACTCCTTCCTTCATCGGATAGCAGCTAGGGAACAAATTTTCCCATATACAGATGTAGTGCGGTGGGCAATTGAGGAAATACCAATCATGGATAGAACCTTCAGCACCAGAGACGGGAGAATTTTCGGGTCATTCAAAGCTGATGATTTAAGGCAAATGTATCATTTTCCTGAGCCAGAGAAGAAATACAATAAGGCGTTCCTGGAGAAATTCCAGAATGAGAACGAAGTTGAATCCGAACCCATCCGGGATTGGAGACAAAATCCGGCAAAGCACAAACATGAATCTTCCGGTAAGTACTCGGTTGATTCCCTGGCTTCTCCTTATTGCTACGCTGGAATAATGATGTGTAGATTGTGGGGATTGCATGATTCTTCTAATTTAACTATAGAAATGGTTCCCTTAATGGAAGCAGCACGCAACAGCATAATAATGGATTGGGCCACTATTCTCTCAGATAAACTAGCCACACATGTTCTTGAGTTTAGGAATAAGACCCGCATTTCTGAAAGGATAATTCCCCCATTCTATTACAGTGCCTATATTTTAGATACCTTGTGTTTTAATTCTGAATTTCCCATGCTCGGCTGGAGGTGGACGCCACAAGACCCCATGCCTATTCACATATACCATTAGAAATTATGGAAATCCTCTTATAAGCACCATTTGTACCAAGTCTGCAATGGCTTTATGTTGCCTATTTATTATTCTATTTTTGATAAACCTGTTCCTAAGATTTCCTACCAAGCTGGGATTGATTTAATAGCAGTAGGGAGATGGTTCGGGGAGGAGAAGTTCACTTATATAAGAGTTTTCGGTAACCAAGCCGAACCTCATGTTCTCCCTTTATACATACCTGATAAACTGCTGGCAAGGGAAATCACTTACCAGATCATTGCTGAGAGTGTTACACAGACTCTCAAGAAAAATAAGAAGCAGGGTTGGCCCTCTTTTCCTTTGAGATGCGGTGTCTATACCTTGCATGATCTTAAACATGCAGAAAAAGAAGCTACAAAGATTAAATCATTAACTCTGGCAACTCTCCCTAATAGGCAATTTGATCCAAGCAAAGTTGCCTATAATGCACTAGAGCAGGCCAAATTGACAAAATTTGATCATAAAGAAGATATGTTTGATGACCTGTTCTCCTCCGCTGAGTCAATAATGCAGGTTAAGGCATTTGCTAGAATGAAATATCAAGATGAAGGGTTGGTTGAATTTAACAGACTTAGAGAACAGAGGTTGCAAACTATGCCTCTAGATCTATTAGCAACAACCCCAACAACATCGACAAGCGAGCCTGAACGACAACAGTCAAAAGAGCCTCTGGTTACAACAATAGAACCAGAAAAGCCACAGGAGGAAACTTAGACTACAGAGCAGGAGAAAGTGCAGGAAGAGACCCAGATGAAAGAACAGAAATAGACCACCACTGAAGTAAACGTGGATACTCATATTGACCCAAAATTGCTCCAGGAATGGCAGCAATTTGATTCCATTATCAGTGGTCTGGAATGTTCAAAGGACACTGACACTTCAAAGGCAGCAGACACACAGGAAACCACTTCACCACAGGTTCTAAGTGGAACCAGCGGCCCACCCATTTCAAAAGAGGTAGAGATAATACCAAAGGATCCCTCCGATCAAATCATTTTGCAGGTAGAAGAGATTCCTCCCTTGGATGTCTTCTACAGCCCAAGACATAAAGTTGTAGTAAAACGACATAGGAAGAGAAGAAGGACCGATCAACCTTCCCTTTTCCCAGAACAGACGGTCACGGGAAATGTGGTTTGGAAGGAGGAATTTGACCCCTCCGATGACCTGACAAAATTGTCACAATATGCTGGAGCCTATTCGGCGGCAACAATAGATAAAGCATCGGAGGTGAGTCTTTTACTGAAAACAAAGGATCAGGAAATTTTCTTGTTACAGGCACAGCTGACTGAAGCAAAGCAGAAAGCGGAGCAGGAAGAGCAGCAATTGTTGACGCAACAGCAATTAAACAGTCAACTAACTCAACAATTGCAGGCAGAAAAACAAAGGATTGACCACAGCGCAATCCAAAAACAGAAAGAATTGTCAGAGGCCTTGGCGCAATTGAAGGCAGCGAATGAGAAAATGTTGAAATCAAAAGATGAGCAAATCGCTCAACTATTAGCACAAATTGAAAAGACAAAAGGCGTTCCACAAGTGGCTGAATTCAGAGTAGAAGGACTACAAATAAACACTGCATTGATAGCCCAAATTAAGCTTCTATGTCAACAAATCGCCCAGGCAGAGCCACTATGTGAATTAATGGCATCCATAAGTAATAAAGTAGACAAGGCTAGGACTGAATTGGATCAAGCTAAAGAAACGATAGCTGCATTTCTCGACTGGCAAGATACTGATCAAGGACAAGCGGCGAATTTACCAAGAATCTTAGAATCGCATAAAGATATACTCTTTACAGAATGGCAGTCCCAGTTAATGAAAGCAGAGAGGGTAGTTTCAAGATGCAAATCAACTTCAAGCAATTTAGTTGAATTAGTCAATAACAGTCTCTACTTATCAAACATGATTTCCCAATGCACACCAGGAAAATTGACAACGATGAAAACATTGGAGCAATCATGTTATCCAGATTTAGAGGAGAAGGGAAGATTAATTGCTCGGATTAACAGTTTAACCTGGGACACCTATTGGTTCTTCTTGGTAAAACCACACACACAGAGAGCCGCCCTCAAGTGCCTTACGGATGCAATCGGGTATATTATCCCCGATATTCAGGATGCCACCTATGCCGCCCAGCTCAGCTCTCGCCTCAACAGACCACCCGAAGTGGAGCCGATGCTTGCGATAAGTCAGCTCAGATTTAAAGGCAAACAACCTACTTGATGATTCATGCCGCCGACTGCCAGATTGCTGAAGAAAATAGGATCAAAATCAATTGATACCAATTAAGTAGGATTTCAGTTTCTTAGATAGTTAGATTAATTAAGTATTTATAGACCCTTTCATTGTTTTGGAAAGGGTCGTAAAGTTTTGTACTTGACTTAAAGACTGAAGTTTCACTATTGTGCTTCAGCCATATTCTTTTATGAAACTGGACCAGTTATTCTAAATTTGGCAAGGAAGCTTTTATGCAATTGTGCACTATTGTCTTTGTTTGAAAGTGTTTCTGCATTGAAGGAAGAATCTCAAGTAGCGATTGATATTGGGAGTGTCTAGCAGCTCATATGGTACTTTTATCTATGTCTGAATTCATTCTTTTCATATGAATTGTTATTTGATTATCTTTGCTATTATCGAATATATGTATGTGCTTTAACAGCAGTTCTGTATTCCTTCCACTATTGGATGTTTATGGTGTGCTTTTCTTTTAATCATATATGTGTCAATGATATAAATGACAAGTGTAGTAATATTGCTTTAATCGCTTTGCTTAACTATTTAAGCAAAGTAATCCTTGAATGAATTAATGTCCATGTCTGTTAGATGGAGTCATCTATATGCCTGTCCACAGGCACAGATCATCAAGCGCTACACTTCAAATCTTAATAGTTCCCGGAATAAGTAATAGCTCTTTTATTTTGCTGATAGATTTAGCTATTCACCTATCATTAGATTATTCAATCAATTATCCATTCATCCTGTTTATTCATTGCTGGGAAACTGGTCCCATTATCCCCAGTTGGAGCCACCATTCCAAACGGAAAAGGAGCTGTACTAAGGTCCGGACTGGGTGGTTATCCCCCAATGTTTTTGCAACGATTTTTGAGGCATCAACAGGTCCAAAAACAAAATTTTCCAGGGCACTGACCCGAACCTCACAGAGTGGGGTTACCTTCACCCCTCAAACCCCCTATGACTCCCCCGCTATGCAATCGGCACAACGAAGGGGGGGCTACGCCCCCCTTCTAACCCCTCGGTTAACTACATGGGCTATTTGTGGAAAGAATATAACACAACCCAACAATAGGTAGGAAAGCTCATAAACACTTGCTTGGCTGCAACCCCCGTTGTGCTCTCAATGGTGTCCTTTGACTCAGCCCTCCTGAAGGCCATTGTACTTGTGCTACTGAGAGACAAATGAACAATTGTGATGCCTAGAGACATAGCCACACTCATGGCAAGAAATATTTCAGTTGAAAACCAAACAAACTTGAGGACTGACTTGCAACATACTTGTGTGATTGATCGTGAAGGTTGCACAATTTTCATCGAGAGGTCGGGAGATTGACTTCCAAAAATGTGCAAGGCACAGTTCAAGTAGTCAGGAAGATGACTGACCACTGGAACTGCGCAATGCATAGTCCATCCTAGCTTGTTAAGAACTGAAACTGAGCAATGCACAATTTCAGTCAGCAGTGACATGAAACTAGCAAATTGCATTGTGCAGTTTCTGGGGCCAGCAGGAAACTGCCTCCAATAATTACGCAATGCAAGCCTGGAGGTAAGTGTTGGGAGGGAATCGCACAGTTTCTGGAGGGAAGGAAAAACCTTCACTTTCGGAAATGCGCAGTGCACGATCCGGGCCAAGGCAGCCCAGGCCTGCTGACGGGCGACTGAAAACATGAGAAATATGAATGCATGATGAGACGAGTGCAAATAAGAGTGAATGATCGTACATCCAAACAATAAGTGTAGGATTCATAAAATGGGAAAGCATACATGTGTGTGAAGCGAGTTGCTACAACGACGACCATTCATGCAAAATAGTTTCATGCATGCGATAGCAATGAGATGCGAACAAAAACTGAAATGGTGCTTCTACAAGATAACATACATCAAAACGATAGCAAGCACTCACTGAAATCAAGCAGACAAAACTCACATGAATCGAAACAAAAACACAGTGTGAGATATTAGAAGCGAGCTTACCCTGAAACAACTGAGTTGAATGTGTCCACGATTCCTAGATGCAATGTGGGATGTCAGAGCTGCACAGTCAATGTGAGGAATGAGCTTTTCACCATCCGGTTGATAAGTTTTTATAAAATCGAGGTTGTGATGTGCATGCCACAAATCTAGGAAAAGTGACACTTGGTGGGAGGTTTCTGAAATGATCCTTGCATGTAACCTCCAACTGCTAAAAATAGATCCCTGAATCAAGGGATGCCTTTGCATGTTGCCTTGGCGGAAGCAGTCCATGCATGCAAATCAGTTTTTCTCAGGCACAGAGGGAACCGATCAACCTAAAGGCACCTGCATTGATCTACGAGCCTGGGATGAAAATCTCCACAGTTTTTGGGTTGAACAGAGATGGTTTTCCCAAATGGATTGCGCAATTTCTAAGAGGAAGAGGTGATGTCTCCCAAGATTGCACAATTTATGGGCTGAGCAATTGTCCTGGGTCAGACCTCACAATTTTCTCAAGGAAGCTTGTCTGACTGTATCTCGTAATTTCTGAGCTGAGTAGCTGTCCTAGGTCAGACCTCACAATTTTCTCAAGGAAGCCTGTTTGACTGTATTGCACAATTTTTGAGCCTAGCAAGCTGCCTCGCTAGATTTGTGCAATTTTTTCTAGCTACTAGGTTGGTTGTCCTAGAGGGATTGCCCAATTTCTGGGAGTAGCAGGTGACTGCTACCCAGAATTGTGCAATTTCTAGGCTAAGCAGCTGTCCTGGGATGAATTGTGCAATTTCTGAGAGGAAGACTGTTAGGAATAATTGCACAATTCTGGAGCCCAACTGAGTGTCCAGCTAGGTTTGCACAATTCTTAGAGGGAAGGTTGGTTCCTCTCCAGAATTGCGCAATTCCCATTGGGATCTACTCAACCAGAAATTGACACTAAGTCCGGAAAGCATCCTCTGAAGGGGGTGGAAAAAACTTGCATGCACAGGTTGACAAGAATCTATGAAACCACTGAAGTTGATATGCTTGATAGTGCAAGACATGCTTCAAAGGATGCTTGGTAGGGAGGCTCCAAAACAAAGCTAAGGAAATTTTTTTGAGGGTGTTTGTAGCTACTACAACACCTCATCATTTGGATATTCTGTGTAGGTTGTTGGGTCTGCGTCTTATTTTCTTACATCTTTGCTATAAGGATCAGGCAATATTTTATCACATGGTAAATGTCTGATTTATTGACAAGATGGATGTATTGGGTGGTGATAGTTGCACACAAAATGTCCATCTTCACCACAGTTATAGAAAATAACTTGTTCACGGCCTCTGCCAGCCCCTCCTCCTCTTCCTCTTCCACGACCTTGGAATCCTCCACGCACTACACATGTGCCCTGATCCGACCAATTTTTTTCCTGCATTTAGTAGGTAGGGGTCCTATCCATCATTAGTTCATAGCTTCGACAGTGGCGCTCATCATGACCTACAGATTTGCAGAAATTGCAAAACAATTGTTGAGGGGTATGTACAAACTTCTATAGAAGATGAAAATTGTTCGTCGCATGTTTTCTTGTAACCTGACAAATAGCACACCAGGTCATTGCTCTTGTGCTTGACCCAACAGTATTTTCTGGCTTCAGGGGGACAGCCCTCCCCCACCCAATAAGGTAGTTATGCTAAAACGAGAAATGGTCCTTATCGTGCCCATGGCCCTTCCATTTCAAGCACCAAACTTCAATGTGCACCTTAGGCTGGGCTTCCTTTCCCTTCTTCAAGCTCTACAACTCCAAGTGTAGTCTTTCCATCTGTGAGTGAATCTGTTGTACTCAAATATTCGTATCTTGTACTGGTGAGTCTTCCAACCTCATCATGATTTCCAAAGCTTCTTCTTGTGTTTCTATCTTCAGTTACAACAGTGGTAATCTTAAGTGGGGCAACAATGAAGTAATCTTAAGTGGTAATATTTTTGTTTCTCATCAGTGATGTTCATATTAGCCTGTCAGATCATACATTTTAACCTTTCATCAAAATCCCACCAAGATTCATTCACCACTTTCTTTATCTCCTTAAACTTTGTGACAGACTACGCCTAAGATTTAGGCTTCTTAAACTCGCAATTTGATGCTTGTTGAGTATCTGCCAACGTCACGATAGGGTGATCTTGACAATACTTGATATACCAGCTCAATTCTCTATCCTGCAGCACTGTGACCAGCTATTCTTTCTTCAGATTATCATCAGTGATAAGCTTTGCTATCCATACAGCATCTACAATGAACTAGAATTGTTCAGGGTCTTCACTTCCTACCCCTTTGAAGATCGACATCTTCATTGTGTTCACCATGTTTAAAGGTGGAGGTGGAGGCAGAGGCAGTGGCGAAGGTGTAGGTGTATGAAATGGGGTGGAGGTGGAGGTGGAGTGGATGGATGAGGTATCCACGGGATACCATGACTTACCAACTGTAGAGAACTTCACAGTGTGTTCAGAATCGTTCCTTCGTCATCACTCAACGAGGATCCCAATAGCGGACTATGTTCAAAGCCTGATTCTCCATTTCTTCAAAAGTTTTTCTGCTTCGTGTAGTCCCAAACATCAAGGTAATGGATAAACCTGTTTTTTATACAACAACATATTAATCCAAGCTTTCAAAGATCATAAGTACTTACTGCATGGTCCCTTGAAGAGTCTGTGCTCTAATTCACTATAACTAATAGTTGTATCGATCGAAAATTCAGTCACAAATGCTCTGAGTGTTCAATCAATCCATTGATCAACGACCCGCATGATGTTATTTTCTAAAGCTTCTAAGTGCCTCACCAATTCTAGAATCCACACAATAGGGTCATCAAGTCTCCATGTACCCTAACTGTCTGCAGATATAGACAGCTACTTGTGCAATTTTCTAGGGAATAAACATAAAAAATTATCAGTTTTGTCTGAGTATAGGTATCTGCTCAACCACTGCTCCTTGGATAACTGCGACTTTTTGTTCTCCTGAGATTTGAATGCATGTTCCTTTCGATCAAGCCACTTCTCAATTTATTTCTTGTTAGGGAATCACTTATCTGACATCACAAATTCCTCAGATTGATCCTAGTCCCGACAGCAAAACCATTTGTTGTCTTAAGGGGGCCTGACCCAGGTTTAGAGTTATTCGTGCCAACCAACAAAACCCTAACTGCTGGCCGTTTCGGTAAAAACCTGCATAACGTAGCTTGGAGTCTCACCCAAAGAAGTATTGGGGGATGCTACAACCAGGTTTCTACATCCAGAGTCCTGTGTGATAGTTTCCTAATGTTCCTTTAGCTTAGATCTGCCTTCTCGCAAATCTATTCCTTTTGACTGTCGGTTACTACAACTCTATTGAAATGACCTTCAGACCTTTGTGAAGGTATGTGATTGTACTTAACAGGCATAAAAGACACATATTCACTACTTTTGTGGAATAAACGGTATGTTCTGAAGCTTTTATGACCTAGATCTTCCCTTACACAGATCTATCATTTCCAATTAGTTAACTACAACAAATTTATTTAACAACTTCCCGAGCTCTGCGAAGGAGGTTGATTATAGTTATTATGCAAAAATATTATAGATTTATTCGTTTCGCCCAGAAATAAAACATTATTTCAAATAAACCAAATCATAGAGTGAAAATACATAACTTAAACAGAAGTAAATAAAAAAGGCACATATGCACAAATTCATCTCAAAACAATCTCTATTAAGATGTAAATGTTCATATATAGATTTATTATCCCTTCGCACCCAGCTGTAGGGGCCCAGGCACTCAACTGTGAAATTACCAAGGTCTCCACACACTTGACTATATTAGCCTTCCCCTTTCACCTAAGTACAGGAAATAGACCTTTCCTATCTTAGCACCTTTCCCTTATAATGATTCTCTATCAAAATTTATTAATTAAGACTCAACTATACATAGCCTTTTCATTGCAATTCCATGACTTGCGAACTATGGGTGAGTCTGAAAACGAACCTATCACCTACCCATACAATGGAGTAATGTCTCTTTGGTGCTTTACTTAGCCTCACGCTCTGCTTCCTCATTTCATGGAGACTTTACATTATTTCACAAAAACTATTACCAAAATTTGACCCTAGGGATCACATCCCAACACTGAGCCATGCGACCCATACAACCCATGCGACCTAAGGTCACAAAAGGTCGCAAATGTTCCCCAACTCAGGCCATTCAACCTATGTGACCCCCACACACGTGACCAAAGGTATTTATATTGGCCCCAAACGCTCATTTAGTAATGCTTCTTTGGTCGCACAAAAGGTAGGGAAGCTCTGCGCCTGGGCGATGTGCGTGACTTCTGTAGGTAGGTGACCTTTCCACATCCCCAACAATCATGTTTATTTTCTAGGTTTCATCCTCCTTAGCCCCAACTCTACAGTTTCCCAACCAAAGGGGTTTTATCCACAACCTAACCTTTTTTTCTTTGTAAATCCTCTCTTAATGTTTGTGAAGTCTCATGAACCACCCTAAGCTTCTCCCATGCCCATTCTTGGCCCTTAGCTAACCTTCTTTCCCTAAAAGCCAAGCCATTTTCCCTAGGCAATTCCAGAGACCCGTGTGGAACCACATTCATCTACTCAGGTCATCCAAAACACTGGCCACACAACCTAAAGCCGCAATAGGAAAAATCATGCAATGCTTGCGACCTGTGATGCTTATGACCCTAAGACCCATGACCTATGCATCCTTCGACCTCTGCAACCTGTGACCTATGTGACTTGCACCTTGAGGCTTAACTTAATCAATCGTTAGGTCACATCCTACTCTGCGTGACCCCTACGACCTCCTCCCCTTGTGAATTTCCAAAAAACCCTCTCCTAATCTCTGAAAGCTGCAATTTATATTTTAGTATCTGTTTCATTCTCATGTTGTCTCTTTCATCGTGGGATTGTTTTTTCGATGTGACAGGTGATGTGTATCTAGATTACATCTCCATCTCCTCTTTCAAATATGATATGGCACCTCCTGCTACAAAGTCTTCCCGTAAGAGCTCCGGGAGCAGTTCATAGGAAATCCATGATTACGAGGAACCCCCTATCTATGGGGAGATGACTTGCAATATTAATAAAAGAATGAGGCTCTCCTGGTATGACATTTATGAGGAGTTCGCCAATCCAGACATAACAAATACCTAGGAGGACTTAGCAGTGTACCTAAACGTTAAGAGGTCCAAGCTCCACAAGGTAGCATCACACCCTCCAGTTTTCCCGTGTGCTAAAACAATTTATTGGATCATACAAAGCACAAACACAGATTCATGGATAGTAAGGGATGATACTGGCACACCTCTCATAGCAATCACCTCCACAGATATTGCCACTTACTACAAGATTCCCGAGAAAGAGGAAAATTTCAACACTCGGTGGCTCTCCGACGTTGTGAATCCTACTAAAGTCATCCTTAGAGAATGGTTGCAGGACCTGTCCAAATTCTGGGTTAGGACCAACCAAATTTAGAGGACAGACAGAATGAGGAAGGTCTATCAATTGATCGCCGCAATGATGAACCATCTGTATGGGAGAGCAGACTATGATGTGTTCCACAGTACATGGGTCCCCATCATGTACGTTGTTGCCACCCATGGAAAAGTTTTTAATTGGGCCAACATTCTCGTGTCAACCTTGAGGAAAAATATAATTGCAGCAAAGTAGTCAGAGCCATATTAGCCACCAGTGTTCTATATTTCCTCATACCTTCCAGACACAATTTGTACAAGGTGTAAGTTCAACAATTGGAGCTATAATTGGAACACGTCTGTAGCCAGCCCAGTACACCATAATTACAAGATCTTTAGGGAGACTAGCTATAAGGGTATGATTGATGTTATTTCTGAGATATTTATTGCCCCATTATATCAACAACTTTTTTGGGAAGAACCACCTTGTATGTCGAAGAGGTCCATGGAAAACATTGTCAAGGTGGCATACATTTATTATAGTTTTTGGTTCCTATAAGGTCATGGATGATCTTCCCAGGTTCACCATAGATAACATACTCTTGTGGGAAGTATCTTACTAGATGATGTAGGGTTTCTAGAAAATACTAAGCAAAGAAAAGAAGAAACCATGGCCAGCCTTCCCTCTTTTCATCGGGGCCTATGTGGTAGAAAACTTCAAGCAAGTGGAGGCAAAAGCTGAGGCTTTAAAGGAGAGTCGCTTTGTGACCTTGAACTATCGCACATATGACCCCAAGAAGGTTCTAGATTCTCACTACAAAAGAGATAATTTTAACTCGTCATATTCACATTCCAGGCAAGATCATGAAGATGGATTCAAGAACTGGTATAATGCCACTAGGGAACTCAGCCCCAATGAGGAACAGGCAAGAGACGAGGATCTCCTCAAACACTCCCACGAGAATGTTAACTTACGAGAGAGTTAATACACCTTGAAGAAGAACCAAGAGAAACAAAAGGAAATCGAGAGACTCATGAAGCATAAGGAGAAAGATGTAGAAGATGTCCCAAGTGATCCAGAGAAGGGGCAAGATAATGATATGTTTCAAAAAGAGGAACGCAACCCTGGAAAATAAGAAACAACAACTCAAGAGGAAAAGGGGGAAAGAGCTCAAACAATCACAAGAGTTAGGTTACTAGGACTAGCTCGAGGAAGAAGAGGTGACAGGAACAGGAAGAAAGGAAAAAGAAGTTGGATGAAAAGCAGCAAGAAGAGTAGAGAACCAGGGAAGAGGAAGAAAGGAAAAAGTAGTTGGAGGAAAAGAAATGGAAAGAGCAAAGAGCCAAGGATGAAGAAGAGAAAAGGAAGTGGGAACAAGAGCTAAAGGAACAAGAAGAAAAGTTCAAGTAGACAGAGGAACTCAAGAGGAAATAAGACCAAGCTAAGCAAGAGAAGAAGCGGTTAGAGGAAGAATAGAGGAAGAGAGAATAAGAGAAAAGGGGAAAGAAGGAGTTGGGAGAAACCAGTAAAATAGTTGAGCTGAACCCAGAAAAAATCGAACTAGCTCCATTAGATGTTCCTCCTTCTATTCCCCTCAATAGAGGACATATTCCCTTGCAAGAGTTGGGCATCCCTGAAGAAGAAGAATAAGAAGAAGAAGTATTGAATCTCACCAAGCTCACCTTTGACCAACTTAGCCTCAAGATTAGGCGGGAGAGGAGAAAATGTTATGCTATAAACCTTGAAAAACCCCTTGTCAGTCACCACAACTAAAGAAATGGTTCCTAACACCATAGTTAATCCTAAGATGATCATCTCGGCTAGAACTACATTTGTGACCGTGATTGAGCATAATGTGGCTAGGATCAACAAACAAATTGCGGAGCTCCAAAATAGGATTTACGCATCAGATCAAAAGGTTGCTAGGGTAGAACAAGATAGCAAGCAGGCAAAGGAAGAAAATGTAGCCCTCCGCTTAGTACATTCCATTGTAATAGAACTACATGCATCGATCAAAGATGAGGTAGAGACGCTTAGTGAAGCCATGGAGATGGTCTATGAACAGATATCAAAACTACATCACACGGTGGCATCGTTCTTATCCATATAAACCCATACCAAAGAGAGGGTTCTTATGATCGAAGAAGTTGTTACCACTATAAATAGCATGCACGAGTGGTCCGTGAAGTATCGAGGGGTATCGGTAGTAGTCCTAAAGAAGGAATGGATCACCATGAAAAACTGTCAAAGTCCAACTACGCATCAAGATCCAGTCAAAGGAAAAAATGGCCAAAGATGTAGATAGAATGTTGGCTTCATATACACACATTTTTAGTGGTCTAGAATCAATGCTCAAGGTCCATGGAGTCTTGTCCATTGGAGAAATTGGGCATGTGAGAAAGCAGGAAGACATCTCATAGGAAGTTTAGGCATTCGTCGACACATATAGGTAGGTCACCCACGCAAGTGACCTACCCTTTAAAAAGGAGAATATCACATGCTATGTCATTGAACCAGTAAGGATGTATACAAAGTTGGTAACCTTAGGAAATCAGGTGAATTCCAAGATGACCACTCTCATAACGAATGCCCTTGAATGCCTGCACAAGCATGATGTTGTATTGGGGTTCCGTAGGTCTAAGGTTTTTTCCAAGTCATGTAAAGTATCTACATTTTGAGGAGTGGGGCATGGTTATAAGAGTCAAAGGGGCTTTAGGGCAAGTCAAGGCCCCTTCTTTAGCTCTAGCCATGGTTTGTAGACCATGGTATTGTAAGGGTAAAAGAATATATAAAGGGATATCTTAGAAAGTCTAAGGAAATCAATTGATGAGATTATATGTTTTTGAGTCTGTAATTATGAGATCCTTCTATATTTAGGCAAAGGGGAAGGCTTCTGCAGTTATGTGCGTAGGGTCAAAAACATTGTATATGTGAAGACTTGAACTAATAAAGAAGAATTTGAGACAAATTTGTGTATTTTCTTATGTTCACGTAGTTTCTGTGTTTTAGCCTATTTATGGTTCATTTTTGTACATTTCTTCTGAAATTGCATCATGAAGTTTCAAATATTGTTTTATATGATGAATAATACATGTTACACTGGTTATGCGCAGCTCACAAGTCTGTTAAGTAGGAAAATCATTCACGACTGTAACGATAAGGTTAATGGTTTTTGAAGGTCGGATTAAACCCTAAACTGATAGATACGTTACAACCACATTGCATAACCCCTCTAGATGTAGAAACCTGGTTCTAGCATCCCCCAATATTGCCTCGGGTGAAACTGCAGTCTGTGCTACGTAGATCATTGTCGAAAGGGGTGGTAGTATAGGGTTTTCTTGGTTAGTGCAGCTAACTATAAACCTAGGTCTAAGTCCCTGAAGCCAACACATGATGAGGAATAACCAAATATCACCCCCCATTGTAGTCGAATACAAGCTTTGGCACACTTACCTAATAGAGAAACTCCACCTAGACATTCCTGGACTTTCTATTGTTACATTCATAGAGTAGATTTTGCTCATTTTGTGATTTTGGCAAATTAAGATAGGATAGGAAAATTTTAGAATTTGAAGAGTCGTAAGGAAGTCTAAAGGTCACAAGGTAGTTGAAAGGTCATGAGGAATCCCAAGAACCATGGGTAGGCCAAAGGTCACCGTCATTTTATTAATAAACCCTCGTGACACATTGTAATGGAGATTTGGCTGAGGACTTATTTTGGGACAATATTGTTTGAGAGAACTTATGTTATTCTGATATATGAAAGGAGTAATTGTTTTTTCCACTATTGGATTTAACAAATATTTTATGTTATAGTGCCATGAGTATTATTTTCTTGATGGATCGAATGTTCCTAAGATTTATTTGATACACAGTCTAGTCATGTGTTATCTTCTGCTACGAACTTTGTTTTGTTATGCATGGATGGTACATGACTTTCTTACTCTATGCTTCTATTGGTGAATCTCTTCATTGATATTGGTGTAACCTTATTGTAAACTATGTGTTTGATTATCTTTATAGATGCTTGATTAATATGAAATATTTTATAGTTATTGAACACTTTATTTATAAGGACACGATCTTATCTAAAGTATGCTAACGAATACTTTACATAAGGTTTATGTTATTTCTAATCTTGTTATTCATGGTGTTCATGTTATAAACATTTGTTAGTTATTTTCTTATATTTATTACGATTCATGTATTCAATTGAGTTTGTATCCCACCTCTGTCCGAAGTGAACTCAACCCATCTAAATGGCAATTGGGCCTACATACCAGATGAGGACCCTAAATTAAATGATGTAGGGTGTAGTTGGGATCCTACACTAGGGAGATCCCCTTTACTGTTGGCGGAGAATTTTGGCCCATCAACAAGATCATTATTCCCTCATGTCATTTTTTTCATTATCATCTATTAGGTCATAGATACATTTTCCATTCATTTACAAGTAAAAATATACTGAGATCCATACACAGTTGTTGTCATAAAATATACATATAACCAGCATAGTAAAAATAGAAATACCATAAATATATCATCCATAAAATAAACATATAAACTAGTATATTTAAACATTAAAACCAAGGGAATGAATTTATCATTAATGAATGCAAAAACCAACTAGAGATGGGACTACTACATTCCACTTGATCATAGATTGGCTCAGCCAAGTCTTTCTTCAACCAAACACCCCATGCAAAATTCCAAGCATGAATGTGGGACTCATTACCAATCGAAAAGAACCAAACAATAATGGATGCTACCAGAGTTCTCTGCCTACACCATGAGGAATTTTAGTTCCTCTTAGTCTCTCAGGCTTTACCGTAATCCATAGTCTTATCCAAGGATCACTAGGCCCTACACCGAGACCCACTCTCCAAGGTTTACCGTACATACCATCACAGGACTACTAGGCCCAATAAAGAGAAATCCACCTCTTGGTTTCACTGTATATCCTGCCATGCACCGACAAGGATTCCTTGGCTCACCGAGGCACATAATCTTGGCTTACCGTAACCCTTAGTCTGGTTCAAGGGTCACTATGCTAGTGGATTTACCATGATCCATAGTCTAGTTTAGGGACCACTAGGCCATGTGTTTGTCGTTTTGGATATCCACCTCACTCAGCTTCGAATCCATCTGACAATCCAACTCAACTGAAGTATGTGAACCCATCTCATCAAGGTTATCCGTAAATGGCAAGGCTAGGCTGAAAATATTATAACACCTCGAAAAACCCATGTCATGATAGGAAATAACCCATGTAATACCATGCATGCCAAATCTAGCAAGGAAATCACACATGAAAATCAATACCTGCAAAGAATCATGTTATAGTTGCTCGATCCTACTCTTCCTTGCTTGCTCCTTCCTTATTCTTTCCTTCTTTGCCTTTCTTGATCAATTGTCAAAATGCTCCCACAAAACTCTGAGTGTCTGAGAATGTGTGAGAGAGAGAGAGAATAATGAGAGAACTCCAAAACTGAACGTACGAAGCTTTAGCACTAATCCTTAGAAGCATTTTTATCAATGAGGCCTCTATTTTCTTCATTTTCCATTATTTTTCTTCATTTTCCTCCTCACATGCAACCTATGACCTTTCACCTTCATTTTCTCCTAATTTCCATTATTTTCATAAATAGACATGCCAAAATGCCATTTTTCCTTTCCAAAGCCTTTGTCATTTCCTTTGCCAATTTCCTTAGCCAAAATAACCAAAATGAACACCCACTAGGATGTTTTTCCCACCATTCAGCTTGGAATACATGCCCGATTAATCGTGGTCTTATATATTTTTGCATGATTTTTTTAACGAGGGTTGTTACATATTTTCTAATTTATATTCTTGATGAAAAAAAAAATATTGTTCCATACCCATTCTTTCAACATTGAACATGACATTATCTGCCAGACTTAGTTGGTTGATTGCTATTATTTTTGTTGCTCTTAGTCCTTCTCAGGAGGTTGAACTTTTGGAGCTTGCTGTTGACAATGGTCTCGCTTGTCCATTGTTTTCATTCTTCCAACTCATTGGAGAAAGTCTTGGTAGTCTTGGTCAAGCTTTCAAGATCAGTGGCTTCTTTATCCTTGGCCTTGATTTAAGAGGCCTAAGACCTTTTACTAGTATCCTTGGAGTCTTTAGATGATTCATCATCGACTATGACTCTAATTGCATGCAAGTCCTTTTCTACAATGATGGCTTCTTCAAAATTTTGTGCCAAAGTTTCTTTTATCGTTCACGAATTACACAATTCTTATCAGTAAGGAAGAAGTGTAGTAGACAATCGTGATGGAGTTATGAGGTTTTGTATCCATTGGAAATTAGTTCAATATTTGAATTGAACCTCTAATTAAAATCTTTAACTTTTTCCTTCTCCCCCATCTTTGGATTCCATAACTCCTTTAATAGCATGGTTTGGGTTTTGTCATCAGTAAAACTTTCAAGGAAAAACTTTTTAAACCCCCTCCAATTCTGAATTGAGTTTGTAGGAAGACTATGATACCAAACAAATGCTCTACCATCTAAGGTACAAGGAAAGAGTCTACATGAAGCATTGGCATAACGTACCTCGAGCATCTATAGGTGTAGTTAGAAGTTATCCAAATGGACTTTTGCTTTAATCAATTTGTCAAGGTCATATTTCATTAACAACTTTTTGGGGTGTCTCAACATCTTATGGAAAATACCTAGAAGCGCAAGTGGGCCTTGAGTCATCCAATCTGGATCTTGGTTTTCCATGTTCTCATCTTTGTGCTCCTCCTTTTTGGAATTTGAGGAGTCCTATATGTGACCACCTATCCCATGGAAAATGTCATGCGAAAGCACAACGTTATCCTCATACCCTTCATTGTAAGGTAGAAGTTGATTTGGGTATTCTATGTCGTCCACGGATTCTGATAACTCTTCAATAGTGGTAAAAACCATATCTTCCACTGTAGAAACCACTATGCTAGTAGGATTTGTTTCTTTTCTTTTAGGAAAACGAGGAAGCCTTTTTGCTCCAAGGATTAGGCCAATAGCCTTCCCAAACCAATGGGTTATAGGTCAAATTGCCTAGATATTTTTGTAAGTAACATCACGGTTGGTTCTCGGCCCGGATGAGAAGATCCTCTTATTTTCATAATATGATTTGGAGAGGTATTGGGAATGTTTCTTGCTTGTCCAAAAGAAGAATGATGTGGATGTGTGGGGTTATCGGAAATAAAAAATTGGCTGCCCTCTTTCTAGCACTAGAAATGTTGACAATGTTCAACCTACAAATATTTGTAGGGGTCTCCGCGATATGGGCTCCAAATTAGACGTCATGCCATTTGGTATAGTATCTAATCCATAATATGGTCTGACTGTCATCTACTTAAATATTTTCCTTGGCCCTAGCTGTGAACAAGAGAGAGGATCACATATGTGCCTTCAAAAAACAAGAAAGTGTCCTTATTGAGTTGTTGCCTTGTCGAGGCTTGACCTAGGTTCAGAGTTAATTAGCCAAACAAATCCCTACACTACTAGCCCTTTCGGCAACAACCTGCGGTGTGTGGACTGAAGTCTCTCCCGAAGCAGTATGGGGGGACGATGGAACTAAGTTTCTGCACCCTTGAGCTGTCTGAGGTGTCGATTTAGTCTAACTGTGCCTACCTTTGCATGGGTTACTTCGTGCACTGTCTCGAGCTGTGATACCTTCGCAATCTATTATAATTGTCCTAGATGCAGCCCTAACAAAGGGTTGAGATGCTTTCACACTGTTAGGGTAGTGATCTGCGCTATTTTCCAAGTTACATTGCGTATCTTACTTATATTCTTACAATTGTTAGTTAAGTTCATGTAAACAGATACTTTATCTCACATTTACTTAATCAACATAATCAGATATGTTCACACACCGTATAAATAATAGACATGCAATTTATACCCAATATATTCAATGCATAAAACAGGAAATAATTACACAGAATTGGTATGAAAACTTCTCTTTATTAATGCTTACATGGTTACAATCTCGACTCACCCTGCACACTCAGCTGCAGGGGTCCGCGCACTTAGCTGCGGATTACTAGGCCTCTATGCACTCAGCTGTCGAGCCTTCTCCTACTCTATGACCCAAAGACTCGACTTTACACTTAGATCTTCCGCTATGCTTCTATTCCATCATCCTTCATTGACTTAGATTCACCGATTTACAACTTATAGCCTCACTCTATTTATACAATCTGTAGATCTCTAAAGATGACATTACATTACAAAATTGAGGGCAGATAACCCTATGACTCATTTACAACTTCGCGCTCCGAGCCCAAAAAATGCAGAGTCTTTATATCGGATTTACAATTTTTAGCCAAAATCTGGGCTTTAAGCCCCAAAACTTTCCTTGAGGGATGTCACGCCCAACAGGCCCCCAACAAAAACATCATGACTCACCCTCGAGTCACTCTGTCGATGCGGAGATATTCGTGTGGAGACTTCCCAACTTTGCCTGGACCGCTACAAGATTGGAAACGCACTGAGCGGCTTCCTGTTGCACTTCCTAGACGTGTTGTTCAAAGACTGCTATAGCTAAACTGCTTCCGTGCACCTGTTCCTACATTCCCTACATCTGTGTGAGCTTGGCTTCGATCAAGGCTGTAATGATCAACACCTCATCGGTCCATGGTTGTAAAAGTGCCTTCAAGATAGCTTCCTTATGTTGCGCAATATCTACCTTCTCCTTGAGTGCTTTTTCCTACTGCATCCGCGCAAGCCTCTGTGTAAGGGCCACCATCTACGTGGACCCTTTTATTTCATGGTAATGTTGTTGTAGCTCGTGCACTTCTATTTCTAAGCATTGTATTTTCGGGTCCTCCTGCAGAGTGGTGAGGACCTCGAATGACTCTTCAAATAGTTTGGTGCAATCCTTTGCAATTTATAACACCTTTTGAATTTGAATTCGATCGTTCCCCCCAAATCCAATCCATTAATGCTCCCTTGGTGGAATATTTTCCCAAATATAGCCCATAAAGTTCGCCTTAAATGCCTTCCACCCACTCCATTTGGTCTCAAATCAAGAATCACATCATGAATAGTGACTATAACGGTCACTTTCTAGCCAACCAGGGTGGCAGCGTATCTACCCTTGCGCTGTCGCAGACCTCATGAAACCTTGCTACTGCGCATAGCCCTGACATCACACCGCTCTTGGGCAGAGTAGTTTATAGTCCCGTGCCTCCTTTCAGCTGCCTAGAGCGCTAAGACTATGCTTCCCGCGGCTAGTCAGGTGGTCGAGCCACCTGTATACGGCTTCAACCAACTACCGTTTACTTTTCCTAGGAAGAGTTCACTATTTGACTTCTCCAATGGCACCACGCCACCATCTGTGATCTCCTTAATAACATACGGTCCAATCCAATGCATCAAATTGATAAATTCTCAGCGGTAGTCGCCAAGTCTGTCAGTGTAATCGAGCTCATCTTGCTCTATCACCACATTATTTTTATGAAGAAAGTCCTTATTTATTCCTTCCTCAAGCTTCTTGACTTCCGCTTCCACCATGGTGCTTTTCTCCCTCAACTGCACTCTTTCATTCATGAGTTCTTGGAGCCTAAGATTACCTTGTTGGATCTCTTCATCAAGTCCCAACCGTTATTTTTAAGCTCTTCTAACTACGAGCCTTTTTTCCAGGGCTCTGCAATCCATTACCCCTATGAGCGTCATTATGTGCGGACTAGAAATGATAGACTCCATAAGCATTATGGCTCCTACTCCATCGACTAGCCGAAAAAGTGTCTGTCCGGGTACGCGCAGGTCCCAATCACTTCGCTACGCGTTACATACCTTGTTCATCATATTGCATTCCCTTTTTAATGCTTCCGTGAGGATAACATTTTGTGCGATTGTTCTTCCTACATATTGTTTTTCCAGCCTGAAGAGCCATTTTCACATCTGCCCCCCAACACATGCTTATTAACCACACTTCTCAACGCGGAGTTCATGTGCATCCACATAGATGGTTTTCCATATTCCTACACCCACCTGGCTAGATGTGCACGTGGACCATCCTTCCCATTGTATTTATCTACCAATCACACTCTAGGCTTCCCAAACCGTGTGCGCATCATCCTTCTACATTTACGCCAATCATCAAAGCTCCCTTTGTGTATACCCCACCACCTCGTGGGAGTAGTGCATAATACCCAATTCAAGGCTTGGAAGCGTTACTTTTCAGGCACCTCCCTTTCAAATTTATCCAAGAAAGAATCTACCTCACTTAACCCATCATAAGTAGGCAGGTCTCGCACTTCTGTCGATAGAAAACGCAGTGATATTGTCATCATATTACAGTTTAATGTGGTTACTTCATGTAACTGATTCTTTCAGCACTATATCTCTTCATCAAAATCTAACGTACAGGAGCTTTAGTTCTCCCATGAAATTTGCCCTTCTGCGGTGGGATTTACCCAATCTTGCTCTTACGTAGTTATCTTGTAGATGCAGTCCAAATCATCGTCACTTTCATAGTCGCGCACCGGCTCTCTATAGCGCGATCCTTCAGCAGGTCCAGGGGTATAACTACGTGTAGAGACTATTTCTCAAAAATCATCTTGTGCTTCTTTAGATTAATCACCCCATTCATGTCAGTGGCCCAATCAATTACTAAGAGCGCAAGATAGGGATTGCTGTCATCAACAATATCTATCACTTCAAAGTCTGCTAGTGTGCTCACTCCCTCAATATCCATAGTGATTCCCTACAATTGCCCCATGGGTATTATTTTCTACTAGTTCGCCATTCACAACTGAATAGGAGACCACTGCAGCGTAGGTCTCCCCATGCGCTCTGATGTCTACTTCGACAGAACATTCACATCCGATCCTAAATCCATAATTACTTAGTCCATCTCATATTCTCCAATCTAAGTGCTTAGTCTCATTTCTCTTCATGTCCTCATCTTATGCTTTCTAATCTTCTAGACTATGCACGGTTCTCCTGGTGCGGTCCCAACACATCTGTTAATGAGTTCCTGTAATCCTTTTACAGCCTTACTGCCGCATAGTAACTTCATACATGTTTCTAGGAACGTCGTGAGCATAGATGGGTCCATCTTCGGCTCCGGTTTATCTTTGCTTCTTGAAGTGGAGGCATCAGTGAAGCTCTTCTTAGCTTCCATGAAGGTTTCTCGAGTGCGCTCCAAATCAAACTCTGCTTCTTTCGTCAGAGCTTTGCGAACCCAAGTACTATCTTCAGGTTGTTTTCCTTTGTCATCTCCCATCATGATTCCACTTCAAAGCACAATGTTCACATTTGGATCTTCCTCGCATGGCTCAGACCTCATCATCTGTAGGTTCTGAGTCGGGGGAGGTGGTAGCGCTCCCTTGTCACGTATCCTAGCTATCAGTGTAGGACAATCTTCCATCTCATGATCAAACAAAGTACAATACATACATGATGGACGCGTTGGGTTCATACAATCATGGGCATAATGTCCTGGCCCTCCACAATTGTAGCATATCAGCTATTCGTGACCTCTTCCATGTCCTCCTCCACCTCGGCCTCGTCCGCGCCCCTAAAATCCTGTTCGCGCCACTCCTGCATTCTGGTCTAGGGGCTATGTTTCGACCTGAACTCTATTGGTGGGAGTTCTATCCATCATTAGCTCATAGCTTCTACAAGTGAGCTCATTTTGTCCCACTAACCTACAAAAATTACAGAACAACTGTTGCGAATTCTACGTGTACTTCTGTAACAAATTGTAGTTGTTCGTAGCATGATTTCCACCTATTTGAAAAATCACGCACGACAAAGCAAGTGCGCACTAGGTCCTGCTTCCGCTTCTAGTCTTAACAACATCGATCCACCTCCCGCGAGGTAATTTTCGAAGACCAGGCAATGGTCCTTATCATGACACTGACCCTTGCATTTTATGCACCACACCTCTTCACGTACTTCTGGTCGAACTATCCTATCCTATTTCAAACTCTGCATCTCAAGGCATAAGTTTTTTAACCGCACGTGGATCTGCTAAAATCCCAAGTTAGGATCCTACATTGGGGTCTAATGAAGCCTCATCGCGATCTCTAAGGCCTCTTCCTGAGTCGTTAACTTCTGCTATGACAACGTGCTCCTCAAATGTGGTGTTAGTGACAGTACAAACCATTCGCGTTGTTTTCCATCTGTCATATTCATATTAGCTTCACGTATCATACACTTCAGCGTTCGATCTAGCTCCCAAGGAGTCTCGCCTGGTAGCATTGTGATCTCTTTGAATCCAATGATCCACTGTGCTTCTAACTTCGGCCAGCTAAAGTCATTATTTAGCGCAATTTGGATATCCACGATTCCCGCATTCGGATTATCATTTTAGTGCTTAATGTACCATGTTAGTGCGTGATCATGTAGAGCACTAACCAGCATCACTTTATCTATATTGTCATCTGTAACCCCCTGTGCTTCCCATACGGCTCTTACAACGAACCAAAATTGGTTTGGATCCTCATTTCCCAATCCCTTGAACATAGGCAACTTTATCATGCTTGCCATATTCAATCACAGTGGTGGTGGAGGTGGTACAAGTGAAGATGGAGGTGATGGCGGTGAAGCTAGTGCTGGTGTAGGTGGGGGTTGTATGCACGGAATTCTCTAACTTATCAAACGGATCACACTTTGCGGAGAGACCTTCGTGAGCTCTTCCTCGTCCCCTTGCAGAGGTGAAATCAAATTGCTATTCTCTCGTCCCTTACTTCCTTCGTTCTTGTAGGTTTTTCCACTTAGCATAGCTCTGAACATCAAGGTAATTTCATAACCCTCTATTCGCACAATAAAATTTTAATCCAAGTATTTAGAGACTTTACATACTTACCTCACAGTCCTTTGAGAAAGCATCTCTCTACCTCACTATAGCTAACTGAAGTATCTACCGCGAACTCAGTAATGAATCCTCCTATAATCCGATCAAGCCAGTGATGAACAGCGCACGCGATCTGATCCTCTGATGCTTCCAATCTGTACACCAACTCTGGGGTCCACACAATAGGATTGTCGAGTTTCCACCCTCCTTGGCTATCTACTAGCTTCACGATCCACTCATATAGCTCAGTAGGGAATTATGCGAAGAAGATCTCGTGCATTTCTATGTACAGGTAGCAGTCTAACCACTCTTCTTTTTTCAGTTGCGGATTCCTATTCTCCTGCACCGCGAACTCGTGAATTATCTTATCCTACCAACCTTCAATTTCCTTCTTATTTAGATTCCAATTATATGACATCAGACATCTCTATGTAGATTCTAGTCCTAGAAACAGAACCATTTGTTGGATTGTTGGGGCTTGACCCAGGTTCGGAGTTAACTAGCCAAAAAAATCCCTACACTACTGGCCCTTTCGGCAGTCGCCTACAGTGCGCGAACTGAAATCTCACCCAAAGCAATATGGGGGGATGCCGGAATCAAGTTTCTGCACCCTTGAGATGTCTGAGGTGTCAATTCAGTCCAACTGTGCCTACAATCGCACAAGTTACTTTGCGCATTGTCCTGACCTACAATACCTTCGCAATCTGTTATAATTTTCCTTTGCGCAGCCCTAACCAGGTGCTAAGATGCTTTCACACCACTAGGGCAACGATCTACTCTATTTTCCCAAGTTACACCACGTATCTTACTTATCTTCTTACAATTGTTAGTTAACTTCATGTAAATAGATACTTTATCTCCCATTTACTTAATCAACACAATCAGATATGTTAGCGCACCGTATAAACAATAGACATGCAATTTATACCAATATATTCAATGCAAAAGACAGGAAATAATTAAACAAAATTGATATGAAAACTTCTCTTTATTGACTCGACTCACACTGCGCACTCAACTGCAAGGGTCCGCGCACTCAGTTGCAGACTACTAGGCCTCTGCGCACTCAGCTGCAGAACCTTCTCCTACTCTATGACCCAAAGAATCGAATTTACACTTAGATCATGCATTATGCTTCTATTCCATCATCCTTCATTGACTTAGATGCACTGATTTACAACTTAGAGCCTCACTTTATTTATACAATCCCATGGTCCTAGGACCATGGGTGTTAGGTTCCTATAATAATAGGGACCATAATTTTGAATTGACTATGTTATGTCTTGTAATATTGTACATACCTTTGCTTTTATGCAACTTTTTTCCATATTAAAGATTAAAAAATGTAAAGAGGGTATGTCCTAAAAGAAATATCAAAGGACAGAAAGAATAAGGAGAGTTTAAAAAAGTGAAAAAACATGAACCCCAAACAAAAATAGGTCATGAAAGTGTGCACATTCAAATGACACTCCTCTCAGTTTACTTTTTGCAAATAAGATTGTGTGTAGCTTGTCATAAATGCCACAGCCCATGATAGTCAAATAGCTTAATCTTGACTAGTTCATGCTTTAAATTTCATGTTTATAGATAGAGAATAAGGATCTAGCCAAACTGTTTAATCTTGGCAGATCAGTAGTTAGGTAGAGAAATTAAAATGTGCTCATAACCTTAATCCGAGCCACTGAAAGATATAAGGTTAGAATTAGATAGTTTAATTGTCAAAAGAAAAGGAAAGAAAGGGTTTGCTAGCCTAAATGCACCCAATAAAATGAAGAAAAAATGTTAGGATAAGTAAAAGGTAGGTAGAAGAAAGGCTGCAGAAGTACAAGGTTGTTAAAGTATAAGCACATTCATCATGCTTAATCCTATGTTTTAGTGTGCAGGAGTAGTTATGAAAGTGAAAAGATGTTCACAAGTTGATTTAATTAACTTCCCCTCATTTTATTTCACCCCCCATTAAATACTTGCTAATTTCCCCATCATCCCGTCATTTCTTAAGAATATACCCTTTTCCCTTCATTTTGACCCTTACCCCTTGGTTTCACACATTTTCCTAGGAAATTTCCCTATAAAGGTCATTTCCCTACCCAAAACCCCTTTTCCCTAGTGTGAAACCATTCCCCTTTGAAAAAATCACTTCCCCCTTGTTAATTTCCCCAAAAGCCCATAAAACCCCCCTTGTCCTAAGTTTAAATTCCCCCTCTGCATTACTTAATTAACTCTGCCATATCATTATTTCACTTAAAAAAACCCATAAAACCCCTTTATTCCAAGTTTTTTCCCCGTCTTGATATTAATTTTGTATTAGAAACTTAGTGTATTTTAAAATCCCACCCATATACTAATATTAACATTTAACTCTAGTTATTTAATTCCCCTTATATCCCGTATTAAAATAATTCCTGCATTATTTAATTAATTACCCAAGTTCACGTTTTCCCCGACATAAACCCTTTTAACCCACCACCCTTGGTGCGGTTAACAACCTCCGCTACATACAACCCTGGTCCCACTCCATTAACCCACACATAATTTTTAATCCCCACTTTATATCATTAATTAATTACTAATCAATTGCAATTAACCCCTGGGCCACACTAATCTTCACCTAATTTCCCCTTGATGCATCTGGATAGCCCTCTAATCACCCACTTCAAAATCCAATGACCCACATCCATATCGTGCACTCCCGTCGTCCGACAGTTAAAGGCCCGAGAGCACGCGATATTCGTGGTTTTTCTCAAGCCCCTTTCGATTACATGGCAGCTTTAGGTGAACTCGCATGCTCTCGGGGAAATACCAACCGACTACCAAAAGTGGTGCGATGGCCCCCAAAACTGCCTCTCGGCATAGGCCAAAACCATCCACTATTCATTATGAAATTCCATGCCAATTCTAGTTGTCACCAGTTAAAACACCAAAGACCCTCATTTTCACTCTTTTCGCTCATTCAAACTAGAAAGTTGCCTAAGCCTTCCTGTGCCACCCTAAGACTCTGTAACTAAATTTGACCTCCGATTACCTTCCGAACACACTCCGGACTCCTTCCACAGACATCTCAGTTCCCTAAAGCCATTATCACCTCCCTGCCAACCTATGTTCTTATTAAAAATTGTTGTATTTTGCAGATAATTAAAAAGTGGTAGGAGATTGGATAGATAGTTTTGATCCTAGTTCCAAAACCTGTTTACTCCAAGATTCACAAGGAAATGAATTCAAAAGGATTTATTCAAGAAGGAAAAGATAATTATCATAGAGCAAAGGAAACAATTTACACAGTAAATTTTAAAATAGAGATGAAATCATTTTCACCAGCACAACAAAAGATTCTTAACTGAAAACACAGAAGCATGAAAGAGTGAGTAAGATTTACAGTAAAAGGTAAAAATGAAAGTAGGTGACAGAGCATGCAATTAAAAGGCTAAACAGAGGAGGCAGATGAAAGTGTATCAAATGAAATCTCATAAGTAAATATGACATCCAATGTGAAGACCAAACAACCAAGCAGCTTAAAGGGGAAAAGATCAAAGACTAAAAGCCAGCATAACCTAAACAATAGGGACAACAAACAACAGTTCAATAGATGTCTATATCTTCTTGCATGAAGATATTTCTTTTTCCTAGATTAGTTCTCAATGTAGTTTGAGATATTTTGTAAATTATTTTTGTATAAATACTTCATAATTCGAAGTGTTGAGGTGGTGTGTGGATTTTCTGAATATTGTTATAGCTGACTGATCTACTACCTAAGGGTTATTGTATCAATTTCTAGTTGACATATAGGACAAGTTATAAAGAAAATTCTTTACAGGATTCATGTGTTGAGCTATCTCAGTGAAGTACAAATTTCATCTTGTTTATGTTCTTTTCTAAGTGTTTCATAAACCTAAATGTTATCCAAATTTGAATGAATTAAACTGGAAATATAACTCAGAAATTGTTTAAGTACACTCTGTTTTGCACAGTTGAACATTTATATGTTTTCTTCTGATATCCGGGTTTGAAAACCCTTAATTGCTCTCCCATCGTGGTTGACCTCTTGCATTTCTCTTCATAATCCAGTTTAAGGAATCCTTAACTGCTCCTTGATCCCAATTGGAAATCATTTCACCATCTAGCCTTTGAGATCTGATATTTCTCACCTATCTTGCCCTGTAACATTTTCTTTATGGTTTGTTTTTGTTCTGTTTTCAAAGCTTGATTGACTCCATATCCCAATGGAAAATAGACATTCATCTATTCATCTAAGTAAGTGATCCCACTACCCAAATTCAAATCGAAACCCAAGAACAATCATAACTAGCCTAAAATCAAATAACTAAACAAAGTTAAATCAAAAAGAGAGATCCCTCTCTGAGATTAGGAAGGCTAGATCCTAATCTCCAAAGTAGGTTTGTGGTTACCTCGGTGATTTCTTTCTTTAACCTTGAGAAATTCCTGAGTGATAACGTAGTGGCCACTCAACTGGAGAAGAGAACATTTTCTTTAGAAAGATTATACAAAGATTAGATCTGATCTATGATGGTGGACAGTGATCAAACACACAAAGGTTAAAATCATCCACCTGGCGACTCCAACTCCCAATCAATGTCACAATCAAGACTCCCCTGTAGGAATGAACCTGAAAGAACAATATGGGAAGATCAGGCTTCTAACTTGGATTGTTATCAAAGACATCATGTTCTTTCTCATCAAGAAGGTTTTTCAATGTATATTGTATTTTAGAGAAGATCTTAAATTAATTTTTGATTATTTACCTTGGAAGATTGTAAATATAAATTCTCCTTATCCATTTGAGCAACTTTCTACTGAATCTTAAGATGATCATTTTCTGATTGAGAAGCCTCAAACAATCAGGACTAATCTTACAATCCAAGTACATATTTGTGTACCTTGTAAAGTTCTTGATAGATATAAGCCCCTCATGTTACCTCCTATACTCCATGATTTCCCTGATAACTATTACAAATATATCCCCAATTTTGATGGAGAGAATGGTATCACTGCCCAAAAACATGTTCAGCGATTTGAGAATTATCTGGAATTATTTGAGATTGATGAAGATGATGTTAGAATCAGAATTTTTGCTCTTTCTTTGCAAAGTAGAGTAAAGAGTTGGTTCAAGAATCTACCTATTGCAAGCATCTCAAATTTCCAACAATTTGTTAAAATTTTCCTTGGTAGATGGATAATCAAAGTCAATCTTTTTGTGGTTATAGAAGAATATAATAAATTGAAAAGACAACCAAATGAAACAATACAACAATTTTCTTATAGATTTAATAAAATCTATTATTCAATGCCATCAAATATAAGACCTCCTCCTTATTCAACTCTCTTGCATTATCCAAAAGCATTTGATCCAGAAATAGAATTTCAGCTAAGAGAAAGAAACCCAACAACTCTTGAACAGATGCAGAACATTGTAGTAGATGTAGAAGTTAATCTGCAAATTAGAAGAGAAAAGTTGAAAGCAGAAGCAGAGAAGAACAACATTGCAGAGGTAAAACTTGACATTTTAGTAAGAAAAATAGAGGAAATGATATAGAAGATTGACATGAAAGATAAATTTTTTGTTCAAAATCACCATGACCTATTTATTTCACAAAAAGGAAAGTTTGATGGGCATGAACAAATTCTTGCTAATTCCAACTACCATAGATCAGAAAATAGATTTACATATCAATATGTGGAAGAGGAATCTATTGATTTGGTGTGTATGTTTGATGACATTCCTTATTTTAATGATTTGCCTAAGTATGATCAGTATGATGACAATCATGTTCTTCGAACTCAAGCTAGCTTTACAGAGCAATCATAAACTAGTTTAGAGGATGAGGAAATTCAGTTTCATCAAATTAAATGTAGTGATCAACCTATACATATCATATATGAGAACGAGAAAGGAAGTGTAGAAAATTTGGAAATAAGTGAAGGTTCTTTGCCTCTTTTTTTAGCTTCATTTCAGTGCATCAGAGAAAACTTTACAGCAATAAAAAATCAGCAGTCTTTAGGTATTGATATTGACAACAAAGAAGACAATGAAAATCTTAGTCAGGATTCTTTGATTTCACAATTACAGTTATCAAATTTCATTGAAACACCTGATCGGATGACACAAGAAAGTTCTATACCACTGTGCTTTGAACCACTTAAGTTTTTAAAGGAAATGTGGTATAAAATCTCTAAAGAAAAGGATGAGCAGCTTGTAGAAATCTGTGAAGTTCCATTCAAACCTATGAGCAATAAGGTGCAGCAATCCTTCCAAGTTTTTTATAATCCAATAGCTGATATGTTGGATAATGAATGCAATTAGAATTTTTCTTCATTCACTAACTATGAGATTCAGGGTCAAGATTATAAAGGTTTCATCAGTCAAACATTTCAATCATTAGAAATATCAACACAAAGCTTGTCCAAAAATCTGCATGAGGATAAAGATAAAAATGACATTTTAATTTCATGGCATGGAGGCCATCTAGAACAATTGTACAATTGCTTAAATTAGTTGAACAATAGTGTATATATTTGGAAGATCCTTTTGTACAGTTTTTAGAGTCAACAAAGGAAATCAAGTATTTCCTTATCTTCTCATTTGTTGACAAGGTTATATTAGGCTATAGAACTTCAGTTTTAATCACAAACAAGCACAAGCAGCAAAATCCACCAATGTATATGATGCTTGAATAGTTGCATCGGCTATTTAATTTTACCTAACCAACAGTTGGACAACTAATTAGAGTAAGTAGGTAGGATTTCAGTTTGAATAAATTCAATTTCCAGCAAGTATTGAAATAATTCATTAAGATTTAAGACTGAGAAGAAGGCCCTTAGGTCTTGATGATATATTAGTTTGGTTTGAGGTTTGCAGTACCTTTTTCAGTTTCATATCAGATTTCAATTTGCAGAAAAGGTTGTGATTTCAGTTCAAGATTTTCAGTCACAGAGATTATATAAAAAAGCAAGTTCATGCTTGGGATTAGCCCAATGGATCAGGCCACTAGTCGATGGTGTTCTTGACATCTCACAAGGAGATGCCATCCCCAAGTGAGCCATTGTCAGGTTCCTATAATAATAGGGATCATAATTTTGAATTGACTATGTTAAGTCTTGTAATATTGTACATACCTTTTCTTTTCTGCAAATGTTTTCCATATTAAAGATTAAAAAATGTAAAGAGGGTATGTCCTAAAAGAAATATCAAAGGACAAAAGGAATAAGAAGAGGTCAAAAAAGTGAAAAAACATGAACCCCAAACAAAAAAAGATCATGAAAGTGTGCACATTCAAATGCCACTCCTCTCAGTTTATGTTTTGCAAATAAGATTGTGTGCAGCTTGTCATAAATGCTACAACCCATGATAGTCAAATAACTTAATCTTGACTAGCTCATGCTTTAAATTTCATGTTTATAAATAGAGAATAAGGGTCTAGTCAAACTGTTTAATCTTGGTAGATTAGTAGTTAGGTAGAGAAATAAAAATGTGCTCATAAGCTTAATCTGAGCCATTGGAAGATATAAGGCTAGAATTAGATAGTTTACTTGTCAAAAGAAAAGGAAAGAAAGGGTCTTCTAGCCTAAATGCACCCAATAAAATGAAGAAAAAATGTTAGGATAAGTAAAGGGTAGGTAGAAGAAAGATTGTAGAAGTACAAGGTTGTTAAAGCATAAGCACATTCATCATGCTTAATCCTATGTTTTAGTGTGTAGGAGCAGTTATGAAAGTGAAAAGATTTTCATAAGTTGATTTCATTAACTTCCCCTCATTTCATTTCACCCCCCATTACATACTTGCTAATTTCCCCATCATCCCATCATTTCTTAAGAATATACCCTTTTCCCTTCATTTTGACCCTTACCCCTTGGTTTCACACATTTTCCTATGAAATTACCCTATAAAGGTCATTTCCCTACCCAAAACCCCTTTTCCCTAGTGTGAAACCCATTCCCCTTTGAAAAAATCACTTCCCCCTTATTAATTTCCCTAAAAACCCATAAACCCCCCTTGTCCTAAGTTTAAATTCCCCCTACGCATTACTTAATTAACTTCGCCATACCATTATTTTGCTTAAGAAACCCATAAAACCCCTTTATTCTAAGTTTTGTTTCCCCGTCTCGATATTAATTTTACATTAGAAGCTTAGTGTATTTTTACAATCCCTCCCATATAATAATATTAACATTTAACTCTAGTAATTTAATTCCCCTTATACATATATCCCGTATTAAAATAATTCCTGAATTATTTAATTAATTCCCCGAGTTCATGTTTTCCCCGACATAAACCCTTTTAACCCACCACCCTTGGCGGGGTTAACAAACCTCCGCTACATAACCCCGATCCCACTCCATTACCCCACACATAATTTTTAATCCCCACTTTATATCTTTTTTTTTTGGTAAAAACTAGCTAAACTTTTATATTATATGTACAAGAGAACTTTACACACAGAAAGACATGCCTTCCAGGGCCTGCAATAGCACCCTGGGAACCTTGACTGTAGACCGAAAAGCTCCCTCGCAGGGGCAGCATCGCCAGAACTTCTCAGAACTTCTCATGACAACAAAAGCTCCCACACAGGGGCAGCACCGGACCGACTTCTCAAAACAATGGCAAAATCTATCAGAATCCCTGAGGAACAACATTGTATAGACCAGACACATGACTGCCCATGCAGGGGCTTGCTGCTAAGATCGACTGAACCATATACCGGACAGATTTAAGCACGACAGAGACACAAGTGTCAACTGCCAGCGTAGACCAAACAGAATTGAGACTGAACCATAGACCTGACAAATTTAAACACGGCAGAGACACAAGTGTCAACTGCCAGCAAACATAACCGAATAAAAAAATCAAAATACCCGCAGCTGCATTAGTCCTGGAGTCGGGCTGAGGATGGAAGGTGGGATGCAAGATGTGCTTCCGCCTCTTCACAGAGGCTCTTGTCTTCGACCACGTACGCCCAACCGTCGCCTTCTTCACGTCCTTCCCACATTTTCTTCCATTTCTTCGTCAACGCCTGGAGGGGCTGGCCCCAATGGAGGTGAGAGGTCTTGCGTACTCTTTTCCTCCATGCCTCCAGCTTCAGACGGTGGTTGCACCGTATCAATGACCTCTTCCGCAGCCGCTTCTTCTCCAACCTCAATTTCCTTTCCAGAGCCTTCCAGTGGCATCTCCAGCGTGCCCTGAGAACTTCCATCCTCAATTCCTTCCGGAATTTTGGTGAATAGGACTGAAATGTGGGCATTGACTCCTGCATTGTCCGCAGAGTTGCCCAGAGTGAATACCACAGAGCCGAAGGCTGGAAGCGCCGGCTCCCCTTCGCTGGAACTCCCGACCTCCATGAATTGTCTAATGGGGAGCTGGGTCGCCCGGGCTCGCCTATGACAATAGCAGCAACAGCAGTGATGATGTTCATCTGCTGCAGGGGTTCGTGAGGAGGAGCCTCTCCATGGTCCCCTTCTGCTGGGCTGTCGCTCCCGTACTTTAACCATGGTGTCCCTAATGCCTCCTTTGTATGCCTGAGGGTAAGCTTGAACTCGGTAGCAATGCCAGTTTCTTCCCAATTCGCCCTCTGGTGCACAGAACTCAGCTTGAATTCCTCCTCTTGGTGCCAGACTATTCCATTTCCCCAATTGTCGTTGCGTATTTGCCAATTGCCCTCCCCTTCCAGACCAGCGGCAAGGATGGCAACAGAGACAGGCTTCAACTGTGCTGCGGGGTGGTGAAATCTTCCCCGGCCTGAACTCTCTGTGCTTCTGCACCCACCAACTCTCAGCAAACCAATATTCCTTGCTCGACCCATCGAGCTCCTCATATGCTGCTTCATTCCCTCGTTGCAGGCGCTCAATAACTGCGCTCTGCTCCTCCATCTACCTCTCCCCTCAGCCATCAATTGCATTAACTGCAGCTTTGCGCGGAAGGGGAGTTTAATTGCCAATTGACGGCCTCCTCCGAGGAGCCGTGGAGTTAGCACGGGGCGGCACATGCTGGGCATGTGGCTCGCCCCTCCTCGACACTCCAACACCCGCATCCGGGGTATCCCCACTTTATATCATTAATTAATTAAAAATCAATTATAATTAACCCCTGGCCTTGCTAACCTCCACCCGATTCCCCCTCGTGCATCTCGATAGTGCAACAACCCTCCGATCACCCATTTCAAAATCCAATGACCCACATCCATATCACACGCTCCCAGTGTTTGACAGTTAAAGGCCCGAGAGCACGCAAGATTTGTGGTTTTGCTCGGGCCCCTTTTGGTTACGTGGTAAATTTACGTGAACTCGCATGCTCTCAGGGAAATACCGCCCGACTGCCAAAAGCAGTGCGATGGCCCCCGAAACCGCCTCCCCGCATAAACTGAAACCATCCACTATTCATTATGAGATTCCACGCAAATTCTAGCCATTACCTGTTAAAATGCCGAAGACCCTCATTTAAACTCTTTTCGCTCATTCAAACTAGAAAGTTGCCTAAGCCTTCCTGCGCCACCATAAGCCTTTCGAACTAAATTTGACCTTCGTTTACCTTCCAAATATGCTCCAGACTCCTTCCACAGACATTTCAGTTCCCTGCAGCCATTATCACCTCCCTGCCAACCTGTGCTCTGATTAAAAATTGTTTTATTTTGCAAGTAATTAACAAGCGCGAGGAGATTGGATAAACAATTTTGATACTAGTTCCAAAACCTGTTTACTCCAAGATTGACAAGGAAAGGAATTAAAAGGCTTTATTCAGGAAGGAAAAGATAATTATCATAGAGCAAAGGAAACAATTTACACAGTAAATGTTAAAACAGAGATGAAATCATTTTCACTAGCACAACAAAAGATTCTTAAATAAAAACACAGAAGCATGAAAGAGTAAGATTTATGTAAAAGGTAAAAATGAAAGCAGGTGACAGGGCATGCAGTTAAAAGACTAAATGGAGGAGGCAAATGAAAGTGTATCAGATGAAAGGTCATAAGTAAATATGACATCCAGCGTGAAGACCAAACAACCAAGCAGCTTAAAGGGCAAAAGATCAAAGACTGAAAGCCAACAGAACCTAAATAATAGGTACATCAAACAACAGTTCAATAGCTGTCTCTATCTTCTTGCATGAAGATATCTCTTTTTCCTAGATTAGTTCTCAATGCAGTTTGAGCTATTTTTTAAATTCTTTTTGTATAAATACTTCATAATTCAAAGTATTGAGGTCGTGTGTGGATTTTTTGAATATTGTTATAGCTGACTGATCTACTACCTAAGGGTTATTGTACCAATTTCCAGTTGAGAGGCAGGACAAGTTATAAATAAACTTCTTTACAGGATTCATGTGTTGAGCTATCTCAGTGAAGTACAAATTTCATCTTGTTTATGTTCTTTTTATAAGTGTTTCATAAACTTAAATGTTATCTAAATTTGAATGAATTAAACTGGAAATATAACTTAGAACATGTTTAAGTACATTATGTTTTGCACAATTGATCATTTATATGTTTTCTTCTGATATCCAAATTTGAGAACACTTAATTGCTCTCCCATCCTAGTTGACCTCTTGCATTTCTCTTCATAATCCGGTTTAAGGAATCCTTAACTGCTCCTTGATCCCAATTGGAAATCATTTCACCATCCAGCCTTTGAGATATGATATTTCTCACCTATCTTGCCCTGTAACATTTTCTTTATGGTTTGTTGTTGTTCTATTTTCAAATCTTGATTGACTCCATACCCCAATGGAAAATAGATATTCATCTATTCATCTAAGTAAGTGATCCCACCACCCAAATTCAAATCAAAACCCAAGCACAATCATATCTAGCCTAAAATCAAATAACTAAACAAAGTTAAATAAAAAAGAGAGAGCACTCTCTGAGATTAGGAAGGTTAGATCCTAATATCCAAAGTAGGTTTTTGGTTACCTCAGTGATTTCTTTCTTTAACCTTGAGAAATTCCTGAGTGATAACAATGGGTAGATTGCTAAAGCCAACATTACATTACGAAATTGAGGGCAGACAACCCTATGACTCATTTACAACTTCACGCTCTACACCCACAAAATGCGGAGTTTTACATCGGATTTACAATTTTTAGCCAAATTTTGGGCTTTAAGCCCCAAAACTTTCCTTGGGGGATCCTACCCCCAACATGAGTGTTCAGTAGTAGATGCATCAAGGTTCTTCTAATGTGGAGAAAAGAAGGTGAGCCTATAAGAGAGAGGTAATAGTATCACCCTAGAAACTATGCACACAAGAAAGAATGCTTCATCTAACATCTAGTGGAATAGTCCACAAAAATGTGACCATCATTACAACCATTACAACGCGTTCTCAATAGGATAAGCACTAAAATAATCGAGATATTTCAACTACTTTAATACTAGTGAAAGTAAACATGAATCATAAACATTTATAGATCAGTCTTACAAACATTGATAATCCATGTATAAAAGTGTGCTAAACATTAGGCTTTAAATATTAACCCAAAGTCCCACGATCCATGAATACAACAAACATCACTTGCTCCAATAGTGGAGCGTTAGAGCCACTACTTGCTCCCCAAAAGTACTAGCTTGTATCTCTATTTTCTTATGGGAGAAACTAAGGTGAAAATTCCTTTACATGAGGAATGAGGATATATTTATAACGTGGGGAGTAACCTTTCACATACTCATGACTCTCGAATTTCTAAGTTCTAGTGATTGAAAATGACCTTTGGAATTACATATGACTTTTGGTATTACATGTATTTTGGATTTCCATCACTCTTGAACTTCTGCTTTTTTTTCCTTTACAGTAATTACAATAATACATATTGATTTACACATCATCACATGATGAGACTAGATACATCACTATCTTGGGTGATTAGGTGTGACAGTGACTGATGACATGGACTTTCTCCATTGGTGACATAGCTGCCATTGCCTTTGCTCTTTCTTCATCTTCTGATCATAGTGCTTTCACCCACCTAAGGGTATTCAATATTGGAGTCTTTAGGTTGCTTTGATAATCAATTTTTAAATGTCCTTGACTCTTTTTTTTCTTCCTTTGTTTGTCCTCTTTGCCTAATCTTCCTCATGTGTGCTTTCCATGAGGTCCCTGGAATACTTATTTCTGCAATCACTCATGACGAGCAACTACTAGTTGAAAATATCCTACTCTACCATGTTTTATGCATATTTTCTTGCTCCTGCCCTTTTGGTGTGCTCAACATGGTTAAAGGAGCTTCAGGTCACAAGGGCACACTTTGAAAGGCTGAAGGAATGAGGAGAGAAGGCTTTGGGGCTTGATTGTGCATTCATGTGCTCAAGGGAAACAACCAGTCAAGGCAGGGCGCATGTCACAAGTCTAAAGGAAGAAAGAGAAGGCTTCAGGCTATTGAAGTGTACTATGTGCTCAAGGCAGAGGGGGAGGGTATAGGGCGCACCCTCAAAGGATAACGTTTGAATCTTCATGTCTTTGGGGTGCACTCATGCACTCAAGAAACCTTAGGAAGGGTGTAGAGCAGTTTCTTGAGGATGAAGGTTGGGACTTCGTGTCTTTGCAGTGCTTTGGTGTGCTCATGAATTTCAAGAGGGCACATGGTTCATTATGTAAGGATCAAGGATTGAGCTTTGAGTCTTCAGGGTGCACTAGTGCATTCAAGGAGGGTGCACATCTTCAAGCTGAAGGAGTGATATCTAGGAAGACTTAAGTCATTTTGGAGGGCGCCGTTTTGAACAAGGAAGCGGATTCCTACATTTGGAGTGTGCCCAACTCTCAAGGAAGGTGTAGAGCACAATTTGAACAACGAAGTGAATCTCATCAAGGTTTCAGAGTGCAATCATGCAGTCTTGGCCTTAATGGGCTTGTTTTGCAATCGAAAATTTTCCAAGTATGGATGATAAATCAAGGGGTTAGCAATATGAGTTCTAGACATAAAACCATGTGCGACACATACTTACTCATTGAGAAAACTTAGAAAAAGTTGATAAATAATGAATATACATCAAAACTCCACTTATGCACATTCCCCAAGTATAAACAATGAAGTGTGTGTGACTGCGACCTAAAAGTGTCATTTTACAACAAAAAAGGTGTTATGACGATGAAATGTGTCTAGAGATGTTCAAATCATTGTGACACACTCAAGAACATTCCTAAACACTTAATCCATACAAAACAACATAAAACGACACTGGATGATTGAGGCAACACTTGATACAACAATGAAGTAGCCTCCAAAAATTTGAATGTAGTGAAATTTTGGAGGGTGGTGTAGCAGCGAAAATAGGCCCATATAAGGTGTTGAAGAGGATCGGAAGTATGGCCTACAAATTTGAGTTGCCTCAATCCTCACGTGTACATCTAGCCTTCCATGTTTCTTTCTTAAATAAGGTCATTGGTGATAAAATCCCAGTAAAAACTATTATACTAGAGATCAATGAAGAATGGAAATTAATACTAGAACTAGAAACAATTTTGGAAACAAGGATTAAGTAGCTAAGAGATTGAACAATTATTGAGTACCTCATCAAATGGAAGAACCTACTAGTGGAAGAATCAACATGGTAAGATGAGTGTTTCATGAAAAACACCCGTGTATAGTCAAGTGTTGTGGACAACACTTATTTGAAGGGGAGGGGAATGTTAAGCCCTATAAGCCCCATATTAACCCAAAAACCCCTTATTAATCCCTAGATACTGAGTGACTACATTTCTATTATGTAGGTGAGAACCCCACATGGTCCCATTTTCTTATAATTGTATCCTCTCTCTCTCTCTCTCTCTCTCTCTCTCTCTCTCTCTCTCTATATATATATATATATATATATATATATATATATATATATATATATATATATATCTCTCTCTCTCTCTCTCTCTCTCTCTCTCTCTCTCTCTCTATATATATATATATATATATATATATATATATATATAGCGAGAGAGAGAGAGAGAGAGAGAGAGAGAGACACACACACACACACACACACACATATACACACACTAAGGAGACCTAGTCTTAGATAATCAAATATTTTCTTGTTCATTGTATTTATTATATAGTGAGGTTCTCCCCCTCGAAGTGGAATGTAATAAATGGTTTTGTATCATTTTTAAGGTGCGAGGATCATAGCAACACACACCCTTGAGATTGAATGTGTGCTCTTAAAAATGTTTTCATTAGCTTAGGAATATGTGTGCTCTTAGGAATGTCTACATGCTCTTACCAACAATTATGAAGACATGAATTGTGATGGAGGAAGGTAGGGAATTAATGTAATCAAGGAACATCACTCACAAAAGTGCATTCACATTTTTAGGAACACATGTGTGCTCTTGTTAGGAAAGAATACATATTATTTCTAGTCATTTTGCAAATAAATTTTATGCTTTCCACTCATTTTATATCCAAACAACAACCTAACAAATGCCCACATAGTAGCAACAACAACGAAACCTTGCATGCATTTTAATGTAATTGGAAAGAATAATTTTTCCTCCTTGTGTTATTGGGGAGAAAGGCAACAAAATTTCCTAATGGAATGTTAATTGGAGGTTTATATATTGTGCTAGAAATTAGATTCTCCTTTGCTAAAAGCTTGCATTTTACCATACCGGCCATTTCCTTGTTCCTTACTTCAATGAACCTTTTTAAGGGTGGTAGTTTCCTCGACCACTTTTTTTTCCAAATATGTTTTTTATGTATGTTTAAATGGATTGAACTTACAAGGAGGAATCATTTGTGTTCCAATTACATAAAAGACAAAATGTTCTTCCAATTACATAAGAAGACAAATAATGTATTACAATTATAGATAAGGATCCAAATTGTCTTCCAATTACCCAAAGTTTGACTTCTAATTAATCAACAAGACATATATGTAATGTATTATTGAAATTATACATATTTATTAGTTTCAATTTCACGAACTCTATTTTTTTCATTTAATTATTTAATGCATATATGTACTCATTTACATTAAATTCTCATATTTAGAGATGAAATCAATATTGGTGATGATATGTTAGAAAATGTCAACACTAACACATATGGAGATAAAAAAGTTGACCGTGTTATACGATATTGTGTTAATATCATTATTGATAAGTTCTTCAAAGATGAAAATGTGATAGTTCAAGCTCAATTTTTCAGAGGTCTCTTAACATCAAAGAAATTAAAAGAATATATAACACTAATAGGAATTCAAAAATCAAAGAAATATAAAAAGGTGAAGGAAAATATGATTCAAAATATAAATAGTGCTCTAAAATCAATTGGAAGATCTAGAAACAAAAGTGATCTAGATGAATGTAGAGTAATACAAATAGCAGTGGTTTCATCAAGCACTAAAGAAAATTGTTTGGTAAAATCTATGGAAAAGGTAGTAGGGACGTCACGAAAAAAATTGCACAAGCATAGGAAATTTCGATTGCAAATAGATGCAAATGATGAGCTTCAATAGGGGAATTTTGAGGTCTAAAATGGGCCTCCTAAGGAAATTATAAAATAATAGTAGAAATAATAAAATAAGATTACATCACATCATTAAATTTCAAAGGGAAAAAAGAAAAAACTATTATTTCAACTCATATTTTCAACTTATCTCCCTATGGGTTTAATGAAATTTCAAGTGGAAACACTGATTGGATGTAGAATTTGATTCCTCATCCAAGGAGTACCCATTTTTCATACTTTCGATGGAGCCTGCTACAGGAAAAATGAGAAATACATGAAAAACGTGATTACAATCACATTGTTTCATGTATTTCTCATTTTCTGTATAGTAGGGTCCATCAAAAGTATTTAGCGTGGGTACTCATTGGATGAGGAACTCAATTTTTTATCCAATGAGTACTCCCGCTTGAAATTTGAGTAAAACCTTAGGGAGATAAGTTGAAAATATGAATTGAAAAGGTAGCTTTATTATTTTAATATTTTTTAATCTTTTTACTTTTTACTCCAAAAATGGTGAATCATCCCCCATGGTTGACATCGTCATCTTGAATCCTATTGGTTCTTATAAAGTTTATTTTGGTTGGACAATTTTCTTAGGAGGACCATTTTAGACCTCAAAATTCCCCTAATGGCCTATTGGACAGTTATTTGTAGGCAACCATACAAAGATAAACTTGTAGAATATGTAAAAAAAATAATATATGAATATTGGTTGAAAAATTCATGTGTTTCACCAAAAGTAAGGGATGTGATGTAGTGAAGAATAGCACAAAATCAGCATGAAGAACATGCAAAACATATCTTCGACACCACTCAGATAGAGTTATTCAATAAGTTCAAAGAAGAGAAACATGGAATTAATGTATCAATCGATACTTTGTGCAACAAAAATGGTGGTATGTTAAACCTATCATTGTACGCGACACTTGTTGTTGTTATCATGTGGAATTTTAATTATATTATGGAACCTTCCTTAATTTTGGTAAAACATTTTGGAAAAAATCACATCCTCCTTCCACTATCCATGATTTCATATCCCAAATTCTATGTGAAAGAGAAAATCATGAATTATTTTACCAAAAGAAATGTGTTGATGGTAAAAAATGTGATCATTGTGGAACTTTGACTTTGTTTCACAAAAAACATCTTATTGATATGAATGATCAATCATTGTCCAACATAAAAGTGGAATGGAAGATATATGAATATATCCATACATTGATTGGTTCAGGTAGTAGTACAAGTGTTAGAAGGATTGGTTTACAAGAAGAAGAAATATCTTAGATAGAGTTTTTGAAGAAGTTTGAGACAAAAATTTATAAATACACCAAGCATTCTCTTAAAGCTCGATAGCAGACTTGCAATTCAAAAAATCTTGTGAAATTTTTCCACTAGTGACCATTTTGTTGATAGTTGATTTTAAAAAGAATTACAATTTTGTTGCACAAAATGAAATATAGATTGAATTTTATCATTCTGACCAAATCTCTATGCGCGTCCATGTTTTATATAGACATGCTGAAAAAAATGTTGATCATATAGAAAGAACTAGTGAGAATCGACATGTTATTAAACAATATTGTTATCACCAAAAAATGATCACCTAGCCATTTCTAGCTAGGTGGATCAAAATACACCATGTAGATTTAATTTTACCATAATAAAATCATTTTAATTGTGGAAAATAATTTAGTAAACCACTTTTATTAAATTATTTTCTGATTTAAATAAAAAAAACCTCATGAGAATAATTAGATAAATTATTATTTATTTAAATTTCTCTGGACATGATTATTAAATCATTATTTAATAATTATTCCTTGTCACATTTGACTAAATCCCTTAGGAATATTTATATAAATCACTATTTATTTAAATTTCCTTATTTTTGTCCACTGGGTCTTGGATAGACTGTGATTGGGTGTTCTGTTAAGGCACTCCTTGATGTGAAGTCATTGGTTCAATTCACCACCCCGATCTGGGTGATAAATTGGACATGATGACGATGTATTCCTACCAATCTTACAAAAAAAAACAAATCCTTATTTTTGTTATTAGAATAATTATTAAATCACTATTTAATAATTATTTTGATTTCACACCTTTCTTATTTCTCGCGAAATAATTAATAAATCATGTTAATTTTTTAATTAGCTCTAAATAAAGGTACTTAACCATTTTAAATACCTTTTCCCTCTCCAATAAATATAATAAAGTATTCCAAGTAGTTAGATCTAAATTTGGTTAATAATATTTTATTATTCTCCGTTTTCGAGATTAACTCCATACTTTGCTATAAAAAGGAGGGTTTTTCATTCATTCTTCACCATGATCATAATCATCGTCAACATTATATTCATTTTTTTGAGCTCCCATTCTAAGTTCTCCAATTTTGTTTGGGTTTTTACATATTGAGAGAGAATCAGTTTCTGAAGCATCAAGGATATCAAAGGACCCATCTCACACAGGGGGACTTACAGACTAATATGTAGATCTCCTTCACGAGGTGTTATCAATAAAGATTTATTCATTTAAAGTGGCATTTCTAATTGGGTTTATTCATTTAATGGTATTTCCAATTGGGTTATTATACTGGATATTTTATATTGTTGCTTTCTATTCTTGATCGTATCTTCTTTTATTGCAAGTTTTATATTTGTGTTACAGATATAAGACAACATAAGTTATCAACTTATTGTTAGGGTCACTTGTCACCTAGTGACTTAAGTGAAGTATTTTTGGTACACCTTCCAAGAATTTTCACAGTAACAAATGGCGACTCCACTAGTGTAATAACAATGTTCTTGGGTGACTGAAGTTTCAGAAAATTTCAGGGTTTTCTTCAACTATTTTTAGCCTCTCAATTTACATTTATAGCATTAAACCCTATTTTGTCAAATTTTTGAATTCTGGTGGGGTTTTGGTCTTTTCTGCAAGTCACAGGTACTAGTCTAACAAGAGGTGGAAAAATATATGTGATATTTGTCGATCGAGACTCCTGAGAATAGAGTGCACTTTTCAGCCCCATAAATGAGTTGCAAAGCACACTTTTTGGCCAAAAAACTTAGTTTTCCTCATAAACAAGTCAGTACCTACATTTTTTACATTTTTCAGAAATTTTTCAATTTTTTTATAGATTTTCCAAGAGTGCAGTCTACAAGCTGGTTTGGGTACTTCATCTCTATTTTCATCTTTGAGAAAGGAAAAATCCCGCTAGGGTTTAGAGTACACCTCCACATTGTTAGGAAGAAATTTGTTGAGTGAGGAGTCTAATGTTTTCAACATTTTTAGCCACTGGTTTTCAAAACTGATCCATTACTTTTTAGATTTGTTGAATAGGTTTATTTTACCTTTTCTCCCGTTAGAGTTTGAGTTTTCCTTTCTCCCCTTAGGATCCCCTTGAGAATCCTAGGTTCTAGAGCTTCACGCCTATCCTTTACAGCGTTTTTCACCTCTGATTTTTGTTGTTTGTCTACACCATTTCCAGTATATTAGAGTCGTTAGATCCCAATCCCTTGACATTAGATCCTTTAGTCCTCTTTATGTGTATTTTAGTAGCTTTTTTTCCATATCTTTCTTAGCTTCTTAGTCACCCTTGTGGGTGGGGTTTTGTGTGCTTCATTGGCTGTTTATTTTCTCGTCATTTTCATATTTATTTATGGTATTTCACCATTTTACTTTCAGCAACATATGTCATCATGAAACATGCTTAATTAACTCATCCACTTGACACATTATTTTCACACACTCACACCTTAAGTGAATGTGAGCTTTGTTAACATTGCCAAGCCAAGACTTGAAACACTACACCTTAATAAATCAACACACATAAATTAAGCCCACTTGGGAATCAGGACCAAAAAATATTTGTAGTGTAGGTGTAGGGTCGGTGGGATAGGCTTCCAATAACACCCATCAGTCACTTTCATTGAGACATAGAAGTTGACATATTAGGGAGCTTAAAATCCTTCACCATCCCACGGTCAAAGCTAGAGTGCGTCAAAAACTCGATTCAGAGGGGGTTAGGCTAGGTCATCATGCGAGCAGTTCTCCTTAGGGATACCCAACTCGTGGCAAGGAATTCTGTGTGGTGGCTGATTACCAAGAAGCTGAAGACTCGACCACCCCTGTGGGATGAAGGTAACCGTAGTGACCAATCTTAGGAAAACACCTTATAGGATTGGCTGTGGGAAGTAGTTGGTCCTCTACCACAACTTTCTCTAGACAACTCTGCTTGCGGGGATCAGATTCCATCAAGTAAGAATTTCTTTGGAAGGCCATATGAAACAGTAGATCTAGGATTATTTGAGGATTTAGATCACCTATAAGCTAGAGGTCTTTTTCTTTGATAAGACGTGTTTACTTGAATTAGAGTAACATCATTAAAATAGTTAGTTTACACTTGGCACCATTGCACCAGGTGTTTGCTTGTTGTTTGTTGTTATTTTATTCCTATCATCATCCTTTAGTTTAGAAACCATTGCGCCTCCAAGGTGTTTGTTGCGTCGAATTCGAGGTCTTCAGCCTCAGTTCCCATTATTACATATTACTCCTCCCAGTCAAATTATAGTTCATCCTCCCAGTTCTCCATCGAGTCATCATTCTGAGTCTAATTCTGTTGATTCATCTAGTTCATCCTCTAATTATGCTTCTCAACTCCATATTTCCACCATGCCAAGCACCAATTTGGGGGCAGGAACCCAAGGTGGTAACCCAGGTCCTAACCAGGGTACCCCCACTAGTGTGGTCACTCCTACTCCCTTACTTCCTTTTATGGCTGGTTTAAGTCTCCCAGATTTTAGCCAACTTATCAATGATCCTCTTCTCCAGAATCACACATGGCTCGAAATGCCTACTAAACTCCCTTCAGACGTCCCCAAGTTCTAAGGTAATCCTTGAGAAGATCTAACTAATCATGTTCAATCCTTCCATAAGTGGTGTTCATCCAATTTAATTACTGAAGACTCCATTCGTCTTCGCTTGTTCCAATTTACGCTCATTGGAGCTACTGCTAAGTGGTATGTCGACTAACCCAGATAAACCCATTCCACTTTAGCAACTCTTGCCACAACCTTTCTTTCATATCTCCAATTACCTCTTTGTTATGATATCGATACTGAACTCTTGACTTCTTTCCATAAAACTTATGCCACTCATCTTTCTGATCATGTTTAGGAATGGGGTAGAAGGAGTAGCATCTGTAGAGCTCCTGAATTCAAAGACCGAGTCTATATGGATTAGTTTCTTAGATATTTTTTGGCCCCCCTTGCAAAATATGTCACGTCACACTTCCCTCAATCTAAGGAAGAGGCACTCCAAATAACTCTAAAATTTGATCTGATTTACGCCGAGTCATGTTATGTTTACACTGTCATCCCCGATTTGCCTCGGCCTAGTGTTGCTAATGCACCGGGGGAATCTCATACCATGGATGGCATAGTTGGAACCCTTTCACACCCTCAACCATATACTCCACCTCATATGATTTATGGTGAACCTCAGGGAGATACCAGTTCCATTTACAATTATCCCTCCCTCAATCCTCCTCAACGCAATCCTTATCTAGGTCCCAACACGCCATATGCATACCCCCATCCAAATCAATAGATGCCCAGACCAGTTGTTGCCCCTTTTCTTATACCAACGCATCTTCATCTCCTTATTATTAGTATCCACAACCTAGTGCTCCACTCCTTGGACACCAGTGCCCCGGCCACCCATGCCGACTTCCCCTCTATTGTAACAAACACCTCCTCCACAAGGACAAGTGTATTCTCAGTAGAGTGGGCCCAATCCCCCTAAACCAAAGAAAAGGAACAAGGGGAAGGGTAATAGGAAACAACAATCTTAAGGTCATCAAGGCAACTAGGGTCGTCCATCCAATGCCCCTTAGGGTCCTCAACCTAATCTCGCAACCGAGCAAGAGGGCGGTAAACCCAAGAAAAACAAGGGTCTTTGTATGAAAAAACATTATGTTTTTTGTGGAATCTATGTTCATCCTCTTTTACCTTAGATATGGCAAGTATGGGAAGCTCAAGCAGCTTCTTGAGGATTGTAGCCCACTGCTCCTCCTCATCCTCCTACATCATCTCAACTATCAATGCTTACAAATCCTTTCCCTCACCAAGGATACATAGCTATCAGACCTATGCAAGGTTATCCCACTCACCCCGCTCCACCATTTGGTCACCATGATTATCATATTCTTATGATGAATTTTGATGAGGTAAATACCAATCAAGTCAACCTTCAAACTCGATCGTGCCAGTATGACAAGCCATCTGCTAAGTTTACGACTAAGTCCCAACCAAAAGTTTCCACCGAGCCTCTATCGTCACCCAAATGTACCTTATGGATACCTCCGCCTAATGTCGAGGTTATTCCCAAGATCCTCAAAGTTCCATTACGTTGAAATGTTTCTTCTACAAAAGTTGCCCATATATATGGCATAGTAGATGATTTGGTGCAGTTTCTTATTGCCATGTCAATGTTAGAAGTCCTCCACATGTTCCCATCTCAAAGAGAAGCTCTACTATCTGCTCTAGGTGTCATGGATCCTCGAGATGATCAAATGATTTTCTTTCACGTTGACAAGTTAGAAAATCCTCCCTTACCTTCATCTCTTGCATTTCAAATTCCAGTCTCCATTATAAATGTTATTTTTCAGCAGTGTATCATTAATGAAGGTGCATCCACCTATGTGATGGACACCAATGTTTGGAAGCAACTTGGTTCCCTTGACCTATCCTCGTCCACCGTCACTCTGCGTGCATGGGATGGTCATCCTTCTTGTTGTAGCTTATATTATGTTTTAAGCTTATTTATTAGTTATATCATTATAGGGAGTTCAAACTCAATGAAACTCCTTTATATTCTTTACCCCCTGCAAAGTCTAAATGAAATGAAGCATTTTGTTTATTATATATCGGAATCACTAAAAAAAAAGTATAAAATAATCAGCCCCGATATAGCCAAGGATCAAATCAAATCATAATATAAATGGTTATATGTAGCCATAACCAATATATGTATATATATGTGTTAGCGATGCGATTAAATCACAAACGAGCAGTTATAACGTAGCACCTCAGCTTTGATCATTTGTGATTCGCGATACTTGGACCCAAAACACATATATATTATGTTTTAAAGCCCTGGAACCACAAGATACTAAAGAAATGGCGCAAGGTCAAAGTGAGTGGACATGAGGAAGAATGAATGCACAGGAACTGTTGGATCTTGGAGATCAACGGATAAGGTTGAAGGAAATGAACATTCCATATTAAATCATGTAGATTGGAATCAAGGAAGGAACAACGGAGATTAACTAGAAAATTTGGTGGAAGAGAAATCCAAAGGTGCGTTGCCACCATCAACGGTCGAGGATCTACGGTCATGGGGCACGAACAAGTCCAGGCATTAACCAAGATGAAGGGTGGATTTAAAACTATAAGTGGGATTTCAGGCACATGCAAAGTGGTAAACGATATTTAGAAGAAAGTGCCCAATTCCATTCAATGGTTGACACATAGCACTAAAGGAGAGAGAAAAACTGCTCATTTTGGGTGGGTAACTTTCGTGCGAATAGCCCACTCGAAATTGATATCAGTCGTCGAATCCTGGGGTTGAAATCTACGGTGGAGAATGGCCAGACCTAGAAATATATGCATTATGTTTTAAACTCTTGACACGTCTGCTTTATTGCATATTGTAAAGGTTTACATTGATATAAAATTTTAAAAAGGCCAATTGCGATTTGTGATGCGAAGTCAATGGAGCGCTAAATGGGCGGATCTGACAGATTTATGGAGTAAGATTAATTCTTTTTTAGTTCCGTATTAATCAAAGGTTCGCATTGATTTTGCTATGTAAAGACGAAAATCAGTGTTAGAGCTGAATCTGAAGAGGAAGACAATCGGGCATGTTTTCTTTGTATTTTGGCCAATAAAAATGCCTGATACATGCGTAAACCCAGGTTTACTCAAGTCAAAAACATTACGGCTAAAGCAGATTAAGTATTATTAAAGCATCCGTAGAGGAACTTAAGAGCCAATTAACAGAGCCAAAAAGCCAACAGTCATTGTCATCTTCTATGTTCAGTTATTTTTCGTTATTTTATGTCCTTTGAGATGTCTTTACCCTTTGTATGATATTTTGTAATAGTTCTTACTTCAGATAGTTAGAGAAACAGTTTTAGTAGTTTGACAGTTTCAAAGATCAACAATTGTTTCACAAATGTATAAAAGGAGGAAAACTTACAAAGAAGGGGCTGGAATTTTGGAGAACATGAAGACTAAGCTACTATATTCCTGATATAGTTGTTGATTAATGAAAAGGATCAGAAGTTTCCATGAATTGTTGGGTATAATTTTGTAACTTCTCTGTCATGTGTCATTTATGTTTTCTTCTTTCAAGTATAGTAATGACGCTACAGGTCTTTATTTGCTTATGTAGATAAAGTTAAAATTCCTTAAAAGAGCGCTCCTATACTTGAATTTTTCACCTTCCTTTCTAAGTTATAGATAATATTTTTTTGTCTAAGGAAGCATATTATCTTTAACTTCTCTAAGGGTCGCAGATAATAGTTTTTGTGTCAAGCAGCATATTGTCTATGATTCAGTTCTCATTTTCATAATTCTTCTAAGTGACAGATAGTAGGTTCTGTGTTAAGCAGCATATTATCTTTAACTTCTCCTTCAAGCTTTCTTTATTCATCATTTATATCTAGCAACAAATGGCATTCGGAGATTTTCCAGTCACATATGTATTAAGGGTTAAATACCAAGTTTTCCAAGTCCTTCATTTAAGAATACAACAAAAATAAAGTGACAAATAAGTGAAAACAAACAATAATCATTAATGTCTTAAGCACAATTTCTCCACAGCCAAGAAATTGGTTTCTTAAGGTACAACATTAATTGACAACGTTGCTGGGGAGAGAAGACAAGAACACTTTTCCCTGGGTTTTCAATATTTTCCTTTGGTTGTTCAGTGAGGAGGAAATACTTGGTTGTTTTGAATAAAAGCAATAAAAGGCAACTCCATAATAACAGAGACCACAACCTACAAAATAATTGAATAAGAACACTTTTCCATAGGTTTATTAAGTTTGAAGTTGATCCTTGAGAGTGACAATTTTTAGCAGTTGGTTGTACATTCACACCTGTGATTTTCACTTACAACATTAATTGGCGACTCTATTGTACTTTGAAGTTTTCTTTTCTGGGTTTTAATGGCTCTCCCTGCATTCTTAGTCCATAAATGTGATCCATTTGATTTTACTAGGATCACCTGATATCCTCATGATATGTTTGCATTTTATGAGTGGAATGAGTATCTTCCAAAATTCAGTATGAAGGAATATGTAGATCCAGCTCAGCACCTCCAAGAGTTTCATGAATGCATGGAGCAGTAGGGCATCATTCATTAAGATGTGAAGATGAAGTTATTTTTGTTTTCTTTGGAGCTAGAAGAAAGGCTTTGGTTCAAGTCTTTGCCTCTTTCAAGAATTTCATCTTTGAAAGATTTCCATTCAGTATTCAATTCTTCTTATAGAATTTATTATCTACACAAGTTTCTTTTTGAAGGTTGTTGTGAATATTATGATGCTAAAGAAACTTTAAAGGCTTAAGATAATCTCGTTGATGAAACTAATGATTTTGTTGATAATATATCAAGCATTCAGAGAGGTTATAGCCAGATTAATCAGATCCAAACAAACACATTAGAGATAGAAGCAAATCTGGTGGTTGTAGAAAAAGCACCAGAGACACAGCCTATCCAAGACAAGGGAAAGGTAAAGATGGAATCCTCTCAAAGTCAAAAATTGGAGGATATGTGTAATGTAATTAAAACTTTGTCACATAGGTTGAATAAGTTAGAGTTAGAAAATAAGAATTCTCAGAGACCTACGTTATATGCAGTAGATGAAGATGAACTTGGTATTGAAGGAGAAGAGTATGAATATGATGAAACAAATGCCATTCATGCTGAAAATAAAATTAATGAATACTGGAAGCAATTCTCTGATTTTATGCAGACTGAACTACATTATAAATATGACTTGAGATTGAGGAAAAGATCAAGAAGTCAAGAAAAAGAAAGTGAGCAGCAAGTTTCAACTTCCTCACCAAAGGCGACTCCACAAGAATCTCAGTTTGCAAAACAAGTGAATAAAGGAAATCAAGAGAGTATTCAGATGGAGGAAAATTCAAACATGCATGAAGAATTTATGCTCAGCAGTCATGAAGAGGAAGAAATAATTAAGCTGCAAATAAATCCCCAGAGATATATTTTGATAAATTTGATGGTCCTCCTATCTATAACAAAAATGTTTTAAATGGGGAACAAGATGAAGCTCTTTAAGTTCATCAGTTGGGTGTTGAACATAGAGGAAGAAATCAGCAAGTGGGATATGTTGGACAGCAATATATTGAGCCATCTGTCATAGCAAAAGAGGCTATCTTATGTAGAAAGAAAGTTGATAAAGAGATTGTATATCATTGCATTGAAGAACATAATGATGCCCATGAATTAGAGGTAAACAATCTATTTGAAGTTGATCATATGTCATATAGTGATGTGAAAGAATTTCGTTTTCTTCCTGAGGTTATTATTACAAATTATTTTCAATCAAAGCTTAGAGATGAAAAATGGAGACATGAAAGTGACATAGATCATTTTCTTAAATATGTTACTGATTGTTTTGTTGAGCATATTATCCCAACAGAAGGTCTATTTTAGCGAGAACCTTCATACATAGACAATTTCTTTTTTCAAGCTGATTAGGACCATATTTTTTCTTATACTTTTGAAGATCCTGTGGCAGATTACATGGAAGAATTTATCAGCAGTCTACACATATCACTTTGTGGATATACTCCTAATTTTTGTTGTGAGCTGCTTTTATGCATAATGTATTTTTTGTTCAAGATGAATTGTATTTTCAAGATTAACTGGCAGAATGGTTCTAGATCAGGCACTCAGATGCTAACCTGGTACCATTGGAAGATTGACTTCACCTGATGGAGATCAGTCATGCACATAGGTGGGAACCTGTACATAAATAATTTCAGGTGTTAAGCATTTGGTTTGCAATTGCAGTTATTTAGTTCAATTTCAGTGGATAAATAAGGATGAATTTCTCAGTTGGAAACTGGTTTGCAGAGGTGTCAAAATTCAAGATTCTCAGGCTTCAGTTGTCAAATTTCAAGGTTTTCATAGTTCTAGACTCCATGCCCAACTAAGGCTACTGAACTATGATTCTAAATATTTTTCTATCAAAGCACAAGCATATTATCACTGCAGATATTGGCATGGGTTCACTGCACAAATTTCACACAGTTAAGCTTGGCAAAGAAATATGTTGGCTTATATGGGCTTGACCCAGGTTCAGAAGAATTATTTATCCAAAGAAATCCAGCAGCTACCATCCCTTTTGGCAACATCCCACAGAGCGCGATCTGAGGTCTCACCTGAGGTAGCAAGGGGGGATGCTGGAACCAAGTTTCCGCACCCTTGGGATGTCTTGATGTGGTCTAGAGGTTTTGTGCACCGTTCCATGGCTTCGCGCCACTCTGCTTCACACAGATCCAGTCCGAGAATACTCCTTATACTTATTAATGCGTTGTTTATAGATTCAACCTACTTTTTATGGTATTTAAACAAACATTTAACATAATTAACCAGTTCGCACACTTAGAATAGATACCGATTCACATATATTCGTAACATGAGCATACACGCATAGATCAAATAGTTATATTAACCATACATTAACCAGATCTATGATAGTTTAGATTTCACACAAAATTTCATAATCAACTTATCTTTATTCACTTTCTTCACTATTACATCCAGATCCGTCTTGCGCACTTAGCTGCAGGGGTCCGTGCACATAGCTGCAAAATCTTCTAGGCCTCTACACACATAGCTACAGAGCCTCTATCTACTACCCAATACCCTCAACTCGGACTTACTGATGCTTCAAGACTTTTCTTCTCAAAAACCCATTACATAACCGATCCGAGATTACATACCAAAAGCTGCCTTCTACCCATAGAGCCTCGCTCTATTTATACCTTCCTAGGGTCTGCGAAGTGACTTACTTCCTATTATTCTATATTATTTCTTAGGGGGACAACCCTTTGACTCGACCTTTTACATTTTTCACTCTGCATATTTCAGAGTTTTACAATATTTTTATCCTACTTATAGGCTCTCAGCCCCAAAACTGTTACACAGGACCTCCACTACCCAACAGTACCCCAACATAATCATCATGACTTGTCCCGAGTCACTCGTTGGTGCTGCAAGACGTGCTACCTTGGCTTCCCATTTGACCTCCCTTTCAGTGGCATTTGTCGTCCTACTGCTCCTTCATTGTCTCCTACAACACTTTATCCGGCTCCTGCTTCGTTGTTTCTACCAATTCTCGCAACTAATAATTCTCATTCTACTCTGCTCGGTTAACACAGAACACCCCGTCATAGCATATTAGATTGAGCGGGGGAGCCGTATATGGGACCTTCGTATCTGCTCTTCGCACTGTCTACTGCAGCTTGTGTTGCAATTTTGCAAGACCTTTGCTGTTGTCCGCATGATCCCAATCCTCAAGGTACATCAAGGACGAGTTATTAGCTACATTTCTACCAATGGTCTCCGTCTTTCCATCCTTTCTCTTTTCTGTTGTAGTTGGTCGGCCTTCCCCTGGGCAAGGTGGCGGCATCCGAACCAATTTTGTTTCATGTCTCCCATTTTCCGGTACGGCCCCTACTGTTGATGCTGAACTCTGTGTGGCGCCTGCAGCTGTCAACACCATGTTCCTCAGAGAGCCCTGCCTTTCCCTCGGCCATATCACCACCCTCCGGCTTACTCCTTGTGCAAAGATAATGAAAAGTTCCATATCGGTAACTAGCTTATTTTTTCCAGAAGTGTAGGTTGCCCAGTGGATGCCCCTCTGTCATTTATGAGTGTTTAAAATTTCAAATTCACTGGCTCCCACCTGTTCTGGCATCCTCGTGTTAAACCTATGGTAGCTTGTTCCATATCTAGCTTGTACCCCTTCTCTTAATTACCCGTTGCCCACTCCCTTTCGCCATAATGCAAACATCTTATCATGAATAGTGACAGTAACAGTCACCTCTCCTCTTAGCAACACATCCACGCACTTCTTTCTGTGCAACTGCAACCATTATGACTGGCCAAATTTATGTGTATCCTGGCAATTGTGCCTCTTTCCCCCAGACTGCTTTATCGTCCCGCGCTCTCTTTCAACTGGTTGGAGCGGTGATACTATCCCTCGGGCGGTTAGTCAGGTGATCGGCCCACCCATGTAGAGCTTCAGGCGACTGTCATTCACTCTTCCTGGGAAGGGGTCTCCATTGAGTTTGGCAAGCTAAACATGCCCCCATCAGTAACTTCTTTGAAGACATAGGTCCCAACCAATGCATTCGGAGTTTGCCAGGGAATTTCTCGAACTTGCTGTCATATAGTAATACCAGATCATTTTCCTTGAAGGTGCACACCTTGATATGGCGATCATGCCACATTTTCTCTTGTTGTTTTTGTACTTACTTATGGAATCCAGCCAAAAACCATTCCTCCTCCAGTTCCTATAACTGCGCGAGCCGTTCCTCCAAAGCCCTACGGTCTGCCATACCTGTTATTGCCACTATCTATAGACTAGGCATGATGTATTCCATAGGCATAACGACCTCCTTGCCATAGACTAAACAAAAAACTGTTTGGCCTGTCATCTTCTTGCACGTGATTCGGTATGCCCATAGCACAATAGGGATGCATAAGTCCCAGTCATTTCGTTGTGCGTTACAGACTTTGGTCAACACAGTCTCCATGATTTTGTTGAATGCTTCAACGGTCCCATTCTCTTGTGGGTAGTATGGTGTACTCTGTTGGTGATATATCTGGAATTCCTTAGTGGGTGCGCTAATTGTTTCATTCAGAAAATGCATTCCCTAATTGCTCATGAGGATTTTGGGACATCCAAACCTTGCCAGTGCGTTCTCGAACAAAAACTTCGCAATTGTCACAACCGTGCAGTCCTTAACCAGTTGTGCCTCTACCATCGAGTCAAATATTCTATCACGGTGATGATATAGTGCGTGGCCATCTTCCCTTGTGGTGCGATAGGTCCTATGAAGTCGATTGCCCACTTCTCGAATGGTTGTAGCATCATCTGTGGCTGGAGTGGCATTTCATCTCTCCGTGATGGTTTCCCAGTCCGTTGACAGACGTCGCAGGCCCAACAGTATGCTTTCAAATCCTGATGTAGGGTTGGCCACCATAGTCCGGCACAAAGAATCTTCTGTGTGGTAGCACGACCTACAAAATGTCCTCCCGCCACTCTACCATGTGCTTCGACCAATATTTGTTTGCGCTCGAATTCAGGCACATATCTGTGTAAGATTTCATCGTTGCCCATTTTGTAGAGATGCCCTGCAATCACAGTAAAGTCTGCTGCACGTATCACCAATTCCTTCTTCTGCTAAACAAAATACCCTTGTAGCGTAGTTCCTGTAGTTAAGAAATGGATTATATCCTCAAAGTGGCTATTCGCAACTCGCACTGCATATAGTTGTGCATCCAAGAGCCCTTCCTCTAAATTTGTGGGCTCTTTGCCGATATTAGTTTGGGACAGGTGATTCGGACCTGTGTTTAGACGTCTCGGCTTTACGATGACCTCGAAGTCATATTCCTGGAACAACAGCAACCACTTACAAATTCACCCCCGCAACATAGGCTTATCCACTAGGTATTTTAGCATAGAGTGATCAATATACATCTTAAAGTGTCTGCCAAGCACATAGTGGCGGTATTTTTGAAGCACGTATACCATAGCCAATCCCTCTCGCTCAGTAGTGGAGTAATTCTTCTTATATTTTGACAACCGGTGACTTACGAACGTAATCAGGTGATCTATTCCCTGTGCTCTTTCTTGAGTGATTACCGCACCCAACGTGATACACGACGCATCAACATGCACATGGAATTCGATGTCCCATTTTGGAAAGATGAATATAGGGTCAGATGTCATCTTTTCCTTAAGAATTTCTAGACTTTTGTTGCATTCCTCATTCCAGCAATAAGTAGCATCCTTCTTCAGCAACTATTCCATTGGAGCCATGATCTAGGCGTAGCTTTTGATGAACTTCTGATAGTAGCCTATTAGCACCTAAATCTTCCCTAGGCTGAAGGAAGGAAAAATTCAAGGTAACCACAAACCACGCTCAGTCTGGTAGCTAGCCCTACCAGAACAGGAGAGGGCTCTCTCCAAGTCATGCTCAGTGAATAGATAAGCAAAAAATGGTCTGATATGACTTAGAATGAAATATTGATCTTAGGCTAGTAAGTGAATATGGATACAAGAAACAATTTTTATGAATGACCGAGCTTTTGGGATGGTATGGGACCAATGGTCAGCAAAGAACAAAGAATTTAATACAAAGGCACAGATTACTTCGTGAGGTAAGGCAGGCGGAAAATGTAGCAATTTAGTTTGAAATAACGCAGAATAGAGAGATTGCTGAGGAGTGTGAAAATGGCATAGGAACATGAATCCTTTTCAACAGAAGAAGAACACTGAACATGAAATTTTCCCACAGGCAGAGCAATAAAATTGAATTCTACCTAATCTCACTCAGAAAATTTCACTGGAAATGAACATGAATTGAATTATGAAACATAACAAAATACATATGAAAACATAAGATACACTTTTACTACACTCACAACCACAAAAATCTCATGAAATTGAGTCGTTTCCTTTCATTAATTCTCTGTCAAAAATATACAGTGAAGAAACAGAGTTTCTTTCCCACAGTATCCCAGAAGTTACAAGCCAACCAACCCTTTGCAAATAGCTTACATACAATATATAGAATGTGCCATGAAGAGATAGAATGCCCAAGGGTTGGGGAGTTACTCGAATCATTACAAAATGGAGATGAAGAGCCAACCATCGGCTATAGGTGCAGCGCTACAAACATGACATTTAGCTTGGGTGACCATTTTCCTTCCTTCACCACTTGGATAGAAGTCCATTTGGAAAGAAAATGCTTTAAATTTTTCCTTTGCTGCAAAAAAACTGAAGTGTAGATGAGCGGGCCCACTTGGAGAAGTCGCGAAACGGAAGCAAATTTGGCAATTTTTCCTCTGTGCACTGCGCCATTTTCTCTGTGCACTGCACTAATTTGGGGCCTGTTTTGGGGCACTTGCAGGTGTCCAAAATGTGCCCAAGTGGGCTTGTTGGAAAGCCTATCCTGTCTACTTTCTAACACCACTAGAATTTTTGAATTTGGTGCTCATTTGCCTCTCCAAATTTCCATTCTCCCAAGACTGCTTCCTGTGTGTCAAAAAAGGGGCAGAGAGGCCATTTTTTGGGTGTTTTTGACCTTTTGGAGACTCATATCTTGCCCAAATTTCTTTTCCGAGCACCAGTAGTCATGATTTTCCATGCTGAATCCAAAAATGCAAACCATTCCTCATTTAGAGCTCCCGATTTTAGCGCCGCACCACTGGGAGGAAAACCCTGTATTTTGCCCAAAAATTTGTCATGTGACCAAAATTTCCCCAAATTCCTCGAAATTTGGGCTGGAGGTTCTCTATCGGGTGTTATGTTGTGCCAAAGAAGCCTCAGCCAAGATTCGAAGCTGATCTTGCTCTTTTTCCTCTTTTTCCTCTCTTGCTACTTTGCTCAATTTCGCCTTCAAGCTCCTTATCCGGACCTTTGCACTCATACCTCACAACTGAAGTACTTCATGATCAATTTCATGAGTGGAGCATACTCATCTTTCAAATATCTGATTGGAAAGACTCTTGTGAGCTGACTCAAGAATCTGGCCTTAATGTAAGGCTCATAGTGTTGCCTATCCACCTTCTTCTTCTTATGCCACTGTTCTCCAACATTTGGTATGCATGTTGCCACTGAGATAGTTTCGGGTGTCAATGTGAAGGTGACCCCGGCCAAGATAGACTGACCTCCATGTAGTTGAAGGACAAAAATATGGGCCAGCTCATGATGAACTCGAACATTAGCCACCCTTTGACAAAATTCAAAACATGCTAGGTGCTGGAAACATGACATGGCAAGAGGGCATGCTTGTAATTCAGTGAGGGTAGTGGGCTCATCCCTAACATGTTTGCCACTCTCGTGATGTCTCCTGGGAGCCTACTCTTCTGAGGATGAGTCACTTTGTGCCTCCATCTCATACTCTGATGAACGCTGTGACGCCATGACTGCTGTGTGTACTGTACTTGGGCTGCCATTTTGGTGATGGTGTGAAACTAGGTGTTATTGTGATATCTGCCACCAAGGGGAACAATGAAAAGGGGAGTATTAGGAGGGGAGTAATGTGATGGGAATAGGGGTTATGGGGAGAATTTTGTTTAGGGATATGTAGGGGGTTTGGGTATTTGATAGGGTAGGGTTTTGGGGTTTTGACAAGGTAGGGTTTTAGGGTGTTATGTTGACAAATAAGAGGAGGGATAGGGGATAGGGTTTGGTAGTATTTTAGGGTAGGGAAAATATGGAAAATGAGAAAGGGAGGATAGGGAAAAATGATAGGAGAGGGAAAAATGGTAGGAAAATAGAACCTTGGCCTCAATACCTCAATTATGCAACCCTAGCCACCATGGTTTTGATGTTTTTTGGGTGGTTGCTCTTATGAGTTTTGTGGCAATTGAACATAGCCAAGAACCAACATATCATCCATAAAATTTGATGAGCAAGCCATGATTTAGACCCTACCTGAAAATTTGGAGGCAAATTTCAATGAAATTCAGGCCTTTTAGCCCTGTGCGTCGCGCCTCCCATGTGCACCGACCCAGTGTAAATTTACACTGGAAAATTTCTCCCAGGCTCTCTATGTGCATCACGCCCTTTTCCAGGTGACTTTTGGAGGCCTTACCGGTATCCAAATTGGGCACAGGATAGCTCATTGGAATGTTCTTTGAGTTTAATTTCCAACCAAACCATAATTTTTTAATTTGGAGTTCATTTTCCGTATAAAAAGTCAAATCTCCCAAGACTGGTCAAAATGTGCCAAATGAGGCTGCCTAAAGGCAGAGTGCTGTTACAGTCAACTTTTGAATGCCTTCCTCAACTCCAAATTGAGCTCATGATAGCTCATTGGAAATATATTTGTGTCTATTTATCATTTGACTCATAAATAAAGTCATTTGGCCAACTAAGCTAGGAGAAAATTTGATTTTCCCAAGGTCACTTCAGAGGTGCATCAATTCTCCCGAGGCAACTATATTTTTGACATTTATCAAAAACCATGACACCTGTGTAAAAAGTGAAGGAGGTTTTTCTTCCTTGGAAGGTTTTGGACAAAAAAATCTCTCAGTGTTCCCAAATTCATCTTTTATTTCTCAGGAATATCATTTTAATGAAACCTATCCCAATGTGTGGAACAAGGGATTTGTCGAAATGAAGCGAAATGAAGGGGATAGGGAGCTTCTAAATTCTTGAGGAAATTTTGGGAAGTAGGGAGGGATGTTAGGAAGTAGGAGAAAGTGTAATCTTAGAGATTGAGTGAGGGGAAGGGGTCCAAAAAGGAAAAACACAGGTCCAACCTAGAAAATTGCCAGGTTGTACCAAGAAACTAGGGTTTGTGCGAAAATGAGGAATTTGGGGGATATCAGTGATGGGAAGTGTTTGATAAGGTACTTTAATGATAGGGGAAGGTGTATGAACATCAGGATACAAGTTTTTCTGATGATTTGGCCATCCAAGAGAAATTGCCTTCAAAACCCTAGGAGAGGGAAATGACCTTACCTAGGCGCAACTGAAGCATGAAAAAGGTGGAAAATGACCGAGTGGAACTTAACATGATAATGAAAACTCTCTGAATGATGGTACACTCAGCTGAATGGTGACATGGAACGTCATTTGGACAACTTTGACAAGGGTAAAATCAAACCCTAGACCTAATGCCTAGTGATCAAATTTTGCTTGAAGACTCACTGAAATGACAAAATTTGACATTGACACCTTAAAATCACTTTGTAAGAGCATGTTTGATCACTGGAGGAAGGCTGAAAAGACTGACACTAACATAGCCCATGTGTCCCAGTGTGGCATGTAGTTGTTTGATACTTCACATCACTTGCAGATTGAGTATGACAGCGATCTTTGTTGGATCCACCATCAGGCCTTGCTTACAAACCACATGGCCAAGCAAGTTCCCAAAGGGGACGAGGAAGGTACACTTCTTTAGGTTTAGCGCAATCTAGTGTCGTCGGCAAGTATCCAACATTAACCATAAGCTCGCTATATGTTTTCTAACCAGTCCGAATACGGTCCAGTCATCAAGATAGACCTCTAAGAACTTGTGTATAAATTCCTTGAATGTCGCTACCACAATGCATAAAAATATCGTTGGCGCGTTATTTAGTCCAAAGGGCATAACCGTATACTGAAAACAACCCCATTCAGTGACGAACGTTGTTTTAATCCTGTCCTCTGGTGTGATATTGACCTGGTGGTATCCCAAGAACCCATCCATGAAGGAGTAGGTTTCCTGCCCACCCACATTTTCCAGTACCTCATCTGTAAAGGGTGTTGGAAATGGATCATTAACACAGGCATCATTGAGTCTCCAGAGATCCACACAGATGCGAATCTCACCCTTCTGTTCCTTCTCCTGCACGACCACAGGACTTACCCAGTCAAACTCCTCGACTGGTTCAATGATTCCTACTGCCAGCATCTTGTCCAATTCTTCGCAGACCTTTTTTTTGTATTTTGGATTCAATCGGTAGGGTCACTGCTTAACTAGCTTCACATCCGGCTTCAACGTTATCTTCATCACGCCCAGGTCTCCTAGGATCCCTTTTAGCTCTGTGATTTTCGTTGGGAATAAATCTCGATATTCCTGAAGCAACTCGACGACCTTTTCCACTATGGTGTCATCCCAATAGTCCCCAAGCATTGCATACTTTGTCTCTCTTCTATTCCAATACTTACTTGTTTCATTTTCAATGGCGCTGTGATATCTGGATCTTCGATTTCAGGTCCGTGCAGTTCATAGCTCCCCTCTGATTTTGGAATATTGATTTTCCGTGGGTTGTCCTCATCATCTTCTACCTAGAGATTGTAGCATTCGAGGGCCTGGCTCAATTGTCAAAACCAGTCAGGCTGCATGGTTTCTTCTGGTTCTAATGGCATTTTGAAAATGGCAGCCTTCACCAACTGTAACGTGTCATCCATAGTATCCATCCATTGATCTTCAAAAAGGAATGTCGAAAAAAGCCCTTCGCACTAGATATCCCACTCGCCTGTGCCATGTCGAAGCTTTACTTCAGTATACTAGTTTCTAGGAATGACGTCCAGGGTGTGATAAAATAAGTGCAGCCATTATGGTTGAGGTTCCTCTCTGTAGGCTTTGATCCATCTGTTAAGGTGCATGCGTGGGTCATCACATCCATCGTATTTCTCCGTTATTCGTAGTTCTAGCTTCCCAAATCTTATCTTCATCATGCGCCTGTAGCCACGCCAATCTTCAAAAGTCCCTTCATGTGTTCCCCACCATCGCACAGGTGTCGCGCACAATGCCCATCTCAACGCATCAAGCTGTTGGTGCTCTGGTACCATGATTTCAAATTTGGTCAGAAATTCATCTATTATTATTAGCCCATCATACATTGGTAGTTCACGATCCTAGGCCCTCATGCAGTACAGAGTTTTAGTCACCATATTGTAGTGTAGCGTGGTTACTCTGTTCAACCTATTATGCCATCGCTCGTTTTCTTCATCTGAATCTATGGTGCAAGACTCTACATAGCCCCGTGATATTCTTCTATCCTCCGTTGACTTGACCCATTCTTGCCTTTTGGTAGACATATTGTAGATACAGTCTAATCCATCGTCACCTTCTTCGTTGCGCACAGGTCCAATGTAGCGTGGTCCTTCAGCCGGATCTAGAGGAACGACTACGTGGAGTGGCTTTGTTTCAAATATCATTGTCCTCTTCTTTAAATCAATAACCCCATTCATGTCGGTGGCCTAGTCTATTCCTAACAACGTAGGATAAGGTGTACTTCCATCCACGATTTCAATTACTTCAAAGTCTGTTCTGGTGCTCGCACCTTCTATATCTACCATAATTCCCTGCAACCTTCCCATGGGAAAGATCTTCTGTTGGTTCACCCTCTATAATTGAATAGGATACCATTGTAGTGTAGGCCTACCCATGCGCTCCCAAGTTTGTTTAGGCAGTACATTTGCATCCGAGCCCAAATCCAAAATGATCTGATCCATCTCATAGTCCCCAATTTGTGCCATTAATCGCATCTCTTGCCCCGTCTGTGTTGCGTGTCTTCCTAGTTTGCGGACCACGATAGGTTCCCGCATCCTCGCGCACCTATTTATTAATTCTCTCAAGCCTCTAACCACCCTATTGTTGCGCAACAATTTTATGCATGTCTCTAAAAAGGTAGTTATCATTGAGGGATCCTTGTCTTGCTCTGGTTGATCCCCGCTAACTGGAGTAAAGACCTCCGCGAAGCTCTCCCTAGCTTCCAGATATGTCTCCTTGCCAGCCCTTGCGTCTTTCTTACTTAAATTCCTTTTATCCTCTCCTATGGCCATGCCACTTCTTAGTACCATGTTTACCTGGGGGTCTTCGTCGTGGGGTTCGGACCTCACCATCTGCACGTTCTAAGTCGTCATAGGTTGCACTGCCCGTTTTTCACAAATCTGTGCTATTAGTGTGGGGCAATCTATTAGCTCATGGTCGAATTGCTCATAGTAAGCGCATGATATTCTATTTTGGTTGGTACAATCTCGTGCATAATGTCTTGGTCCTCCATAGTTGTAACAGATTAGCTGCCCACGAGCCCTTCCTAGTCCCATTCTGCACCGTCCTCGTCCACGTCCCTGGAACCCACCGCGTGCAATCGTCGCGACTAGATCCTGACCTCGCACCTCAGTCTACATTCTGTAGGTAGGTGACTGGTCCATTAATAATTGATAGCTACGACAGTCTCTTTCCTCATGGCCCATCGATCTGCAAAAGTTGCAAAATAGCTGCTGGGGGGTCTGGTTGAATTTTGGTAGTAGATGATAGTTATCGGTGTTATGCTTTCCTCCCACCTGACAGATTGTGCACCAGAGCGGGGTTGTCGCGCTTGGCCCTGCCTGTGCCTCCAATCACAATAATGTTGGTCCCCCCATTACCACATAATTCGCCAAGACTAGGCAGTGATCTTTATCGTGCCCTTGGCTTCTACACTTTATACATCATACTTCCTCCCAGACTTCTAGGCAAGGTGCTTGTTCCTATTTTAACTTCTTCATTTCCAAACACAAGTTTTGTATCTACACTTGGATTTTCTCAACTCCCAACCCCGGGTCTTGTAACGGAGTTTCGTGCAACCTCATCGATGTCTCCAATGCTTCACCCTGGGTTGAGATCTTCTGTTGTGACAAAGCCATCCTCAAATGTGGTGTTAACGATTCCACAAACCAAACGCAGTGTTACACATCTGTTAGGGTCATGTTTTCTTCGCGGATAGTACTTTTCAATCTTTGATCCAAATCCCACAGGGTTTCACCAGGCATCATCACGATCTCCTTGAACCTTATGATCGATTGTGTTTCTGACTTCAGTCGACTAAACTCTTTCTTTAGTTTGGTATGGATTCTTTTGTCCCCACAGTTGGGTGTTCGCTTGAGTACTTTATGTACCATGTCAATGCTGGGTCCTACAGCACGCTAACTAAGGTATCCTTTCTGATATTCTCATTTACAATTCTATGTGCATTCCATACTAATGTTAACACGAAACAAAATTGTTCTAGATCTTCACTTCCTGCTCCTTTGAATACCAGTAGCTGGATCATGCTCGTCATTGTCAACCTTGTCAATGTGCTCTGAAATGCTACTGATCCTAGTCCCTTTTATCCTTCAATTACTTCTCTATAGAGTCCCTGTGTTCCACATCAAACACCCCTTAGGCAAAGCTTGGTCCTGGCAATGGAACCATTTCTTGGCTTATATGGGCATGACCCAGGTTCAGAAGAATTATTTAGCCAAACAAATCCCGCAGCTACTGGCCCTTTCGACAATAGCCCATAGAGCGCGGTCTGAGGTCTCACCCGAGGTAGCAGGGGAGGGTGCTGGAACTAGGTTTCTACACCCTTGGGATGTCTTGATGTGGTCTGGAGGTTTCGCACACCGTTCTGTGGCTTCGCACCACTCTGCTTCGCATAGATCTAGTCCTGAAATATTCCTTGATACTTATTAATGTGATGTTTATAGATTCAACCTACTTTTTATGGTCTTTAAGCAAACATTTAATAGAATTAACCAGTTTTCACACTTAGAATAGATACCGATTCAAATATATTCATAACATGAGCATACACGCATAGATCAAACAATTATATTAACCATACATTAACCAGATCTATGATAGTTCAGATTTAACACAGAATTTCATAATCAACTTATCATTATTCACTTTCTTCACTATTACATCCAGATCCGTCCTATGCACTTAGCTGTAGGGGTCTATGCACACAGCTGTGGACTCTTCCAGGCCTCTACACACATAGCTACAGAGCCTCTATCTACTACCCAATACCCTCGACTCGGACTTATTGACGCTTCAAGACTTTTCTTCTCAAAAAACCATTACATAACCAATCCCAGATTACATACCAAAAGCTGCCTTCTACCCATAGAGCCTTGCTCTATTTATACCTTCCTAGGGTCCACAGACTGACTTACTTCCTATTATTCTATATTATTTCTTGGGCGAACAACCCTTTGACTTGACCTTTTACATTTTGCGTTTCGCATATTTCGGAGTTTTACAATATTTTTATCCTACTTATAGGCTCTCATCCCCAAAACTATTACGCAGGACCTCCTCTACCCAACACAATATATGATTCCATGCCCAATGGATAAGGTACTGATCTATGGTTCTTAGTGCTTTTGTGGCAAAAGCACTATCCCCAATTGGAGCTAGATGATGTAGCTTATATTGTGTTTTAAGCTTATATATTAGTTATATCATTATCGAGAGTTCAAACTCAATGAAACTCCTTTATATTCTTTACCCCCCGCAAAGTCTAAAAGAAATGAAGCATTTTGTTTATTATATATCGGAATCACTAAAAGTACAAGTATGAAAGAATCGGCCCTGGTATATCCAAGGATCAAATCAAATCATAATATAAATGGTTATATGTGGCCATAACCAATATATGTATATATATATGTGTTAGCGATGCGATTAAATCACAATCGAGAAGTTATAACGCAGCACCTCAGCTTTGGCCGATTGCGATTCACGATAGTCAGACCCAAAACACATATGTATTATGTTTTAAAGCCCCAGAACCACTAGATACTGAAGAAATGGCACAAAGTCAAAATGAGTGGACATGATGAAGAATGAACACACAGGAACTGTTGGATCTTGGAGATCAACGGATAAGGTCGAAGGAAATGAACGATCCATATTAAATCATGTAGATTTGAATCAAGGAAGGAATGGCAGAGATTAACCAGAAACACTGGTGGAAGAGAAATCTGAAGGTGCGTCACCGCCGTCAATGGTTGAGGATCTACAGTCATCGGGCACGAACAAGTCCGGGCGTTAACCAAGACGAAGGGAAGATTTAAAACTATAAGCGGGATTTCGGGTAGATGCAAAGTGGTAAACGATATTTAGAGGAAAATGCCTGATTCGTTTCAGTGGTTGACATGTAGCACTAAAGGAGAGAGAAAAACCACTCATTTCGGGCAGGCAACTCTTGGATCCTGGGGTTGAAATATATGGTGGAGAATGGCCAGACCCGAAAATATATGCATTATGTTTTGAACTCTCGGTGCGTCCGCCTTATCGCATATTGTAAAGGTTTACATTGATATAACATTTGAAAAAGGACGATTGTGATTTGTGATGCAAAGTCAATGGAGCATTGAACGAGTGGATCCGACAGATTTATGGACCAAGATTAATTCTTTTTTAGTTCCGTATTAATCAAAGGTTCGCATTGATTTCACTGTGTAAAGAGGAAAATCAATGTTAGAGCCGAATCTGAAGAGGAAGACAATCGGGTATGTTTTCTTTGCATTTTTGCCAATAAAAATGCTCGATACATGCGTAAGCCCAGGTTTACTCAAGTCAAATATAGTTCGTTATGGCTAAAGTGGATTAAGCATTATTAAAGCATCCATAGCGGAACTTAAGAACCGATTAATAGAGCCAAAAAGCCAATAGTCATTGACATCTTCTATGTTCATTTATTTTCCATTATTTTATGTGCTTTGAGATGTCTTTACCCTCTATGTAATATTTTGTAATAATTCTTACTTCAGATATTTAGAGAAATAGTTTTAGTAGTTTGACAGTTTCAAAGATCAGCAACTGTTTCACAAATTTATAAAAGGTGGAAAACTTATAGAGAAGGGGTTGGAATTTTGGAGAACTTGGAGACTAAGCTACTATATTCCTGATATAGTTGTTGATTAATGAAAAGGATCAGAAGTTTCCATGAATTGTTGGGTATAATTTTGTAACTTCTCTGTCATGTGCCATTTTATATTTTCTTCTTTCAAGTATAGTAATGAAGCTGCAGGTCTTTATTTGCTTATGTAGATAAAGTTAAAATTCCTTAAAAGAGCGCTCCTATACTTGAAGTTTTCACCTTCATTTCTAAGTTATAGATAATATTCTCTGTGTAAGGCAACGTATTGTCTATGATTCAGTTCTCATTTTCATAATTCTTCTAAGTGACGGATAGTAGGTTCTATGATAAGTAGCATATTATCTTAAACTTCTCCTTCAAGCTTTCTTCATTCATCATTTATATCTAGCAACAAATGGCATTATGAGATTTTCTGATCACATATGTATTAAGGGTTAAATACCAAGTTTTCCAGGTCCTTCACTTAAGAATACAAAAAACAATAAAGTGACAAATAAGTGACAACAAACAACAATAATTAATGTCTTAAGCACAATTTCTCCACAGCCAAGAAATTGATTTCGTAAGGTACAACATTAATTGGATCGTTGCTGGGGAGAGAAGACAAGAACACTTTTCCCTAGGTTTTCAATATTTTCCGCTGGTTGTTCAGTGAGGAGGAAATACTTGGCTGTTTCGAATAAAAGCAATAAAAGGCGACTCCATAATAACATAGACCACAACCTGCAAAATAATTGAATAAGAACACTTTTCCATAAGTTTTTTAAGTTTGAAGTTGATTCTTGAGAGTGACAAGTTTCAGCAGTTGGTTGTACATTCACACCTATGATTTTCACTTACAACATTAATTGGCAACTCTACTATACTTTCAAGTTTTCTTTTCTGGGTTTTAATGGCTCTCCCTGCATTCTTAGTCCATAAATTTGATCCATTTGATCTTAGTGGGATCACCGGATATCCTCATGATATGTCTTCATTTTATGAGTGGAATGAGTATCTTCCAAAATTCAGTATGAAGGAATATGAAGATCTAGCTCAGCACCTCCAATAGTTTCATGAATGCATCGAGCAGCAGGGCATCATTCATGAAGATGTGAAGATGAACTTATTTTTGTTTTCTTTGGAGCTAGAAGCTAGGCTTTGGTTAAAGTCTCTGCCTCCCTCAAGCATTTCATCTTTCAAAGATTTCCATTCAGTATTCAATTCTTCTTGTAGAATTTATTATCCACACAAGTTTCTTTTTGAAGGTTGTTGTGAATATTATGATGCTAAAGAAACTTTAAAGGCTCAGGATAATCTTGTTGATGAAACTAATGATTTTGTTGATAATATATCAAGCATTCAGAGAGGTTATAGCCAGATTAACCATATCCAAACAAACACATTATAGATAGAAGAAAATCTGGTGGTTGCAGGAATAGCACTAGAGACACAGCCTATCCATGACAAGGGAAAGGTAAAGATGGAATCCTCTCAAAGTCAAACATTGGAGGATATTTGTAATGTAATCAAAACTTTGTCAGATAGGTTGAATAAGCTAGAGTTAGAAAACAAGAATTCTTAGAGACCTACGTTATATGCAGTAGATGCAGATGAACTTGGTATCGAAGGAGAAGAGTATGAATATGATGAAATAGATGCCACTCATGATGAAAATAAAATTGATGAATATTGGCAGAAATTCTCTGATTTTACGCAGACTGAACTACATAAGAAATATGACTTGAGATTGAGGAAAAGATCAAGATGTCAAGAAAATGAAAGTGAGCAACAAATTTCAACTTCCTCACCAAAGGCGACTCCACAAGAATCTCAGCCTGCAAAACAAGTGAATAAAGGAAATCAAGAGAGTATTTAGATGGAGGAAAATTCAAACATGCATCAAGAATTTCTACTCAACAGTCAAGAAGAGGAAGAAATAATTAAGTTACAAATAAATCCCAGAGATATTATTTTGATAAATTTCATGGTCCTCCTATCTATAACAAAAATGGTTTAAATGGGGAACGAGATGAAGCTCTTCAAGTTCATCAGTTGGGTGTTGAACATATAGGAAGAAATCAGCAAGTGGGATATGTTGGACAGCAATATATTGAGCCATATATCATACCAAAAGAGGCTATATTATGTATAAATAAAGTTGATAAAGAGATTGTATATCATTGCATTGAAGAACATAATGATGCCCATGAATTAGAGGTAAACAATCTATTTGAAGTTGATCATATGTCATATAGTGATGTGAAAGAATTTCTTTTTCTTCCAGAGGTTATTATTACAAATTATTTTCAATCAAAGCTAAGACAAGGCTCCCCCAACAACTCCATATCCTCCTAAGCCACCAAATCCTCTTCTTCCTTGTGCTTTGTGTGATGTTGTCAGTCATGCCACCAATAACTATCCTGAACTCCCTCATGTTAAGGATGTGGTGACTGACACCTTCCATGATTCGAACATTCTTGAGGTTCATGTCACCTTACCTAAGTCAGCTAAGAATATCTTATCGTTATGCAAAAACCACTGTTTCGCTTTGTGTGGTAACTATGGCCACTATTCCCATCACTATCCTTGTCTCGAATAATTTTGCGATACAATTCATGTGCTTCGTGAATTATAGGATTCTCATAGTGAGTTCACATCCCCTTTACTTGTGGATTCTGGTCCCACTCCTACACCAGAACAGGAGGTCTCTCAAACACCCATTCTGATCCCTCCCCCTCATGTTGAGATGGCAGATAGTTCTGCCTCTATTCTCTACCTGTCATCATCCATGAGATTGATACCTGGGAACTCCCTTGAAGTCTCCTCTTGTGATTTTGTTGCATCTTCATCGATGAACACACTAGTTTCAACATCGGTAGATATTCCATCTACTATTCGTATGTCTCCCACCCATGAAGATGTGTATTTGAACCTTTTCTCTCATGAATATGATTCGAGTATCTCTTCACCATCATGTGATCTTTCTTCTTCCAGTCTGCCAATCTTCCATTCTGATCAAGACATCATGGAAGTTATGACCACACCTGATTACCCTTGGGATGATATGCACCATCGTACGTACTTCCTTCTGTAGAAGTCCCATGACCAATATGTTGTGGATTCCAAAGACTTCATTCATGGTGAATTCAATTGGTTCAAAATCCCAATCTTGCACTAGATTCTTTTGAAGAAGGAAATATGGCTAACATTTCCCCCACAATTAAAATCAACATCTCGAACAAATTATGGATTGAAGAAAACATTGTCTTTGGGGCACAGTGCACCCGAAAAAAAATTAATTCTTACACCAAGCTATTCAAAGAATTATGTGATGTTTTTATCTAGTATTATTCTAAAATTCCTGGTGTATCTTTCCTACCACTCCTAAGGAGGGCAGTCCTGTCAGAAAATATATGTCTTGGATCGTGAGCTCAATCTTGTGCCCTTGTACTACAGAGGCCTCCTCATCTAGGTCACAGTAACTCACTATCCCCAACAATAAGAGCTCACCATCCCTTATCAAAGGGTTCTCTAAGAACTTTAGCATCCCTCTCACTACTTGATTCCCCTAAATCTTAGCATATATGGCCTCAAAATCTTGTTCTCGCCATAATATCTTTAACTTTTCATATATGCAAGACATCATTATGCTTTTTAGTCAAGATTGTAAAAGACATTCATGACCTAAACTTAGCTTTAGCTCTAAGCAGACCACCATTCATGCCAATCTTCACAGCCCAGAGCGTAGTTTTTTTTGTCAAATCCGCATTGAATGCACTTGTGGACCACATTTCTACACTCCAAAGCACAGATCAAGCCCCAAAAAGTGTGTTGCGACCATGAAGATGAGTAGGGGTCACCCACAGACAGATGAAGCCCTAATCTGAAAATCTAAACCACCAAAAATTATTAGTGTGGTTAGGCCACCTACCTCCAACTTGTAAATCCTGAATTCGATGGTCGATTTGTTCACTATGATCTCCAAACGATTTAGGGCCTTCCCCTCACCAAATTCTCCAAAACTCACGATGCAAATGAATTGGATTTGGAGGAAAAGATCCCTTTTATAGGAAAACCCCTATTTTTTCTGTCACCCATTGCGACCAAACCGTAGCTCCGTTTGACAAACCACCGACATCGTTGGAAATCTCTCACAGGGTTTTATAATGGGTATGTTTTTTTTTTGGTAATTTGAAACTTCACCTAGAAGACATTTTTTCCATGAGTTCTCCCTTTGCCTCCTCTTAAAATTGAATCTCTTCATTTGAGACACCCGTACTTTGGTACCACGTTACCTTTACACTAGTTGACTCACGTGTCAATTTTCATCATGAGTAACCATACTTTACTCATGTTTTCATGATCCCCACTGGGCCTCCCCCACATGGCAACATCATCAAGTCACCCTTGTTCATAACATCCAAGATGTGTCACCCTTGTACCTCTAGAGTCTGTTTTGAGTCCTTGTTGAGTTCCGTTATAGTATTTCATTCATCATTGTGTCACATTTCTCTAATTTCACTCATATTTGGCCTCCAGTTCTTCTGCTTTGTCTTTTCCAAACCCCCATTTGAGTCATTGACCATCCCCTCTCGAATCGACTCAGTCGCTGCCAAGTCGACCATTTTTTATGCTCTAACAAGGGAAGTCATCAATCCACCAGTAATCTTGTTTCCTTCCAGCATTATCCATGGTTTCAATACATCAGTCACTCTACTATATTCTCTCGTGCATTTGTTGAGGATTCCTCATTGCCTTAACTCTGTCAGGCTCTCTTCTCTCGAGCTCAACACATTTATTCTAAAAGAGTGGTCTAAAGCATGGTGCACATTGTTTCTAGCTTTCATATTTATTTGATGCCTCAGATCAAGCAAAGGGAATCATTATTTCCCTTTGACTTGGTTGTTTTGTCACGTGCTCGACATCATCTCCTTATCACACGATTGTGATTCATACACTTGACGGTTCGGTGATTAAGACGATTGTCCTAGTGATTCCTAGGTATGTGTGAGATGTTCTAGACCTCATGATGGGGTGGTTGTTTAGGTAGCCCCACACATTCCCAGATGACAACAGATGCTAACTCAACGTCCGATGCAGTTTCACAAATTTTATGGGTTCAGTTTCCACCGCCTGCAGAACCCACACCATGGATGTGTCCTCCAAATGATCCATTCAGATCTTTGGAGCCGTTTCTTGTTCAAAATGGCTTCCTTAGTTGTGATCCCACCTCCCCATGTCAGCTTGAGGGGAATTATATCTCATATACTCATAAGTTATTGTATTCAATCTTGGCCTATGTTTTTCCAGGCGCATTGTGTAAATGGGATCCATTGTATTATTTTCTGGCCCATCGATGCTAATGTATCATCTATCATCTATCATCTATCATGTACTTTGTATCTCAATCCCACATTTTTGGGCTCACCATTATTCTTTGTACATATTTATCTCATCGGGTATGGGTCTGCATCCCCTGCCTCATTTGAGATCATGTACTACCACATAAAAGGAGACTTCTATCATTTTTATAAGTCTCTCCCCCTCCATTATTTGTTCATCCTTGACTTTGTTCAGTTATCTCTATCTCTCTGACTCCCCTTTTGGTGTCTCATGGAAGTGTAATATACAATGTATTTCAGTCATACGATTTTCTCCTAACACGCATACGTGTGGGGGCAATATGTTAACCAAAAAATTATCACCTAGCCATTTCTAAATAGGTGGATCGAAATACACCATGTAGATTTAATTTTACCATAGTAAAATCACTTTCATTATGGAAAGTAATTTAGTAAACCACTTTTAGTAAATTATTTTCTGACTTAAATAAAAAAACCCCATGAGAATAATTAGATAAATCATTATTTATTTAATTTTCTCTAGGAATGATTAATAAAATCATTATTTAATAATTATTCCTTGTCACATTTAACTAAATCCCTTATGAATATTTAAATAAATCACTATTTATTTAAATTTCCTTATTTATGTTATTAGAGTAATTATTAAATCACTATTTAATAATTATTTTGATTTCGCACCTTTCTTATTTCTCGCGAAATAATTAATAAATCATTTTATTTGTTAATTATTTCAAAATAAAGGTATTTAACCATTTTAAATACCTTTTCCCTCTCCAATAAATATAATAAATTATTCAAAGTAGTTAGATCTGAATTTGGTTAATAAAATTTTCTTACTCTCAATTTTCAAGATTAACTCCATACTTTCCTATAAAAATGATGGTTTTTCATTCATTCTTCGCCATGATCATAATCATTGTCAACATTATTGTCATTTTCTTTATCTCCCATTTTGAGTTCTCCACTTTTGTTTGGGTATTTTACATATTGAGAGAGAGAATCAGTTTCTGAAGCATCAAGGATATCAAAGGACCCATCCCACAGAGGGGGACTTATAGACCAATCTATAGATATCCTTCACTAGGTGTTATCAATAAAAGATTTATTCATTTAAAATAGTCTTTCTAATTGGGTTATTATACTGGATATTTTATATTGTTTCTTTTTGTTCCAGATCGTATCTTCTTTTATTGCATGTTTTCTATTTTTGTTACAGATCTAAGACAATAACAGCTATCAACTTGTTGTTAGGGTCACTTGTCACCTAGTGACTTAAGTGAAGTATTTTTGGTACACCTTCCAAGGATTTTCACACTAAGAAATATCATTTTTATATCAATGATGATCATACACATGTTACACATTTTGTACAACATTGCTTTGATAATATTTCTGATTCATTGAAAGGCCATGGAATAAAATTCAATGAACATTGGATATGGTCAGATGGATGCGCAGGTCAATTCAATATTCACAATCATTTTTTTGGTTATGTCGCCTTCATATGACAACCAACATGAAACATTGTTGGAATTTCTTTGAGGCTAGTCATGGAAAAGGAGAACATGATGGCGCAGGGCATGCATAAAATGAGCACTTCAAAGATATCAAATGGATCACTCTGCAAACTGACTTGTGTCAACTGAAAAAGTTTTTCAATGGTGTATTGTTGCACTAAGCCATGAGACTAACCCATCAAGGGAGGTACTCAACATATATATTAACTTGTATATATATTTTTAATATATGATAACCTTTATTAATTTTTAAATTTTAAAAATCTATAAATTATATCTACTTTAAATAAATGATCAATGATTATCTTTGATATATAAACTGTATTTTAAATAGCATATTTAAATTCTTGTTTGAATTTACTGTAGTTTTCTTTTGCCATATTGGGGTCCAAGATGTAGACAGATCGATTACATATGAAGCTGAAATAGTAAAAGTGACTCAAAAATTTCATTCAATTAAAACAAAAGAGTATTGAAATGTGATTGCATTTGATAGAAGAAAAAAATATTTTTTTTGTCATGTTTGCATAGAGGACACACAATTCAATGATTTTTGTGAAAACAATATGTATGTGAAATCTTGGAAACATACAAAACTTAATACAAAGGAGAAAATGTCTTATCCAGGAGGATCTTCTCAGATCAGTTGCACAAGTTCAGTGTCGTCATCAGCATTCAATGTCCGGTGTCATCAACATCGTTCTGTCATCATCAGTGATGTGTGGGTCAGTGATGTGGTCATTGGGTTTGATGTCACATAGTGACAATTTGTTGTAAAATGGTTTTGGTAACTTGATGTTCCAAGTCATGGAAAACTTGTATGCAAAACATTGTATTAAAAACAAAAAGACTTAAGGTGGACACCTAAGTCTACAAACCTAACCCATGTATTAAAAATTCATTTAAGCCATTACCCTAAGTCCTAACCCTATCCAACCATGTTACATACAGTATGTGTCATAAAACAAATCAAAATACATTAACCCTGTGTATTAAATAACCCTCGGACCCTTTGTAAAACAATACAAAAGATTACACATTAAAAAACTATGTATTAAACATTATAAAACATATAATAGTGCCCAAACCATGTGGGTATGGAGACTGCAGCGGAGATAATGTCATGTGAATAGAGGTAAGACGGGTGAAGGTTACATGTTACAGCCCTGACCGCGGGCTTAGAGCCACAGTGAGACCACAGGACATGTGAGCAGCAGAGATGTCAAATCTTAACCGTAGTGGAGTTGTTAACCATTGAAAGTTATAGCTTAGACTAATTGCTGGAGCCATAGGAGTTATGGTTAGCATGTGAACAGGAAAGCCAAAGATAGTTGTCCACCAGATGTTTATGTCCGAACTGTTGGAGAGGTGTCTTCCTGTGGTTAGACCGCAACCTATTCACATGGGCGGTCGAACAACTCCATGCCATTAGTAAACCGCCAGTGGATATATTTGTTATATGGTGTATTTTGGGTTTTTTTAATTATGTTTTGGATATTTTAATACACGTAAGGTGCCTAATGTCACAAAGTGACATAATATCTTCAACTAAACCCTAAATTTAACCCCTAAAGTCAGCAGTTCATTCCTAAACTTGGAGGAAGAAGTTCAAATGCATCTAGGAGGTTATAAGAGGTAGTTTTGCTCATTGAAGAGGCAGAGTGGTTTTGAGTTTTATATGCAGGTTTTGGAGGATATAGTCGATTTTGTTTTCAATGTAACAGAAGCATCCGGAGTCAGAATTGGGAACCGTGACAGGTGTTAGAAAGCTGGTTCAAAGAGATTTCTTATGAAAATGACCAAAATTTCCTGCGTGCACATTCATTTTGGTCAATTTGTTGTGTAGTCGAACTCCTCAGTTTCAATCCTAATAAAGCGGTCACCCATCAAGGACGAACTCTGTAATCAATCTTGTTGTCTGGTATCACTGTGTATTTTTTGTTTCACTTCTATTTTACATCTTACTTATGTTTTATCAACTATCATAAAGTCTTTTTTCTCAAGCAGTTCTCACAGTTTCAACGCTTTAAGTTAACATTCATTTCATTGTTGGCATAATCGATTCTACTTCAGTTTTAACATATGATCATTTTAGATCATATAATTTGGTATCAAAGAAAGTTGAGTTTGTAGAATTTTCCATTGAATGTTAAACAGGTCAAATTCGTAATGTGGAGAAGGAATCCTTGAGTAGATTGATCCAAAGATTTGAAAGCAAAGAGTCATTCATAATTCGACCATGACAGGATCTGATGCAGGTGAAAATCCAGAAACTAAGATAAGCGATGAACAGTTTCAGCAATCATTCTTGACTATGCAGCATATGTTGGGAGAACTCTATGAAGATAAGAAGGCGAGAGATGCAACTTCTTCTTCAAAGACATCGAAGAAGGAAAAAAGTAAAGGCAAGGCTGATAAACCACCTTAACCTCCATCATCTCCATCATCATCATATTCTTCTTCTTCTTCTAGTGCAGAATTTGAAACAGAAAAGTAACCTAAGAAAATATCTCTTTTAAAACCTGAGTTACCTATTTATGATGGTGCAATGAATCCTAAAAGGTTAGATAACTGGATTAAGCAGTTAGAAGTGTATTTTCATATTCAGAACATTTATGACGATAAAACAAAAATTTAGTTAGCTACACTTAGAATGGGGGGAACAACTTTAATCTGGTAAGAAAGTAAAACTCAGATAGATGTAAAGTGAAAAGGTAAAGTCATCTCTTCATGGTCTAAGTTTTTAAAAGCTCTTAGGAAACAATTATATCCTTTAGGGTACACGCAACAAGCTATTATTGATTGGAATCATTTAAGCCAAGGTAAAGGGAAAAGTTTTTATGAATTTACTCAAGAGTTCAGAAAGAAAGCATTGGCGCTTGGTATTTCATTGGATGCACGTGAAACTTTATTAAAATACATCAGTAGTTTACATTCATATTTGCAGCATACATTATTGATGTTTAATCCTGATGATTTTGATGAAGTGTGTGCTCAAGCCATACATATTGAATCAGGTGGTAGGCCATTCAAATTTTCACCGCAATCATCCAAAGAGTTGGAAATCAAGGATTCCAATGACAGTAAAGGGAAGAACAATTCGAAGAGAAAGAAATCAACGATAGCTCAGAAGGAAAGACCTACTTGTTCTCATTGCCATCGAAACAGTCATGATGAATCTAAGTGTTGGAAACTTCATTTAGAACTTGAGCCCAAAAAGTTCCTTAAAGAGAAGGATGAAAAGAAGGCAATTGCAACAGTCCAGCAAGATCTAGGTTCTAATTCAGGTGATTAAAGGAGGATAACTGCCATAGTTTTGACAGGTAAAACTTCTGACACTGGTTCAAGTTCGAATACTATTTCATCTTCATCAAACATAAATCCTTCAAATGAGTATAAAAGAGTTGAATTAGTTAACGTAAGGATAATGCCTAAGCACACAAAGATAGATACAATGTTTGACATTGGATCACAAGCCAATCTAATATATGAATATTTAGTTAAGAACTTGGGTTTGGAGACACAGAATCATCCAAGACCTTACCCATTAGGATGTCTAAATAAATCAACTCAGATAAAAGTCACAAAACATTGTCAATTAATATTTTCCATTACAATTAATTACATTGATGAAGTGGAATTAGATGTGGTTCCAGTAGACATATGTGGAGTTGTCTTAGGAAGTCCTTATCTTTATGATCGTGATGCAGTATTTTACACGAGAGAGCATAAATATCACCTTAAGAAATATGGGGTTTAATTTATTGTCAGGGCACATAAAAGTAAAAATCACTTGAATTTAGTTGTTGCTAATCAGATGAAGCGATTAATAAGTTCAAATAAGAGATTTGTAATCATGTGTGTAAAGGAACAACATAAGAATCAACATGATGTTTGTTTAAGTTATGAGTCTCAATCTAAAGTAAATTTGAATAAAGAGGTAGAAACATTTCCAGTTCTATTTAAAGAAACCAAACATCTTATTCATAAGCAAGGAATACAACATGTATTACAGTTTGTACCTAAAGCTCCTCTTCCTAATGTCAGAATGAATCAATTCAGTCCACGTTTGGAAGTTATAAGTTACAGGGATGCAGGTCAATATTGGGGAAAGTCGGTGTTATATTTCTCTTGTATTGTGTCACCATTTCATGTTTCAAACAGTTTGGAAGCCTCTTTCCAAGTGGAGAGGAAGCCTATTTCTTTTCATATCCGAGCCTTCTCTAAAGCAATGTCAAAGTATCCAATACATCTAAAGGAAATTTATGCATCACGGAAAAGTGATAATCAGTGGAAACATCATTTAATAAATGAAGAAACAGTGATTCAAACAAATCAATAGCCATTTCAAAACTTTCAAAATCAAACTAAGTTGCAGCAGTGTTCACCTTACAGTTTGATGGGTTTATTGCAGCAAGTTCACTTAGTAATCAGGAATCAGGAAAGTATATCAAGACAAGTAGCTAGTATGATGTCAAAAATGTCTTTGATTGTCTCTGTCATTCCGCAATATATATTATTAATACATTTCAATAGTATTGAATGATATTTTGTAGAGACTGTTTTCAAAGATGATTATGAATCACTAACTCATGGTATTTCATGGAAATAAATCAATTGCCATGTTCGTAACAGGTTCTTTAACCATCTTCGCAAGTTGTACATACTGTAGATGGATGGAACAGGTCACCAATTCAAAATGTGCCATGGTCAACATCATCAAGGTCATCACTTTTAGGTGGTTGATCGAATGTATTAGTACATCATCAGGGCAAGGTGGAGAGTGAGGGAGCTCTACCCTCATTTACTATATGTCTAAGTCAAAATTTTGTGGTCCAAAAGCTTTCAAGTGGAGAGGATTGATCCAGGAGGATCTTGTCAGATCAGTTGCATAGGTTCAGTTCGTCGTCAGCATTCAGTGTTTGATGTCGTCAACATCATTATGTCATCGTTAGTGATGTGTGGGTCAGTGATGTGGTCGTTGGTTTTGATGTCACATAGTGAAAATTTGTTCTAAAATGGTTTTGGTAACTTGATGTTCCAAGTCATGGAAAAATTGTATGCAAAACATTGTATTAAAAACAAAAAGACCTAAACTGGACACCTAAGTCTACAAACCTAACCCATGTATTAAAAAATGCATTTAAGCCATTACCCTAAGTCCTAACCCTATCAAACCATGTTACTATACAATCTATGTAATAAAACAAATCAAAATACATTAACCCTATGTATTAAATAATGCTCGGACCCATTGTAAAACAATACAAAACATTACACATTAAGAAACTATGTATTAAACTTTATAAAACATATAACAATCCCCAAACCACGTGGTTATGGAGACCGCGGTGGAGAGAGTGTCATGTGAACAGAGGTCAAACAAGCAAAGGTTACATGTTACAATCATGATCACGGGCTTGGAGACCGTAGTAGGACCACAAGACATGTGAGCAGTGGGGATGTAAGAACTTAACCGCAATGGAGTTGTTAACTTATCGGGAGTTATAGCTTAGACTAACCACCAGAGCCATAGGAGTTACAGTTAGCATGTGAACAGGAAAGCCACAAATAGTTGTCCGCTAGATGTTTACGTCGGAACCTCCAGAGAGGTGTTCGCCTGTGGTTAGACTGCAGCCTATTCATATGGGCAGTCAACCAACTCCACTTCGTTATTAAACCGCTAGTAGATATATTTGTTTTATGGTGTATTTTGGGTTTTTTTAATTAAGTTTTAGATATTTTAATACACCTAAGGTGCCTAATGTCACAAAGTGACATAATATCTTTAACTAAACCCTAAATTTAACCCCTAAAGTTAGCATTTCATTCATAAACTTGGAGGAAGAAGTTCGAATGCATCTAGGAGGTTATAAGAGGTGGTTTTACTCATTCAAGAGGGAGAGTGGTTTTGAGTTTTATGTGCAGGTTCTAGACGATATAGTCGATTTTGTTTTTAGTGTAACAAGAGCATCCAAAGTCAGAATTGGGAACTGTGATAGGTGTTGGAAAGCTGGTTCAGAGAGCTTTCTTATGACATTGACCAGAAGTGCCTGTGTACACATTTAGTTTGGTAAATTTTCTATGTAATCGACCTCCTCGGCTTCAATCCTAATAAAGCGGTCGCACATCTTGAAAGTGGACCCAGAGACGTAGTCCATCAGGGAGAAACTCCGTAATCAATCTTGTTTTCTGGTATTTCTATGCATTTTCTGTTTTTCACTTTCGTTTTGCATCTTACTTATGTTTTATCGACTATTGTAAAGTCTTTCTTCTCAAGCAGTTCTCACGGTTTCAGCACTTTAAGTTAACAGTGATTTCACTGTTGGCATAATCAATTCTACTTTAGTTTTAACATATGATCATTTCAGATCAATGTCACTTGAAATCTTTGAAGAGATGGAATCAGAGGAGAATATAGTGTCATCTGAAGGTGATCGAGTTTCTGATATTTTTGGAGAGGGTAACATTTCAATTGCTTTTATGTTTTTAAAATGAATATGTATTTAAGTTTCTAGATAATAGTTAAAATACAGATCTAAATAGATAATAAAATAAAGTACATGTTAATAATTAATTTCTTGTTAATTATGATCTAAATTTACAATTTTTGTTGTGCATGAGATGTTTTTGTTGTAGCTTCACCCATCAACAACATATAAAATGTCAAGTAATATTTGATGCGGTTCACTAAACGAAATATGAAGTTATTGGAGGACTATGATCATAATGGTTTAATTATGAAAGAGGGTCTATTATACTGAAATGATATTTTTTCCAAGAAACTTGTCAAATTGAGAGTCATGTTTACTTTAAATACTATCAACTTGATGCCACAAGTTGTCAATATAGTCACTTGGTGTGTGCAGCGCACATAAAGTTCATAGAAGTTCAATCAAGAAAAAAAAAAGTAATGGAGAATGTGAAAAGTTGACCATGAACAAAACATTAAGGATGGAATTCCATTAGAATTTTTTAATTGAACTTCCCAATAATATCTTCTCCTTGTATTCATCTTTGAGAAAGAGTTCAAGTAGATTGTTAGCCTTTGTTTTTGTGCACTCTTAAGTTGTCTATTCTAGCTCTTACTAAGTATTACAAAATTGTTTTGATTAATATGGTGGCTTTGTTTTTAATTTAAAAGGAAATTCAAACATCCAAATACTACTATAATGTACAAGGATGTAGCATATCACAATCTTCTTGTTTGTTTTTTATTATACACCCGTCATGTTTGCACTACATTTTTCCTTTCTATGTCATCATTTTATCTTTTCAAATATTTTTAGTGATATCTTAGTAACATTATTTAATTTATTAAAATTGCATTACCATCAATTTCAAAGGTTTTGTATCTCTTGTACATCTTGATAGCTCACAAAAATGCATTTTATTGTGTTGGTCCTATACATGCAATGCATGCAATACCTATTAAGACTATAATGCATGCTCCACACATAGTAATTAATATTTGAAAATTTCATTTACTTTAAGACAAAAGTCAGGCCCATAAAGAATTTAATGCAACTTTTGAGATTAATGCAACTTCAGTTGATTCAACATTCCAAATTGTATTCTCCATCTCTAAGCTTTCTGTTATGAAACCAGCTCAAGAAAAGATAGATAGATCAACGCCTTAGAATTTAGCCTCTTCAAGGGGGCAACCTCCTTTACATTACATCAATGAACAATTCTTGGATGATACAAATGACAAAACCTCCTTTCTATATATAGGAGTCTAAGGAGTCACAATATAATCCAGCCGACCTAACAATAATAATATAAAGCCACAAAAATAACAATAGAGGGATTCTATGGGGCACAAAAATAACAATAAGGGGATAATAGGGGCACAACAATATAAATAAGGGGTATAACTATAATAGTAATGGGGTAATCACTAGTATTATAGGGACCCAACATGCCCCTCTCCTTCAAAAAAGTGTTTTCCTCAATGCTTGAGTAATTCCGGATACTTCTGCATAAAATTCTCATCCTCCCATGTGGAATCTTCAGCGGATAAGTTCTTCCACTTGATAAGATACTCCGAAATTGATCGATTTCGTAGCTGTCGAGTTCTTGTTTCTGTGACTGCTTCCGGTTCCAATATAATTTTTCCTTCCTCGTCAAGTTCTGGCAATATTGTTTGAATTGGGAGCTTGTCGCCTATAACCTTCTTTAAACATGAAACATGGAAAACTGGGTTCAATCGAGAAGTTGCAGGAAGCTCCAATTTGTATGCCATAGTACCAATCTTTTGCAACACCTTGTACGGACCATAATACTTTGGTGATAGTTTATTATCCTTCTTAGCTTACTTTAGGGACATTTGCTTATATGGTTGTAGCCGTAGGAATACCCAATCACCTACATCAAAACTTCTTTCACTGCGATGTTGATCTGCCTGTTGTTTCATTCTATTTTGTGCCAACACGAGGTTATCCTTTAAGAGTTGGAGGACTTGTTGTTGATGTTCGATGTGATGTTCCACTGCCGGAACCTTAGAATTTTCTCTTAAATATGATGTGATGGATGGTGGTTGATACCCATAAAGTGCCATAAATGGGGTCATTTTTGTTGCTGTATGGAAGGAAGTGTTATACCACCATTCAGCCAGAGGCAACCATTTGACCCATTGTGTCTGTTTATCAGATACAAAGCAACGAAGATATCCTTCCAAACATTTGTTTACTATCTCAGTTTTCCCATCAGATTGATGATGATAAGATGAGCTATGAGATAACTGAGTACCAAGACAAGAAAATAATTCTGTCCAAAAATTTCCAGTGAAAATGGGATCTCTGTCACTTACAATAATCTTTGGGTTTCCATGTAGCTTTTGAACTGTTTCCATAAATGCAGTAGAAACTGTACTGGCTTTAAATGGGTGTGATAATGCACAAAAGTGTGCATACTTGGTAAGTCTGTCAACTACCACCATGATGACACTCTTTCCCTCAGACTTGGGTAAACCTGTGATAAAATCCATTGAAACCTCCTCCCAACGTTGGCTTGGAATGGATAAAGGTTGTAATAGACCCGGTGTCTTAATTGTTTCAACTTTATTTTGTTGGCAAACCAAACATTCCACCACAAAATTTTGAATATCTGATTTAAGGCCATCCCAAAAAAATTCCTTCTTAACCCTGTGGTAAGTTTTTAAAAATCCTGAGTGCCCTCCTAAGGGAGAAGTGTGAAATTCCATAAGAATCTTTTGTTTTAGCTGGGAATTCTTACAGAGGTATAAGCGATCTTTGTACCATAATGAATCATTTGCCAGCTAAATATATCAGAAGTACTAGAATCTTGTTGTAGCTTTCGAATAAGTGCCCACACTTCTTCGTCATTCTTCCATTCCTCCCTTGCTTCCTTTATCCAATCTGGTTGGATAATAGAAATGGCACACAACAATGCTTCCACATCCTCATCCTTTCTTGAGAGTGCATCTGCCACCACATTTTGCTTCCCTTTTTTGTAGATGATTTCAAAGTCATAACCCAACATCTTTGTGACCCACTTTTGTTGCTCTTCAGAGGATAATCTTTGTTCTAAAAAGTATTTAAGGCTATCATGATCCGTTTTTACCTTGAAGTGTCTTCCCATTAGGTAGGGTCACCATTTCTTAAGTGCATGGAGTATTGCCAACATTTCCTTCTCATAAATAGCTTTGCTTAAAAACTTTCCCTTGATTGGATGACTTTCAAAAGCAATGGGTCTTTCATCTTGCATTAGAACAGCACCAATTCCATTTCCTGAAGCATCACATTCCACAATAAAGGTTTTTGTGAAGTCCGGTGTAGCTAAGACCGGTGCTTGGCACATTGCCTCTTTAAGATGTTCAAAGGCCTTTGTTGCTTACGGAGTCCATGAAAATGAATCTTTCTTCAATAATGTTGTTAGAGGTGCTACTATTCTCCCATAATTCTTAACAAACTTGCGATAATACCCTGTCAACCCAAGAAATCCTCGCAGATGCTTTATGGATGTGGGGATTTTCCATTCCTTAATGGCTTTAATTTTTCTAGGGTCTACCTTAACTCCTTCATGAGATACAATATGACCCAAATATTCCACCTCCTGGACTCCAAAGAAACATTTGGATCTTTTTGCATATAATTGTTTCTCCTCCAATAGTTGTAGCACCCTGTCAACATGTTCAACATGATCCTTCCAAGACTTGCTGTAGATTAGTATATCATCAAAGAATACTAACACAAATTTTCTAAGGAATGGTTTGAAAATTGAATTCATCTAACCTTGAAATGTTGAAGGTGCATTGGTAAGGCCAAAAGGCATGACCAAAAATTCATAATGACCCTCATGAGTTCTAAATGCCATTTTCGGAATGTCTTCAATCTTCATTCTGATTTGATGATATCCCGAACGAAGATCCAACTTGGTGAAGTAAATTGATCCATGCAATTCATCCAATAATTCATCAATGACATGAATGGGGAACTTATCTTTAATAGTGAGCTTGTTGAGCTCCCTATAATCCGGACACATGCACCATGATCCATCCTTCTTGTGCACCAATACTACTAGAGCTGAGAAAGAACTTTGACTCGGTTGAATTATACCAGCCTCTAGCATTTCTGCAACCATACGTTCAATTTCACGTTTTTGGACATAGGGATATCTGTACGGCCAGATGTTTGGAGGAACACTTCCTGGAATCAGATGAATAGCATGATCATGATCACGCATAGGTGGGAGACCTTTGAGAGTCTCAAATACCTTGGAATGATTGTCCAGGACTTTTTGGAGATCTGGAGAAATAGATGATTCCAATGTGGAAACATCTAGCGAACATAATTGTGCAATTACACCTCTTTGCTCCTTTTTTAGAAGCTTAGTCATGCCATTAGAGCTGATTATCTTTCCTGGTTTCCCTGCAATACCCCTTAATTCAACTTCCTTTCCTTCTGTAGAAAATTTGATGAAAAGTTCTTGAAAATTAAAAGCTATTATATCCAAGGATTGTAGCCATCGGACTCCTAGTACAACATCGGCACCTCCCATTGGAATGGAAAGCATTGGGCTAGTCAATACATATTCTCCCATGGATAGCTTGATATTATGGCACTTTCCAAAGCAATTTGTTGTTCCTCCATTTGCAATCATCACTTGACACTCTGGTGCTGGATATAGGAAGCAATTCAATTCTTTTGCTACCCTACAATGAATAAAATTGTGGGTGCTTCCTGAATCAATCAACACTATTACCTTTTTCTTCTTGATTTGTCCTTCTATCTTGATGGTTTGAGGAGTGGTAATTCCCGCCAATGCATTACAAGATATGGTCGGATTTATTTGTTCTTCATCTAGGCTTTGTTCTTGGAATATATCCTCTTCTTTTGACCTTTCTTGCTCCTTTACTTCTTCCTCTTCACAATCTATGTAGAATAATTTCTTCTCAGCACACTTATGACCTTTTGTGTATTTTCTATCACAATTGTAACAAATCCCTTTTGCTCTTTTTTCTTCCAATTGTTGTGGTGTCAACCTTGTAGGTTGTGGAAGACTAGGGGCAACAACACTTCTGTCTTTATATTTGTGAGTGGTATGCTTCCTAGTTGCCATAATTTTGCTTTCCATTTTTCTTGCTAACCTGAATGCCTTCTCTAATGAATCAGGTTCCCAAAGGCGAACATCATGTTGGATATTATCCTTTAAAGACCCTATGAACACATCAATCCTATGCTCCTCTGGAATATCTTTTACCCTTATGTTCAATTTTTGGAACTCCTCAATGTGCTCCATTATTGAACCCTTTTGTTTGAGACTTATCAATTGGCTAAAAAAAGTGTTGCTTTTTGTATCCTCATAATGTGCTATCAATTCTTCCGTAAAAATTGCCCAAGTGATAAAGTGTTTACGAGAACAAAGCCATTGATACCATACAAACTGATTTGGTTCCAAATATACAGTTGCCATAGTACCTTTTGTGCGTTTTGCACATTATTGAGATCGAAGAATTTCTCCATCTGTAATATCCATGTGGCGGGATCCTTGCCATCAAACTTCCTCATATCGATTTTTGGAATATGGTGATTCTTCGATCCAACATTAGCGTCTATGGAATCATGATTAACATTTCTTTTGTTCTCATCATGAGTTTCCTTTACTACCTTTTCACCATTAGTAAGTATTTCTTGTAGAAAATTTGTCAAATCTATCTTCAAATCTGCCATGCCTGTCTTCAAATTTGTGTTCAAATCTATCTTCAAATTGTCCATCTTAGCTTCCATGCCATTCATCTTAGCTTCCACGCCATTTACCTTAGCTTTCGCGCCATTTATATTAGCATCTGTTAACTTTTGTGAGCGTGACATTTGTTGTACTTGTTCTTGTAATTTTGATATATCATGTAACATTTCTTCCTCTTCTTCATGAGCCATGCTAGAGCTTTCAGGTTCCTTACTAGGTGTTTGCATTTTCTTTCCTCGGGGCAACAGTTACCGATAATAATGCTTTACTATTCCCTTTGAATTCCTTCAAAATAAATTTTCAAACCAAGCTTAAGCAAAAATTTAAAAAAATCTACACACCATTTTTCACTTTGTAGGAGCTCGATATTGCCTCTGATGTATCTCTGTACTTTCCAATCATCTAGTTCTGAATTTGTGACCTGTAGTAGCTCTCTGTGTCCTATTTCCAATGCCACCAGTCTGATCCAAATTGGATTCTCCAAGAAAGAGTTATGCACAATCTCCCAAGATGACCTGATTATAGACCTTTCCAGAAGAGCGAAGTTGTATGAAGTGCCACGTGTACAATTTTCGATATTTGGTTCCGAAAAAGATATACAAGAAACTACAGTCCGTCCTCTTTCTATACCTTCTTACGAAATTTCAATCTAATTCCCAGAGAGAAAGTTACGCCAATTTTCCCCAGGTCACCTGTTTTGAATGTAATTCAGGAGTCTGCAAAAAGACCAACTTCCTCAGATCATATCTCCGAAAATATCGCACGAAAGCTCTGAATTCGGACCCAAGGTTCAGCGCGGTTTCTTCTCAAATGGGTTTTCTTTGCGACTTCTGAAACGTCACAGAAAAAAGTTATAGTGAAAATACCATGATGACCTGTTTGGAGCAGCGAAACCCTAGAATCCAAACCTCTGATACCAAATGTTATGAAACCAGCTCAAGAAAAGATAGAAAAGATAGATCAACGCCTTAGAATTCAGCCTCTTCGATGGGGCAACCTCCTTTACATTACATAAATGAACAATTCTTGGATGATACAAATGACAAAACCTCCGTTCTATATATAGGAGTCTAAGGAGTCACAATATAATCCAGCCGACCTAACAATAATAATATAAAGCCACAAAAATAACAATAGAGGGATTCTATGGGGCACAGAAATAACAATAAGGGGATAATAGGGGCACAACAATATAAATAAGGGGTATAACTATAATAGTAATGGGGTAATCACTAGTATTATAGGGACCCAACACTTTCTCAAATTTCATGAAAAATACAATAGAATCTTATACTTTAAGACAAAGAAGTTAATTTAGATTGTAATTTTTATAATGCAATTTTATAGTATGTTTGCTTTGAACAACTTTATATTAAAATTTAAGTATCAACCCACATCCATAGTATCTCTTCTATAAAATATGATTATCTATTCATGAATGCCAAATTTATACACGTACCATGTTTTATAATGCAATTTTTTAAGTTATATGAGTGTTTTATACATCTACACCATTATAAGATTCATGGATGTAAAATGTACCATGTTTTGTAATTTACAATTTTACTATTCGTTAAACAACTTTACAAAACCTAAAAATCAACCCAAATTGTAGAAATTTTGAATAATATGACACATATTCAACAGAGATTATCTCGATTATACACTATTGCGGAAAACATGCATAATACATAACCTCCTCTATGTTGATCATGAATTTACAGAATCAGAAACAATAACATGCGCACATAGAAGCATCAATCACACATATCAACACAGTATTTTCCCGGGGAAAGCATCTCGCTAAAAACCCCAACTATCTTTATATTATATTGATTGAGAACATGTAACAAACATAGTACAATACTCCTCACAAGTACTCAGTACTATCTCCACCTGTTACACACAATACAACTCAAATTTGATCTCCAAATCTCCTCCGCTGCTTGCCTGCCTCCACTGCACAATACCTACTGAGAATGAATGAGAATGGCTGATCCAAACTCCTATTTACCTTGTGAAAATCACCCACACTGTAAATCACGTGAGCACAAGCTATATTTCACTTGGTATTGGCCCACACTACACAGAGATCATTGGCATAACTCAATCCCATGCATGTGCACAATCTCATGCACAACTGATAGCAATCTCAACCTCTAACACCTGTCTCCACTAAACTGTACATGCACTGAGTTAACTGATGTATTCTTCAGTTGCATTATGAGTTAATAATTAGTAAATTAATTAATATTTAATTCACACAACTCATCACTTAGTCTATTGATCAGTTAGACTAAATACAACTAGTTCAACTAAGTCAAACTGAACACAACTCCATTAACTGCTCATCCAACTCCACAGAACTCAACCACATGAGTTCTAACTGATGTCCTGTATGGAAAAACTCAACTGACTCATAAAGAAAACGTATTTCCTTCTGACAGCTGCATGTGCCACATCTGTAGCTCAAACTGAAGTGCTCCAAGAGGATAAGATAAAGTTTATAGTCTAAATATTATTATGAAACAATAATATTTGACTTTTCTATTTTTCACTAGCAGTCTAAAAATAGACTCTGATCACTCCTGCTGTGATCACTCCTGCTGTGATCACTCCTGTTGTGATCGCTCCTACTGTGATCACTCCTTCTGTGATCACTCCTGTTGTGATCACTCGGGCTGTGATCATTCCTGTTGTGATCACTCTTGCTGTGATCCAAAAATAGACTTTGTGCCATAATTTTCCTGCGGGCCCACTTAGTGAAGGCGACTCCTTTCCACTAAGCTCCATCATCTTGTTGCATTCTCAACAAGAATTTCTTGTTGCAAACTTTTCAACACTCCCTCTCAATAAGAAAGGCTTCCTCTCAAACCCGATCCTGTAACTCTGGAATGTTCTACAGGCAACACATCTGCCCGATCCACTTTGCTCCAACAACACTTGGAACAAAAACACTCCCAACTGACCACTCTGTTGGGCTAGGAACATACTCTGATGTTGAAGCTCTACCTGATGCTGACAAGTTCTCCCTCTCTGACATCTGCGCTACTGCAACATCTCCATGCATCTCGCACCATTGCACACCTCTCTGTGCCACCTAGCACTGTGCAAAGCACTTTTGCCTCTCGCATTACTGCAGCATGCATGCTATGTGTTGTCTTGGGATTCCCTGCATTGTCGCTCTATCCGCATCTGTCTCTACCTAATCAATCAGTTCCTGCTACTCCACATCAGGGCTCCCGTAGCAAGGTCTCATCCAAGAGGTTGGGTACCTCAAGGATCCTGCCCCTCCTCCTTGGGACGATCAATCCACATCACCCCACCTCCTACCTGGAGGTATGGCTGCATGCAATCCGTCAGCCCACCTGGCTCGAAGTTTCCCCCTATTGGAGGTCTTTGCATGAGTAGATGTCTCTACTCGATCTCCTCTCAGCTTCCCTTGTTGTGGCTTCTCCACAACCACCTGAAGCTGCTGCACCAATCATGGCTCCTCCACAATTGTCTGAGACTTCTTCTGGCTCTGCATGTTGAGAGGTAATATACCCTCCCTCTCAACCACCAAGTCTCCATCAATTGCCTTGCTGCTCAAGGCTTTGCATGCATCTACATGCAACTAATAAAGGTTCCTGACTTAAACCCCTATCTTCCGGGTTTCTCTAGTTGTCTTGCTGCGCAGGAAAGCCTTTCCCCTGCTGAAGAAAACATCATATCCCTTGTCTTCTAACATCACCACAGAGATAAGATTCTTCTTCAATCCTGGAACATGCATCACTTCCTTCAATCTGAAGGGTTTACCAGTCTCCCTCTCAAAGGAAATGGTACTGATACCGATCGCACTGTATCTACCATCATCGCTCATATTGATGTGCACTCCAAGATCTTTCTCATCCAGATCAGAAAATAAATCTCGATCTCCTGTCATGTGAGAAGACACACCACTATCCAAGGACCATTTCCGATCCCATCACACTTGATACCAAGCATGCGATCAGTGAAAAATCTAGCTCAAACTACGAGGCTAAAGCCTCTCCCGCTGTAGATCCAACAGCTTGCTTATTTTTCTTCTTCTGCGGACAATCTGTGGCATCTCCATTCTCAGCTTTGATGTTTCTGAGTTTATCCTTGAGTGCCATTCCACTAGCTCAAAACTCAATCGCTTCTGATCTAAAATTCGTGAGAACAAAGTATTTCTTGTACAGAGATCAACTGTATGGGAATTCATCGGATATCTCACCTTCCAAAAGAAGGATGAATCCAGAGGCTACCTAGCCCGATTACAGACTCTGCCTAAAGAAATAAAATGTAAACACTTTCTGAATAATAGATCTGATTATCAACAGCTCCGATATCCTGTAGAACTTTTCCTACAAATCAACCAGCTCCGATACCATGTAGAAATTTTCCTACAAATTCTCTACAAAATCTAGCTCTGATACCATGTAGAAATTTTGAATAATATGACACATATTCAACAGAGATTATCCCGATTATACACTATTGCAGAAAACATGCATAATACATAACCTCCTCTACGTTGATCATCAATTTATAGAAGCAGAAACAATAACATGCACAAATAGAAGCATCAATCACACATATCAACACAGTATTTTCCTAGGGAAAGCATCTCGCTAAAAACCCCAACTATCTGTATATTATATTGATTGAGAACATGTAACAAACATAGTACAATACTCCTCACAAGTACTCAGTACTATCTCCACCTGTTACACACAATACAACTCAGATCTGATCTCCAAATCTCCTTCGCTGTTGCCTGCCTCCACTACACAATACCTGCTGAGAATGAATGAGAATGGTTGATCCAAACTCCTATTTACCTTGTGAAAATCACCCACAGTGTAAATCACGTGAGCACAAGCTATATTTCACTTGGTATTGGCCCACACTTCGCAGAGATCATTGGCATAACTCAATCTCATGCATGTGCACAATCTCATGCACAACTGATAGCAATCTCAACCTCTAACACCTGTCTCCACTGAACTGTACATGCACTGAGTTAACTGATGTATTCTTCAGTTGCATTATGAGTTAATAATTAGTGAATTAATTAATATTTAATTCACACAACTCATCACTCAGTCTATTGATCAGTTAGACTCAATACAACTAGTTCAACTAAGTCAAACTGAACACAACTCCATTAACTGCTCATCCAACTCCACGGAACTCAACCACATAATTTCTAACTGATGTCCTATATGCAACAACTCAACTGACTCATAAAGAAAACATATTTCCTTCTGATAGCTGCATGTGCCACATCTGTAGCTCAAACTGAAGTGCTCCAAGAGGATAAGATAAAGTTTATAGTCTAAATATTATTATGAGACAATAATATTTGACTTTTCTATTTTTGACTAGCAGTCTAAAAATAGACTCTGATCACTCCTGCTGTGATCACTCCTGCTGTGATCACTCCTGCTGTGATCACTCCTGTTGTGATCGCTCCTGATGTGATCACTCCTACTGTGATCACTCCTGCTGTGATCATTCCTGCTGTGATCACTCCTGATGTGATCCAAAAATAGACTTTGTGCCATAATTTTCCTGTGGGCCCACTTAGTGAAGGCGACTCCTTTCCACTAAGCTCCATCATCTTGTTGCATTCTCAACAAGCATTTCTTGTTGCACACTTTTCAACACAAATCCTTCTTATATTGTACTAACATTATAAGAATAATCATGCAAAATGTAACAACTAAATGCAAATTTACTTTCATTGTTTCATATTCGTGAACTTAAATGTAAAACATTTAAGTAGCAAACCATGCATCATGCAAAATGTAACATGTTTTAAATAATGTTTATTGTTGATTAAACTCACAAACTATAAATTGAAACCTTACATCAAACTAAGAGTTGGAAGTTAACTAGAAAAACCAAGCAAAGGTTGATCCATGAGAAATTTGGTAGGCAATAATGACATAAAAAATGTGTGGTTATTATGCATTCCTACATTCATTCACAATTTTGATGCATTCTACTTATCCACATTTTAACTTGATGAATTCCACTTATCATTTAACTTGAAACATAAATCATTTGAAACATTGGTATGGGGAAACTATAAATATTACAAAGGGTATCAAAAGTTGGGTTTTAAAACTCTACATATGTGAGCCATACAAAGTACCAACTAAATGAAAAATTACTTTCATTGCTTCATATTCATGTTTATGCCATGATAAGATTCATGAATGAAAAATGTAACATGTTTTGGAATTTTCAATTTTACTATTCATTAAACAACTTGACAAAACATAAGAATTACCCAAATCCATATTATCTTCTACTAACATTATAAGAATCATCATGCAAAATGTATCAACTAAATGCAAATTTACTTTCATTGTTTCACATTCATCAATTTAAATGTTAAACATTTAAGCATCAAACCATGCATCATGCAAAAATTATGTAACATGTTTTAAATAATGTTTATTGTTTATTAAAATCACAAACTATAAATTGAAACCTTACATCAAACAAAGAGTTGGAAGTTAACTAGAACAACCAAGTAAAGGTTGATCCATGAGAACTTTGGTAGGTAATAATGGCATCCAAAATGTGAGGTTTATATGTAGTCCTACATTTGTTCACAATTTTGATGCATTCTACTTATCCACATTTTAACTTGATGCATTCTACTTATCATTTAACTTGAAACATAAATCATTTGAAAAGTGTATCAAAATTGGTTTCTAAAGTTCTACGTATATGAACCATACAAAGTTCCAACTAAATGCAAATTTACTTTCATTTCTTCATATTCATGTTTACACCATAGTAAGATTCATGAATGTAAAATGTAACATGTTTTGGAATTTAAAGTTTTACTATTCATTAAACAACTTGACAAAGCAACTTCACAAAGCATAAGAATCACCCAAATACATATTATCTTCTACTAACATTATAAGAATCATCATGAAAAATGCACCAACTAAGTGAAAAGTTACTTTCATTTCTTCATATTCATGAACTTAAATGTAAAACCTTTAAGCATCAAACCATACATCATGCAAAATGTACTGTGTTTTGTAATTTACAATTTTACTATTCATTAAACAACTTCATAAAAAACATCCAAAAACCTATGAATTTGAACCCAATTTTGTATTATCTTCCACTAACATTATAAGAATCATCATGCAAAATGTATAAACTACAAAATTAGCATATTATAGATCAATTCAGAATAAAGAGTTCTATTTAAAATATGTCCAAAATTTATATCATTATAAAAGTAAATATAATAAAAAGTTGTGAAATAAAAATATGCATCAAAGAGATCAATTCATAATAAATATTTTTACTTTAAATATGTTCAAAATTCATATCATGATGAAATTAAATATAATAAAAGGATTGTTAAATAAAAATTTGCATCAAATAGAATCTCACTGAAATATATGGTCTATCAACATCCTTTTGCTATCATCAAAATCATGGGTTCCCTTCACAACATGTGTAATATGCATATATACATAACATTGTGTACAAGTTTTAAATTAAATGAGAATATTATCATCAAAACAAAATTATAAAAGGTTTCAAATTTCATGCAATACCGTGTGGTGTTCCCCCTCCATTGCACCCTCGTGGAAGCCCTGCACAACACATGCACATGTATATATTAAAAAATTAAAATTTCACGTGAAAATACATGAACTCGTAATATTAAAAAAATTATAACAACTTTTTAAATTTTGTAGACAATAAAATCCCCATAGCTAACTCGAGTTTCAAATTCCATGAAATAACTCATAGTGTTCACCCTGCATCACACTCTCATGGATGCCCTGTACAATACATGTACATGTATATATTACAAATTTAAAATTGCACATGAAAATGCATAAACTCGCAATATTAAAAAAAATCTAGTTCAACTTTTTCAAATTGTCTAGATGATCCAATCCCCTTAACTGAATCAAGTTTGAAATTCCACGCAATACCTCGTGGTGTTCCCACTACATTGTGCCCTCATGGATTTCCTATACAACAATACATGTACATGTATATATTAAAAATTTAAAATTACATATGAAAATGTGTAAATTCGCAATATTAAAAAAATTGTAACAACTTTTTCAAATTGTTTAGATGATCCTATCCAGAAAGCTGAATCTATTTCTAATGTCCTTGGAGAAGGGAAATTGTCTCCACAAACCTAAAATTCAAAAACAATAAAACTGTAAGATAGATATCTCATTTTTTTTATGAAACTTGCGTCAATTTATAACAAAACAAAAGTGAAATATTCAATTCTTTTGACAAGAGAATATTTGACACATCTCCCTATAAAGAGGAAGGGACTGGCATTGTGTTGAAAATGTTGGATGGTATGGGAATATGTTAACATTTAATTAAATGTAATTATTTCTTTTACAAATATTTTTTCACAATACTGATATAATAAAATTAAATTAATAGTACAACATGTTCTTAAAAAAAACTAACATTTCACAACAAATCTTAATTTGAACCTAAACCTGGGACCGTGATATTATCAAAATTTTCATTCAACAAATGACTTAACTTCCAATGGTGAACATATGATACATTAATGTTGGAATATGTGTGAAATTTTTACAAACTGTATGCGAATCAACATTTTAACACATACATTACATTACATTAAAACCCTAAAGATTAACACATATTGATCCCATGCCCTCTTCCTCATGACCAATTATGCCTTTCCAACCATCATGACAAGGCTTTGCATACACTTTAACCTCTTCAATATTCATATTATCTATCTCCACATCTAATTTATATAAAAAAATTAGCACTTGCATCAACTCGTTCTCTTTGTCGATTTAGACCGACATCAATTCTAGTCAATGCAGTTTGTATGTTGTCTATAATGGCATCCCTTTCTTCTCCACCAATATTAGAAATGTCATCCATCTCCAACCGCAAGATTACCAGACGTGGAGGTTGAGGTACCAAAGGAGGCGGAGGATGAGAAAATTCAGTATCCCTATATGCACCCTTTCGATCATTTCTCTGACCTTTTCCAGTCCCATAATATTTCAATGGGAGGTTAGTATTATCAGGTTTCATAGCCAAAAACAACTCTACATAAAATAATTGAGAAAACTAATTTGGAACCTCCTCATTCCATGGCAGCTTTCCATATGCTGCAAGCAACCTATCATACAAATGGTGGGATATTTGAGGGCGCTTGAAATATTGCACCTTCAACATCTTTCTTTTCTACCCTTCTTTGAAATTAAACATAGATTTGTCCTTTTCTTTTGTAACCCTCCTATTTACCTCAACCCATTTATTGAAACCCATCACTATCTCCTTTATGTGCCTCATCATATCTATAAATCCATCATTTGTTGGACCAAGGTTCTTGTAAATATCAAGAAATGAACTTAGATAGTGAAAAAATATTTCTAAGCTTTGTCGACTCTCTTCAAGAAGCTCCAAGCTCTGAGGATAATTCTACAGTTTTGAATAATGATTTGTGCACCTCTATAACGTACATAGTTGGACGTTTGTTTCCCAAGGAACCTTATCAGGAATATCATACGGATAGGTAGTAATTGGCATATGGTCTTCTTCTTGACTCACCCTCCTTCGCCTATGTTGACTTTGGTCAACATTTTCACCCCCTGGTTAACTATAATTACAAAAATATTAAAACATGTCAATGTATTTATACACATGCAAAATAGACATACATGTATATAACATACAATTTATTTACATTCAAATTTCTTTCAACATAAAAAAATTTAATTATATAATTTACAAAAATGAGGATCATGATGATCCTATTGATACTCACGACCACTTTCATGCAACAATCTAGTGAGAGATGCTTCTAAAATAAATAGAAATTATCAATTAATTAAGTTAAATTGGCAAAAATCTATTCAATATGTATGTACATATGATTCAACCAAATTATCATTCAGGAAAATGCACATGAACACACACATATACATATACGATACCACTATGATGTGAACGATGGTCCTCCATTGATTGATCTGATACTATAATCGACCTAGGGAGAGATGTTCCTAAAGAAAATGGAATTTATTATAAATCAATATTTAGCTAAATTGACAAAAATCCATTCAATATGTATGTACATATGATTCTACGAGTATTATTTTAGTAAATGCACATCAACATATATATACCACGATCATGATGTACCAAACAATTTCCCTCTCTTGATTCATCTAATACTCTCTTAGATCCACGACCAATCTCATCAATATGCATAGAAAGTCTCCCTTTGGTCGATGCTCGAGCCTCTATTGATGCCCTATCTTGTTTACACTTCGAACAATGAGGTGGTGGCTGCTCATGTGATTATCCAAACCCTTGATCCATGTGTGTGTGTGTGTGTGTGTGTGTGTGTGTGTGATCTTTAAAAAAACCCAAGTTACCTCGTGCTTTTGAAAATATTTTAAATTACTATTTAAATAGATCAAGAATTCAAAAAAATATTAAGACAAATAAATGTAACTATATAAGGGTTTCTTCAAAATTATTTGGTGTAAATTATTCATTTCAAATGTAGTAGAGACTAAAATCACAAATTCTAAAGTGCACATCTTGAGAATTAAACACAAAATTTTCTAAAACATGTCAGTGCTGATAATTCACATAATAATTCAACAAGTTGTGATTATCCTGTTGGGGCACACTTAGTCTATTATTGAAATAAACGCATGGTCATTAAAGAAACCACATTTATAACTAGAAAACTCACACATATCAAAGATATCTTACAATTTCCATTAATAAATTTTGATGGAGTGCTTCTTGACACCAATTCATCTTTCACACACAAATCTTGAATTGGAATTGCCCCATACAATAGATTACTAAACATCCTATTTACATTTGCACAATGACTTATGCTAAATGATTGAAATTGACTAGCAATCATTTTTGCTTCTCTATGAAATTGTTTTAACTTCTCCTTTTTGACTTGGTAGACACCTTTCATCTGGTTGCACACAAGTTCAGAAATAGTGCATAATACAATTCCATTGGATCTATAATCCCTAGCTATTCCTAAGCCTTCTATGAATGCAATATAATATGATTCATTTTTTTTGTCCTTCCAGGTACATTCCTTTTCCTTTGGAGTATTTTGTTCGTCAAAATATTGTATAGCACATAAGTAATCACTACTTCTCCTCGATTGGGATAACAAGAAATTTCTATGCATAATGTCCGTTTTTCGACCATGTTTAATGGGTTTTTTGATCCCTGTAAAAACAAATTCAATAAAATGAATAATGTATTTACTTATTTCAAATGCCTTAGATTATGGGAGAATGATGAAAAATAAATATATATTGTGATTGAATGATGGAATATTACAAAATCTATTGTGATGAACTACCCCATTGGAGTAATAATGGCAGTTTACAAATCAATGCCCTTTGGGAAACTATTGAAAATAGCAACATGAAATGTTAACAATAACATCTAGAAATTCTAATTTAATTTGTCCTTGAATTAAATTATAATTCTATTCTCATATCAACTTGTAATAGTTAACTAATTTAATTTGACTTAGTTGGCTCAGTAAATTAGAGTTGGAAGTCTATCTAGATTCATGTAGAGTGATTCCTAAATTTTAGGGGTCCTCGTTGAGTTCTTTTGAGTTGTAATTAATTAACTCAATTTAGCTGAGTTAAAGTCACTTAAACTAGTTCAAATAGTTGGAGGAACTAGTATGAAGCCTACTAGTGGGGAAAAGCACCAGTGCAACTTCACTGCTCCACCAGTTAACTGAAGATTCACTCATAAATAACTCATGCATGTTAGTTATGAGGAAGACATAGTTGAGATTAGAGTTCAGGGACAGTGTACTATTAGATGTATAATTTTCCGAGTTGTACAAATGGTGCATACAATCAATAGAAGGCCTATGGATGGATTACGCAGTTATGAGTCGGGAATTTCCTAATTAAATATGGGCTAATTCCCTTAGAGATTGCGCAAGGAAGTAGGGGCTTGGAAGGCTAGGAATTTGGCTAAGTGTTGGCCAAAGGAGGTTAGTTAGGTAGAGGATAGGAAATACTTGTGTAGGTTGACCTCAAGGTTGAGCAGAGCATATTGTATTAATCCAAGGCTTTCTTGTGAAGTAGAGAGATAGATTGTACTTATGAAAGAAATGTTTGGGTTGAACAAACATTGTATTTTCTTCTCATATCTTGTGGTTAATGCAATATAGATAGTTAGGGTTTTTAGCAGTTTCTTTCCTGAGAAAAATATTGTGTTATGTTTGATTGAAATTCTTCCTTTTTTTCTTAGTGTTTTCATCGATCTATTTTTGTTTCCACTCATGACTAGAGTAGATTATTGTCTTATGTTTTTAGAATATCACATAAATTGTTGAATCTACAAGTAAAAATCTACATGGTATCAAAGGTGAAGACATTATAGATGAGGAGGATTGTGCCTTAGAGGGTAAGGAAAAGAAAGGGAAGGGGAAATCATCCCATTCCAAATCAGATTCGTGTTAGGGCGGAAAGAAGAAGGACATGTCGAAAATCAAGTGTTTTCATTGTCATGAGCTGGGACATTTTTCCACAAAGTATCCGCATAAGAATGTCGGTAAGAAGCCCTTAGTAGAAGAAGTAGGTGAAGCTTTAGCTTCACAATATGAACTTGATTTCACTCTCATTTCATACATGGCTAGCACTAGAATGGGAAGCATGTGGTATCTCAACATCGGTGCCTCATTCCATATAATGAGGAATAGAGATATCTTATGTGACTTTAAGGAGAAAGACCTCAAACAGAACATAGAGTTTGGAGATGATGGGAGGTATAAAGTGACCAAAATCGGTACAGTTACCTTTTAGAGGGAGTCTGGCTCCCCTCTCAGAATCATAGATGTGATGTATGGTCCAAGACTAAATAAGAATGTTGTTTTCGTTGTGATATTGGAAGATTGTGGCTATGATGTGAATAGATTTCCTGTTGAGAGGGAGTGTTGAAAATAGCAACAAGAAATGTTAAAAATAACATCTAGAAATTCTAATTTAATTTGTCCTTGAATTAAGTTCAAAATTAAATTGTAATTCTACTCTCATAGCAACTTGTGATAGTTAAGTAAGTTAATTTGACTCATTTGGGTCAGTAACTTCGAGTTGGAAGTCTATCTAGAGTCATGTATAGTGATCCTAAATTGTAGGGGTCTAGGGTGAGTTCTTTTGAGTTTTAATTAATTAACTCAGTGTAACTAAGTTAAAGTCAATTAACCTAGTTCAAATAGTTGGAGGAACTAGTAGGAGGTCTAGTAGTGGGGACAAGCACCAGTGTAGCTTCACTACTCCACCAGTTAACTGAGGATTCACTCATAAATAAATCATGCATGTCAATTCTTAGGAAGACCCAGCTGAGATTAGATTTTAGGGACATTGTACTTTCAGTTGTATAATTTTATGAGTTGTACAAATGGTGCATGCAATCAGTAGAAGGTCTATGGATGGATTGCGCAGTTATGAGTGGAAAATCTCCCAATTAAATATGGGCTAATTCCCTTAGGAATTTCACAAGGAATTTGGGGCTTGGAAGGCTAGGAATTTGGCTAAGTGTTGGCCAAAGGAAGTCAGTCAGGCAGAGGATAGGAAATTGTATTCATCCAAGGCTTACCTGTGAAGTATAGAGATCGATTGTAGTTCTGCAAGAATTATTCAGGTTGAAAAAGCATTGTATTTTCTTTTCAGGTCTTCTGGTTAATGCAATATCGATAGTTAGGGTTTTGAGCAGTTTCTTTCCCCAAAAAAATATTGTGTTATGTGTGATTGAAATTCTTCCTTTTCTGCTTAGTGTTTTCATCGATCAATTTGTGTTTCTGTTGATAATTAGAGTAGATTCTTGTCTTATGTTTTAACATATCACATAAGCTATTGAATCTACAAGTAAACATATACAAAAACATGTTAAAAAATGGTCTCGTGTTGGAATGGTTAGGAATATAATCCAAAATGTTCAATTAGGTTGGTTTATTTGATCAACCTAATAAATCTCAACCTCTAATAGTGCACACATTCCAAACATCATTTTATATTCTAAGTTTCATATTAAACATCATTTATATTCTAAGTTTCATATTGCAACACATTAATGTAAGTGGATGGCGTTATGACTTTAGTTAGTGCTGAAAATCGTGCTTATCAAAGTGGTACTTAATGAAACTTCATAATCCTCTATTTTATTCCTTTGTCTTGTCATACTTCATAGAATGTAATCTTCTCGTATAAGTATGTCATATCAAATTGGCAGGTTATATTACTAGGTGGATTTCAGAGGTAGTGCTCCATATCCCCTTCATACATAACACTCTATAGAATATCTAAAGGGGAAAAGAGGTTCAAATATATATAATATTAAATTGAATGAAGATTGAGCTCATTCCATCTCACTATGGGGCTCTCCTCTAATCCTTGGCTTGTCGAAAGAATTCATAAATGAAACAGATGTGTTAGATGAATTACCACTTCAATAAATGAAAATAGGAGGTAATTAAATGATACTGAACAATGGAAGCTCAATTCTCTAATCCCCCTATTAGAATTTTAGTGGAAAGGAAATCCTTACTATAAAATCTATCCATGAAAAGTAATAAATACTTATATGCATCTATGGATCTCAAGGGTCATGCGAGGAAGGATCCATTTTCATTTCTTATCCATGAGCATTTACTAATAAAACATATATTTTTCTAGACCCATCGAAAGAATATCTTGTTTTACGAGTTGACTATGTGTAAAGGATAGTGATTCTCCTCCATAGTACACCTAGGTAATTTAATAAACTAACCTTTACTATGGTGTATTAGTGGTGCCATTAGTTTTACACTACCTAAAAAATCACAAAAAGGTTCATACCATAGTTTAATGTGAAGATCCATTTGTTCCATTGTAAAGAGGGATGCCACATCACCTATCTACGTTGGACACCTTAATTCAATTCAACAAATATTGAGAGAAATTATTGAAGGCATTTTCCTTAATTCTAGTTGCATATATGGCTATTGAATTTGTGATTTGAGGAAGAATATTCTCCTATGCACCCATCATTTCAATGTAAACCCTTTTAAGAGAAATGTTATTATTATATCATATAAAATCTCCTTCATGAGCATTTTGAGGGAGATATTGTCATTAATGTAATATTCTTTATAGTTTGTGTAAGTGATTTTAAGTACTCATGGTTTTGATCCCACTTATTGTAACTCATTATAAGTAATAAGGACTCCATTTTATATAATATGGGATTCTCCTCATTCGCGGTGATCAAATAATAATAATATCTTGTTTGAGTTATTTTGAGTTCAATCTTTGCTCCTTTACATTTACTAATATTATGTAAGGCCTTTATAGTGGGTGGCTTGTCTAGTAGTTGTCCCTTGGCTCTCTCCAATAGGTCCAACTTTCCCTTCACTAAGAGTAAAGAAACAAAAATTTATATAAGTATTAAATAAGAGAGATCGAGCCTAGAATTTGATATTCTACAAAACATTTTTCAATTTATGGCTTATCAAATATATTTCACACCAATATCAGATTTATTAAAACCATCAATTAAACATTAAGACTTCCAACAAAGGTCTATTGTAACTTTTATTCATGTCATCATTAATAACTCATATTGTTTGACTAATACTTTCTCTATACCTTCCCCTATGGTTCCTATGATATTAGGGAATGTGGTTTGAGCCAACTAGGATAAGATAATAGAATGCTACTCCTCAATAAGATGACATAAATTAATTAGAAATGAGTGAAACTTCATGAACTTTTTCTTCTAGATTAAAGGTACCTCATCCTACATGTATATATTAATTGTTATAGAGTTGAAATCAATAAGAAATTACTTATAATCTATAATAATTTATGCTAGCACAATACTACAAGGGACATATAACATGTATGATAAAATAGATATAATAATATCATGAACAGTGAAAATAATTATGATGAAGAACCTAAAAGAACACCAAAAGATGAATCATCGGTTCATATTTTTCACTATCACGCTAAAGGATTAAAACCATGTTAAAAACTGAAAGCTTTCTGATAAATTCTCAAGAAATTTAGTTAGCACTCAATAAAATAAAAAGAGATTTTCATGCCCACTCTTGGCAAGCTCCTTTGTGATGAGGAGAGACTAATATAAAGTAATTTACTCATGAAGAAAGTACAATATAGATTCCATTTTTTATTTTCATAAATGTAAATAAAAAATGATATTCTCACGTCAAGGATGATAAGTGCAATTAAATCCAATCATAGGAAACAAATCCTTCACTAACAAATGGATGTCACCTATATTTTTTGTTAATTATAGAAGCCTAGAGGTTTGATTTCAAATTTCTATTTCTATAGACACATTGTTGGAAATGGTTCAAAGTTATTAGTTGACTAAAAAACTCTCCTCTTAAAAACAAGCTTTTAATGAAGTGCATTTCATGACTTTCTTCACAGAAATTTTCAATTCAACAGACTAGTTCAACAAAATATTATGAATCTTGTATTCATCCCACTCACAGCTCTAGTAGTGAATTCAAATATCCCCACATGTCAATTTCTTGAACTACACAACAATTTATTTTCTACAAAACTTAATCACAAATTTAATAGTACTTTTCTTGGCATAATCTAATATACAAATTTCATATTCAATTCAATAATGTAGACCATTCATCCTTCAGAGCATTGAACTAGCAAATCACACTGATTCAATTACCTATACCTTTTATAACATTTATCTTACTATATTCTCTACAAAGAAAAAGAAAAATAATTTGTTAAATAATGATGTGTTTTATTGAGGAAAAAGTAACGCACCTATTAATAGTGGATGGGAAGAAACGAGATCGATTATGATAATTATAATAGTAATTTTCTCTTTTATATAGACGTGATAAATAAGTTTGTATTCAAAAACACATTGAATGGAGGAAAAGATTTAGTATTTGATTAAAACTGAAAGTAGTATACTTTATGTAAAGCTCATTTGTTTGCAGTAGAGATTAGATGTAAATTACGTCTTGAAAACTGCAATCTGAATTTGTTATTGAAATACCGATATTGAAATATCAAATAAAATTTATATCTACAAATAAATAATGATAGGAAAAGGATTGTATGAACATTAAAAGAATGGTAGATGAGAGGAGTTTGTACAATAGTGATTAAGCAAAGAAGAGAAAGGAAGGAAGAACTAAAATCAAAATGTACACAAAGGAAGGAAGAACTAAAATCAAAATGTACACAAAATCCATTTAAAAGAATTTACCTCTAAAAAATACTCTGAAACAACTCGGGTGGGAAACAATTTTTACTTGACAAAGTGTAGATTCAATTGCTATCATGTGATAAATGGAGACAATAAGTTAAATAAGGAAGTTCAAGTACACCTGTTAACCTAGTACAAATGAAATTAGTGGTGTCATTGAAAACTAGATTGAACCCTTTCCGCAAAGAATGGCATGACCAAGAGGGTTTCAAGTGAAAAGAACATTTTCCTACCTTTTGTTCCATTGCAAGCAATTTTTTTCATGTTCACTGGCCAAGAAGGAGATGGTATTTGTATTTGTATTTATACATGTTTGTTGTTCCAGTAAAAAAAGAGTGTGTTTTATAGGGTTCTCTGAAAGAGAGGAAGTCTCTCTGACTGGAAGGATCCTTTGCAAGAGGACGTGAAGCTATCGACCAATGGAGACAACAAGTAGACTCAACTGAAGTAAGAGTGTATTCAAGTTGAAAGCTTGAAGACTATATTATTATATATGGTGCAGTGGTTTGTTGATTTGTTTTCATCACCTAATGAAATGACCCTCCTGCATTATATATGTAGCGTTAGTTACATTATATAAGGACAAATTCAATTCTATATGAGTTAGTGGTTTGGTTGCAATTGACATTACTTATGAGTTTTTGGTTGTGTTTTTCCCCAATGCAAGCACCACCTAACCTCACCTTATTTTTCCCAATCAATTTCAAGCCTCAACTGTGTTACAAACCCATCGAGTTTGAACTCTTATTTCTAAGTTGAAATTAAAATTAAAGTATTATTTTTTTATTACCTTTTATTACTCTCTAGGAAGAAATCATAATACATAATATGGCGGATAGAGAACAAGGAGATAAGATGATGGGATATCATAGGGGAAATAATCATATGGGAGATAATCATATGGTAGGGAAGAATGATAAAAGGCACTAAATCGGATAAATTTCTAGACCAACAATTGAAGCACAAACCAAAATTTCTATAATAACTAGCAGTCCAACCTACTACTGAATTATAAGAGTGAGAAACTATTTTAGTAACTAAAAATTTTTAAGTATAAAATTTATATCACATATATTAATATATAAATTATTTTTTTCATTAGATTTTATAAACCAAAAATTGTAAAGTCAGTCATTGTTTTTTCATACTGTCTAATATAGAATTTTTTTCTAATAACATTTTCTATTTGCATTTAGACAAGAGATAGACCAACTACATGACCTCCTCTGACAATCATGACCTCCTCCAATGACCAACAGACATGCAAAAACCAAACAAAACTAACCTAAAAATAACATAGAAAAAAATTGACAGAAGACAAAAAAACACAAAAAAAATTACTGTGCGGTTGGACCAAAGACAGACTAACTGCACGACCTCCTACATAAATAAAAAAATCACCTAAAAAGTAACATAGAAAAAATCAACAAGACACAAAAAAACAAAAAATAAATTACTAGCACTATATGTTCAAAAGCGTCGCAAATGAACTCTCGAACTACTATGAACGAACTCTTGAACAACTATAAACAACATCAATAGAACTGTCGAACAATTGCCAAAAAGTTTGTGAAATACTAATGGTGTACATATATATATAAAAAATCGGTCGAAAAGTTTGTGCGGTTGAAAAATCGTTTCACTAAATTTTCCCCCCACAAGCCAAAAATCTTTTGCATGGCTATCATTAGTTTAAATAGCTTGTTTTTCGGCCAAAAAAATAGAAGTTCGTCCAAAAAAATTTACTTTGTTTGGCCAAAAAGGTACATTTATGATTTTTTCACAAGAAATTCTCACAAAAGTGTAACAAACTTCACATTTCCCCCTGTGGAATTGTGTTAGTTGTGTTGTTGAAAGTGGGCATGGCTTCAACCCATTTGGTGAAGCATTCCACTACAACTACTATATACTTAAATTTATTAATTAAACTAAATTTATTAATAGTTTTAAATTTATTAATTAAACTAAATTTAAAAATTAATTAATTAATTAATATAGTTTTAAATTTATTAATTAAACTAAATTTAAAATTAATTAATTAATTAAATTGATTTTATTTTAAATTTAGTTTAAATTAAATTTATTTTTAATTTAGGTCAAATTAATTTAGGAAAATTTTATTTTTAATATAGTTTTAAATTTAAAAAAAAAAAAAAAAAAATTTAAACAAAATTAATATTTAATCCATTTATTAATAAATTGATGAAAATCAAGCCAACCTCTCCAAACCAAAGTTATCTATCCATCCTTCTATTAATAGGTTCTCATTTTCTTGACTTTCTCTTCTCAAAATGCATATCTCATTACCCTGATGATGGACTCACCTAGCTAGTCCGAAACGTCGGTTTCAAAATTGCTCACAGGTCTTTCCATTAATTAAATACTATATACTTGTGGCCATTTTGTGATGGTGGATTACAAGTCATGAAGTCAAACCCACATTTTCAAAAGGGGTTGGTTGTAATGATAGGATGTAATGGTGCTAGAGGGGATCCCTTTTTGTGGGAATAAAGTTCACACCCAGTGCACCTTTTGACTACTTGGATGCAATCTCAAAACAATGTGGGAAAAACTTAACTTGCACAGAGACTTTTTGAGAAGTAGACATTCTTGAGAGGTGTCCACCACAAGCATCATTGTGACATTCATTTAAAACCCACTCAACTTACTTGATTATGAGGCATCAATGTAGGATTGTATTGTCCCTTCATCTATAAGTTACATCTCGAATGAGGAGATAACAGAGTGCATGATGGTGAATGCATCGTTGGTCATCTTGTGAGAGTCGGGGGTTGAATTTTTTAGTTCACAAGTAGAGAAAAACGTCGGCATACCAAGGGAATTAAAAAATATGGTGAAGAGATGTTTTTTACGGAAATTGTCATTTATTAGTGGATACTTGGTGTCAAAAGGTAGATTGATAATAAATCCTACAAGTATCATGGCCTTCTTTCTCTTAGGTGAAGAAAATTCAAGGTCAAACTCTTGCAAAATGACTATGCATTGGGTGAACTTGTTGTTCATCATTCGATGAGTGAGAAAATATTGTATGGATTTGAATTTGTGACTACAATGGTAGTCTTGCGTTTAATGTAATTCCTTAACTTTTGTGTTGTGTGCACTAATGCAAGGGAATTTTTTTAGTTGGCTCATAATTGAGAGTGGGGCTCAACAAGTTCTTACTCACATAATAAATGGCATGATTTTTACTATCATCTCCCCATTGGAATAATACCCCCATGATGGTGACCTCATATGTTAATAGGTATAGAGTATAGTCCCCAATGGAGTCACCAATTCGTTGTTTGTCTTTTGGTTCAATGGTGCACCAAAATCCAATCTATTACAAGGTTCTTGTTCCCTGCATAGAACCTATAAGTACATGATTAGAAACATAAACAAACAAACAAATTAACAATGTAACTAACTCTACCAAATATCACTATTTATAATACAAAAACAATGAAAAGTAAAAGAAGGAAACACAAGAAGTAGGGAAGCAAGAATTCTCTTTATTGCTTGGTGAAAAGAGTTAAAAAATATCCCAGAGACACTAAAAAGAGTTGATAGGGAAATGGACCCTATGAATCTGCTAAAGGAAGGTCCCTTGTCCCTGTATTTACAAGAATAATCTATCCTCAAAGAAGTCCTATGAGATGTCTCAATTGTGAGCTCTTCAAACATAAAGGAATGTTATCTGGCTATGCAATTTGGTAGCAGAACTTTGCATTGGGTTCTCTCTTGTTTTGTCCTAGTTCCACTAGTTAATAGGCCAAATCTCATGCCTTGGATCATTTATGATATTTGAATTAGTAGGAGACAAGGAGAGTCCTTTGGAGGCTCCTTAATTCCAATTCAAGGGTGGAGTGGCTCAATACTGATATTACTAGCCTTGTCCTTTCAGTAGATGCCTACTTATTTAATGTGAACTAGTTCGTAGTCTATTGAGTTTTCATTTTTGAAATATATGTCATTTCATTATTGTTATCTATGAATTCTGCACAAAATATTAGTCTTTCATTGTTTTCTTTGTCCTAAAATCTCTATATGTAATGGACACATCCCTATGGAAAATTCTTGTTGCTATATTGGTACTAATATCTTCAATTTATATTTGTATAGACTCGAACCTTTTTTTTCTTAGTCTCTATTTTTCTTGTTTTGTTGTCTCTGGCGCAATATCTCCATTTTAAAATTATTTGTCAGGCATTGATAATGATTTCTATACATTTGATCTAATTCATATCTTTGGATAGTGATGATGAACAAAAATATAACAGATATAGTTAAAGACAGTGATAACTTTGCTAAGGGATGTGTTTTCATTCTATTTATCATCATTTTATTATTACATTATACAAATTTATCTTTTTTTGCTATATTTTTTATATATTGTAATTAAAAAAGATGTTTTTTCAATTTTCAAGAAACATATAACACTTAGAGATTTGGATCCAAGAGAATAACTACAAGGAAAAAGGTACTTTAAAGATTTCCATAAAGCATTTTTATCTTTTTCAATTTAATATATGTAACAAGGAACTATAAATTACAATTTCTTGAAACTAAAATCTATTTAGTATTTTACCTATATGCATAGAAATCAAATTTTATATAGTAACTATGAACCTGATACTAGAAAACACATTAGCAATGAATTTGAAATATATGGTTATGTCTTCATAACCCAATTCTTGATTGGTATCAATTATAATTTCCTTTTAATCAATGATTTCAATGCAATATTTGTGAACAGGCAAAAAATTATATCAGATTTTGAAATGGCCTCAAATAAATATCTTCTCAATGATGTGACGATAGACATGGATGAAGAAGTAGATATGGCAATGAGAAAAATTACAAAAGTAGATATTGCAAGAGACACAACAAAAGGAGAAGAAAATAGACAAGAAACAAAGACAAAAGAATAGTTCTATCCAAGTTTAGTTAATTGTATATCATACTTCTTTTTCTTTTCTAGAATTAATTTCATTTTGATTCCATTGACTAGGTAAAAAATGATCTATTATGTGTCATTATCAATAGAAGAGATCAGAAACAACATAACATGAATCATTTTCCATGGTGTTGTTTTAGTTACATATCAAACATTTTTTGACAAAGAAAATAAGACAAGACCAAAACTCTTTGTAGATTTGATAGATAAGAAGGAGGAAATGAAAGAGAGAGAGAGAGAGAGAGAGAGATTTGATTTTAGGTTCCTAACTCTCAATTTTCTATATTGATTTTGCAGCACTTACAAGGACAACTGATAGCAGATAGTTCATATGTGCATCTCTTTGAGGTTGTATGTATGAAATGCAATAGTCCAATTATAACTGCTAGAACTATGGATGAAGTTATATTTTATTATACCATTTACAGGGAAAACTGTCGCTCTTTTAATTTCTATCAGTTAATTTGTACGTTACTTGCAGAAAACAGGACTACAACATATTGTTTTCTAAGAAGCGTGGAACTGGAAAAAGTATTGTTTGATATATGAAAATGATCAAGATCTTGGGGGGAGGCCCCTAAGATCTAAAAAATTGAAATGGATCTTGGGGGGAGGCCCCCAAGATCTAAAAAATTTCCATGCCAGAAAGAAAATGAGAGAACACACAGTAAATAAAACCAAAAAGGAACTTTTATTAAAACAGAGAATAACTGTAAAAGCTATATTGTATTGGACAATCTGTCCTTTTACAAAATGTGACTTGTTACTTATAGCCTTTTTCAGTTACAATACCATGGGTAATTCCATGGGTGAATGAACACCATGGGTGGATGTCACAAGACCATGGGAAAATACCATGGGTGGATAAATACCATGGATGGATGCCACTTACAATACAATGGGTAAATTCCATGGGTGGATGAATAACATGGGTGGATGAATACCATGGGTTCATGCCATTTTCTATTCGGATCATTCCACCCTCCTTAAGAAGCAATGGTCCCCATTGCGTGAAGTTCCCACCTGCGAAGCCTTTGTTGAATATGAAGAGCCACTGAAGAGAAGGGTTTTATGTGGTTAACCCATAACCATGATGAACGAATATCTAAGGATAGAGATACCATGTAATGCTTGTGACCAACTATGATACTGACAGTGTGCATCCTAGCAAATGGACTTCAATGAAGTGTGGGTTTGTGGATGACCCATAATCATGATGAACGAAGATCCGAGGATAGAGATACCTTGTAATGCTTGTGACCAACTATGATACTGACAGTGTGCGTCCTAGCAAATGGACTTTGATGAAGTGTGGGTTTGTGGATGACCCATAACCATGAAAAAAGAATATCTGAGGATAGAGATACCCTGTAATTCTTGTGACCAACTGTGATACTAACAATGTACGGCCTAGCAAATGGACCTCAATGACAAGGATTTTGTGCAGTTGACCCATAACTATGATGTTCATTGTTGATGAAGTAGCAGGTGCCTACATAGCCTAGGGTGGGAGGGAACATCTCCAAAGAACCCAAGTCATATGCTACTATGTTGAAACTAATGAATGTGAAGCAGGTGCCTACTAAATCAGGGTGGGAGAGCACGTCTCCAAAGGGAACCCACTCCAAATGTTGCTCCAAATTTAAAATGGACATAACTCAGTCAAAATAGCTCAAAATATTTATTATAACCTATTTTTAGAATGTTTCTGGAAATACAATGACCATTTTTCATCTTCCCATATGTTGAAAATTCTTATCTAGACACTCTGGAATCTCAGTTTAGCGCTGCAATTATTCCACCGTCACAAACACTTTGAAATAAATAGCTTATTTTAAATCAGTGATATCTACCATATCCGAACTTCGATTCGACCTTTTTTTTAAAATTGGGTGAGTTTTCAAGACGAGCTCAGATCTGCAATCATTGTTATGAAATTCTTCACAAAAACTACAAAAAATGATAGGAGAGTCGTCGTCCACTAGTTGCCGTCAAAAAAAATTCTACAACATAGCTGATTTTAAATTAGTGATATCTCTCCCGGATGCGGGTGTTTGAGATGGCATTAACTATGAAGGGACAGGGGTGGGGCGAGGTACATCGACACCTGCCCACCCAGTACAGAGAGTTAAATACAGGTAAGGTGGTTAGCTCTTGGCATGCGCGCAGAGCAAGGTTCATCGACTCTCTCTTTAGCGGCTTTGGTTCATACTTCATGTCTACATCGATGGTTCTTCCCTCCGCACGCTATGTCCTGCATCAGAAGGTGGCGTTCTTCAATGCTATAATAATGGATGGAGCATCTCGAGGCGTGCCAGAAAAGGTTAAGGCCAGGCTATGTCTCGGGTATGCGGTTAAGTCATTTATGCCATTTCACTTGGTTCATTCCCTCGCCTCTGGCCTCATTTCTGATTTTCAGTTGTTTAAGGTGAGCTCTATTATTCCTGAGGTCTCTCAGCACTTGCAGGGAAAAGTTACTTTAGTGCTTGGCTCAGCCCTCCTGGCGGAGTGGCTCCTGCTCTCCCTCTCGTTCCTCTCCTGGGTTTCGTGTTATCGTTTCATTGTCTTTGTCTCGTCGATTCATTATCTGGTCTCAGGCCTCATCTCTGGTTTCGGGTTCTGGGTTTCGAGCTGTTGTTTTGTAGTCTTTGTCTCGTCGATTCATTATCTGGTCTCAGGCCTCATCTCTGGTTTCGGCTGGTGGGTTGTTGGCCCTATCATTCCTAAGGCCTCCCGAATTTTGCTTGGAAAAGATAATTCAGCGCTCAGCTCTGTTTTTCCGGTGAAGGGGCTCCAGCTTTTCCATTGGCTCCCTTCTAGGACTTTGGGTCTCTGTTGCTCTGTCTACCTGGCTGTTGCTCTGCCTTACTGGCATCCCACTGCTGCTCTCTCTCAGATGCCTCGTCTGCGCCAAAGAATGGGGTGCCGAAGAGGCCAGCCCCAGCGTGCGCCTTCTAGCTCGTCCTCTGATTCACCTTCCCTCTCCAGTGAGCTGTTTGTAGGCCGCTACCCAGCATCAACAATGGTAGAGGGCGTCTCCATTCCTCTAGCTACCACCCTGGGCTTCCTTCCTCATCTGGCTCTGCAATATTCTCCTTTAACAGCTCTCTAAATCACCGTAGGATAATGGCTCATATCTCGGTGGTCTTCAATGAGACTGATCAGACAGAGGACTCTAGATCTCATCCAGGAGGTTCGGGGGCAGTTTCTGCTCCTTCTTCATCCCTCCAGATGGGAATTGGAAATGTGCCTCGGCAGGATTTGAATGTACAGGTATGCAATGCTCAGGATATGGTGATGGTGCCAGTCGACCCTGGTCCCTCTGCTCAGAACGTGGCTCAAGCAAGGGATTTTCCAGATTATGGTTGGTGTCGTATCGAGGAAGAGCCTCCAGATGACTAGTGCACTTACCCTGGCTTCGTCTTCATGTAGTGCAACCTTTACCACTGGGCAAGTTTGTAATGCAAATAGTTTTGTGGTTTTCCGGTGTTTTTTGGATTTTTTGTTAATTATGCACTGTCAAAAGAATATCAACCCTGTCACCTGCATGGATCCTGAAATTCGTCTCAACTATGAGCTCACTGCCTACAGTCAGTCTTCTCATCTGCTTTTCTTAACAGTTCTGCCTCTCTTCAGAGCAAAGCTTTGACTTCGGTCATGTTGTAATTATACCTCCTTACTTTCTTAATAGATTAATCTTATTTAGAAAAGAAAAAATTAACGATATCTCCCTTATCCAGACTCCGATTCGACCAATTTTTTTTTAAATTTTGTTGTTTTTTCACAAGGAATCTAGATATGTTATTTTTTTTTGCAAATTTTGAACCAAATGTTTTAGATCCAATTTGCAAACTCACTTCCCAAACTCATTCCTGCAAAAAAATGAACAAAAATGAAAAAAAAAAATCTTCCTGCTTGGCCCAAGAAAGTGCTCTATGAAGGTCGCAGCACATGCCTGAAGTTTGTTGAATATTGCTGCAAAAATTTGAAACTGAAATATGCATTAAACCCTCATTCCCATGGAACCATAACCTGCTCTGATACCACTGATCCAGATCTTGGGGGGAGGCCCCTAAGATCTAAAAACTTAAAATGGATCTCGAGGGGATGCCCCCAAGATTTGAAAACTTGCAATGCCAGAAAGAAAATGAGAGAACACACAGTAAATAAAATCACAATGAAACATTTATTAAAATAGAGAATAACTGTAAAAGCTACATTGTGGTGGACAATTTATCCTTTTACAAAATGTGACTTGTTACTCATAGCCTTTTTTAGTTACAATACCACGGGTAAATTCCATGGCTGAATGAATACCATGTGTGGATGTCACAATACCATGGGAAAATACCATGGGTGAATGCAACTTACAATACCATGGGTGGATGCCACTTAAAATACCATGTGTAAATTCCATGGGTTGATTCCATTTTCTCTTTGGATCATTCCTCCCTCCTTAAGAAGAAATGGTCCCCGTTGCTTGAAGTTCCCTCCTGCGAAGCCTTTGTTGAATATGAAGAGCCACTGAAGAGAAGGGTTTTATGTGGTTAACCCATAACCATGATGAACGAAGATCCAAGGATGGAGATACCATGTAATGCTTGTGACCAACTGTGATATTGACAGTGTGCAGCCTAGAAAATGGACTTCAATGAAGTGCGGGTTTGTGAATGACCCATAACCATGATGAATGAAGATTTGAGGATAGAGATACCCTATAATGCTTGTGACCAACTATGATACTGATAGTGTGCGGCCTAGAAAATGGACTTCAATGAAGTGTGGATTTGTGGATGACCCATAACCATGACAAATGAAGATCTGAGGATAGAGATACCCTATAATGCTTGTGACCAACTGCGATACTAACAGTATGCGGCCTATCAAATGGACTTTGATGACAAAGATTTTGTGCGATTGACCCATAACTATGATGTTGATTGTTGATGAAGTGGCAGGTGCCTACATAGCCTCGAGTGGGAGGGCATGTCTCCAAAGAACCCAAGCCGGATGCTACTATGATGAAACTGATGAATGTGAAGCAGGTGCCTACTAAAGCGAGGTGGGAGGGCACATCTCCAAAGGGAACCCGCTCTGAATGTTGCTCCAGATTTAAAATGGACATCACACGGTCAATATAACTCAGAGTATTTATTATAACCTATTTTTGGAAATAGAATGACTATTTTGCATCTCAAATTCATGCTACAACTGTTCCGCCATCACAAAAGTTTTGAAAAAAATAGTTGATTTTAAATCAGCGATATCTCCCATATCCGAACTCTGATTCGACCCTTTTTTTTTAAATTGAGTGATTTTTCAAGAGGATGGTACCTATTCCCATAAATACCTTGACTATTTTGTACCGTTGATATATAAAGTCCAAGAAGCATATCCTGAGTCGGTATAGAAATAGGATTCCCAATAGTTGGAGACAAAAGATTTGTCTCAGAAAACATGAGTAAACGAGCTTCTACTCTAGCTTCCAGAGATAAAGCTACATGGATAGCCATCTGATCTCCGTCGAAGTCTGCATTAAATCCCCCACAAACCGATGGATATAAACGAATGGCACGTCCTTCTATTAAAATAGGTTGAAACGCTTGTATTCCCAATTTGTGTAAGGTAGGTGCTCGATTCAACAATATGGGATGTCCTTGCATAACCTCTTGAAGTACTTCCCATACAATGGGTCCCTTATCTCGAATCATACTTTCAGCAGTTCTTAGGTTGGGAGCAATATGTCGTCCGATGAGACTACGAATTAAAAATGCTTGAGAAAGCTCTATTGCTATTTCTGAGGGTAATCCACATTGGTACAATGATAGAGCTCATATCTGCTATCATTATTCTGAAATTCTTCACAAAAACTGCAAAAAATGATAGGAGAGTTGACATCCACTAGTTGCCGTAAAAAAAAGTCTACAACATAGCTGATTTTAAATCAATGATATCTCTCTCATCCAAACTCCGATTCAACCAAATTGTTTTTTGAATTTTGGTGTTTTTTCGCAAGGAATCCAGATATGTTAATTTTTTTTTGTAAATATTGCACCAAATGTTTCATATATGATGTTCAAACTCGCCACCTAAAAAAATTCCTGCAAAAACATGAAAAACAAAATCTTCCTGCTTGGCCCAAGAAAGTGCTCTATGAAGGTTGCAACACATGCTTGAAGGTTGTTGAATATTGCTACAAAAATTTGAAACTGAAATATGCATTAAACCCTCATTCCCATGGAATCATAACCTTCTCTAATACCATTGATCCAGATATTGGGGGGAGGCCCCTAAGATATAAAAAATTGAAATGGATCTTGGGGGGAGGCCCCCAAGTTCTGAAAAATTGCAATACCAGAATGAAAATGAGAGAACACACAATAAATAAAACTACAAAGAATATTTTATTAAAATAGAGAATAACTATAAAAGCTACATTGTGGTGGACAATTTGTCCCTTTACAAAATGTGGCTTATTACTCATAGCCTTTTTTCAATTACAATACCACAGGTAAATTCCATGGGTGAATGAATACCATGGGTGGATGTCACAATACCATGGGTGAATGAATACCACGGGTGGATTCCACTTACAATACCATGGGTGGATGCCACTTACAATACCATGGGTAAATTCCATGGGTGGATGAATACCATGGGTTGATTCCATTTTCTATTCGAATCAGAAAAGTTTCCTATCAACAAGACTATGCATACAAATCAACTGTTATTGATTTGTTGTCTAGTTTTGAGATCCATGGCACATTTACAACAAACCTTTAGAACCTTATTATGCATATACAAAGATGGCTCTCTTTATTTGCATTGCTGAGCAATCTAATGACAATATCGTTCTATTTAGTTGCATTGTCAAACAATATAATAACGATATTCTACATATGGTATAGTGTTATAAACTTCATGAACCTAGATTATTGCTGAGTTATCAAAATCAAGAAGTGCTATACGGAAGGTGCAGATATCCATGTTATGAATAACTAGTAAGATTGGATTACCATTGGCTAGTGGCAACAAGGTGGGAGGGAATCTAAATGTCCGTGCCTCTAAGCTTCACATTTCTAATCTTAACTCCAGCTTCAATTTTCTTCTTGGGGGATTTGACCATTTCCCTTCCTAGTTGGAATTGTGACTCATATTACTTTCTTCACTTCTTAATAATGAAGCATTTGAGGAAATTTGTCTTTTGCATGCATTATCCAATCTTTGATTGGAGAGATTTGTTGGTTTTCTAGATGGTTGAGATCCGATTTCATTCTATGGTTACCTGATATGTATCTATTAACATTGTATAAAGATGTATTTCAATGAAGTTGTTTCTTTAAGTTCCATGTTTTGTAATATTCTATTTACTTATATTATATATACTCTAAGATTCATGGGATATAATATGTAGCTATCTCATTGTCTTGTGCTATGTGCTATTTTTTGCAATGTGATTTCATTCATTGTTTTATTGATTTCAAATTTCCAAATCCTATGAATATTAAAAAAATATTAGAAAATGTTTTTACTTTTCACAAAGTTTATGTTTACATAGACTTTTCAATCGCACATGACTTGTTAAAGAAATAAATAAGACAAGTTAATGCTACCATGTAACCTTTCCTAAAGAAAGGAACACGTTCCATTTGTTTGCAATTGTACAATTTGGTTAGAAAACGAAAGCAAATACTTTCACAAATAACATGTACACTAGTCTGATGATCTAAACTGGCATAATTTACAAAATTTATGTCTCATGAACATGATCATAGTATAGGTGTTGTAAGGTTACTGGATTATTCTATTAACTGACTCTAGAAAATTGCAATAAATAGCCTTTAGCATATACTGAATTTTAAAATTGGTTTAGCAAGTAGCAAAATTTGGTAGCGATTTCATTATTAATCAGCCATGGTTCCTGAAGGTTGGAACTACTCCTGATTGTGTTTCTAGAATGGAGGATTGTTTGCTCCATTCATCCTTTGCAAGTGCTATTTTAATTGTGTTCTTATGGCATCAAGTTCATCTTCCAACCACCCAAGCCTTTGTTGAAGTTCCAACATGTTATTCATCAACATTAAGATATCTTGGTTGACTACATATAACTCTTCCTACATGCTTCTTCCATTGCTTCATTGGTCCATTTGTCTCACCATTAGTATTTTAATAGTAATAATTAAACCATGGTATTCTCTGCCAAAATAATAGAAATCGAGTGACAGAATAGCACACCCCCCCCCCTCCCCCCACCCCCCTCTTCCCCCTTCAGCTTGCTAGTTCTCTAGAACTATACAATAGAGTCTAATGAAACAACAAATTAATAAGACCAAGAATATTGAAATCTTCTTTCAAAATCCTAACAGAGTTTATGTTTAAATTAATTTTTTCTTTAAACAAAAAAAAATCAGAAGGAATTTCAATAGAAAAATATTTCTATCTATGATGATACTAATAAGACTAAGATAATTCAAAAAACAATAGACATATGAAAAACCAAACCTTGATAACACTCGTTAGTTTTAGAAAAAAGCAAAGAAAACTACTTTCCTAGATCTTTTAGAAACGATTTCACAGCTCACAAGCCCACAACAATACTCAGGGAACTAGAAAAGAAAAAGATATATGATATATCAAGCCTTGATAACATTCATCAGTTTCTAAAAAAACAAACAAAACCACTTTCCAAAAGCTTTTAGAAACGAGTTCAGAGGCACCAAGCCTACACATAGTGCTTTGGAGGCCATAAGTCATCTAAATGATGAATTGACATCGAAATTATGAAAGAAAATTTAATTTCCATCCATTTTAATGCTATTCATTTGCGACTGATCATCATCAGTTTAGCTCGTACTAATTTTCCTAACCTGTAATAAGAAAATACTATTCTGATATCAGTTACTAAAAACCATATCTACTTTTCTTAAATTCACACTTGAGATATTCCAACGCATATTCATGATTGATACATTTGGAAAACTTTTGAAATCGATATCAACATAATGTTGAGAATATTTTAATAGTGCCATTTAATACAAATTTAATTTTCATAGAAAGATAAGCTAAAAAAAGAATAGAGAAAGAAAAAACCTTACCATTTTTTCTTTTTTGAATTTAATATTGTATAATCATATTCAACTAAATGTTATAATAATATTCGACTAAGTACTATTTTATTAGTATCCTAATTCTAATTTTATTTATATTTATGTAACGATACAATGACATTTAAACATTAATTTTATTGCATTGGGTTAGCTCTTGTTTAGGGCAGTGTTATTTTCCATATTAGCTTGAGGCCAATGTTCGATCTAACACACATATCTCAAACAATTTATACAAAAACATGAAACATTGTTTTGTTATGATATCAAAAAAACATAGGGCTTAATTCTATGATTAACTAAATCTCCCCTGTGGGTAAGTGTAAGTCTTTTCAAAATTTATTCGGTGAATCAATGTGTAATTAAGATAATGTTTGAGTGCTTAATAGCACTTACTATGTTAGCTTATTTTTCTACTAGCCAATGTTTTATTTTAACTAGATTTATGTTCAATATTTACATGCTTATTTTGATGTTTCTTTCACACCATTGTTCTTATTCATTTAAAAAATGTATGAAAATAGAATTAGTGAATCTTTGTATTCGTGTTTCCCAAATACTAAGTGCATTAGTAATTTGACATTTGTGATTTGAACAATTATTATCCAATATTAAATGACATGTGTGTTTAATCTATGTGAGGAAGAAGTGTTGCTTGGGAGAATGGGTGTGTGGAGGAAGAAACAAAAACTTTCTTCTGTAATTCTCTATACTTCCCCATACATTCCCCTTCTGCACAGTTTTTTTGTACACTTCCCTACCACACAATAATACACATTAATCAATTAATTAGCAGTTTTGGCTTATTACGGTTTGGGGCATGAAAATTTTGCTTTACATGTATATCAAATGTGGAATAAGGTGCAATTAATTGTCCCTGCGACCCAATTTCATAACTTCACTCCATAGGGTAGACAAGTTTTAAATTTTTAGTGTGTGGAAAAATGAAGCAAATTTTATATCTCTGCATGCATTCCCCATTGACACATTTCTTCCACACATTTAAAAATGTCAATTTTAACCAAAAAATACATGAGTACTTTAATTTTCTATTGGTTCATGTTAGGGTAAAAGCTAGCATTTTAAACTAATTTTAATATATATATATATATATATATATATATATATTATATTTAATATAGATCTTAATTTTTTAGTGTGTGAAGTAAAGGATGTGCATAAGATATGTATGTGAACAAGAAAATTTATCCCCCCATTTCGTCACCTTCGCATACATTCCCCCTCACAAACTGCAAAAACTCAATTTTCACATTTTTTTACATACATATTTTGACGTTTCGCAGAAAAGTTTTGTCAAAATGTCACATAAACTCAACCAACCTCTCATGACATAGAGCACCGCATATTTCAAAATTTATTAAGGCTTAATCCTAGCGTAAACAAGATTTTGTTCAAATTCTTAATAGCATTTACTCTGAAGCATTGTATAATGATCACCAGTTCTAAACAGACCAAGAAGGTGCAAAGGGCTCCATAGCTAGTATTTGTTGTAGTAGATTGAAATGATGTTCAAAAGAGGAATATGTGTGGGAGAACCCTTATTCCCCCACATTTGGACCTCCCCAAAGGTTCTCCCTTGGTACACTTCTTATGTGCACTATAAAACACAATTTTTCATGGTATTTGACACACATATTTTCCCATTCCGTGGAAACAATTTGGAGAAATGTCACATAATCTCAATCAACTTCCCACATTACAAGTAGCATATATTAAAAAATTAATTAAGGCTTAATTCTATGATTAATTAAATTCATAACTTTGAAACTAATTTTAAATTGGCATTTTAAAACTAGTTTCGTAACTTGACTTTGTAGGATGGAAAGCTTTTAAATTTTTAGTGTGCAGAATAAAGGATCTATAGAAGAGGCATATGTGCAGAAAATACTTTATCCCTCCACTTTTTCACATCCATACACATTCTCCTTTTACACATGAATCTTCTAAATATTGCAAAATGGTCAATTTTCACATTATTTGACACACATATTTAACGTTTCATAGCAACGTTTTGGTGAAATGTCACATGAACTCAACCAACCTTTCACAACACAGATCACTAAATATTAAAAATTAATAAAGGCTTTATTGTATGATTGAATAAATCTCTCTTGTCGTTAAATATAAGTATTTTTGGCATTTGTTCTGTAAATTGATGCATAATCAAAACATCATTCAAGTGCTTAACATAATTTACTCATAGAAAATTAAAATGATGTGTGGAAGAGGGGTATGTGTAGGAGAACCTTTATTCCCCCACATACACACCTCTACACAGATGCCCCCTAAGCACATTTCTTTTGAACACTACAAAACGTCAATTTTCATGTTATTTGATACACATATTTTCCCATTCTGTGGCAACATTTTTACGAAATGTCACATAAACTCAATAAATGTCTCGCATTGTGGACTAATGCATATTAAAAATTTAATTGAGGCTTAATGTTATGATTAATCAAATCTCCCCTGTTTGTAAATATAAGTCTTTTCGACATTTATTCAATGAATCGAGGCATAATTGGACATCGTTCGAGTGCTTAATAGCATTTACTCTGATAACTTGCTTCATTAGTAGCTAATGTTTTACTTTGACTAGATTTTTGTCCAATATTTACATGTTTATTTTGATGTTTCCTTTGCACACATTCCCACTTCTGCACATTTGTAGTCATATTCTTCTTCTTATACTTGTTCCATACATTTCTACTTTCCACATTGTTGCTTTCCCATAAACTCTTCTCTGGATGATTTCTTTTTGGCATGTCTTTTTTCGGACATTGTGGTACTCAATGATACCAATTGTTTCTATGTTACTTGTTGTCACTACAATGATTTGTTGGCATAATTAATCACCGATTAATGGTTTTTCACAATTTAAAAATTGGATTTGGAACTCCACGCTTTTCATCCATATGCTATGATTCTTTTGCATGTTTTAAATTGCATGGAGTTTACGAAAAGGTGGCCAAAAAATCTTAGCAATCACTTTATCTCCACACATAGTCACATGCCTTGATTCTTTCGTCCCATAAGTAATAAGTTCCTCCAATTATATAATTATGGTAAATTGTGGTTGTATGTTTTTGTTGCATATATGTAACTCATAATATGCATTATTTTTTTCCAACATATTAAATGTTATGAGTTTTCATGAATCTTGGGTTTTCATTTATGAAAAAATATTACAATGTTGAGAATAGCTTGACAAAATCCTATCAGCCTCACTCTTACTAGATTTATTGGCCAATAGGTAATTAGCAACAAAAAAACAATTACAAATTTCGAACAATTGCTTCACTATCCAAAAATGAAAAGGAACATAGAAACAGAAAATATTTAGGATCAGTACACAGCCAAGAGCCATTGACTATCATGGATACCAAATAATATTATTGGGCCCTATACCAAGTAATGGAAAAGGCCGAAACATAGAATGTACATGTTTCTCCATGTGAATCAATATGTCTTCAAGCAATGGTCTAGTTTTTCAGGTAGACATCGCTGACCCCTTTGCAAACTCACTAATCTATCCTACATCTATCATTGGTTGCGTTGGAGATCATTCATAGAAAAGATGATTGTACTACATGTTATCTTTTGTAGCATCGGATGTGCTATAGCCATGAAATTTGGTGGAGAGACTAGAATACATGAGATATCCAAAACCCAGATATTGTTTATGGAAATTCCTCCTAGAAATGACTTAATTAGATTATTAACCTATTTTTAAATATTTCCTAAGTCTAAGATCATGGAATATAGTTAATTAATCAGTATTAATTAAGTTAAGTCGAGAATCATCTAGAAACTTGTTACACTAAAATTTGTCACCATGACTATTTGCAGTCAGTATGGCTCCATCAACTGTCATACTGTCCTCCTTGACAAGTCTTATACCTCTGCTCCTCATGTCAAACTCCAAGAAAGAGAGAAAGTCCTTAAAAAGTCAATTAACTCTGGTTACGCAGTTTCTCTTAACCTTACCTGCGTGTACGCACCTCAAGTTCACAATACCTACGTACTTGTAGGCTCTGTCTGTAAAGGGGTGGGTGCGTACTCCTGTAAAGGTCAAAAGGCACGAGTTTTACTTCAAAAAAGTTACTTGTGGTCGAATCTAGAGCATTCTAGAAGATGGTTTGACGTGTATTGAGCGCCTCCAGATGGTTCATGCATCCCTATGAAAGAGGAACTTATCCCATGAAGAGTGGAGCTATCCCATTGAAAGAGGGGCTTATCCCATTCATGGTGGACCTGATTAACTTCCTCCAAAGCATTATAAATACAGGCATTGGGCCAGAGGGAGGAGAGGTTGAAAGCTGAACATTCCTAAGGGTAGATGCTGCTGAAATTAGGACTCCCTTATAGAGCTTGAGAGGAGAGATTCCCATCCTTTCTTAGCTTCATTTGGAAGTGGGTGAGCTGATCAAAGTAAAGGAGAACTCTTGCTGGACCCTAGGAGGGACCTGCACAACACCAAGGCACTGGTTGTAATGGTTTCTTTTGTTTCCAATTAATACAATTAAGTTCATTTTTCTCAACAAGTTGTTATATATAATTTGTTTCATATACTCCTTGGTCTTTATGATGAATATGTTTTATTATATGAGTTATTCAGGTGCTATGTAATCGTTTGCTTGTTAGTGAATGCAGGTTTCAAAGATAAGGAGGAGCTCATCTGGATCGGAGAGGCTTGGCTGCTACAAACAGCGTTGGACAAAAGGTATGCTTTAAACACCTGGTTGCTTGTATTTTAAATGCATATTTAGGGAAAGATAGTGCTTGATTGTTTTGTTTGTCACTAGAAAGTCTTAGCTTCTAGGGAGGTCGGTTTTGTCCGCAAAATTGACTCTTTCCGCATGAAAAAATGGCGACTCCACAGGGGAATCCATGGATTTGATTGATTTCTCTTTTGATTGATACTTTGATTTGAGAAAAGTTGATTTCTTTCTGGTTTTTGACTGATTGACTGTGAATTTGGGTGGAATAGCTTAGGGTTAAGTTAGTTTTTATTTTTCTTGGTTTTGAGAGTAGTACGCACCATCTGCGTTAAGCATAGTGCGTACCTGTATGCACTGCAGCTTTGTACACAGAGCGTGGCTGCACCTGTGCAAATAGGCTATCTGCGTACCCTGTCAAAAGTTGAGAAAATTCCAATTTTTTCCTTTTTGCCTCTTAGACTTTGTTTATAGTTTTTTTTTCACTGCCCAGATCCACTGGTTACCTGTCATAAGTCTTCATCTAAGCTTGTTTCATTAGCATCAAGGGTTTTAGTGAAGTTCATAGAAGTTCTAGCCCTAGTTTTGATTTTTGTGTTGGTCTTGTAGTGACTTTGGCTTTAGAAGTTGTAAAAACCTTGGATATCCCTGGTCTTTTCAGTCTTCTTAGGAGTCGGACCTTTCATAAAATCCACCTTTGTGAGAAACCTACCTTTGTGTTGTCTCTTTGCCTAATTTTGAGAGAACTTGTTGGTTAAAGCTGTGAATTTCATTCTTAAGAAAAAGAACAAAAGATTTTTTTTTTTGTTTTTGACTGGTTTATGATTCTGCATGAACTAGTCCTTGGTTGAATTGTAACTGAGTAAAACATCCTAGAATTATATTTTGTAGGCTTTTACCTCATTAGATTTGCTTTTAGGTAAATTTCTCATTAGATTTGCTTCTAGGTAAATTTCTCTTAGATTTTCATAGATTTTAAAAATTGATTTTTGTTAAGTAGTTTTACATGCTTTGTTAATATAGGAAAAAATACAAAAATCTCTTTTGAAGAAAAGTTTGTTTTAGTAGCATTTGAAGTCTTTGAAAAGAGAAAGGAATTTTCGTGAAATAATTAGTGGTCATGTGTTGTATGCTTTGGAAAAGATGAAGAGATTGTTTCTTTGATTTTCAATGCCAAGAAAGTTGTCTTTATAAATTTTGCATTCTCCAACTCTCTTAGCTAAGGAATTCATTGAAAAAGAAAAATAGTTTAAATCATCCTAGGTGCATCTTTTTAGTGGATTTGAGTCGAGTCTACACACCATCAGTTTCATCTCCACTACCTTTTGTCCTAAAGAAAAGCCATAAAAATTAACGCTTAAAGTAAAATTTACTTAGTAACTTTTTATTTAATAGGGCTCTGAAACACCAATATAGATCAGGCTAGTGCCTTGGAGTAGGAGAGTAATTAACTCTCCAAGACAGCAAAACCAAACAAGTAGCTCATCTTGTGATAGGATAAATCCAATAGTTGCATTTATGCTCTGGGAAAGCTCCTCTTAAAGGAGAAGCACGAGATCGTGTCTGAACCAGTGAGGGGATCAATCCTCCTTCATTGGGAACGACGCCAGATACGCACGTACTACAAACGGTAAACCTCGGATTGACCATTGTCGAGGAGCCTGGGGTCACTTGTCGGTAAACCTTGGATTATTGTCAAGGAGCCGGCAAGGGGATTGAACTTGTTACTCTGCCCTTGCGTGCTATCGGATCGTAGACTGTTCCCCCAGGTATATTTGTTGTTGTTGGTGACCTTAGTGACCATAATCTTTAGGGTTCTACCCAAGGTGACGGTGGAGGGAAGATCCCACTGTACCTGGAGCAGACGTCGGCTAGACTCACTTGGATTTTCTGGGGGGTTCACTTCACTCGAGACGGTTAAAGTGGAGGAACTTGTGCCAGTCTATTCATTAAGCAGGTTGTCGAGGTAACTGTTCCACCCGCCACTTCTGTACTAAATTCGGCAATGTTGGATTTCATCACCAACTAGTGTTTTCGGTCCGGAAGGCTACTGTTTATGTATGGTTTGACGCCCTAGATTCTTTAGGCGTGTGATTTGAATTTTTTTGGTTCTTTAGAGACTTTAGGCGGTTTGCTTTGAGATTTTACTTTGTTTGCGTGTGCAGTAGTTAAAAAATTTTAACTGTGGCTGAATTACCGAGACAGTCCCGTAGACTTCAGGGCCAGTCTCCTGAGATTGTAACCGTGGCCGATTTGTTGAGGAAGTCCCGTAGACTTCGGGGCCAACCTCCTGAAGACGTCTCGGGTCATTACGAAGGTTTGAAAGTCCTTGTAACTCCTAGTGGCAGTAAAGTAGGTTCACCTGAAGAAGGAGAGTCTTCGTTGGTAGTTCATCCTAATTACCAAAGTCTAGAAACAAGTTATAATCCCGAAGCTATTGCAGTTTCCGAGCTTGCTGGTAGTTTTTCATCTACTAGTGGTATAGGCGAAGAACCTGAGATATCTGAACCTGAGATATCTGAACCTGTTGCTCCTGATTCACCTAGGGTAGAAAGAGTCATCACCGAAAATCTTCCTTCTGGTTTGATAGCTATTGAAGAACTTGCTCAAGAAGAAGAAATAGGCATCCCTATCCCTGAAAATCAACCTACTATTGATCTAAGGGAGAGTGAATCCATTTTTTACAGTCCACCTAGAAGTACTACTTGGTATCTTTCTTTAACTAATTATTTGGACAACTCAGGGTTAAGTTTTTCTCCACCTCGTGCTCCTTATCCACCTGGAGGTATTTATACTCCTGTAAATATGTCAGGTCAGTCGTCCATGTTTACTCAATCGCCTAAATCTTTTTTGTATGGTGGTCCATCTGTTCCCTCTGGGTATCAGTCACTTTCTGGTACTTTTGTGGGAGCATCTCCTCAACCCATTGAACATGGGTTATTAACTGGAAACAATGGTAATAAAACGTTGGGCGTAGGAGACACTTACATGATGTCAGGTTCAATTCCTAGTTCTCAACCTCAAGGTGGCGAGTTACCGCCTGGGGGGCAGCCTCTGTTAACGCCTGGGGGGCAACCTCAGGGTACAAAAATTGCGTCTGGGGGGAACCTCAAGGACAGTATGTACCCGTCGTGCAGTACATTCCTCAAGGTCAACCCCAGCCTCAATATGTACCCCAAGGTCAACCTCAGTATCAATTTATACCTCAAGGTCAACCCCAGTATCAGTACTTACCTCAAGGGTATCTACCCCAAGGTTAGTACTCGAGTCAAGGTTACCAACCACCCCAAGGTCAATCTTATGTTCAAGGTACGGGAAATGTACCTTTCAATTATAAATCCTACCCTCAATCCGGTTATGGATCTCAATATCCTCAACATGTTATGGGTCAATACCCCGGAATGAACATAGTGTGGGATCCATCGCAAGTTCAACAGGTATTGCAGCCAAGTGTACAGTTGTCATCTCAAACTGGACAACCCCTAGTTTCTGGTTCACCCGAGCAACCAGTCCAGTCTAATATTCAAACTTCTGTACCTTCGGTAGTTTCTCAGTCTGGGCCTATTGCACCTAGTACTCCATCTCAAATGACTGCTGCAACTACCGCAACATCTATTCAATCCACCCCACCTACTTCTGGAGTATCGACAGCTCCGGTTTCTACTGTCTCTGTAACTACTCCTCAGACATCTTTACCATTTTCTGGATCCACGATTCAAACTACGGTTCAGATGCCTGTAGGACAACCTAGTTTAAGTACGGTTGTCACTAGTCAACCACAATTCACTTATCAACCGTACCAGGGACAGTACCAATACGGTCCTGCTGTCCAGTAGCCAATTTACCAGTATCAACCGTATCTTGGGTACATTTATCAACAACCACAACAACCCCAGTACGGTCCAGTTAATCCTGGTTTTCCAGGAGGATACAATATCCCGAACGTGATTCCTATTCCTAGTTATCCTGGATATCCTCCTCCTGGGACTGGTCTTGTGACCCAGAGTTTTAGGGATCCTAATCGGCAATTACCGTTTATCGCAACTTTGGATTTACCAGACTTGTCGCGCCTAACGAATGATCCAATAAATTATCTTCCGTTTTGGCCGACAATGCCAAATAAGTTGCCCAGTGACATTCCCAAGTTCGAAGGTAAGTCTGGAGAGGACCCGTCGAATCATGTGATGACTTACCACCTCTAGTGTGCCTCTAATTCCATCTCAGATGATTCGATCCGCTTACGTCTTTTCCAGCGTACTCTCATTGGTCTCGCGGCCAAGTGGTACATTAAGTTACCACGGGCCTCTTTTTATAATTTTAGCTAGTTAGCTACCTCGTTTTTAATTCATTTTCAGTTGCCGGTCAGATATGATAATGGCACGGAGTTACTAACTTCATTAAAACAATCGACGTCGAAGGCGGTTAGTGAAAGTTTTTATCCCGGACCAAATCTTAGCTGAATGGTTTGTTAAAACATTGTTACCAAAGATTACTGAAGACGTAGCTAAGTCCGGAGTAGTTACTGATGAGCAAGTGATTGCTCAAGCGCAGTACCTTGACTTAGTTTATACTCAGTCAGGTACATTACACGAAAAGATCCCAGATCTTCCTAAGTCAAATCAAATCGCTGCTGCTCCTTCGGGGTCTCATGCCGCTGATGGTATGATTGGTGCAGTGAACACTAAAAGTAAGAAGAAGTCTTCAAAGAATTCTTCTCCTATTATAACCTTACCAGACTCCCCGACAGGAGATTCTTCTGCTGAAGTTTTCGCCGATATTCACGCTGTAGAGTCATCTACGGCTAAATCAAAATCCGGTGGGAAAAAGAAAGGCAAGAAGAAGAATAAAGCAGATAAAAATCCAAAGGAGAAAACTGAAAAGTCGGAAACCAATGAAGAAAAGCACAAACCTCATTATCCTTGTCTTATTTGTGAAGAGGATCATTTTACAAGAGATTGCCCTCACCGGGCAGAGGTTGTGAAAATCGTCAAAGGTTCCCCAACTCATGCTGTTTTGAAAGATCCATTTCCAAAGCAGGAGAGTAAGATGATAGGTTCTTCCTCGAGTGCCAGTGAAGAACCCATATTGATGATGTCTCATGTAAGGATTGCGACTCGATCGCAAGATTATGGTAGTAAAAGTCCTGTTGATGGCAAAGAAGCAAAATCTTCTCATTCTAATCCATCAACCTCAACTCCCGGTTCCGATCCACTACAGATCGAGAAACCTAACCCGGACTTAGTAATCAAACCGCCCACCAAGGGTATACTTCGAAAGTCTGCTTTCAATCCACATGCGAGAGCGGCCCAGAATTATAACATTGTTGAGGACTTAGTTGTTTCACCCTTGGCAATGTCGGCTTTGGAAGTGCTGCAATCATGCCCAGCACAACGCAAATTACTTTTGTCGGCTATAGGAGCTGTTGATGTTCAAGACCCGAACCTAATAATCTTTGATCTAGAAAATAGTACACCGCATTTACCTCATCAAATGGCTTTCCAGATCCTAGTGATAGTCAAAAACAGGCCTATTCATCGGACTGTAATCGATGAGGGAGCTTCCATGTGTATTATGTCGATACAGTGTTGGAGATCGCTTGGTTCTCTTTCACTAAATCAATCCCCGACAATTCTTAAGGCCTTTGATGGCCGTGGGTTTCATCCGTTTGGCATTCTACAGGATTTGCCTATAGGGGTTGAAGGAAAAACCGTTAGTCTAGATGTGGAGGTGGTTGATGCCCCTCTAGACTACAACCTTCTCTTGGGTTGAAGTTGGTCTTACGCTATGAAAGCGGACGTTTCATCGGTCTTCCGAGTAATAAAGTTTCCACATAATGGCAAGATCGTAACAATAGACCAGCTGGCCTACTTTTCATCCGACCCAGCCTCTTCAGAGAGTATTCAGCATGTCGGTAAAACGACTATCCCTTATAAGGATGTTGGAGTAGGATTAGTTAAAGATGCCGGTTTACTGGGAACTTTTCCTTTTCCTCCAATCAACGCATTGTCTTTGTTTGCATCCATTCATATGATTACATCAGATGCCATTGTTTATGACGATCCTTGGATCGTTCCTTCTGAATCTGAGATAGACTCATTTGGTGATGCTATGCCTTTGAGTCCATATGAAATTGCCTATGAAACCGTGCAGTCTTTTACCGACCCACGTTCAACCAAAATCGACCAAATGAATGTGGTCCGTGAGGAATCACTTTTCACATCAACCTCAGAGATAATAGTGTTTCCCGAAGTTGTGTCATCTGACGAGCAACTTTGTGAAGTCCTGTGTGTAGACGATTTACCATGGGAAGATCTCCATCACAGATCTTCGTTTTTACCTGAGGAGGATCGTTTTGAAAATGATTTCTCATCAATCTTTACAGCTGAATATGTAAAAAAAGCTCAGAATCCAATGAAACATCCTGATTCAGAGCTGAATTTGGGAAACATTTCTCGAACTATTCCCATTGACATTTCAATCAAGCCCGGAATTGTTGAGCACATTCATATAGGTGCCTCGTGTTCAGATGATGAAATTCAGACATACAAGGCCCTATTTCAAGAATTCCACGACGTGTTTGCCTGGTCCTATGAGGAAATGCCAGGAATTGATCCCGCGATTGTTGTCCATGAGATCAAGACTTACCCGGACGCTAAACCCGTCCGGCAACGTTTGCGTCAGATTCACCCACGAAAAACGGCTTTCATTTGTCCATGGGGGACATTTGCTTACTGCAAATTACCTTTTGGACTTAAGAACGCTGGAGCAACGTTTCAAAGGGCGATGTCTTATGCGTTTCATGACATCAAACACATTGTGCAACCGTATCTCAATGATTTGCCTGCTCATTCATTACATCGAGCTGATCACCTTGTCCATTTACAAGCAATCTTTATGAGGTGTAGGCATTATCGTATTCGGTTGAGCCCACACAAATGTGTCTTCTATATAGAAGTGGGACGATTGCTAGGATTTGTAGTTTCGAAAGCTGGCATTCGCATCGATCCCTCGAAGGTAGAAGCTATCATCAAATTGCCTCCTCCTTCGAGTCTTTGCCAACTCCAAAGTTTGCAAGGGAAATCAAACTTTTTACAACGATTCATTCCTAACTACGCCGAGGTTACAAAGGGTTTTACCCGATTGTTGAAATAGAACGCTCAATTCTCTTGGGATGAGATAGCTCAGAAATCTTTTGATGCACTCAAGCACGCGTTGACCCATGCACCGTTGCTGCATCCTCCCAACTACAACCAGGATTACTTTTTGTACCTCACCGCCTCCCATTCCACCATTGGGATGGTCTTAGTTCAGGAAGATGAATTCGGAACGGAACATGTGATATATTACCTTAGTCAGACGTTAAACCCAACTGAGCTCAAATATTCACATGTGGAGAAATTGGCATTGGCAGCCGTTCAAGTTGTCCAACGTTTTCGTCACTACATTTTACTCCGTAAAACTACAGTCATTTCGGATTGCATCCCTATGATCTACATTTTGACTAAACAATTGCTAGGGGGAAAGTACTCTAAATGGATCATTATCCTGCAGGAGTTCGACTTGGAGTTTGAGAAATCTAAGTCTAAGAAATCTTTAGTTTTTGCAGAGTTAATGTGTGACTTCCCGCGTGCTGACACGGAAATTGTGGCAGAGGAGCCCATTGCGGATGAATCTTTGTTTCTAATCAACACTTTAGATCCGTGGTATGGAGATATAATCGTCTATCTCCAGACCCAATCCTTTCGGCCCGAAGTTTCAAAGTCGGAACGTCGGAAAATTCGATTCCAGTCCCAACAGTACAAAATTATTGGAGATACTCTTTATCGCCGTGGGGCGGACTTGGTTTTTCGACGTTTCTTAACTCACAAAGAAGCTTAAAGGGTTCTGAATGACTGTCACTCTGGAGCGTGTGGCGGTCATATGTCTGGGTATGCCATAGCCCAAAAGATATTGCGCGCAGGCTACTTCTGGCCGTCCTTATTTAAAGATTGTATTACTGCAGTCCGAAAATGCCACAACTGTCAGGTGTTTGATTGAAAGATGCGCGCTCCACCTGCTCCTCTCCACCCTATAATTGTCGTTGGTCCCTTTGCCAAATGGGGTATCGATTTTATTACATGTAACCCTCACTCGGCTGGGGCGCATGTGTATATCATCCTTGCGGTAGATTATTTTACTAAGTGGGCCGAGGCGATGCCTTGCATATATCATCCTTGCAGTAGATTATTTTACTAAGTGGGCCAAGGCGATGCCTACATTCGAGGCAGATGGCAAGACAGCTGCAATTTTCATATTCAATCAAATTATTGCTAGGTTTGGTGTCCCACAAGCGATAATCACTGACCATGGGCGCCATTTTCGAAACGTCATGATGACAGAACTTACAGGCCAGCTTGGTTTGCGTCACGATAACTCAACTCCTTATTATCCACAAGCGAATGGTCTGGTTGAGTCCATCAAAAAAGTTTTAGTTATCATGATCCGACGAATCATTGGTATTCATCGGTCGAATTGGCACAACATGTTATTTTCAGCGCTTTGGGCATACCGAACCTCAGTGAAAACATCAACAGGGTTCACTTCTTTCCAACTAGTTTATGGTTTGGAAGCTGTGCTACCCATTGAATGCGAAATCCCGTCACTGCAAATGGCCATCGAATTACTTCCAGCTACTTCCGAAGAGGAGAAGCGTTTATTATACTTAGCTCAATTAGATGAGACTCGACGTGATGCTGCATTGGCGATCGAGACTCACGCAAAATGCATGAAAGCTCAGTATGATCGAAATGTGACCCCTCGAAATTTTTCGGAAGGAGACCTAGTGTTATTATATGATCAAGCTAATGATAAATTAGGTGCTAGAAAATTCGTTCCTATGTGGCATGGGCCCTATATTGTCAAGCGAAAGCTAGCAAAAGGGGCCTATGAGCTGGTAGACTTTGACGGGGACTCTTTGGGTAAACCCAGAAATGGACTTTACCTAAAGAGGTATTATGCTTAAATGATGGGTATGGAGATTTTAGTTAGGATAGATTTTTCTTTCTAGCTAGTGTGTTTGTTAGTTTAGACAGTGTGCTTAGCTTAGAGAGTGTGTCTTTCGTTGTTATTCTGCTTATCTTGGTTTTACCCTTGATGTTTGCAGATGTCGATGCCTCTCCAAACATAAATTGGATTTGCTGATGGTGCTTGTCGTAGTACATGAAATATCTCTTCCGCAGCTTGGGTTATCTATTCACCCTCTGACGAGTTAGTTTCTATGCATGGGGTGAGCCTCGGTCAAACAACAAACAACATTGCCGAGTATAGTGCAGTGATTGAGTTATTGTCTGAATCTATTTCATTTGCGATTCGGAGTTTGATAGTGAGGTTAGATTCTAAACTCGTTGTATTACAACTTAATAGAGTGTATGCCATTAGAAATGCAGTGTTATTAAGGTTATTTTTGAGAGTGCATCTCTTGGAACGTGAATTTGATTACATTGAATATCAGCATATTCCAAGGTCTTTAAATATATTAGCAGATGCAATTGCTTCTCGAATGTTAAATAGACATTTGCAATAATCATACATGTAAATTTAAAAACATTTCATCACACATGTTTAACAAGATAAGTCGGTAATAATGATATATATAGATAGGAGTGTGTCAAAAAATACATCGTCTTCGATCATAGGTTGAAAAACACCTTATGATCGGCAAAAATGATAAGTACAAAAAACCAAAATGTCGCATGTGTCTACAAAACGACCATCAAATCACTGGTGATGCTTTCTATATGACACCACTGCACGGGCTACCCTACACAAGAACCTCATAAAAGGTCCTGGGACTGCGACTACATAGCGCTGAAGCCTGATAGGAATATCATCTATAGTAGTCTCTGGTATATCTGTTGTAAGACGCTCTAGGTCTTGTTCCAACTCAGCTAGGGTCTCTGTGGCCTCGTCCCGTGGGGCCGGTGCCGCTGCAACTAGTAGTCTCCTCTCAAAAGGTCGGAGATTGGCTGGACGACGTGGGCCTATATCTGCATTTTGAAAATTATTACTGTCAGTTTCGAGACGATATAAAAAAACAAAAAAAATAGATAATTTAAAAACTTGTGAAAATTGAATTACCTGTGTCATCCCATTGTTCTCCCGGTGGAAGAACCATGTCCGGATCTCCACGAAAATCAACTCCGGCATAAGGAAAATCCTGTATAGAAAAGCCCTGGTCCTCTAACCAGTGAAAGTACTCCAGAGTAAATCGGACAACCTCCGTGCCCTCATCAAGATGACGGGCCATAACCGCAACCCATCGCATCAATTTGGGCTCTCGGGGAAGCCCAGCCTCAACAGTGAGCTGCTGTGGGATCAGCATCTAAGGCAAAACTCACAACTAAAGGCCCATAACCAAAATCCTTTAGCTGTCCGTTTTTGACTCTAGTCAGTTGGCCCTTTAAATTGGCCAACACAGCATCACACCAGTTGAAAATGGTGCCTCGATAGCAATCAATCGCCATCCGGATCTGGGATCCAGTGGAAATGTGTAAAGCGACAGCCCCGCAAAGTCTGGTAACTATAAAAGCAATCACCATAAGTTCAGGTCGGGATATAGTTTTGATCTCTATCCCCTTCTCTTGAGACTGAGTGTTACACCACTCTAGTCGGAGACTAGCGATGGACTGGCCACCCGGCCTAGTCCCGAACAGAGTCAAGTGTTCGCCTCTCTTGGGAAAACCAGTGAGAAAGTAGATATCTGAGGGCTCTATCTTGAGCTGGTGCCCTCCAATATAAAAACACTGGTCCTGAACGTTCCATATTTCTACCAGCCACTCTAGAAAGTGCACCTAGGCCCTCATGCCAGGTATGGCCCAGTATTTGTAAAGGCCGCATGCCTTCAAAGCATCAATGGACGGTTGATGACTAATGGCGGCCAAATCAACATCTTCGTGTTCTCTCTCGTGCCAATCAAGCATGGTGGGCAATCTACACACCAGAAAACATCAATTAGAATCCATGAAATAAAAAAAATTTGGTCCAATTTAGAGAATTTGGGGTTTGTAAACCCTTTGCACGGAGTACGCGCCCCGCCTTTAGGAACAGAGTGTGCGTACGCGAGTTCCCTTAAGGAAAGGTGCGTACGCCCGGAATTTTCCGAATTGAGAAAATGTCAGGGTACGCAGGTCCCTAGTGTGGCACCTGCGTACCCCGAAAGGCGGATCTTGAAACCCCAAAGCCTCCAAAAAATGAAATCTAGGGCCTAAAAACAAATTCTAAACGGATGAAAATGAAGAGGACGATGTTGTAGAATACCTGAAAGAGACGGCGTTCGATTTCGACGGTCGGATTCTCCGCAATGTCCACGGGAAGTTTCTTGCCAAAAGCCCTTTTTCTCTCCTCAACAGTAAAATGGTAAAAATGAATTGGTAAACGCCCTTTTTATAGGCTTTTTGGGTAAATAAATGGTAAATTTGTTTATTTTTCACCATGAAAAGGTATTTTTCAAAGTATTTTTATCTATCTTTAAACAGGTATGAGTAATGTGTTGGTTTTTGTGCAGGATAAAAGGATTTTCAGGGAAAATTGTCATTTTTTACAAACAAAAACATCAGAGTCATCTTTAAACCCTTTTCTGACTCCTAAAACATGAAAATATTGCTGAGCGTTTCTTTTACACTCGTTAAAATGGAATTAAAAGATGGTCCTCTTATAGCCCTTTTCTGACCGCAAAAACATGAAAAGATTGCCAGATTTTTGTCGTTTCAAATTCGATATTGGAAATAAAACGACGTGTCCTTGATCGCTTTTTACTTTTCAGGTCAAAGACACTAATCATGAAAGTACTCCTTGGTCGTAAAGATCAAGCGGTTCTCTCAAGTATTATTTTATACTTTTTCGGGCTTGGGAGACACAAATTTACGAAAAAGTTCAACCCTGGAGTCTTCTTAAGTTTTTCAGACTCTCTAAAATTGAAAAACGCCGAGTTTCTCCTATACTGGACTCGTTAAAATTTCACAGTAAAGGACCTGTTCGATTACAAACAGGAACGGACCACTCCTTCTTAGGGTTCGAATCTAAACTAAGTTCGACTCATCCGAAGGATGAGCTTATAATCAAGCATATGTTATCCTCCTCAAGCTTGTAAAAAATAAAGAGGTACTTGCCAGAAATGGTGGGGGAAAAGAGAGAAAAATGAGCCTATTTGTTATCCTTTGTCTCAGAGAAACCTTATCACCACTCTTGAACATGACACCTTTCATTCACCTGGGTTGGGAAATCCTTTGCCTAACAGTTGATCAAACCACATTGAAAATCCTCAGCCGGTTCCGGGTATTAACTTTGGGTCAATTGTCACCAAGCCATCTGTCGTGTAGTTATGTGTTCAAGAGGTCACTGCAAATAAACCATTCATCTGCAAAATACCTGTCATCCATTTTGACCATCCCTGAGTCAGTCCTTACAGCTACATTTCTTCAACTTGATCTATGATTTCGTGTTGTGGGCTTGCCTGCAACGGGTTACTTTCTATCGACATCAACACATTATCTAGAAAGATGACCTAGAAAACGTCGGTACCTTGAAATCTGCATGCATCAATGGCAGGTTTCTCGCCTTTGACGACGGTTTACATCATTGACTTTCGATCGAAGGATTTCGTGATATGTTCGACATCAACACATTCATTCACATCTCATTGTACTGGGTACTTTGAGAACCATTGACATCACTCGTGGTCTCTCTCACACTTGTTAACAGCTTACATCATCAACTGGTAATCAAGTGGTTTCTACCATGTTCGACATCAACTCATTTATTCGCATGGATAGAATCGTACCATTTTGGGAAGTAGAAATGAAGACCCTGGATCTAGTCTCCACCATCCAGGCTACGAGGAGTTTTGTATTCATTATACAGTAGACTAATCATAAACAGATGGTTGCGTCCATATTGTGTCTACATGAGTCTATGATTATGATGTACTGCGAAATCATTCCTATATCAGAGCAGTAGTTAGTTTGTTAGTTAAAGTTTTCAATCTGAGTATGGGAATGCCTACCTCAGCGATGATATGATCTTATATATGTATTTTGTGTTGAGTATTTGCAGGTGCCGACTGGGCTCTCCACAAGATAATCCTTGAAATGATAAAGTGCTTCACCCTTCCTAGATGATATGAAACCCTAATCTACTACAGGCTTCGCACTTTAGGGGGCAATCTGTTACACTAAAATTTGTCACCATGACTATTTGCAGTCAGTATGGCTCCATCAACTATCATACTGTCCTCCTTGACAAGTCTTATACCTCTGCTCCTCATGTCAAACTCCAAGAAAGAGAGAAAGTCCTTAAAAAGTCAATTAACTCTGGTTACGCAGTTTCTCTTAACCTTACCTGCGTGTACGCACCTCAAGTTCACAATACCTGCGTACTTGTACGCTCTGTCTGTAAATGGGTGGGTTCGTACTCCTGTAAAGGTCAAAAGGCGCGAGTTTTACTTCAAAAAAGTTACTTGTGGTCGAATCTAGAGCATTCTAGAAGATGGTTTGACGTGTATTGAGCGCCTCCAGATGGTTCATGCATCCCTATGAAAGAGGAACTTATCCCATGAAGAGGGGAGCTATCCCATTGAAAGAGGGGCTTATCCCATTCATGGTGGACCTGATTAACTTCCTCCAAAGCATTATAAATACAGGCATTGGGCCAGAGGGAGGAAAGGTTGAAAGCTAAACATTCCTAAGGGTAGATGCTGCTGAAATTAGGACTCCCTTATAGAGCTTGAGAGGAGAGATTCCCATCCTTTATTAGCTTCATTTGGAAGTGGGTGAGCTGATCAAAGTAAAGGAGAACTCTTGCTGGACCCTGGGAGGGACCTGCACAACACCAAGGCACTGGTTGTAATGGTTTCTTTTGTTTCCAATTAATACAATTAAGTTCATTTTTCTCAACAAGTTGTTATATATAATTTGTTTCATATACTCCTTGGTCTTTGTGATGAATATGTTTTATTATATGAGTTATTCAGGTGCTATGTAATCGTTTGCTTGTTAGTGAATGCAGGTTTCAAAGAGAAGGAGGAGCTCATCTGGATCGTAGAGGCTTGGCTGCTACAAACAACGTTGGAAAAAAGGTATGCTTTAAACACCTGGTTGCTTGTATTTTAAATGCATATTTAGGGAAAGATAGTGCTTGATTGTTTTGTTTGTCACTAGAAAGTCTTAGCTTCTAGGGAGGTCAGTTTTGTTCGCAAAATTGACTCTTTCCACATGACAAAACTCACACTATCGACCCATAGGTTATCCTAGCCATTGATTATGTTTTAATCGTGGTCATTGGTGCTCTAATAAAGGATTATAAGAGAAGGCCAATGTGGTCATGGAGAAGACACTTGACCAGTTTGATTTCTTGGCAAATCAACTTCCTTATTAGCAGTAGTCAGTTTCCAGAGAGAGAGCTAGAGATCAAAGCAGTGTGGGAGGGTAGAGATAGTGAGGTTGGAGGAAGTATTCCAGATCCAGTGAGTGCATTTGCAGAGAGGTTGAAGCGCCATAGAGACGTTGATGCAGGGGCAGTGTAACAACTTCTAGAAGAAGTTTTATTTGCTAAGAGAGAAATGTGTCTTCAGCTCCAGATTTTGGGAAGGAGTCCTAGAGTGTTAGAGAAGCATATTTCCAGATAGCAGAAGGTAGAATGACTTCATCATAGACTAGTCAGAGGCTTGACGTCAAGCAGGTCACGGAGAGCAATGCAGAGGTTGACGCGGAGGGTCATAGGGCCAAGTTTATGAAGGAAAATTGTGTCAGGGATTCTTTATTGGGTGAGGAAATTCCTCACTAGATTTTTTCCAGTAATTTTCTCTATAAGACTTCTAGATATCGACATCTAATTGTACTCAGAATTTCTCATTGTTGCTTAATAATACCACCCTCATTTGCTGCACCGATTTTCCCAAGTTAGGTTTTTCTGGGGTCTTTTTTCCAAAAATAATTGTGTTAATTTATTGTGTGTGTGATAGCATTTCTCAGCTTCCAGCATTTTATTTTTTTGCAAAAATTTATTTGTGAAGGTTGAAATGTGTTTGTTTCGATATTTTCCGTAGCTGATAAATTGTTAAAATTAATTAACAATTAGGAGAAATAATATGAGTTGTTGCAATAGGATTCCATTTTGGAATTTTCACATGGCATCAAAGTGCAATTGATCAGTCAGAGAGTTCAGAAGAAAAAAGAAGGAATTCCATTGTTTAGTGAGAGCATCAGGCCAAAATTCCCAAAGGCAATGCATTCTTTTGCCAAGAGGCCGAATTACTTGAGGAAGTTTGATTTTTCTGAGGGAGCGGAAGAAAAATTTGATCCTTCCATATTGAGTAATTCCAAAGGTAGAGGGAGAAACTCATATGTTTTTTTGAGTAGATATCTAGCTAGATGCAGAGGGTTTTGCAGCAATTTGCTATAGGAGAGCTAGCATCGAGTGGAAGAGAGAAGAGCACACACAAAAGGAAAATTTTCATAAAGGAACTTCTAGTCTCAAGAAGTTCAATTTTCCTTGCAGATCGACAGTAGTTGTGAGAAAATATTCTCACTCCAAAAGGGAGTGTGAATATCATATCAACAGTCGAACAGAAGGAAAGAGGAAGCTTTTGACAGTTCATTGAGGTGGCCAGTGCCGGGCTTTGTGATCAAGATAGGTTGGATGGAGCTTCCAACTATGTCATTTGGGAGGAAAGGATGCCCTTCCTTCTAGATGAATATGGCCTGAAAGCCTATATTGATGTTGTAGTGGTGCTTCCTCGAGATGTAGATCAACATAAAGAATACAAGAAGGAGATGGCGTGGGTGAAGCAATTGATCTTGGATGGTGATCCAAAATGAATTTATTCTTGCCTACAGACCAAAGTCTTCAAATACATGTGAAAGTGGGCTCACGTTGAAGTGCTCATTAATATGAATCCAACAATGCAAACAGCGTGTAAATCTGAGTCTAGATGAGGAAATTAGAGCCAATCAAAGATTTAGGTCAAAAGTCAATGCCTACATCAGCAAGACATGTGGCAACCAGGGAATGAGTCATAGGTTCTCGATGATGTCAGCAGAGAAGGAATGGCGTATGTGTGATTGGTTCACACCACAGTCGTTGAATCATCCGATCAAAGGAGATCGACGCATATCGCATCGAGACATGCAAGCAAGTTATCTTTGAAAATGGACTTGATGAGTTTATTCAAAAGAAGTTAAACTTTGAGTTCCAGTAGGAAAGCAATAAACGGTTTCTCATGCACCTCAAAGGCTGGAAATGGTTTTTCCAAAATCTACGCGGTCAACATGTAGCATCTCGAAACAGCTTTTCTCATGTGCTTTCGAAGTTTTAACTACTGAGCTAGTGGGAGTGTGAGATTGCGCGACAGTCGTCGGATCAAACAAGACAGATCGATGGTGCAAATCATCTAGATTAGTTGACAAGCGGGATGCGATAACCTTTGGATCGCTTGGTATCAGGATCTGCATCAGGAAAAGGCCGAACGGTAGGGGTCAACTCCACACCTGTCAGTCCTTTGGTTTATCCTATGTTTTTAATGTAATCGTATTATTTCGGGTTTATTGCATTTTGTAACTAAACATGGTATATTAATACCATATCACCAAAAAATTTGAGAGTGTGGTTTTGAACCGTTCCAGGGGGTCTTGAGGTCATAGTGGCCAAGTACGGTCGAGTGTATACTCGTTTTTGCTCAAAAACTCAAGCTGAACAAAGTAGTGAGATCCATTTTCGAGTTTGAGACTCTGTTTTTGAGCTCACACCTATAATAGCAATTTGAAGACATAATAGATGGGTCAGTACTAGAAGCGAAAGGACCAAGAGATGTAGCTAGGAAGTCTGGTGAACTCCTTTATTAAATTTGGTTGTGTTGATGTGTTTGAATGTGCTTTCTAATTGTTTAAATGTCTATGTTATTCACAATCTTTTCGATCCATTGCACTAAGTAACATAGGCAACTTCACACATAGTCTATAATACCTTTTTAATTAATGGATCAAGTGGTATCAGAGCAATAAGGTTTTTAAAGGTTTGACAAGTTTGTGTGGAGATTTGAATGCTTACTAGGTTGAGGCTCAGACGAGGTGAAGGTGATCTTGTTGAGGAAAATCTAGAGATTGGAAGGGTCTTTTCACAAAGAAGGATGGCAAATGAAACTCCACTTGGGTCAGAATCCCAATTCTTGGATAGTTTCATGATGATACGTGCAATGGTGGAAGAGATGTATAATGAGTTTAAAAAGGGTAAAGGTGAAGAAGGCACTTCATCACCTAAACCAGACAAAGGAGCAGAGAAACCTTTTCTTTTTCTTCCTCTAGATAAATAAGATAAAGGAAAAGGACGAATGCTTCCTCCACCATCTCCTCCATCTTCACCATCATTGTCTTCATCATCATCTTCTTCTCATAAAACTAGTTCTTCTAAGAAGAAGAAAAATAAATCCTCTTTGATCAAATTAGATGTAAAATTTGATTTGCCAATTTATGGTCGAGAACTTAATGTTGAAAATCTTGATAATTGGATATGGCAAATTGACGTATATTGCAGGGTGCAAAAAGTTGATTCAAAAAGGAAGAAGATCCAGCTTGCTAGCCTTCAACTTGGAGGAACCACATTTTTATGGTGGGAAGGAAAGACACAAGAAGATCTCCAAAAGCATGGTAAAATCATTTCAACTTGGAATGAGTTTGTTTCTGCCATTAAAAAGAAATTTTATCCTTTGGCTTATCTGCAACAAGAAATGCTGAGTTGGAAAACACTACGGCAATTAAAAGGTCAAAGTGTTCAAAGTTATACTCAGGAATTCCATAAGAGAGCTTTAACATTAGGCATATCATTGGACTCACCAGAGATATTTTTAAAATACATATGTGGTCTTCATAGTTGTTTGAGGCATACTATACATATGTTTAATCCAACTAGCTTAGATCTTGTATCAGTTCAAGCAACTCATCTAGAAGCTAGAGGTAAAAATGTAACCCCAGATGTTGGGAACTCATCCAAACCTATTGAAAGAAAGAATAAAGGCAAGAAGAAAATGAAATGGAAGGAGAGGAAAACAAACACTGTGAAGAAGGATAAACCTTCATGCAGTCATTGTAAGAAGGAAGGACACGATGAGGCAAACTGCTAGTCTTTGCATCCAGAATTGAAGCCTAAGAAGTTTGGGAGTAAAGAGAGAAAGAATGTTTCTGCTATTCAAAAGGACTTGGGATCAGATTCAGGTGACGAGACAATAGTTATAGCTACAAGTATAAAAGGTAAAGATTCTAAAGCATCTACAAGTAATTCTTCGCATTCTGTTGATAATGATAATGATGAGAGGAAAAGGAATGAGCTATTTCATATTAGAGTCATTTCCAAGCATATTAAAATTGATACTTTATTTGATAATGGGTCACAAGTTAATTTGATTTCGGAAGCAATTGTAAAGAAGTTGGGTCTAGAAACAAAACCTCATAAAAATCCATATCCATTAGGTTGGGTGTGTGATAAAACTAAGCTACAGGTTACAAAACAGTGTAAACTCTGTTTTGCTATTGGGTCAAAGTTTGTAGATGAGGTTGAGTTAGACATAGTCCCATTGGACATATGTGGAATTGTATTAGGAAGTCCATACTTGTACAATAGAAATGCTATCTTCTATCAAACTGAAAATAAGTATCAACTCACTAAGGATGGAACTGAATATATTGTAAGGGATCATAAACTCAAAGATAATTTCTCTCTCATAAATTCAGGATAGGTGAAAAGAATTGTAAATTCAAGTAAGCAATTTTTACTTATGATTGTAAAAGCAAAGGATATTGATAAATCCAATGCATTCCAAGGCTATAATCCTAAACAGAAAGTAGATCTAGTTAAAGTTGTTTCCGATTATGATATTTTGTTTCAAGAGACTAAAGGGTTTCCACCCAAGCGAGAGATAAAACATGAGATTTATTTGTAGCAAGATGCTCCACTACCTAACATTGGAATGTAAAGGTTATCTGCTCTAGAGATGCAGAGATAAAGAAGCAGGTACAGGAGTTGCTCGATCAAGATTTTATTCGACCAAGCACATCACCGTGCGGATCACCTATTGTGTTAGTGAGAAAGAAAGATGGTTCATGGAGAATGTGCATTGATTTTAGAGCATTAAATAAAATCACAATAAAGAATCGATATCCTCTTCCTCATATTGATGATTTGTTAGATCAGTTAAAAGATGTAGTTTACTTCTATAAATTGGACTTGCAAAGTGGCTACCATCATATCAGAGTTGCATAACAGGATGTATGGGAGACTGCTTTCAAAATGAAGCAAGGACTCTATGAATGGTTGGCTATGCCTTTTGGCTCAACTAACGCTCCAGCTACGTTCATGCGAGTCATGAATGATGTATTTAGACCGTTAATGATGATTTTGTAATAGTCTATTTAGATGATAAACTTGTTTTTAGTAGAAAATGGGATGAACATGTAAAGCATGTAAAGCAGATTTTAGATGTATTGAAAAGAGAAAATCTCTATGTAAAACTGTCAAAATGTGAATTTGGCAGAACATCTTTGAATTATTTGGGTTATATTGTAGGGGGTGGTGAATTGAAGATAGATCCCTCTAAGGTTGAAGTCATTGTAAATTGGCCTAAGCCCAATACTACTACATAAGTTAGAAGTTTCTTAGGGGCAATGCAATATTGGAGAAAGTTTATTGCTAACTTTTCTTTGATTTCAGCTCCTTTACATGCTTTGACAAGTGTGAAACAGGTGTTTCAGTTGGGAGGCAAACAACAGAAAGCCTTTGACGCATTGAAAGAAAGGATCAGTACAGTGCCAATACTAGCACTACTAGATCTTTAACATCCATTTGAGATCGAGATAGATGCAAGTGAATATGCCATGGGGGCAGTGTTGATGCAACACAGAAAGCCTATATGCTTCCATTCTGAGACATTTACATCAGCAGTAGTTAACTATCCTACATATGATAAAGAATTGTATACATTAGTTCAGAGTGTTAAAAAGTGGAAACATTACATAATGGGTAAAGAAACAATCATACATACAGATCATCAACCACTTCAATATTTACACTCACAAACTAAATTGCAACAATCAAGACATTATAGGTGGATGGGTTTTCTATAGAAATTTCATCTTGTTATCAAATATAAGAAGGGCGTACATAATAAGGTTGCAGACATGTTATCAAGACCAATTATAAATGCATCCACTATACTTAAGCATAATTCGTTAATTCATGAAAGTTACATTGAACAATATGCTCAAGACACAGATTTTAAGGATGTATATTCAACTTTAAGTCATGGCAAGTAGGTAGAAGAATTGGATTATTACATACAAGACAAACTCTTATAAAATTTGGGAAATTTATGCATTCCACAAACTAAAAGAGTTAATATAATTCGAGAAGCACATACTTCTCTCATATCAAGTCATTTTGGTGTAAGTAAAACAGTTGCACAATTACAAAGGTTCTGTTATTGGCCACGAATGAATGAGACAGTTTCTAGATATATTAAAGGATGCACTATGTGTGCTACAAGCAAGCCAAGTAATAGAAAATTAGGCTTGTATACTCCACTTCCAATTCCTTCTCATCCTTGGGAAAGCGTTTCCATGGATTTTGTTGGGGGATTGCCAAAGTCTAGAAAGGGTCATGATTATTTGTATGTAGTTGTGGATAGGTTTAGTAAGATGTGTATTTTTACACCATGTAATAAACACGTCACAGCTGAACAAACTGCAAAGTTGTTCTTTCAAAATGTATGGGTTCATTTTGGGTTACCCACTTCTATTGTATCTAATCGAGATTCTCAATTTGTTGGGAAATTTTGGTCAAGTCTATGGCAGTTAATGGACACAAAGCTAAAGAAGAGCCCATCATTTCATCCGCAAATAGATGGTCAGACAGAAGTGGTCAACGGGGCAATGATAGAGTTGCTTCGAGGATATTGCAGTAAGCATCCCAAACTTTGGGATGAGCAATTGTGTTATGTGCAGCATGCTTACAACCATGCAAAACATTCTTCTACTCATAGATCTCCTTTTGTGACTTCTTTTGGTTTTATACCAAATTTTCCCTTGGATTTTGTCTTTGGTAAAGACATAGCAGTTGATGGACACAGTGATGTGGACAAAGCAACCAAGTTCATTGAACAAATCTAGGAAATTCACCAGGCAGTACATGAACAGCTAGAAAGAAGCCAAGAAAAGTATAAGGCATGACATGACAAGCATCGAGTTGAGCATAGTTTTCAAGTTGGTGATCAATTCTTGTTGTATATCAGTAAAGAAAGACTGCAAGGGGAAGGTAAAAATTTGAAACCAATTAGATATGGTCCTTTCAAAATACTTGATAAAATTGGTGAAAATGCTTTCCACCTAGATCTACCAGCCTACATGCAAATCTACTCTATCGTAAATGTTGAAAACTTGCAATTATATGAACCTTCATTGATTGAAGATCCCGAAGAGCAAGGTCAGCTACCTTCCATTGAAGATATATTTCCCAAGTATCTCAATGAGTTACAGGAGGACAGAGTTCTTGATAGGAGGATAAGAACTTCGTGAAGGGGAAATGTTGAGTATCTTTGAGTTGGTCTCAAACATACAAATCCAAGTAAAGCATGATGGATATAGATTGGGAAAGTGAAGGAAATTTATCCTCACTTACTCGATAGCTAAAACCAACTTTTGGTGCACCAAAAGCTTCCAGTGGAGAGGAGTGATCCAAAATGGATTTAGTCCTGCCTCCACACCAAAGTATTCAAACACAGGTGAAAGTGGGCTCACATTGAAGTGCTTGTTAATACGAATCCAACGGTGAAAACAGCATGTAAATCTGAGTCTGGATGAGGAAATTAGAGCCAATCAAATATTTAGGTCAAAAGTCAATGCTTATGTTAGCAAGACACGTGGAAACCTGGGAATAAGTCACAGGTTTTGGATGATGTTAGCAGAGAAGGAATGGTGTATGTGTGATTGGTTCACACCACAGTCATTGGATCATCCAATCAAAGGAGATCGGCGCATATCACGTCGAGACATAAAAGCAGGTTATCTTTGAAAACGGACGTGATGAGGTTATTCAAAAGAAGTAAAACTTCTTCTAGTTCAGGCAGGAAAGAGATAAATGGTTTCTCATGAGCCTCAAAGGTTGGAAATGGTTTTTTAGAAATCTTACGTGATTCCACTCAACAGTCGACATGTAGCATCCTGAAACAGATTTTCTCGCATTCTTCAGAGTTTTAAGCATTGGGCTAGTGGGAGCGCAAAATTGGGCAACAGCCGTTAGATAAAACAGGATAGATTGATGGTGCAGATCGTTCAGATTAGTTGACGAGTGGGACATGATAACCATCAGATCGCTTGGTATCGGGATCTACGCTAGGAAAAGGCCAGATGGTCGGGGTCAACTCCACACCCGCCAGTCCTTTGGTTTATCCTCTATTTTAATGTAATCATATTATTTCGTGTTTCTTGTAATTTGTAACTAAACATGGTATATTAATACCATATCACCAAAAAAGTTGAGAGTGTGGTTTTGAACCATTCCAGGGGGTCTGGAGGTCATAATGGCCAAGTATAGTCGAGTGTATACTCGTTTTTGACTCGAAAACTCGAGCTGAACAAAGTGGTGAGATCCATTTTCATGTTTGAGACTCTGTTTCTGAGCTCACACCTGTAACAGCAATTTGAAGACATAATAGAGAGGTCAGCACTGGAAGTGAAAGGACCAGGAGACGTAGCCAGGAAGTCTAGTGAACTCCTTTATTAAATTTGGTTGTGTCTATGTGTTTGAATGTGTTTTCTAATTGTTTAAGCATTTATTTTATTCGAAATATTTTCGATCTGTTGCACTAAGTAACATAGGCAACCTCACACATAGTCTATAATACCTTTTTCATTAACGGATCAAATGGAGTCCTGGATCATGTTGTCTCACATATAGATTTCAAATATACTTCCAAATATATATGGGATTCTCTCTCCATGTTGTACTAGGGTACTTCGGAGCAATGGAATATGTACGTAGAGAAGAAGTTGAGAATCGTCTAGATGCAAAAAGGGGAAGGCATAGACCCCTTCCTTACCAGGATTCAGGAGGTCCGAGACCAATAGTTAGTTTTTGGGGTAGTGCCTCAACCCAAGGAGCTAGTATGATTGGCACTCAACAGTGTCTTAGAGGACTGGAAGGTCTTTGTCTAAAGAATATTGAGAAAAGTTAATCTACGAGACAGTGATAGAATGTGGGTTGATTTGCAGCAAGAGGAGTATATACAAGCTCTGCTAAAGAGCTCCAACAGTGGCATCATTAGTGGATCAAAGACGGTGAAGGAGGATGAGAATGTGGCCCTTGCATCAAATATTACTAGTCAGGGATAGGGGGAGCAAAGGAAGAAGAATAAATACATGTCAAAGGTCAAGTGCTTCAGGTGTGGTGAGCTAGATCACTATAGTACCTAGTTTCATCTCAGGAAGAAGGACAAGGAGGAGAACTAGGACCAGTAGGCATCTTCAGCAGAGATCGATAGGCTTTCCTCCAGGATGGAGGATGTTAGGTAAAATTGACTCGGGGTTTGAGTCAAGGTTGACCTAGTTAAATAGTTGTGGTTTTGGGCACATGGTATAGAGTACCCATGGTATTATGGTCCATTGTATTACATGAAATGGAGACTATAAAAGGTTTGGAATACTTCATTGTAAGAGAGGTCTGGAGGTGAGTGGTGAAGGGTCACTTAGTCAGATTGGCTAGGATTTTGGAGACAGATGAATCATAATGAACAGAGTTGATTCAATATTTTGGATGCTTTTCAGTTGCAGTAGCAACAGATGAGAGGGAGTTGCAGTGCAGATGTAATTTTTGCAACAACAAAGAAGAAACATATATATGGTTTGCGCAGTGGCTAGTGGGAAGTATAGGCAAACGTCAGCAACATGACAGGAGATGATGTAGAGATAGAGTGGTGTGGCAAGGAGTGTAGCACTAGAACACATTCCTTGCCAAGAGGGCATGTTAGTTATTATAGCATCGGATGTGTTCTAGCCATGAAATTTTGTGGAGGCTAGAATACATGAGATATCCAAAACCCAGTATCATTTAGGGAAATTCTATTTAGAAATGACTTAATTATATTATTAAACTATTTTTAAATATTTCCTAAGTCTAAAATTAAGGAATATGGTTAATTAATCAATATTAATTAAGTCAGGGAGAGAATCATCTAGAAAGTCACAAGGATCAATCCTGAGATTATCCTAGCCATATATTATGTTTTAATCTTGGACATTGGTGCTCCAATAGAGGATTATTAGAGGAGGTTGATGTGGTGATGGAGAATAAACTTGAGACATTTAAGCAGTTCTATTTCTTGGCAAATCAATTTCCTGAGTAGCAGCAGTCAGATGTCAGAGAGAGACCTAGAGATTGAAGCAGTGTGTGAGGGGCAGAGACATTGAGGCTGGGGGAATTATTCTAGATCCATTGAGTGCAGCAAAGAGAGAAAGACATCTTTAGTTACAGAGGCTAGGAAGGAGTCCTAGAGTGCCAGAGAAGCATATTTATAGCTAGTAGAAGGCAGAATAACTTCATCATAGACCATTTAGAGGATTGACATCGAGCAGGATGCACAGAGCAACACAAAGGTTCACATAAAGGGTAAGAGGGTTGATTTTCTGAAGGAAAGTTGTGTCGGTGATTGCCTATGGGTTGAGGAAATTCCTCACAATATTTTTTCAGTATTTTCTTTGTAGTATTACCAAATATTGGCATCCATTTATACTCATAATTTCTTAATGTTGCTTAATAATAAAACTCTTAGTTGTAGCACCGGTTTTCCCAAGTTGGGTTTTTTAGAGGACTTTTGTCCAAAAATAATTCTATTAATTTTATGTGTGTGTGCTAGCATTTCTCAACTTACAATGTTTTATTTTTCTACAAAATTTTATTTGTAAAGGTTTCAATGTGTTTATTTTAATATTTTCAATAGAAGATAAATTGTTAAAATCAATTAACAATTAGGAGAAATAATACCAGTTGTAGCAATAGGATTCTAGTTTCGAATTTTCCCATTAAGGTCATTACGTTTGTCTCTTACGAGCTATTCTAGAAACATCTTGAGATATCTAAGTTGGTTTCCAAAGTTTCATTGATTAGAAGAAGGGTTGATATCTACAGGCCCAACTTGACCAATGGTTTCCAGGTGACATTGGCGTGACTCCCATCATTCACTAACCCCTCATCTTATTCTGCCTCACTTACGTGGATTCTTTTATTTAACTAGAAAATAAAAGAACTTGAATACAAGGGTGTTATGGATGGGCTAAACTAACAAAACCTTCTACATAAAACATAACACCAACCCAACCGAGCAAAACAACAACCCACCCAGTCTTGCAGTGTAATGAACCAAGACGTAGTCCCAAAAGGAATTATCTAAATGAATAGTCATATACTGCAAGATAGAAGATACAAAACCCCCAAGAAACCATCTAGAACATAGATACAAAATCATACTGCCAATATCCTAGAACTTTCTACTCAGTTCAAACCTCCTAAACCCAAACAACAATAGAAATACATAAATCATTATACCACCCAATAATAACAGAGAATAGTCAAATGACCCAATTAACAAGACAGAATAGAACAACAATGATCAAATGAAACTGGACCATGGAAGCCTTCCACCTTACCTCGTTATCGAACTGGGAGTCCAAAAGAGGGATACTATGCATTTCTTCGTGTTCCCTCCAATAAAAAACATAATAACATCATATCATACTTACCAAATAAATAACATTTAATTCCCACCTGTAACATGTATTTATATACCTCTTTTTAATCCATTAGCTATATTCTATGTAATGTAGATCGACATTGATTTAGAAGTTGTCATACTCCATGTGAAAAAGCTTAATTTTCCCATCTTTCCATAAACCAAAGATACTTCCCTAATTTAATTTTCATTTTTCCTGTACATTGCAAAACAATTTTAAAATAGGAAAAAAACGAATTACGTGATTAGTATCGCTAGAGACTCTAATAGTGGATATGATGATTGTCATGATTGATTTGCAAATATCCTTAATTTAATGGCGAAAAGATATGTTGTTCTCGTAGATTGCAAGGGCACGCAATTTCGGTTATGCTACATTCCTGAAACTCTGCTCTCTGACACAAATTCTACCATTAACTATCGACAATTCAATTAGGACCCACACTATTTCTTTTTGAAGTAAATGGATAAGTTGTGATATTAGAAAATTGAACTGTAATAAGAATCAAGAATGTATATCAAAAAAATAATGTGTGGAAGAGAATGTATGTGTGGGAGAATGGATGTGCAGAGTGAAGAAAAACCTTTAAAATAGAAAATTGCACAAATATAGGGGAAACCAAAATTTTCTCTCACATTAACTTATTTTTTCATTTTAATTGTCTACATATTCAGATATGCGGAGTAAAGAATGTATGAAACATGAGGTATGTGTGAGAGAACCGATGTGCGATAAGATAGCATGTGAGAACATAGCATGAATATCTAAGCGTGCACTGTGAGTATATCTACTATCTACTAATCTTTTATAAATAGTAAACATCATGAAATCTTTTGGACTTTATAATACTAGGTAAATGATATGAAAAGTTAAATTGAATGTGTAAAATTTTTATGTCCACACACATTCTCCCTCCGCACTTCTTCTACACACCTCCAACCCACACGACACTTTTAAACATTAATTTCCATATTATTTTACACGGATATTTCCCTGTTCTGCAAGAATAATTTATTGTTATTTCCGTACAAATATTAGTTGAATATTTAACTTAGGTATTTTCAATGATTTTCAATTATATGGATAAACTGTGTTGTATGATTTTGTTCCAAGTTTGATTTGAAATAAAAATACGTGCAGGAGAAAGGTTATGCGGAGGAATGCATGTATGGAAACAAGAACACAAATTTTATTTCGTGTACATGTAGAAAGTTATGGATAAAATATATTAGCAAACCTAGAGGTAGAGATAATCATGTGTTCCCTTGATCATGGATGCTTCTTATTCAATATTAATCGCATGTTGGTTTGAGTCAAATTTAATGGATCATTTCCCATGATTTCAGCACTAAAAATTTATTGATCAAATTATTCATCTATTTATCACCACAAATAGTATCACTAAATAAAAATAAAAATTGCTCAATATAGACATAGAGTTCAATAGTAATAGTTGGATTGATATTTTTTATTTTTATTTTCCAAGCAAGAGACTCTGCTCTTAAATGAATGTTTGCATTAACACAACTAAACTTGTTTTATTAGTTATCTATTTCTAGGACCGAATATGCATGATAAATCTACATGCTCCACCACTTGCATTTCTTTTAATAGTTATAAAAAAATTGCAATAGAAAAAGTACAATTAATTCATAATTATTATATTTTTATAATCATTGAAAATTTAGATATTGATTTAAATTTATATAGCAAAAATAGTAAATAATAACTAGATTACATAAAATCAAAACAAAGGCCATAATTAATGAAATTTGGATAAATTACAGTTGATGTCGCTTTATTACTTTCAATGTGATTCTATCTAAGTAGCTAGTGTAGTAGATAGAATATACCCACATGGCTTTTAAGGAATTGTTCGTGAAGTTATCATCATGATTACCTTGCTTCAAAAACCTCTGTTCATATGTACACATCCTTAGTAAACAGAAATCTCAAATTAACTCCATTACATTACACATATTTACATATTTCATGGAAGAAATTATGGAGTTATTGTCACCCCATTCTCTAATTTGTCACCTTTAATGGTTATTAGCTTTTAGTATTGAATAAACTACAATCATAATCACTTACCTCTTTTTTTATTGCATTAAGGAGGTCTCTCAGCTTCTTCATCATTCGTGTTCACAACAAGATGATAATTGAGCGAATAAGACAAAGAGTACCATAAATAATATTGCCATAAAGAGTACATCTATAAGCTATGAGTTTCTCAGTGATGTCAATTGAACTTGTTTATTCATTATTTTTTATGTACTAAACTTTGGCCTTCAATCTCATAAACATTATGGGTTTACTCAGTAATGTATATCATGTCATGCTTCTTTTTGCAATGCTAAAACAAGAATACTTAAGCTTCATCTTCCATTTCACTTCTAGATTCTGAACGAGGGTCCATATTTTGTTGGCTTGTGTTCTCTCATTCATTCTAACTTGGACAACATTTAAACAAGAGGAATCTGTTACAATTTTTTCTTACTGGAAACAACATAACAATGCGATAACTTTGTAGCATGAAAAAACAATAAACATTAGAAAAATGCAGTAGGATTTCATTTACTTTAGCTCGAAATATATGATAATTTCATCATTACTCTAGTATGAACACTTATGATTTCGATAGTACTTTCCATTAAGACCTGAAAAGATATTTTTTTAATCATAGGATTAAGCCTTAATTAATTTTTTAATATTCACTAACTCACGTTGCAAGAAGTTGATATGTGCGGAGGGTTAATGTATGCAAAGGTGTGGAAATTAGGGAACAAATATTCTCCCACACATATCCCTCTTCTACACATCCTTCCAGTCTGCTAGGATGGATACTGCCTACATATCCATGTACACCTTCTTGATTTGTTTACAACCAGAAAATACTATTAACCACCTGAACGATGTCCTGATTATACATTGATTCATTGAATAAATGTCGAAAGTACTATTATACAATATCGATGGATATGACCTTATTGGTTTGTTTATAACTAGTAATCATTACTCAATGTGTTAGAGTAAATTCTATTAAGCATCTGAATGATGTCCTGATTGCACATTGATTCGTCGAATAAATATCGAAAATACTTGCATTTATAAAGAAAGGAGATTTTATTAATTGTAGGATTAAACCTTAATTATTATATTAATATTTTACTAAGAACTTAAACGACATCCTGATTACACGTCGATTTTCCAAATAAATTTCAAATAGACTTACATTTTTATATATGTTAATTTCTATTGTGGGAGGTTGATCGAATCTACGTAACATTTCACCAAAACTTTGCCACCAAATGGGGAAATGTGTGGAAGAAGTGTGCAAAGGGGGTTCGCAGATGATTTTTATCTACTATGGCGAATAGTAGTTGCAGATCCTTATGCATCTTCTTTTGTTTACATGTAGTAAATGTTATTAAGAACTTGAAAAATGTGTTGATGGCACGTCGATTCATCGAATAAATGTCGAAAATAATATTTTATAATATGGATGGATAAAATATTCTTGATATGTTTACATTGAGTAATCAGTACACAATGCATCGGAATAAATGTTATTAATGACATGAACAATGGCTTAATTGCGCATCGATTCTCTAAATAGATGTTAATAACATGACTAAGCCTTAATTAATTTTTTAATACTAAGTGTGGAGTCATTTACAGCACAATCAATATTCATCACTGCAGATTCCTATACCTCTGCAATCATTTTCATCTCGGCATAGTTTTACTATATATGGTTGCCCTACACAACTATCCTTTATTACACATTTTGGTACTCAATGCTTTCAATAGTATCTACACCACCTATTGTCATTAAAAATATTTTGTGGTATAATATTTAGTTAAAGTACATGGATTAATGCTCTAATTGCAAGGATTAACACTAATGTTTTGTTACAACGACAAATCGCTCTCGTTATGGAAAGAAAAATGTTTAATTTTTCTAGTAATCCTTGATTTTAGTGCTATATGGTCAGTTCTTTAGTTGTTGACATGTACAAATGATATGGATAACATTCTTACATTTAGCTCCTGTAATAGTGACATGTGTTAATCAGATAAAAACCTGCACTTTTTCTTTGGTTAAATGACATAAGCGGATTCTATTAGGTTGTTCTTTCCACCAGCTCTAAACAATGCACTATGATTTTACACCGAAATGAATAACTAAGTCTCACATGGCTAGTATGTTGTTGTAATAGCCCTGGGTTAAAATTTCATGTAATAAAAGTTAATAAAGTAAAAATAAGACCAAGGTCAAGGGACACTTATTCCAAGTTGAATGTTGGGAAAAATTTCCTAGTGGGTATCACTTGTTGTGTATTATGGCTAAGGGGAAATTGGCAAAGGTAATGGAAAAGGCTTTGAAAGGAAAAAGGTATTATTGGCATTTCGTTTATGAAAATAAAGGAAAATAGGAGAAAAGGGAGGTGAAAGGTCACAGGTTGCATGTGAGGAGAAAATTGAAGGAAAATTAAGGAAAATGAAGAAATTAGAGGCATAAATAATAAAAAGACATTAGAGCATCCATTTTTAGCCTTTTGTCAATTCATTTTCAGAATTGTTCTCAAAGAGGATAAGAATAACAAGAGGAGAAGGAAAGCACACAAGCAAAGGAAGGAAAAAGAAGGACAAGGAAAGAAAATGAAAAAAAGGATCAAGCAAGGAAAGGTTGGATCAAGTAGCATCAGGAAGAATACTTGTAGGTAACAGGTTGCATGTACGATTTCTTAGCTGGCTTTGGCATGCATGGTATATGTATGTGTGTTTTTGGTTCATTTGTTTTCATTGGCATGGATTTTTCTAGTTTTTAAAGTTTTTTTTTAGATTGGCCTTGTCATTTTCGGATAGTCATGGTGTCATGGGATTATTTCTCAGTTAAGCTCTAGATTGCCAAAAGGTTTTGGATCCAGGTAAGGTGGTCTCAAGAAAATCCCAAGGGTTAGGGTGGATATGGCCTTCTCTGGGAAGCCCTCAACGTATGGGTGGAGACAGGAAAATTCCTCAAGGGATGGTGAAGAAATTTTGAGGCATCCAAGCTCAGTTTGGTTTTGTGATCTCAGAGCTAGTTTAGGTGAGATCAAGGTATGGTGAGGGTGGAGGTGGTTTAACCTCTAGATTCCCATGGTTTTTTATGGATTTGTTTATCCCACAATATCCCACATTCATGCTTGGAATATGGAACAGTGTTGATTAGCTAAAAGAAAGATTTGGTTGATCCCAATCTATGGTCAGGTGGTACGTGGAGGTCCCTGACTTGGTTGGATTTTTCATATGGTTAATAAGAGCTAAGTTCCTCTTGTTTTTTTTTTTTTCTCAGTAAAAGCTAATTCTATTAAAGAAGTAAAAATATGTACATAGAGGTTACATTTCGAGAGGAGGCCTCAGCCAATCCTCAGTTGTAAAATCATGGATTTTGCAATAGATCCCTTCAGTCAAAAATACATAGAGGTCCTGCAGACAAGATGTAGCATACTTATGGATTTCTAGACCTACATTAACAACCAGTAGCAAAAAATCTCCGATGTTGACAAAATCAAATGACAGAGTGAACCAGTCATTAACTTTTAACTTCCTATCCAGGGCCTTAAGAGCAAAAAGACAAAAGATAAGAGCAGGATGGCCACCCGGCCAGAAATTACTGAGCTGAACCGGCATGATTCGGGGACGGTGGCGCTTCCTCCCTTTCCGGACTGGGGGATGCTACCCAGGTGACATAGCCTTCTTCATCCAGCACTGGCTCGCCGTTGGGATGGGTGACCAGGTGCAGGATTCCAGAGTATCTGCGAGAGGGACCACAAGGAGGAGCATTAACCTGAGCTGGAGTTGAATTCGGACTCTGATGCTGAGCACCTTCCTGAACTGGATTCATAGGCCGAGTTTGTTCAGGAGCCGGAGGATCATCATGCTGACGGTCCGCGCGATAAACACGCCCGGATAAATCCCCAAGCAGTATGCCTTCATCTTGAGAAGGTTCATTCTCAGAGGGAACAGAGCTGGAGGGACTACCTTCTACTTCAGCAACCGAAATAGTGAAATTGACAGTAATAATAGGCCTGTTGACCTCACTCTGAAAAGAAAAACTAGAAGTCTGAAACGAGCTATTCGGACGAGCCCTCTCAGAATCTAACGACAGAGGAGATGGCGGAATTGAAGAAATAGGATTGACAATCGGGGGTGCAGGATGAGCACGACCCCCCCTATTACCATAGTTGCTACCCCGCCGAGGAATGCCACGCCTTCGCATTTTGCAAGCGGGCGCAGAGAACTGATGTAGGCAAATGGAGTGCCAATGAACCAGAACAGAGGGAGCTCTGTAAACCTTCCGACGTCTCCCGCTCCAAACACAAATGACTATGCTCCAAGGCAGACACGGCTTGGTATTAAAGATCGCTGGAACATAAATGCTATAACCCGGTTGCAGTACCCAGAGCCCATGCTCCGTCATGGTTGCCATGCTTGGGATTAACTCTAACTAGTTTCGAGACAGCTCCATACTAAATGCTACCACCTTGAGCCTATAAATCATAACTACCTCCTGTACCAAACAGTACGCCCTGCTGCCAGCAATGTAGCCAGCTGTCGGTTCAGTGCGGCATATCATTGTTACCTGGAGGAAGCACCCGCATCCGGGTGGGATCTCTTGATCTGAGCTTTGTCACTAATGACAATCTCCTGAATTTTGACTAACTGGTTCTCTGAATCAAGATTAGAGATAGGACCTTCAAAGTGACCATTTTTGGCTTCCACCCCAAGGTTGGCAAGAAAGTCAGCAAGCTTATTGCCTTCCCTCCTGATATGTTTGCAAGAAATAGCTTGATGCTGAACCAGCCAATTGTAGATTAGCTCTAACCTTTAAGCCATTCGCCAACTTTTACTTACTTTATGAGCGGGAGTACCGTGCAGCATTTTAGTGAGCATTCTGATTATGATTTGGGAATCCCCTTCAACTATGAGAGGGAAAAAACCATTTCTTTGAGCTATTTTAAGACCTCTCCATAAACCCTCCAATTCTGCGGAGTTGTTTGTGTCCCATCCGATCGATCCCATGAATATGCATTGAGGATTGCCATTGTGATCCCTGAAGACACCTCCATATCCTGCCTTTCCTGGATTCCCTTTAGAGGCACCATCAAAGTTGAGCTGGAACATATTGATGGGAGGCGGAATCCAGGTATTTAACTCTGATCCCTGCAATATGCGGTTCTTTGACCCAGCGGTTGTTTGATTTATCTGAATGCCCCAATTATCCCATATTGTTTTCTCCTGAGGTGTAGTGGGGAAGTCTTCTGCGTGCCATTCTCTAGTTGACAGAGTTTCCACTAGATTCTGATGAAGTTTGGACCATATTTGCTCTAGAGACAAAGAGTGATTTTTGAAGATTCTTCTGTTACGCTCTTTCCATAAATTCCATATTAATAGTCCTGGTATTAGTTGCCAGAGAGTGTTGAGGAAGTTGCTTTGATAAGGCGGATGATCCCATTTACACATAGTCGCTTTAATGTCTCCCTGTACTCTGCCTTCTTTTTGACTACGAAAAACTGCCTTCTCCCAGAGTTTTCTGCCAACGTGGCAGGTCTGCATCAAATGTATAGCAGTTTCCTCCTCCTCCATACACATTAGGCATATAGAAGGTCCTGAGAAGCCTCGTTGTCTAAGATTATCCCAGGTCAGGATACGATTATGACAAAGAAGCCATAAGAATGTGGAGACTTTCGGCCAGTTGGAAGAGCGCCAAATTACCTCCCAAAGTTTATCTTTGTTGAGCCGATCTTGGATGATGATCTTATATGCTTCCTTTGTGGTGAAGATTCCTTTCTCTTCATATCCCCACCTGAGGATATCCATGCCTTCTGAGGTAGTGACTTGCCTTTTTTGGAGTTCTGTATTGAGGTAATGTTTCATTTTCTCAGAGCAATTGGATAAAAATTGAGTAACATCTTGCCATAGCCTATGCTCTTGAGTGGTACCTGTTTTCTAGAACTGTCTGACTGTGTCCTGTTGATTCATTTCTCGTTCTGGAATATGGTGATCTTGCAAAATATCTCTTAACCTTGGTAATTGTTGCCATGAATCCCCCCAGAATCTTGCAGTGGATCCATTTTTAATTTCCCAAAAACTGTGTTCTTGTATGAGGCTTCTTTGTTGCATGGCTGAATTCCACAATACCGAACCTGCGCCTAGCTCAGTCAATCTTATTCTTTCATCTATAGGACAGTTGCTTGTGTATTTGGCTGTCCAAAGAGAGGCCCATGGAGTGCTGGGATAAGCAAGCCATCTCCACCAGATCTTTGCCCCCATTGCTCTGTTGCTGTGCTCAGGATCCCTTAACCCCATACCTCCTGCTATTTTAGGAAGACAAACTTTATCCCATTTCACTAAAGCCCATTTTCTATTTTGCCCTGAACTGCCCCATAGAAAATTGCGCTGCAAATTCTTGATTTCTTTAAGGACCCATTTTGGGGCGGCTAGGATGGAAAAGAGATAGAGGGGCATGGATTGAAGGACCGCTTTAATGAGGACAATTTTGCTGGCCATATTCAGAGCTCGATTAGTCCAAAGGGTAAGCCGAGCCTCAAGTTTTTCCAAGAGTTGCTTCCAGGAGGAGTGCTTAAGGGCCAAGGCCATTAAAGGGGCACCTAGATATTTGGAGGGTAGAGAGGCAGTAGTGAATCCCAAGATTCGTTCTATAGATCTCTGAGTGGGCACAGGAGTATTAAAGAAAAAGATTTTGGATTTAGCTCGATTTATGAGGGCTCTTGAAGCATCAGAAAAGGTTGTCAGGATAGATTTGAGGAGACGAGCTTCTTGCACTGAAGGATGTCCATAAAACATATTATCATCAACAAATTGCTGATGGGAATAGACCGGGGAGTTATTGAAAGAAAGGCCTCTTAATTGCTGGGTAAGTCTAACTGAGGTGATGTATCTACCTAAACCCTCAGCCATGATGACAAAAATGAAAGGAGATAAGGGGTCACCTTGTCTAATGCCTCTGGAGGGCCGGTAAGTAGCTGAAGGAATGCCATTAATTAACACAGAAAAGAATGCTGAAGATAGAAGGTTGAAAATCCATCTTACCCATGAGTGAGCAAAACCAAAGGCTAAAAGGATTTTTTGAATATAAGCCCAACTAAGACTATCGAATGCTTTGGATAAGTCTAGTTTGAGCAACATACCTGGTTTCTTGGTTTGCTTTAAGGAGTGGATTATCTCATGCGTTAGAATAATACCATCTGTTATTTGACGACCTTCAACATAACCCGATTGCTCGGGCGAGATGATCAGAGGGAGCAGCGGCTTTAATCTTGTCGCTATGACTTTAGAAATTATTTTGTATATGATATTACATAGCGCGATCGGTCTATATTTGTCTGGGGTGTTGGAATCTTCTCCTTTTGGAATTAAGGCTATGAAGGTAGCATTTAATCCAGGATACATCCATCTGAGTGCTCTAGATTCCTCTACTACCTGCCAGACTTCCTCCTTAACCAAGTCCCAGAACTTGTGAAAAAAATTTGAAGTAAAGCCATCCGGACCTGGCGCTTTGCCTTCCTTCAGGTTCCGCATAGCTTCTTCAACTTCTGCTAAATTAATGGGTTTGAGGAGAAGACTGTTGTGTTCCTCTGTTATTATCTTTGGGATATTCTTGATGATCTTATTGATGGCCGGCATTCTATTAAGATCGGGTTCCTGATGCGCCTTCTTAAAGTAATTCAGGAATTCCTCTTCAATGCCTTCATGCGTTTCAACTTTATTCCCCTGTTCATTTTTGATATGAGAGATGTGATTGATCATTCTGCGTTGAACCGTAGTTTTATGAAAGAATTTGGTGTTCTTTTCTCCATTTTTTAGCCATCTGATTCTTGATTTCTGTCTCCATAATATTTCCTCCTGTTTAGCCCTTTCTATGATTTTCGTTTCTAAAACTTGCTCCTGCTTGGTTAGTTCCTCCGTGCGCCCATCAGAGATGATGATTTGCTAGATTTTCTTCATTTCTGAATTGAGAGAAGCTTGTTCTGTGAAGATGTTGCCAAATGTATTATGATTCCATCTTTTAATTACCCCTTTAAGGTGTTTAAGCTTTTGTTGAAATCTCGCCATCCTGGTGCCTTCAGATGGATTGAAGTGGACCCAAGTGGATCTAACTAGCCTCTCAAAGTCCAGGTGAGTAAACCAGAATTCTTCAAAATGACAGGGACGTTTGATGTTGTTACCTGGCCTATTCCATTGCAGTTCGATGGGCCAATGATCTGATCCTGAGACAGGAAGTATGGATGCTGTGAATTCCCCTCCAAGGTGAACCACATTATCTGAGATGAGGAACCGGTCAAGGCGCAATGCAATCTGCTACTCTCCCTCTCTTTTGTTACTCCATGTGAAGAGACCATTGCCTGTAGGGACATCCACCAACCAGTTATTTTGAATGAAGGATTTTAGTAGATTACCATCAGTATTTGCTCTGTATCTGCCTCCACGTTTTTCTTCTATGCTTGCTGTCATATTAAAGTCACCTCCCGCAATCCAAAGTGGATGAGTTCTATTTGAGCTGAGATCTGATAGTGTGTTCAGGATCTGAGTTTTTTGTGCTATGTCCTGAGGAAAATAAACATTTGTTATTAGCCCATGGGTATTAGAGCCTAAGAGGTGAAAGTTTGCCTGAATGAAGCTTTTGTTAGCTTGAATATTGTTTACCTGTATGACTCGCGCATCCCAGAGGATATCAAGTCCTCCCGAAGCTCCCTGCGCATCAACAGCTATTACATGCCCTCCTGGCCATGCTTTCATTGCTATTTTTTCCAAAAAATCTGAACCACATTTCGTTTCCTGTAAGAAAAGAATGCTTGGTTTTTCTTGCATCAACATATTTTTTAATAATCTTCCTTTCCTGGGGCTATTGAGCCCTCTAATATTCCATGATATTAACTTCATTGAGAAATTTGGGGGTGAGGATTAAAATACCTGGTCAGTTTGGCATACCTCCCTGACTCCACTAAAATCTCTCCAATCTTGATAGTTCTTTCCAAAGTGGATTTCCTACCTCTTTTCTTAGTATCCTTTGAGATAAATTTTCCATCCCATGGACTTCCTATTTGGACACCTAGCGAATATTTCTTCTGTGCTTTGTGCAGCACTTCAACAAGGTTATCCACTTGCGTTTCTGATATCTTTTCAAAGTTCCTTGTCTTGCATGCCTTTTCCAAGCCTAGAATATCCAGCTCCCCTATGTCTAAGGGTTCCAGATCTTCTTCCATAATTTGAGGTGCTTGTGAAGGATCCTCTCTCTCCTGTAAAGAGATCGCATGTGGCTGCGAGTATTCCACGTCCATACCTTGAGTGTGCCATGGCAGGGTTTTGGCTGGGGTAATCAAGTTGTCTTGCTTTTGGATTTTCTTTCCTCCTTGTCTCGATGTCTCGCCTGGCTGTTCTTGATGGATCTCTTTATCTTTCTCCATTTCCTTCTCCTGTTCTTGCTCGTCCTCCTTATCCAGTACTTCGAATCTATTGCTAGTTGTGGGTTTGGCTTTGTTGACTGGATTTGCTTTGGTATTGCCCGTTGCTTTCTTGTTTCCTCTTCTGCGATTTGTAACCTTAATATATCCATCTATATTTTGATTATCAGAGCTATCTTGGGGAGAAGATGCCTTATTTTGAGGACAATCTCTAAAAAGATGCCCAATCTCATGGCATTTCCTACATCTGAAGGGCACATATTCGTAATCTATAACTTGTTTCCATTCAGAGTCCTCATGATAGAAGCTTACCGTGTCTGGCAGTGGTTTCTTGAGATCCATGTAGACACAGATCCGAGCGTAGGATGTGTAACTACATCGCTTTGTTTCTTCTGCGATCTTGACAAACTCTCCAATGGCATTCCCTATATCTTGCAATGACTTTTCCTCCCAGTATTCCCATGGTAGTGAATAAAGCCTTATCCACACTGGCGCATAGGTCAGATCCTCCTTGTCTGGGTTAAATCTTTCAACCCAGCCTTTCAGGTATAATCCCGCTGAATTAAAAAAATACGGACCCTGATCCAGAATTCTGTTGCGGTCCTCCAGGCAGTTGAAAACCACAGTGAAGAAACCCTTAGCTCCCAGATGGAGCGAGAGGTGTCCTTTAGGGTGCCATTTGGTATTGATCCAGCTTCTCAGCGCTCTCTCTGTTGGCCAGATGCCAATGAATTTGCCGATTAGCGCATGATCTCTCATGTACTGTATTCTGGCATTGATGCGTTCACTTGGAAAGTCCACTCTTGGTTTATTGACTGCCACAGGTTTGCAGGTTGATGAACTTGCTTTACTTCTTGCTTCTGCTTCTATTTCCTTGCCATTCATCCATCCGTTGTCGGTGGCGTTGCCTCTGCTGCCCTGTTCCCTCTCTCTGTCAGCCGTAGACCGTTCTCTATTTTCCGAATCGGGGGGAGGCTCCTGGCCCTCCCCCTGCGAGGCTTCCATTCTCCTTGTACCTTATGGATGCTTCTGTATACTCGTCGGCGCTGCAGTCTCTGCCCTCTGTACGCAGAAAGACAGTCCTGCTGAGATCAGGTTTGCAGAAACCCTAGGTCAGGTTGCAGCATTAAGTTCCTCTTGTTTTGATGAGTAATTATACTTGTTATTATGTGGCTTTAATGGTTGTTCTATCATTGTTATCTATCTGGCTATAAATTGGTTATAAGCATGGTTATCTCATAGACCTAAGTATGGATCTTATCACATTTCATTCAATGAATGTATGGTTAATGAATGCATGACGTAATTGGTGTTATGATACATATTGTGGGAAGTCATAAATCATTCTTGTTAAACATCAGATAATTTTTTGATCCTTATGTTCAGATATGTATTCATGACCTGTAGGTTGGATGTTCATCATGTGTTTAATGAAATGTCAGTCCTAGTTGGGAGAGGGCGGGTCAATTCTTGGTTGTAGTTTTCATTTGGAAGGATTTTTTCTATGTGATTCTTCATTTCTGGAAGTTTCCTTGAGTTTTGGGTAAGGGCAAGAGTCTTAGCCCTGAAAAAATGGCTTAGAATTCGGGGTCCCTAGCATAGAACTGACTAAAAAATACACAGTCGCTAGGAAGTAAGCCTATGGAAGCGACTAGAGGGTTACAATCACTTAAAGGCCTTAGAAAGGGATTTATTGAGGCTCTAGGTCAGTGAAACAAAGGGTTAACTCATGGGTTGGACATTTGGAGGGGTTGAGTTGCTCCTAGAGGTCTTGTGGCACCTGAGGAAGGTCAGTAAATTCTTAATTTGTCGACTCCATTTCCTTAAGGTCATATAGGAGGTTGAGTATTATCATAGTGTTAATGAGGAAAAATGTCCTTTGTCAACGTTAGGGGAGACCACCTAGACGGGAAATTAAAGCAGCTCCTTTTCCGTTGAAGGTGATGGTTCCAACTGGTTATGGTTCTAGTTACCCAGTTATCTAATACTAACCTAAAGCTAATCTAATCTATAACTAATATAACCTAAACTAATAATTATTCTTTTTACACCTATATTACATCATGTTATGTTTCCTTTATATCAGTCTTTAAATATGTAAGTTAAAGGAATAGATCAACACAAATGTTTGATCAAATTAAAGGTTGATAAAACCACAATTAAATGATTTATTTTCCTCTTTAAGAGAGGACTTGATGCAAACTAATATGTAAATGCAAAACAAATATAAAACATGAAAAATCTATCTCAAACTAGAATGGGATAGCCCTCTCCCAATCTGAGAGCAAGTTAACTAAAACAGGGGGAAAGTCTAGTTTATGAATGAATTTAAAATTAATATTCGATTATGAATTCAAAAATAGTTTGTAAACTCATAAAAGGTTAAAAATAGCTGTGTAAATGAATATACTTTAATAAATAGTTATTAATGTAAGTCCATCTACAAGCTTGAAATCATATTAAACATAATTAATTATAAAATTTGTATTAATCAAAATGAATAGTTCTTTTCAATTAATACATATAAAATAAAAATACACCTGAAAATGAATAATAAATATTTATCATTCACGAAAAGTATAATTCAATTAATTAGTATGATTTTGATCTCATTCTACCTCTTGAATATAGCTCCTGCAAGACTTCAACAACATATCACAATATGACTCAACAATAGTGTTAGAGATCAAAGAAAAATACTAATTAGAATGTAGATCAAAACCAATTATAAAATTTTGGCAAAAATATGAAAATTCAACATTCTGGTAGTGGTACACAAGAATGAAAATTCATTAAACAGTGCCAAAATTACATTAAAAATGTGCATTCTTGGAGTAGCTCAAACCTATAGTAAAACTACTTGCAATAATGCAAAGAAATTATAACATAACCAGAATACCTCTTTTAATCTCTACAATAACTCTCTTTGCGCAAGACAATAGTGTATAAGAAAAAATTAAATCATAGCAGAGACCCCCTATGGTATATCGCAACCTCTCCCCTTAAATGATAAAAGTAATCTTGATTAAATAGTTAATCAAAATTAGCTTTTAAATGTTAATAGACATGTAAAACTCAATAAATAAAAAAACAATTTCTTTTGAAAAACAGAGACAAAAGAAATCTAGAATAATAGTACCCAAGAGGAATTATGATATTCCTTCTCCACAAATGCTTGATGGTTCCACATTAAAATAAAAAATCGCTCACAGACAATAGTGCACATATAAGTGTCTTTTCTGAATTCAAATCAAAACCTCAATCTCATAATTGAGATGAGTATTTATACATTTGAAAGAATAACAGTCTTTCCTAGTTTCTCAACTAAAAACTACATAAAAGGAAAGCTAAAAATACATTAATATCCAATGGATAATATTAGCCTAATCTTAGCAAATCTCATAAACCAAATCTAAATCTGGTTCAAACAGAATTTGAATAAGTCAAAAGGATGTTTCCAACAAATTCCCCAAATAGCATTTTCAACGGCCTCTATCTTTCTTTAGCGTTGTAGTGGATCAATTGTCCCATTAAAATCAGAAATCTAAGATCTTCCTAAATCGGCCCTGGGATTATCCCTGCAATCCAAATAAAACAAAGCAATAAGTGTTTTATTAAAAATCACTCGAATCTTAACAAATGATAAAGAAAACCATTATAACAGCCTAAAAATTTTAAAATAGTGACTGTTCAGACTTTATAGCAGGGACCAAACCGAAGTGTGGCAAGTGGCAGACTCAGATGGATATCAGACTTTTTGGGTATCAAAGGTTTTGAAACGGTCGTAACATGACACACTTTGCAAAACTTATGATATACATATGCGATATTATATTAAATAGTTATGATAAAGCCCATCGGACCTACAACCATATCGGTGATTAGAAGATTAGGTCTCATTTCAAAAGTTTCGATATGGGAGAGGATGTGATTTTATAATTAACCCAAATACTTAAATCAAATCGAGTCTGGCATATCAGAGATTGGATCATATTAGAGATCGAAGGAGAAGGTTATATCACATATTGGAGGCTATACAATATCAAAAATTTTAAGAGGTGACATATAATAAAAACTCTGATATGGGTATTTCTCCTATATTGTTTTATTATATGTGTTGTGTGCTATTTACATTAGTTTTCACTTTATATTCATCGACCTTTGGTTATAAATATTTTCAACTCCGATAGCATAAATTTCTGCTATTGCCACATGTTATAACATGAGCTTGGTCTTAGGGGCTATTTATTAATTAATCCTAAACATTTAAGATTTAAAACAAAGTTTTATTAACATCAAACTTAGTAAGATTAAGGAGAATTGAAAATGAAACAAGGAAAACTAGGGTAAGATGAAATAATTCAATGACTCAAAATCCAAATTTAAATTCAAAAGGGTCCCCATATTTATTATGACAATAATAAAGTAAAAATAGGGGTGTTGTGTTTTTTACCACAACAATGGCGACACGCGGGAAGAACCAGTATTCTCTAGAAAAATTATGAAACTCCAAAGAAAAAGGAATGAAGTTAAATGAATCAAAATGCTAAAATTCAGATTTTTCAATGAAATCTCAGTAAAAGATAGTAGAAGTTTATCATTTTGTACATCTTCGATATTGATAATAAAAGAAAAAATATGTTTACAACAATAATTAATTGATAACAACTTTAACTAAAGAGCAAAATCTTTTAATTGAGTTTACTAAAAATATGAACTCTTATTATCACAGGTAGAGCCATTGTTGCCAGCAGGCATCCATAGCCTCGATAGGGTTACCTTTTAACCCAAGGAAAAGTCAGTATCCCATCTATTTCTTGAAGTTTTAGAGAAAATATAGTTTTCGTTAAATTACTCTGAAAGCCATTGCCCTAGCTTGGTGATCAGATTTTGACAATGCCATTCACATGTATTGATAGTAATGAACAGGTCGGCTCAGGATGAGACCTCTTTTCCTACAACAAGTTGTTGTAAGCCATTATCCTGGTGTGGTAACCAGATATGATAATGTCACTACGATCAATGCCCATGATCATGGTAGGATGGCTCTATAAGGAGGCCCCCTATCTTCCAAATATTACATATAGTTTATTTTACACTCTGATGATTTTAACATAGATGGGGAGACAAATCCTCTCCTTAAGAGATTGGGATGATATAGAAGAGTGATAAAACACTAAACCTTTTTTTTCCTTTGCTACTTTAGGAGTTTTTTACGACAAAGGTTGTTGTAAAACAAGATTATCTCTTATTTTATAAATTAGAGATCATCAAAAATGAAAAAGGAAAAACTCATGGAATAAGATCTTCAAATCTGAATCTAAAAATTAGTAGTTTGATAATTAACCAGATATTTTTCCTTTTACCAAAGAATTTCATTAACAGAAAACATAAATTTACCAAGGGTCAAACCAAAGAGGTGTTAATAAACAAAAATAAACACACCAATATGTACAAATGATTATTTACATATTTACAACCAATTTCATGAATTTCAAGAAAAAAAAATTAGGATTAGTCCATTTACACAAAGGAATTCTCTTCTTCCTTGTAAATCTTGAAGTATAAATTTATATGGGGCTAGTTTTTCTATAATTTGAAATGGTCCAAGACAAAGTTTTTGAAATTTATAGTGTTTTCCATTTTCCTCATGGGATTTTCCCCATTTCAGCACTAAGTCCCCAATATCAAAAGGACTTAAATCAAAACTAAGATGCAGACGCAAAACTAACCTAAAACATAGAAAATCCTATCTCGAATTGGAATGGGATAGCCCTTTCCCAATCCAAGAGAAAATTAAATAAAACCGTAGGAAGGATTGGTTTATGTATGAATTTAGAAATAATATTTGATTATGAATTCCAAAATAGTTTGTAAACTCATAAAAGGTTTAAACAACTATGTAAATGAATCTACTTTAATAAATAATTATCAAGGTAATTCCATATACAAGTTTGAATTCATATTAAACATAATTCATTATCAAATTTGTAGTAATCAAAAGAAATATTTCATTTCAATTAATACAGACAAATGAAAAATACACTTGAAAATGAATAATAAATAGTTATCATTCACCACCATTATAATTCAATGAATTAAGTATGATTTTGATCTCATTCTACCTCTTGGAGATAACTCCTGCAAGACTTCAGCAACATATCATAATATGACTAAACAGTAGTGTTAGATATCAAAGAAACATACTATTTAGAATGTAGATCAAAACCAATTATAAAACTTTGAAAAAAAAAAATCAACATTCTGATAATAATACACAAGAATTAAAATTGATTAAATAGTGCAAAAATAACATTACAAATGGACAGTCTTGGAGCAGCTTGGACCCATAGTAAAATTGCTTGCAATAGTGCAAACCAATTATAATATAGCCAAAAACCCGCTTTCAATATATGCAATAACTCTCTCTGTGCTAAACAATAGGGTATAAGCACAAATTAAATCATAGCAGAGACCCCCTATGGTGGATCGCGACCTCTCACCTTAAATGATAGTAAACATGTAAAACTCAATGAATCATTCAAAACTAAATATCTCTTTCATTAGTATCTTCAATAGTGAAAAATACCAAATCTGATTCAATACACAGGAATGAATAAAATAAAAATTTTCTTTTGAAAAACAGAGACAAATGAAATCCAGAATGATAGGTACCAAGAGGATTTCTTCTATGCCTTCTCCAGAAATGCTTGATGGTTCCACATTAAAATAAAATATCGCTTACAGACAGTAGTTCACATATAAGTGTCTTTTTTGAATTAAAATTATAACCCCGATCTCATAATCAAGATGAGTATTTAGACATTTGAAAGAATAATAGTCTTTCCTAGTTTCTCAACTAAAAATTACATAAAAGGAAAGTCAAACAATACATTAATATCCAATGGATAATCCTAGCCTAATCTTAGCAAATCTCAGAAACCCAATATGAATCTGATTCAAACAAACTTTGAATAAGCCAAAGGGTTGTTTGCAATAAATTCCCCAAATAGCCTTTTCAACAGCCCTTGTCCTTCTTTAGCACTGTAGTGGTTCAATTGTTCGATTAAAATTGGAAATCCAAGATCTTCTAGAATCGGCCCTGGGATTATCCCTGCAATCGAAATAAAATAGAGCAATAAGTGTTTTATTAAAAATCACTCAAATCTTAATAAATCATAAAGAAAACCATAATAATAGCCTGAAAATCTTAAAAGAGTGATTGTTTAGACTTTATAGCAGCGACCAAACCAAAGTTTGACAAGTGGCAGACGGGGATGGATATCAAAAGTTTTGGGTATTAGAGATTTTGAAACGGTTACAAGATGACACACTCCAAAACTTGCGATATACGGACACAATATTATATTAAATAGTTATGATAAAACCCATCAGATCTGCGACCATATCGGTGATCGAAATATTAGATCTCCTTTCAAAAGTTTCGATATCGGAGTGAATGTGATTCTATAATTAACCCGAATACTTAAATCAAACTAGGTCTGACATATCAGAGATTATACCATATCGTTGGTCGAAGGGGAAGGTTATATCGCATATGAAAGATCAAGGTTTATACGATATCGAAACTTTTAAGAGGTGACATATAATAAAAACCCTGATATGGGTATTTCTCTGATATTTTTTTATTATATGTGTTGTGTGTTATTTACATTAGTTTTCACTTTATATTCATCGACCTTTGGTTATAAATATTTTCAACTCCAATAGCATAAATTTTCGTTATTATCACATGGTATAACATGAGCTTGGCCTCGGGGGCTATTTACTAATTAATCCTAAACATTTAAGATTTAAAATTAATTTTTATTAACATCAAACTTAGTAAGATTAAGGCAAACGAAAAACAAAACAAGGAAAACTAGCCTAATATGAAACAATTCAATTATTCAAAATCCAAATGCAAATTCAAAAGGGTCTCCATAGTTATTATGATAATAATAAAGTCAAAATGGGGGTGTTGTGTTTTTTACCACAACAGATAGTTACCCTCAGCTCATGTTTACCTTGGGAAAACCTGTGAAAGTGGGTAAATGTGGGAGGAGGTGGTTACAGGGTGGTATTAGAGCGGGTTTCACTCTCTTTAGGTAAAATCTGATGTTTTCATGGTTATGGTTGTCATGCATGGGGTCATGGTATGCAGTTCATATGGTCATGCATGATGTTGTTACATTGATGTGATTATGATTATACATGCATCGTTCTAATGTGGACTGACTTTGTAGATGATATAAGCCTCCCCTGAACATCAATGAGGTATGTTTTTTATTTTACTATCTATTCGGTTTATTTGACATTACCTACTTGCAAGAAGAACAGAATCAAACATGACGATCAAAATGGTAGAATACAGTTCCCATGACTCTCCCTATAGATCAGTTTACCAGTAAGGAGATGAGTATTCTCTTGGTATAACAGAGACATTCAGGAGTTTGAGGGCAGAGATCAAAGGTTTCAAAGCATAGAATGGCAGGTTGGTTGAGGCTCAGGAAAAGTAGGTAGAAGCCAATGCAACAATTCTTCAAATCTTGTCAGAATTGTAGAGACATGGATAGTTGAGGATTAGTAGAGAGGAGAAAGAGAAAAATAACGGAGCCTGTGGTAGCCATTATCAGTCTTGATATAGGTTGGATAAAGGGGATATAGTCAAAGGCGACAGATCATTGGATACACATAACAGGAGGACTAATATATATGGGCATCATTCTAGTTCCTCATCCAAGAGACATTATCATCTTCATCACCATTATCATCCTTATAGGAGAAGTGAGTACTTACCTGAGGAGTTCAAGAAAGTCAATCCTCCTACATTTGATGGAGAGATGAAGAAGTTAGAAGATGCAAAGGCATGGTTGCTTGGTATGAATAAATTCTTTAGATTGCATAGCTATTAAGAGAACATGAAAGCCAAGATAACCACCTTCAATCTCAAAGGGAAATCATATATTTGGTGGGAGTATGTGAAGAAATTTAAGGGAAATCGGGAAGTAGAGTTCATTTGGGATGATTTAGAGAGACTCTTTAAAAATAAGTACCTATAATAGAGGTACTATGACGAAAGATCTAAGGAGTTCTATGAGCTACAGGTGAGTTCTCTGACATATGATGAGTACACTAGCAGGTTCCTAGAGTTTTTGAGGTATGTTCCATACCTCAAGGATGAGAAGGCTAAGATTCATAGATTCATCAGTGTATTTCCAACAACATATCGAGACTGGATTGAATTTGATGAGCCTAGATAATTGGAGGAGGAAATTCGGAAGTTGAATCATTGTAATGAGTAGACAAAACACAAAGCTGAGCCTAAGAGTTCTTTGAAACGAAATGAGAAAGTTAAAGGGAAGTGGTCACCAAAGTGGGGAAGACCTCATGATGCAGGTGAGAAATAAATGTTGCTCCTTACAATAAGTTCAATGTAGTTGAGAAGGGATATGGCTCACATCCTGGAGATCAGCAGACTAGACATCATAGTAAGGTACCATTGTAGTGTTGGATATGTGGAAAATATTATCACAAGAAGGACTTTCCATTGTGCCATGGTGGTAGGCTGCAGATCTACAATGCTCAGGAGGCAGAGACAATTGGGGATGGTTGTCATAACATTCCTTGGATTTATGCAATTGTCGACAACAAGCAGGCATATCACCATGCATCCATTATTGAGATGGAAGGTAAGCTCAGTGGTCAAGTTGTTTCTATTTTGATTTAACCTAGATATAATTATAGTTACATTAATCCTGACCTGGTGGATAAGTGTAGTTTGAGAAAACAAGTGCATGAAGAGCCTGGGTTGGTGCAGTTGGTTACAAGAACTAAGAAGAGAGTTCATCACTGGGTAAGGGCTTGTGTATTTGAGCTGAATGGTATGCCTACAATAGCACATTTGGATGTACTTCCATTGGGATCATATAGTATGCTTTTGAGCATGTATTGGTTGTATCTTCATAGGAACAAAGTATATTGTTATGACAAGGCCATTGAGTGCCTAGATGATAATGGGGAAAAGAGAATTTTGCAAGGAAAGAAGAAGCCTACATCAATTAGGATGGTCACATCTATGAAGGCTAAGCACAGTTGTAGGAAGGGATGTGTAATGTTTACAGTTCATATTTCTAGTGACAAGGGTAAGGATGTTGATGATGCAAAAATCTTCAAGAGATAACTTGTATTACAATAGTTTTAGTGTAACAACCTTGGTGAAAATTCTATGTAATAATGTAAATAAAGGCAAAATAAGACCACGGGTAAGGGACACATATTCCAAGTTGAATGTTGGGCAAACATATCCTAGTGGGCATCACTGGATGTGTATTTTGGCTAAGGAAAATTGGCTAAGGCTAAGGCAAAGCTATTAAAAGGAAAAAATTCATTTTTGGCACATTTATTTATGAAAATAAAGGAAATTAGGAGAAAAGTAAGGTGAAAGGTCACAAGTTGCATGTGAGGAGGAAAATGAAGAAAAATAATGAAAAATGAAGTAAAGGCCTCATTCATAAAAAGGCTTCTAAGGATCAATTTGCAAGCTCTTGATGTTATGGTTACACTCATGATGGATGCTAGTTGATTAGTGTAGTTATATGCACATGTGTCGGTTAGTCAAGAATGATAGTAACCAATAGTTGTATGCATTGTTATTGTTGTTTTATCTTATATAACCAGATGATTATGTTATATGTTGTTGATGAGCATGATAGGTTAACTTATTTTTGTTATATGCTAGTAACTTGATGATTAGGGTTATTATATTAAAACCTTGATGATATATGTATCATGCTAAATTCAATTAGCCTATGCCGATGGTTAGGGTTATGACATTTAGGTATGATCTGACAGATTTGTGATATGGTGTTGTACTAATCTAGATTAACTTTTCATATGTGTGAATGATAAGTGTGTATGAGTTATGGTGTAAACATGCTAGCTAGTGACTATTTGGGTATCATGATCTTATTTATGTTTGGGTTAATATATTGTGAATATATATCGTGCTAATCTGGAATGATTGTGTAGACAAGATTACCTCCCTTGAGATACATTAAGGTATGAGTTTTCTTACATCATATACTTGGTGCATGACCATTTGATTATGTCATCTATTGGGTGTTTGAGTGTTTGGTGTCCATTAGGTCATCTAGTTAATTTAGTTAACATGGTATGTTTGCAAGTTGGTTCAATTTTTTGATGAATTCCTTAATATGAGTATGTGTTCAAATGATCTTGATTTAAGATGATTGTACTAACACATATATGTTGAGACAGTTGATATGTACTTCAATATAGTTGAGAGTTGTAGCATTATGTCTAATGACTATGAGTTGACTATGGGTTATGACATGATTGTTTGTAAAAGTTGATTTCAAATTGATAGATATGATTGTCTTGATATATGGAACATGTGGTTGACATGTGTGAGTAGTTGCAGGAATCATGTTCGTATTAGCCTGACAAGATAATAGTTGATGTGTTTATATCACTAACAGCTGAGTGATGTGACGGTGCATAGTAACACTCAATTGCAGAAAGGAAAAGGTAAAAGAAAGGAATTGGACAAGAATTACTTGGGCTATGTTTGGAAACCCTAATTCCAAGTGAATGAGTACTTTGCACACAGGAAGTCTTCTTAACCTTGATCTGTCTGAAATTATGTGGATATGTGCTAGATTCATGAACATGTCCTTGACAGATATGTTAGCTAGACTCTAGTTACAGGTGGATCTGTAAAGGAATTGGTGTTCCATGAGATATGGCGTGGATGTGTTCAGTTGCAAGGCAACATACTTGGCACAAAAAGGTAAGGTGACTGGTGTATTTTTATGTTTAGTTATGCACTAACATTATGTGTTTATGGAAGTATGATGCAGGGAGTTCCATGGCAAGAGAGATTGCCATGAATCTTGAAGAAGGCTCAGGTTGATATTTCCTTTGGAACCATGGGGATTGAGTCATGGTGTCTATTGTTAGTCTTGTTCTTTGGTATTTTGTGATTTTTGTGCTTGATTTGTGATTTTGTGTGTGTCTGTGCATAGCTATGCCACTTTGTTGTGGTATCCTATTGTTATTGGTTTTCATGATTTTGCTTCTTGTTTATTTCGTGGTATTTCCTTTTATGTTTTGAGCCTTGGGAATTGGTTGTAAAAGGAGGAAGTTAACGAAGCTATGGGAGAGTTGTGTGGTACCCAACATATGACGTAAGACTCGGATGAAGCTCAGTGCATGAGTAAGCACGGAGGAAGGTTAGACTATGACAATCAATTGGACTGGTTGGATCCATTGTGGTAAATGGATGGTAGCAGTACAAACATGAGAAGGGTAACCAGAAAAGGTAAAGTAAATGGACCTGAGGTGTCAAATGGTTTGACTAAGTTAGGAATGGTGGTTCTCAATTTTATGCATGTTGTGCACAAATAAAGGAATTTCTCTTAACTTAGACCTTATGTTATCTAGTAATTATGTTATGACCATGATTATGTTGATGTTTATATATGTATACATGTATGTATGTATGTATGTATGTATGTATGTATGTATGTATGTATGTATGTATGTATGTATGTCGTTGCCTGACAGGATCACGATTGTTTTATGCTAACATTTATATATGTATATATGTATCCATGAATCTATGTCACTGTCTGATAAGGTTGTCAGGGATCATTCTTGCGGAGGAATGCTTACTTATGTAGATGAATGACATGAAGAGGTTCCTAGTTTATGAGGAATCAAGTGGAAGAATAGTCATGATAAATATATGAGGTTAGTATCATGTGGTTATGAATTGATATTATAAGCTTGTATTATGCCTATGTTTATGTTATGATAGGTAATAGTGAGAGATACCTCAACAAAATGAAAGAAGTGTGGCCTACAACATGTTGGGACAAGTATAGATAAGACACTCGGAGCAAGGTTTCATGGTAGAGACAGTGTGCTTTTGGATGTGAAGTACTATTGTTCTGCATATGTTGTATATGTTGCATCTATGATGTTGTGTGCATGTAGTGTTGTGTATACATAGAGTGTGTACATGTTGTTTATGCAATGTTATGTACAGGATGGTACAGATTGTGTTGTGCGAATGTTGCATATGCAATGTTGGGTATAAATGGTGTTATGTACATGATGGATATGCGGTGTTGTGTGCATATGGTGTTGTGCACATGTTGGATATGCAGCGATGTGTATAGATGATGCTATATACATGTTGGATATGATGTGCTATGTACATATGGTGTTCTATGCATGTTGTACATATGGTTCTATGTACATATGGTTTTGTGTGCATGATTGTACAAGGGGTGATGTGAGCATGTGGTGTCATATACATGTTGTACATCTAGTGTTGTGTGCATGTGGTGTTGTGTACATGTCGTTCATTTGATGTTATGTACATGTGGTGTCATATACATGCCATTCATATGGTATGATTTACATGTGGTATTGTGTCCACGTTGTACAGGTGGTGCAATGTACATGTGGTGTTGTGTACACGTTGTGCAGGTGGTGTCATGTACATGTGATGTTGTGCACACATTGTGCAGGTGGTGTGGTGTACATGTGGTACTGTTTATATTTTTTATAATATGACACCAGTGTACATGTGGTATTATGTGCATGTCGTACATGATGTGTTGCTAGCATGCGGAACTATGTGTATGTGCATATGGTTGAGGAGAAGGCACTGGGTTTTTGTTGGGTGTGGAAACTGATCCAGTGTGTATATGGAATAAGGAAAAGGATAGAAGCTAAGGATTGATTAATGGATAAGTATCAGTATTTTATTTCAATTTTATTATGCATGTGACTTATGATTCTAGTCTATGATGATTACATGTAATCTATGATTCTGGTTTATGATGGTTACATGTGATTTATGATTTTGATTTATGATGGTTATGTTTTGAGCCAAACTAATATGATATTTTTATACATGATGATTTGGTCAAAGATGTTAGTTTGACTTGTTGTGACAAGATGCGATCAGGATTGCAAGGGTACCTTATTGACGAACTACCAATGAGGTATTATTTGAGATTATTTCAATTTATTTGAATCTAATGGAGCTTATGTGCTTGGAATAAGAATGCGTGAGCATGCCTGGTTGGGTGGTTTAAATCGATTACAAGAATTGGCAACAACATCAAAATAAATTGGAACATGTGACAGTATGCTGGTAGAGTACTTCAGGAGCAAGGCAATTGCGGGACACTGGTACCCAATAGTGTCCATGGATTGCTATGAGACTAGTATGATGTTTTTGAGGTAGGTATATACCTTGGTTTTGTATCTTATAACGTGAGGAATCCTTGATAACGGATGGTTCGCTTGAAATAGGGGGTGTTGGGGAACTTGGAAGGTGAGTGACTACACAGAAGGGGGTGACCAGATTTCCCAGGGGACTACATAGCAGAGAAGGTAAGGTCATAGATTTTTTTCTTTTTGGTAATTAGCATTACTATATGGAATCAGATGCACATTGGGAGTGTGCCTTGGAGCAATGAGCTGGTAAATGTTCATTGAGAGGACAAGTGACATAGGATTATAGTGCTGGACATTGGATGCAACTTTGACTGTGGCAATGGATTATGGAAATCCTGGGAAGGAGGTGAATCCTAGTATTACTTTACAGGTGGAGGTGTGATCCACTAAATTCCCTTGTTGATCGATATGGCCATCGTATACTTTTATTTCTTGGTTTAGAAAATGTGCATATGTGTGTATGTGTATATCTGGTTATTGTAAATAGTGTAATGAGTTGTGTTATAAAGCTCCAACATGCGGTATGGTTGTTATCTGGTCATGTTGTTATGATGTTTTTCTTTTGAGCAAGTCATTCCTTGTAAATACTGCAATGAGCTAATTTATAAAGCTCCATCGGAAGTATGTTTGTTTTCAACATTTTCGTTGAGGTCTTAGTGTGGTTTAAAACAAAGGATGGTGTTCCCCAAGGGGGAGGGTTATGTAACAGCCTTGGTGAAAATTCTATCTAATAATGTAAATAAATGCAAAATAAGACCTGGGTAAGTTACAAATATTCCAAGATAAATGTTGGGAAAATATATCCTAGTCGGTGTTGTAGCATCCATTGTCATTTTAATTTTATTTTCAATTTTATTGTAAAAATGGAAAAAAATCAAATATAATGTTATAGCGGAAACAAGAGGAAATGCGGAAATTTGAAAGAAATGACTTATTTTATATTATTAATGGCTTTTGAATGTGAGAAACACACAAGAAGATATGAGTCATCCACCTAGAAGGCAACAGATCCGACGGTAATCGCGCGGTTAACCAGTGTGAGGGTTAATTCAAAATCAGATGCGATAAATTATAAAGTTGAGTTAAAACCTCAGTTGATGAGGGTCGTCTGCTTGTAGGCAGTAGATCCGACGGATATTGCGTCGAAGAGTGCACGGGTTTTATTTTTAAAATCTGACTCGATAACCCTTTTAACTGTAGTTTTAATTCCTATCGAGTCCGTGAGGAAGTCAAAGGCTTGTTGAAAAAGTGGACGTGATAAGGTTTTGTTTAACAGGTTTAAAGTCTTGTTGAGTTCCAAAGGATCAGACTGTCCATTGAATGGGTGATCGGACGGTGATCATACTCAAATGTGCACGTGGGTTCACAGCTCAGGTGGACCCGATATGTAATGAATTGGGTCTTTATTCCTTTTGTTTCCAGCAATTGTGATTGGTCGGGTTTCCTTGAATTTTAGCCAATCAGAACATTTCTGATGCATATGTGGTCCCAAGTTCACACACAGAGTTTTGTTAAAATGCAGTGTGTTGGGTTAAAACAGTTTATCTATTATCAGAACATCTACAGAGAAACTTCATGAGCAGCCTAGCTACAGCCAAACAGCGAGCAACTATCATCAGTTTTCTAATTTTTGTTACTTCCCATTATTTTGTTTTCTTGAGAATGAGGTGTATTTTACCATCTAATGTAATATTTTGTAGTGATTTTTACTTTAGACAGTTAGGAGATAGTTACGCAGTTTGATAGTTTTGGTGATTATCAACTGTCTCATAATGTATAAAAAGAGGAAAATTTACAGAGAGATGGTTCAAATTTTGAAGAAAATGGAGACTAGGCCACTGTATTCTTGGTAAAACTGTTGATTAATGAAAGAATCAAAAGTTTTCCACACATTGTTGGGTATGATTTTGTGACTTATCTGTTATGTGTCGTCATATGTATTCTTCTTTTAAGTATGGTAATGAAGTAGCAGGTCTTTATTTGCTTATGTAAATGAAGTTAAAATTCCTTAAAAGAGCACTCCTATACTTGAAGTTCCTACCTCTACAATTCTTCTAAGTTACATATAGTAGTTTCTGTGTAAAACATCATATTGTCCTTAACTTCTCTAAGTGTCACAGATAGTAGATTTTGTGTGAAACAACATATTGTCTCTGACTTCTCTTAGCATTTTTCATTTAACATTCATATTCAGCAATCAAATGGCATTCTGAGACTTTCATGTCACCTAAGTATTGAGGGTTATAAACCAGGTCTTTCAAGTCCTTCATTTGAGAATAAAACATACAATTAAGTGACATAAACAATAAACATTAATGTCTTAAGCACAATTTCTACACGGCCAAGAAATTGGTTTCTTAAGGGACAACATTAATTAGCGTTGTTGTCGGGGAGAGAAGACAAGAACACTTTTCCCTGGGTTTTTAATATTTTCCTCTGGTTATTCAGTGAGGAGGAAATATTTGGCTGTATTGAACAAAAATAATAACTTTGGCTCCAATGAGGCCCCATACAAGGTTAGATACCTCACAGGAGAAAGTTCAAGCTCTTTCAGACCCTGAGAGGATAGTTTCCAAGAGGATTGGAAGGCCAAAAACTCCAATTACACCAAGTCCTACACTATCTGCACCTGGCAGTAGTTCAACTCATTTTTCATCCAAACATTCATCATTTATTGACCAAGAGTGACCTTTTACATCCAATTCATTTCAAGAACCCAACTGTCAAGAACAATCTCTAGAGTCTGTTTCTTTTTCAGTATCTGCTATAGTTATTCAGCGTGAACCTATAACTACATTGCCACCTTCTCATACTCCATTTACCCCTCAGTCAAGCTCCACATCTGCTGGTAATCAAGGTTTAGTAAGTTCAGGAGAAAACATGGTAGCACCTACATTCTTAATGAATAGGTATGCACCTATTCAATTGCCACAACAATTGAATAAAATGCCTCCAAAGTACTTGAAGATTCTTCCTCGTTTCACAGGCGAGGATGAACAAACAGTAGAGAATCATATAGCAGTATTTTGTAATTTTGCAGAGAATCTAAACGTTGACTTCTTGTGCAACCCTTGGATGGAGAAGCAAGAAAATGGTTTAAAGGGCTTCCTAATAACTCTATTACAACATGGGAAGCGATGGAGCACCTGTTCACCCAGAGATGGGAAGAGAAAAGAGACCATGGGTAGTCACTCACAGAGTTTAATGCAATTAAGAAGAAATCTGATGAAAGTGTTGTTGAATTCATTAGAAGGTTTAATAAATTGTACAATAGTCTTCCAATGGAGATTAAGCCCCCTCCTGCTGGTGCAAAAATAACTTTTGCAGGGGATTTTGAGTCAAATTTTGGATTCACATTGAGGGAGAGAAGATCTGCAACCCTTGATCAAATCCAAATTAATGGCTTAGAGATAGAATAAAATTTGGTGGTTGTAGGTAAAGCACCAGAGACACAGCCTATCCAAGATAAAGGAAAGGCTAAAGTGGAATCCTCTCAAAGTCAAACATTAGAGGATATGAGTAATGTAATTAAAAAATTGTCAAATAAATAGATTAAATAAGAGTTGGAGAGTAATAATTCTTAGAAGAAAGCACAACAGAACAAAAATTTTAATCCTTAATATAGAAGACAACCTCTACAAATCTTGCAGAAGGAGAGAAAAGATCAAGATCAGACTCAAGCACCATTGTATTTAGAGGCAGATCCTGATGAAGTATCAGAGCATTCCAGGGACCATGATGATCAGATTTCCACATTGTATGTGGTAGATGAAGATGAACTAGATGTTGAGGGAGAAGAATATGAATATGCTGAAACAAATGCCATCTATGATGAGAATGAGATTGATGAGTATTGGAAGCAGTTTTCTGATTTTATGTAGGCAGAATTACATAAGAAATATGACTTGAGATAAAGGAAAAGATCTAAAAGTCAAGAAGATGAAGGTGAGCAACAAGTTCTAGCTCCCTTACACAAGGCGACTCCACAAGAACCATAGCCTGCAAAGCAATTGAATAAAGGAAAGCAGTAGTAGAACACAATTAGAAAGACTCAAATGCTTCAAGGTGAGTCTTCTCAAGACAAAAGTGATAAAATTCCTTTAGAAAAACTTGTTTCCATTCCACAAGAGGTTTCAGTAATGAAGAGAAGTGAAGATGAAAATGAAAGAAGTACTAAACAGGTTCATGTGTTTAGTCTCACTAAGGAATTAGAGAAAATCAGAATTCAAGTGCCCCTCATAGAGTTTGTCAAAACACCAGTTTATCAAAGGGAGATTGTTGAGTTTATTAATCTATCTCAGAATGTGAATATAAATGACACCGTGAATCTGCAAGAAGATAAACCAGTAGTGGTTTTTGGTCCACATGTGGAGGAGGTAGATTCTTCAACACCTCCTTTCTACATTTCTCTATTGATTCATGATTTCCTCTTGCACAATTGTATGTTTGATTCAGGAGCTTCACATAATCTTATGCCATTATCAGTGATGAAACAAATAAGCCTACAAGTTACTAAACCTTACAGAGACTTGTATTCTTTTGATTCAAATAAAGTCAAGTGTCTGGGTGTCATTAAACATATGGTGTTGTCACTAGCCCAAATCCCAGCTAGAAGCTTGGTAATGGATGTAATGGTAGCAGATATCCCTGCTAGGTTTGGAATGTTGCTATCTAGATCATGGGGGGATGAATTGGGTGGTGTTTTGAAACTAGATTTTACATATGCTATTATACCAATTCTTGGTGGAGAAGAAAGGAGGTTGTACAAAGAAACTAGACTTGTAAAAACAATCACAAAAAATGGAGCAAGTAATTCACCTGCATATAGCCAAGAGAAAGATGACTTTTCTTGCTTCGTGCTACATGACAATGCAGAGTTGGCTAAATATAACTAGAGGTAGCTCACTTCAGCCAATGTAAATGCAGAGTTGCAAACAAAATGGGTGTAGAAGTGCTTCTTTGATGGAGCCTATTCTAAAGAAGGAACAGGTGTTGGTTTCCTTCTAATTGCACCTGAAGGTAATATGTTCTCTTTTTCTTTTAAATTGGAGTTCGAGGCAACAAATAATGTGGCAGAATATGAATCCTTGTTCATTGCTATGCAAAAAGCAAAACAAATGGGAGTACAGTCAATTTCTATCTGTAGAGATTCAAAGCTAATTATAAATCAAATAAAGAACCATTGCCAGACAGAACACCCTAGGCTTAGGGCATACAGAAATGAAGTGTGGGATTTGGTTGAGAACTTATTTGAAGATTTCAACATTCAGTCCATTCCAAGGGATGGAAATAGATTAGCAGACTCTTTGGTTGTGGCTGCTAGTACTTTTAGGCCTCCTATTAATCCAAAGCTAAGATATGAGGTTGAAATGAGGCATATGCCTTCTGTTCCTGATAATATAAAGCACTGGCAGATTTTTGAAGATGATCAACAGATTAAGGAATTCTTGACAATGATTGAATATTTTTAGGGCACAAAGATTGATCAAGATGAAGATGAAGCAATAGAAGGTGCAGAAGTAAGTGGTTTGAAAAATGCTATAGTTGATCAAAAGATTATTCAATTGAAAGATAATACTCTGCCAAGGGGACTTGTCCCTCTTGAAAGGTTTTTTAATTCCAATGATGTAGCTGTTAGTTCAAAGAAAATTCCACAGGATGAGTAGATTCAAGATCACAATATTGGAACCCAGAAGGAGCCCAGGTTAGTCAAATTATTTAATGGAGTTCCACTTAATTATAAGGAGAGATATCTTAAGCTTTTCAAGGACTATGTTGATGTTTTTTCTTGGTCCTATGAGGATCTTAAAACATATGATGTAAGTATTATTCAACACAAGATTCCCTTGAAAGAGGGGATTAAACCATTCAAGCAGAAACTAAGATAAATAAATCCTCTGCTTTTACCATTGATTGAGAAAGAAGTCAAAAAGCTTCTTGATGCCAAAATAATAGTTCCACTCAGGTACTCTGACTGGGTGGCCAATTTAGTGCCTGTAAGGAAGAATAATGGAGAGATAAGGCTATGTGTGGACTTTAGAAATCTCAATAGGGCTTCCTTGAAAGATAATTATCTGTTACCTAAAATGGATCATGTACTGCAGAAGGTATTAGAATCATTCAGGATGTCAATGATGGATGGGTTTTCTGGGTATAACTAGGTGGCTATGGATAAAGAAGATCAGAACAAGATTGCATTCACAACTCCTTGGGGAACCTTTATGTATGCTAGAATGCCTTTTGGGTTGATGAATGCAGGTGCTAGATTTCAGAGGGCTGTGAACATTGCTTTTGTGGGTGATAAGTTTGTAGTGATATACTTTGATGACATAATTGTTTTCTCTAAGTCCGATGAGGAGCATCTGGACCATCTTAAAAAGAATTTTGAGAAATGTAGAAGATTTGGGCTTTCCTTGAATCCTAAGAAGTCTATTTTTGCTCTAGAGGAGGGCAAACTGCTAGGGAAAGTTGTTTCTAGAAATGGAGTGAAGATAGATCCAACAAGAGTGAATGTTGTGCAGAAAATACCCCTGCCCAGGAGTAAGAAGGACATTCAGAAATTTCTGGGAAAAATAAACTTCTTATGGAGGTTTGTGTCCAATTATGCTGAAATTGTAAAAGAAAATACTAATATGTTTAAGAAGGAGAATGAAGTGCATTGCACCAAGGAAGCTAGAGAATCATTCTCCAGGATTAAAGAAGCATTACAAGAAGCTCTAGTTCTAATTAGCCCTTGTTATCAAAATCCTTTTCAAGTTTTTTCATTTGCATCACCTAATTCAATAGTTGTTGTTTTGTTACAGAAGAATGATGAAGAAAAGGAGCAGCGAGTTGCTTTCTTTAGCAAGATTCTCAGAGATGTTAAACTAGAGTATAATATTCTTGAAAAATAAGTATATACTTTGGTAAAAGCCCTAAAGGCCTTTAGGACTTATGTACTATAGTCACAGATCATTGCTTATGTGCCAAATGCTGTAGTAAAGGATATCTTAGTCCAAAGTGATGTGGAAGGAAAAAGAGGGAAATGGATAGCCAAAATCCAAGAGTATGACTTGGACATAAATCCCACAAATCTGGTGAAAGGGCAGGGATTGGAAAAGATGTTGACAGAGTCAAATTTTTAGGCATTGGGAATCAACTTGCTAACACCTGTACATGAGGAGATAATTGAAGAAGGTGAAGAAAAATCAAATCTAGGTATGAAGATCAAGTATAAGTTTTTATGTTCAAAATGGTACAAGCACATAGTCCATTAATTGTGTTTTCTCTCTTGTCCTCAATCTTTGGATAGAACAAAGTATAGAGCTTTAAAGATCAAAGCACAGCCATATGTGATTGTTGAGGGAAAATTCTATTGGAAGGATCCTGTAGGAATTTTGTTATTATGTTTAACAGAGGATGAATTTATAGATACCATTAAAATTTATCATGAGAAGTTATGTGGAGGACATTATAGTTGGAAGGCTACTGCACATAAAATCCTCCAGGCAGGGTTTTATTGGCCTACTCTATTTGGTGATACATATAAGTGTGTCAAAAGTTGTCAGAAGTGTCATCTTTTGCTGAGAAGAAGAGGTTAGCTCCCTTGCCTTTGATCCCAATCTTCACAGAAGAACCATTCAGACAGTGGGGACTATATTTTGTTGGAGATATTAAGCCACCTTCAAGTGGACAGAACAAGTGGGTTCTTATAGCTACTGATTATTTCACCAAGTGGGTAGAAGCTATACCTACTAAAAGGGAAAATGACCGGGTGGTGATGAAGTTCTTAGAGGAAAATATTTTTAGAAGATTTGGATGCCCTATCAAAATCATAACAGACAATGCTTAAGCCTTCAGTTCAAGTAAGTTTGTTGCTTTTTTTCAAATGTATAATGTTATTTTATCTCATTCAACAACTTATCATCCATAGGGAAATGGATTGGCTGAATCCACTAACAAAACATTGATGAAGATCCTTAAGAAAACTATTGCAGAGAATCAGAAAGACTGGGATTCTAAATTAAAGTTTGCTCTATGGATTGTCAGAGTGACTACAATAAGGTCTACAGGAAAATCACCTTTTGAGTTAGTGTATGGGACTCAAGCTCTATTCCCAAGTCATCTTGTGAAGCCTGTGACTGCAATGATTCAAGAGACAAAAGAAGAACCCAATGCTCTAATAAGAAGGATGCATAAGGTAGTGGAGATGAGTGAGAGCAGGGATAAGGTAAGAGACAATTTGATTATGTATCAATCAAATATGAAGGGTATTTTTGACAGAAAGGCCAGAGAAATTGATTTTAAAGTTGGAGACTTGGTATTAAGGTGGGATACTAGAAGAGAAGATAAGGGTAAACATGGGAAGTTTGATCCTCTCTGGTATGGCCCATTCAGAATTATAGAAGCAAGAACAAATAATACATTCTTTCTGGAAAATATTGATGGTGAATATTTACAGCTGCCTGTCAATGGGCAGTACCTCAAACATTACTTCCAGTTCTGAAGCACAAACATCCTGTCATTGTAGATACCAGAGTGAATTCATTGTACAAATTCCATAGAATTTTAATTGGCTAAGCAATATATGACTCCGTGCCCGAGGTGAAGGCACTGGTCTGGGTTCTTAGTGCTTCTGTGGCAAAAGAATTATCCCCAGGTGGAGCCAGATGTTGTACCATCCATTTTCCTTTTAATTTTATTTTTAGTTTTATTGCAAAAATGGGAAAAAATCAAATATTATGTTATATCGGAAATAAGAGGAAATGCGGAAATTTGAAAGAAATGACTTACTTTATATTATTAATGGCTTTTGAATATGAGAAACCCACGAGAAGATATGAGCCGTCTGCTTGGAAGGCAATAGATCTAACGGTAATCACGTGGTTAACAAGCGTGAGGGTTAATTCAAAATCAGATGCAATAAATTATAAAGTTGAGTTAAAACCTCAATTGATCAGGGTCTTCCACTTGCAGGCCACAAATCCGATGGATATCGCGACAAAAAGTGCACGAGTTTTTTCTTAAATCGGACCCGATAAGCCTTTTAACTACAGTTTTACTTCCTATCGAGTCCGTGAGGAAGTCAAAGGCTTGTTGAAAAAGCGGATGCGATAAGGTTTTGTTTAACAGGTTTAAAGTCTTGTTGAGTTCTGAAGGATCGGACCATCCATTGAATGGGTGATCGGATGGTGATCGCACTCAAATGTGGGTTCACAGCTCAGGTGGACCCGATATGTAATGAATTGGGGCTTTATTCCTTTGGTTTCTGGCAACGGTGATTGGTTGGGTTTCCTTGTGTTTTAGCCAATTAGAACATTTCCAATGCATAAAATGCAGTGTGTTGTGTTAAAACAGTTTAACTATTATCAGAACATCTACAGAGAAACTTCATCAGCAACCAAGCTGCAGCCAAACAGCGAGCAACTATCATCAGTTTTCTAATTTCTATTACTTCCCATTATTTTGTTTTCTTGAGAATGAGGTGTATTTTACCATCTAATGTAATATTTTGTAGTGATTTTTACTTTAGACAGTTAGGAGATAGTTAAGCAGTTTGACAGTTTTGGTGATTACCAACTATCTCATAATGTATAAAAAGAGGAAAATTTACAGAGAGATGGTTCAAATTTTGAAGAACATGGAGACTAGGCCACTGTATTCTTGATAAAACTGTTGATTAATGAAAGAATCAGAAGTTTTCCACACATTGTTGGGTATGATTTTGTGACTTATCTATTATGTGTCATGATATGTCTTCTTATTTTAAGTATGGTAATGAAGCAGCAGGTCTTTATTTGCTTATGTAAATGAAGTCAAAATTCCTTAAAAGAGCGCTCCTATACTTGAAGTTTCTACCTCTACAATTCTTCTAAGTTACAGATAGTAGTTTCTGTGTAAAACAACATATTGTCTTTAACTTCTGTAAGTGTCACAGATAGTTGATTCTGTGTGAAACAACATATTTTCTCTAACTTATTTTAGCATTCTTCATTTAACATTCATATTCAGTAATCAAATGGAATTCTGAGACTTTCATGTAACCTAAGTATTGAGGGTTGAAAACAAGGTCTTTCAAGTCCTTCATTTGAGAATAAAACATACAATTAAGTGACAACTAAGTGACATAAACAATAAACATTAATGTATTAAGCACAATTTCTACAAAGCGAAGAAATTGGTTTCTTAAGGGACAACAATGGGCATCACTAGATGTGTGTTTTAGCTAAGGAAAATTGGCAAAGGCTAAGGCAAAGGCATTAAAAGGCAAAAAGGCATTTTTGGCACATTTATTTATGAAAATAAAGGAAATTAGGAGAAAAGTAAGGTGAAAGGTCACAGGTTGCATGTGAGGAGTAAAATGAAGGAAAATAATGGAAAATGAAGAAAATAGAGACCTCATTCATAAAAGGGCTTATTAGGATGAGTTTGGAAGCTCTTGGCTCAAACTTGGTTAATGTAACCTTTTTGTCATTTCAAGTTTGGAGCTCTCTCATTATTCTCTCTCTCTCTCTCTCTCGCACTCTTGGTCACTTAGAGTTTTCTTGGAGCACTCTAGCTTTGGATCAAGGAAGGAAAAGCAAGCAAAGGGAAAGGAAGGAAAGCAAGGACCAGTAAAGGAAAAGTAGGATCAAGCAGCTTCAGCAAGAATACTTGTAGGTAACCTTTTGCATGTGTGATTTCCTAGCAGGTTTGGAAATGCATGCCTTTTCATGTTGGTGTATGGTTCTCTTGTTTCCGATGGCATGGTTTTGTCGGGTTATGACAGTGGTTTTCAGCCTAGCCTTGACTTTTTCTAGATGCCATGGTGTTGGGATGTTTATTTTTTTTTAGCTTTAGTTTGTCAAATGGATTTCAGAATCCGAGGTGGAGGTGGTCTGAAGATTCATTCCAAAAGGCCTAGGAATCCCTTGACCGATTTTGATAAGATACACAGTAAACCCTGAGGGAAAAGTCTTTGTTTAGGGCCTAGTGATCCAGGTTTGGATTGCGGTAAATCTTGAGAGACTGGTCTCGATTTATGGCCTAGTGATCCGGTATTGGATTGCAATAAAGACTAAGAGACAAGGAGAGGTAAAATTCCTCAAGGATAGTGATGGATTTTGGATGACATTCCAAGTTCAATTCGGTTGTGATCAGAGCATTAGTTTTGGTGTTATCACAATTTGATGAGGGTGGAGGTGGTTTAACCTATGGATTCCCTTAATTGTTCTTGGATTGGTTTTTCTATGAGATCAAACATTCATGCTTCGAATATGGGACGGGGGTGACTGACTAAAAGAGAGATTTGTTTCAGCCATGTCTATGATTGGGTGGTACATGGAAGTCCCGAACGTAGTTGGATTTTCCTATGATTAATAAAAGCTAAGTTCTCTTACTTTTGCATTGGTTTATATGTGTATTTAATGGTTGTCAAATATCTTATATTCATATGGTCTTATGCTAGTTATAAACATGGTTATATGACTGGTTCATGTCATGGTTATTTCATCTATTTACTTGTAATTGCTAAATGGATAGATGCAAGACCTAATTGATATTATATAACAGTTCAATGGAGAAGGTGGTGATCCTTCTGGTTATGTTTCATAAGTTCTTTCATTCATTTATGCTTTGTATTGTATCCTAGACCTATAGGTTGCATTGATGCCAAGTGTTTGACAGAATGTCAATCCCAGTTTTGGATGCTCATGCCTAGTCCTAAGGTTTATTTTTGATTTATTTATTTTGTCATCATGTCTTTGATGGATTTTTGAGGTTTTAACAAGTTATGTATAGAGGCTAGGATTCTGTGCTAGAAAAGTGGCTCAAATCTAGGGGACGATGACACAGGTCTACTAAAAAGAGTCTAGGGATGCTGGCACAGATCTGCTGAAAAGAGTCTAGGGAAGCTAGCACATAGACATGTGAGATCGAATTTGGCTTCCGGATGTTGTCTTTCCTATAGCATGAGAGCAACCAGGGGTTCAAAGGCTTAAATCATTAGTGGGACTTAGAGATAGGATGTTTGAGTGGTTGACATGTCTCATGAGGGTGTTGTTGCTGATGTGGATAGGTTTGTTTGATATGTTCCATCGGTTCTATTTCCTTAAGGTCACCAAAGGAAGTTGAATCCCTTATAGTAGCCTCTCTCATCGCATGTTTATCCCAACTGGTTGGTTGCTTGGGTGGACTTGGGAGGAGGGGGTGTTACATTCAGGATTTGTTTCTAGCAGAGATCTAGAGATGCCTCCCCAAAAGGAAGTGGAATTTTCTATTGCGTTGGTACCAAGGGAAGCACTAGCATCAAAGGCACCTTACAGGATGAGCACACCAGAGTTAGTATAGTTGTAGTTGAAGCTGGAGTAAATTCTTGATAAGGGATACATTAGGCCAATTGTATCGCCTTGGGGATGCACCAATGTTTTCGAAGGATTGTACCCTTAGGTTGTGCATTAATTATAGGCAACTGAACATGGTGAAAATCAAGAACAAATACCCATTGCCCAGGATTGATGACTTTTTTTATCAGTTGAAGGGAGCATCAGTGTTTTTGAAGATTGATTAGACATCATAATACCATCAAGTATGCATCAAAAAATGGGACATATACAAGACTACTTTCAGGACCAAGTATGGGCATTATGAGTTTTTTGTGGTTCCTTTTGGTTTGACTAATGCCCCAAATAATTTTATGTTCTTAATAAATAGTGTGTTGCAACCTTATTTGGAAAGTTTGTTATTATGTTCACTGATGATATATTGATATATTTTAAGAATGAAGAAAAACATGTCAAACACTTTGCAGTAGTATTGAGATTGCTAAGAGAGAATCAGTTGTATGCTAATCTTAGCTAGTGCATCATCTTTGAAATAGAGGTACATTACTTGGGACTTGTTGTCTCCAAGGAAGGCATAGTAGTGGAGCTAGAAAAGATAAGTGCTATCATGGAGTGGGAAGCTCCTAAGAACATGGATTAAATTAGTTCATTTATGGGGCTAGCAAGTTACTACAGGAGGTTCATAAGGAACTTCTCATGCATTGCATATCCTATTACATAATTTCGAAGAAAATGTAAGAAATTTGAATGTACAGAGGAGTGTTGAGTCAGTTTTGAGTAGCTGAAGCAATTTTTGACCAATGCTCCAGTTCTTAAGATTGTAGATCCAGATAAAGAGTTTGTGGTGTGTATAGATACCTACAAGAGAGGACTTGGTGGAGTCCTAATGCAAAGCCCCTTTGACTCCTTAAGCCAACAAAGAAAAGGGCTTGATGGTTCTGTTGCTTTGTTGGCTTAAGGGGGCCTGACCCAGGTTCAGAGTCATTCATGCCAACCAACAAAACCCTAATTGTTGGCCCTTTCGACAACAACCCGCATAGCGCAGGTTGCAGTCTCACCCAAAGCAGTATTGGGGGATGCTAGAACCAGGTTTCTGCATCCAGAGACCGTGTGATATGTATCTAGAAGCCCTTGTAGCTCACATCTTCCTTCGCGTAGATCTGTATCCTCCTATGGTCCACTACAACAACTCTATCAAAATGGCTTCCAGACCTTCGCAAAAATAGTTCATTCCATTCTTCATTCATGCATATTAAATATTTAATAGATTCGTGTAGAAAATTCACTTTATTTCATAGAAAACAGATCATTAAGCTATAATGCATAAACTTAAACAAAAATAAGAACAAGGCACATATACAATAGATTTGTTCCAAAATCAGTCTTTATTAGATTCAAAATTCAAATAACAGATTCTTCCACCCTGCGCACCCAACTGTAGGGGCCCACGCACTGATATGCAGAATTTCCAAGGTCTCTGCCCACTCACCTGCAGGAGCCTTCCCCTTTCGCCTAAGTATAGGAAATAGAGCTTTCATGCCTTAGCAAATTTCCCTTACACTTTTTCTTCACCAAAAGTTATTCTTCTATACTTGTTATGACTCAATTATTTATAGCTTTTCTATTACAATACCATGGCTCGCGGCCTATGGGTGAGTCTCAAAACCATCCTATCACTTACCCATACAAGGGGCTAAAGCCCCTTTGACTCCTACTTAGTTGTGTGCTCTGCTTCAACATTTCATGGAAACTTTACATTCTTTACAAAATTCTACTCAAAAATTGATTAAACTAACCAAAATTGACCCTAGGGACCCTATCCCAATAACCATGATCAATGAGTTTTACTTCGAGATCAGATACATTAAGGGTAATGAGAATGGGGTTGTAGATGAACCATGTTGCAATAGTGAGCTCTTATGGGATGGATTTACAGGATCAGATTATAGGTCTAATTTATGAAACTAAATTAGAACATATATTTAATTATCAACCCGGATCAATAAACTTAGTAACATGCCAAAATATATGGATCTTAGATCTAATTAACTTAGGAATCCATTGTTTACAATTTTAAAATTTGAATGCGTGTTGGTATCTTAAATATAAAAAAACAACTATTCTAAAAAGCATGTAAAGAAAAATTTCAGATCTACTTTGTGAAAGCATGTAAATGATTGGTCGATAAGATTAATCTATTTTAGAAGATGAGAAGAGGATCTTATCTAAGATTCCTGGTTGTCCTTCCACATTCCTTCTATAATAAGATTTCCAAACATCTAAGAAAGCATGATGAAATGTAATTATGAAAGCATATAAATTTAGTCTAGGAAAGCATATAAGAAAGTGAATCTTGATTCCGTCCAGTCCTAGTTCACGGAGAAGAGGCTCTTTTCTAAGAGTCCTAGTTGTCCTTCCACATCCAAACTAATTACTTAAAGGAGATCAATCTTCATGCAACAAAACATGGCCATAACATGAATTCGTACTGAAATTATCTACAAGTATTTATAGAAAATAAATAAGATGAACATCTAGAATTAAAACTAGTATATTCACAACTATGAACATTATTGTACAACAAAGTGTACTTAGCTTGGTGTGGGGGCCCTCCACCCTTGTTGGTAGATTGTTAAAACACTCAGCACAACACCCCTTTCAAATCATACAGTATGCACAAGAAATTGATAGAGCAAGTTTCAGTCTTCGATTATCTTCAAAAAGTGACAATCTCCAAAATCTTCACGGTTCTCTCTAACTATGAATGCCTTGTTAAATAGGCCAAATCATAACAAGAAAAGATAAAAAGGATGTAACAACTAATAATTATATTAATCCACCTCACAAGGTCGAATTCATCAGCCAGTTACACAAAATATCAGTGAATCCCATAAAATCATAAAACAGCCCATTTTTCAGGGGATTTTCTGAGCGACTAGTCAAGTTTGACCAGTGTTGATCCGCACTAATCTAGCTAATTTAATTTGATCCAATAGGTGTTCATCCATCCGTGGTTCCCATAGTTTCTAGATATGCCTTCGGTTTGAGCACAAGTGTCCTGCAACCATGAATTTTAACAAGCCATTACAAGCTTTTTTTATTTTGCCTAAAATTAACTTTAATGCCCAATTTTTACTCAAACACTTAAAAATCAAAAGACATAGTTTAGTTACCTTGGTATGCATTAGAAGGTATAAAACATTATGAAAATTATAGAAAATGGATGATAAGGATGGAAGAAATTATGTAATAGGTGTGGCAAAAAGGGTCAAAATCGAGAGCTAACACTCCCCCTTGCTGATTTGGAAGCATGTCCTCATGCTTGTTTGGTCTTTCTGGACATCATTCTTCCCTTACTGACTGATGTTGTGGCCTTTGCTTGTGCTATTCAAAGAATTATAACAACCCTCTCCATTTCCTTTGTCAATTCAATTGGAGTTGCCCTTTATTTTCCTACTCAAAGGATCTTGAATTTGAGCACATCCAAGGATTAACTAAACTCTTTTCCATGTGAATCATGTCCATTACCATACCTTTTGAGGTGTCTCAAAGCCTTCTTTGACATTTAAAGAGGGTATTAATTTTGTTTATTACCTTAGTGTAGTTGACTGTGCTTCTGATTTCAATTCCTGAAATCTTTCCTTGCAAAATGCTATCTAGAAGTGATGAATGTTGCCATGATGTCTCAGGACTAGCGCTACTCATAGTACCATTATTAGATGTCTTATGGAAGGAAGAGGTTCTAGAAACTCCCACAAAACCTTGATTCCATTAACTATTTTGAATATTTCAAAACCACCTTGACCACTTCAAAAATTGGTTTTTAATTACCCTTTCTCAGAAACAAAATCCTGGAAATGAACAATCTTCTCTGTCTCCTCAAAAATCGAATGTCGGAGAAGATTTTCTCATCTTGAGAAATCAAAATTCTAGAGATGTACTTATTTAACACTGCATGCAACCGAACCAGTCATTCATTCACTGCCTTTTGAGAAATCGATTCTTGGAAATACAAATGAAAATTAACCTATAGGGCGATCGTAATTATGCTTAGTTTCATAATCCTCCTCAAAAATCAAAATCTGGAAAATAAAAATCAACCTTCTTTGCCTTCGATTTTCAAGATCATCATCATATTTCTAGGAATAAAAATTTACATTATCTCTCTGTTTTTTTTAGAAATCAAAATTTTTATGTATCTTAAAATCAAAATCTGGAGATGAATCCTGAACAATTTCTTTCAATTTTACCTTCTTTTCCTACTCTTTCCCCTTTCATGTAAATTTTAATCTTTACTTTTTGTTTCTCATATTTATTCTCATTGTTTATAAATGATAGTAACAATAAGGTTTGATTTTTTTTTATAAGGAAAATCTCTCTCACTTATGCATGGGGGCCTCCTTCTTGCCATAAATCTACCACAAAATAACTTGTGCCAATCTTTTTTATGACTAGGAGTTCACTTTCAAATTAGCAACTGTTTTTCCCACATAATCTATAAAATAAGGGTTGAAAGAAGCAGGAAAATATCCCAAATAGAAATTAATTTGAGCAAATTGTTCGCGATGAGCCAAATTGAGCTCGTTCTGAAGAAAACCCATATTTTACATTTTCAAATTTCATTCTCGTTTGCTAAAAAAGACAACGAAAAATAGTGCCTTCTTAAAATTTTCGAATTTTTGGAGAATCGTGACCACTGTTAGTCACAAATTATGTTTCTTTTCACAAGAGATGAAGCATTTGACTGTGGAAAATTCTATTTCAGTGTTCTATGGATCTATTTGAGTTATGGAATAATAATTTCCAACATGTAATTCATTGTCACTAAAACTGCCTCCGTTCTTCAAATTCTGTGTCCAAAATTCTCTGGTAAAACCTTTAAAATGGTGAACTAAACCCATAGAAATTGAATTTGAACATCATTTCCTCCTCACTGTATCCACTATACTATATCCATTGGAAAATTCATGAATTTCTGCCTCTGTATTTGTTTAAGAAAAAAAACTTCCCTTAGCATTCTTCTCTATATAAAATCTCATAAATTCGTTCAATTAAAAATGAAAATTTGCTATGTACATACTAGTTTCTTTGACGTCAAGGTTGACTTGGTGTTTTTGAGATCAAAATGTGCCCTGTTGAAACCACCTCTGAATTTTTTTATGTTCTTGTGGGTTGACAGCGAAAATCGGTTCTTTTAAAAGGAGTTCTAAAAAATTTAGAATAATGTTATTCTGCCATGTACTAGTGTTTTACAATTGTCGTTCAACTCCATGAGTTTCTCAATACCACTCAACTATCATGCCAGGTGTTTCCTCTCATGGTTTCCTGCCAATTGATTTCTGAAATCCACGAGATTTATAATACAAAAATTTCTATTGACACGTTTCAAACATAGATTTTGTATTTGCAGGTCTCTATTTGGATTTCCTACGTGAATTACAAGATATTTTGGATATCTAACCTAGGAAGGAAATAGATAACTGGATTTCTGGACTCTGCCTATTGTTTTTCCCTTAAACCTTGTAATTCTATAGCCAGTTCATTTACGAGTCTCAGTTCTTTGAAGACTTATAAAAGAAATTTTAATTTCTTGTTCTGTTCCTTACCTTTTTCCTGGCTTCGTTTTCCAATGCTCGAGGCTTCACTTTTCAAAATTTGATTGTGAGTTCCTATTTCTGAGTAATGTGGCTTAAACGTGATGATTCCAGTTCGATTCCTTGGGTTGATTTCTTTTTATGCCACTATGTTCTCCCTACTTCCTTTATTTCACGAATTTTCTATATGCAATCCACCTATTCCTTGCTACTCTATTCCAATTTCATTTGGCTTTTGAAAGCTCATGTAGGTTCTCAGTTCAATCTTGTAAAGACCAGATTCTTAGAAGTTCATAGGACCATTCTGACTCCCTAAGATTGACTTTGGAAATCATATGTGGTAATGCTACTTGCTTGTTAATACTATACTACACTTAGGACTCTTGAAACTAAGATATCGTAGGCATCTTTGATTTCCCAATTGCATATATGATTTTTACTTCAATTTGTTTCTATATGTACGCTTTTCATTTCATCATTTGATACTCCCACAACTCCTCTTCATTATCAACATAGGTACCGAGTCATTACATCTTCTCATTACTTGTAATGTTTCTCTTTTACAACATGATTTGGCATGTTTTGTATCCACCTCTTGGTGTTGAAATCATTTTCCATTACAAGATTTCTTTTGTAGAAAACTTTGGCAATTTCATATTGAGTTTTAGAGCAATTTTTCAAGTTTTCTAAGATAAGTACAAGGCTCTTCTCATCCTATGGTTTTCTTTAATCTTCCTTTATGATAAACATGAATTATTTGATTATTTTCATGGAGAAAAATATGAATGCTACCCTTAGCATGAATTCTTAGGCTAATAATAGCATGAATTCTCTATTTCTTGATCATTTAGCCAAAATTTTGGATAAAACTATGTTTTTTCACTATACATTCATGAAATTGTTCTTGAATTTTGAGTACCCTTCTTTCTACATACAATATTTTGATTCTTATCTTCAAAAATGTCTTTAAAATATTGTTTTTCTTAAAATGACCATTTTTAAGGTCATTTTAAAACAGAGTATATCATTTATGAATTGATTGCCTTGCTTTTAAAACATGGAATTATTTAAACTTTGACCTTTAAATATTTCCTTTCTTCAAATATTTGTATAACTGATGATAAGTACAGGGTTTTAAACGAGCTTTCTTTCAATTCTGACTTATATCTTTTTGAATACTAACCCCATTTTCTTTCCTTTGCAGAGAACACTTTCTTCTTCCTCATTTTGCCTTGTTTTTGCAGGACATGAAAGGAGGTTTTCTCTCTGATTTTGGCTTACTATTTGGATTATGAAAGGTTTATTTGGCAATGGATGTAACTTGGAAATGAACTTGTCTTCTTCTTCTATTGATTGGCTTTATGTCTTTTGCCTTTATCTCAATCCATCTTATAAGATCGTTGTTGTTGTTGGTCAGCAACTAAAAGCAATCTTCAAGAGCTTTGAGTTTATTTGGATAAACTCAACATCGGGTGAATTTTCACTTTTCTTTGACTTGAACATTTTTATTTCATATTCTAAAATATTAACTTAAATATTGACTTTGAAAAGTCCTTCGTCCATGGAGTTCACTCCTTAATTCTTCTTATGACCTGCAAAAACATAGCATTTTCCTGCAATACAATATTAGATGATGGAGGAAGAGAGGTGTACAGTCTCTCTTCATCCAATAAATATGTAAAATAATTACAATAAATTCTTAACAACAAGTCCAAAGATGATATACAAAGAAAATGCATTCGTTTACCCCTTGAGGAATGGTGACCAACCTAGACCTCCTAGTGGTATTTTGTTTACAAAATATTATTTTATGTCCAATTAGAGTGATTCCAAAGCCAAGTTAAAGTGAATTCAAATGGATAATTCTATTATAAATAGGTTTTCAAAATGGTTTAAAATGATATGTTAAAAATGATGAAGAGTACCCTGTTTGATAGAGCTACTTGTGAATGTTTGACTAGACCAACAATCAATATTTGGAGTGTAACATTTTCGTTAAAGATCAGATCGATGTGATTCCACTTGAATATTAAATTAGATTCATTTTTGTATATCCAGTAGAAACATGTTTTTAAAATCCTTAGGTTTGATATCACAAAATTGTTGATGAACAGACCTAGGAGGTAGAGTTTTACTATGCTAATTTGCAGACATGTAGTCACTAAATGTGAAATAACGTTTTCATTTGACCTCCAAATGGGATGATTAAAATTTTGTATTGATATAGACTTGAATATATATCTCCCATATAAAAATTCTTTTAAAATACGATGATTTTGTATGTTAAATATGCCAATGAACAGTCAAGACCTAGAATTGTCACCATGCATATTTTTCGACAAGCAGATAGCTTTTTCATATGGTATTGGATTGAGGTGATTCAAATTGATTTGGAAGCTAGATTCCAAGGGATATCTTCCCTATAAATATCATGTTAAAATTTTTCCATTAGATCCCTCAAATCAAGGATGTACTAACTCTATCCTTAAAATTTCACCTGAGACCTAGTTTTTATTTTGATCATATTTTTTTATTTGTGATCCAAATTGAAAATTTTCAAAATGGATTTAAAAACTATATTTCAAGAGATACCTTGTTTAAAAACATTCCTTGAAAATGATCCTGCATTTTTCCTGAAATCCTTCCAAATGAATATTGAACAATGATTTGAAGAATTTATTCTTGAGAGTTTGAACCAAAAGTCTTATTGTGAACTCGTTCGGCCTATTTATTTATTTATTTATTATATTCTATCATACTCTATTATATAAAAAAATAAGTAATTCTCTCAAGTATAAGAGAATTTCCAATGCATCAATTTGCGTAACAAGATCATAAGTAGACTCACATTCAAGTTTGAAAAATATACTTTAATCAATGCTTGGCCATGAAAAGTTAGTTGATCATAAAGAGTTGATGCTAAGGAATGTTGAAAATGGAGTGGTGTTGTGGCCTAATGTCTAGTTGAAACCAATTTTGAGTGTGATCTTTAAGTCTTTGATTCTCCTCAACTGTCATAGCACAAATCTCTTCTTGTGACGCTTGTTAAAATTCTTCAATGCACAAGGGATATTGTGATATACATGCTAGAAATTCTTCAATTTCGTGTTCTAATGTTTGATCTTCATTGCATGTGATCCATGACTCATTCACCTCCCTACAAAGATAGCTAGAAGAAAGTTTTAGGTTATATTCTTGTGGATATTCTTCATGGATGTTTTTCTCATATTCTATCTTTTGAATTCAAGATTCATACCTAGTGACCATTCTAAATTGTGGACAAGGATTTAGGAAGATCTGTGTTGTTGGGAAAAGTATCTATTCAGAACGCCCCTATCCCACTCTAAGGTGTGACAATGCCTTAGCAACAAACAAGGAAAACTACTTGTGTATTCTTCTTTATGAAATGTAAACGAAGAGGAAGGATAAACTAACCTGTGTCTTGCGCTAGTTTGTTGATCCAATCGCTCCTCTCTTCAATAGCTTCCAGCTCCCTGCTCCCTTACCGGCCCAGCTTCACCACATTCCTGCAAGATCACAGAAAAGAGAAACTACACGAAGATATATATTTACATTCATAAAAAGCTTAGGATCAGATTAAGCTAAACATGCAAATATAACAAAACATCACTGATACACAAGCATGTAGAAGAAACTCAAATAGTTTTATTAATGCAATAAGAAGATCCAGGAGGAGATACAACCAAGTGAGTCCCGATCCAGCATCTACCTCCCAACAAAGGAATCCCTTCCTCACCTCCAACAAAGCATAAATCAACCAATGCACTAATCTCAATCTCAAACCAACAGCAATTCTCTGCAAAGTACAAAATTCCAGCCTCTGGATCTCTGGGATGAGGGATCCATATATAGATGTAAGCAGAGAGGATGAGTCAGATTATGTTTTGACTTGTGGCTTCTCTCTGTCAGTTCTTGCTTCCACTTGGAGACTGAGAGCCTCTTACTCATCCTTGGTCGAACTCAGTGAGGCAAGTGTCATTGGAGAAGATTCTGGAAGCTTCCATTGTCTCTCAACCTCGTTGAATGACTCTGCCACTTGTCATTTCCCGCTCAACGCACCTGGGTAGTGCATTCAAGTGCATTGCAACGCACCTAGCCAGTGTATTTGGGTGCTTTGCAATGCAGCCAGCTAGTGGAGCTTCTGAATTGATCCTGATTTGACTAGTTTTGAGCAGTTTCTGGTGGAGAACTTCTGGGAGAAGCTGTCATTGGTTGACCTTGTTCCTTTAGGGGCAGGAACAACACTTTTAGGGACTTTGGATCCCTTGGTTTATGGACATTTCATTCTCAGATCTGTAAGGCACAAAAATGTCTATAACAATCTGTGTGGTGGCATACCCTCCTTCTCTAGATGACTTCTTTAACACCACGTTTTGTAGATCTTTGTTTTGAAAATTAATTTTGTAGTTAGTGAGTTTTTATTATTGGTTTGGGGGCATGTTTTAGGATCTACCTTTCTAATTTCTATGTCTAAATGTGAATAACCATAATGAAAAATGTTTTTGTTTTCTTGTTTTGTTGTTGTTTTTGTTTTTTTTTCTAAACAAGCTTCCTAACTAATTGTATCTAAGCATGCTTCCCTGGAAACAACACCAAAAATGTAGGTCTAATTTATGAAACTAAATTAGAACATATATTTAATTATCAACCTGGATTAGTAAACTTAGAAACATGCCAAAATATATGGATCTTAGGTCTAATTAACTTAGGAATCCATTGTTTAGAATTTGAAAAGTTGAATGCATGTTGTTATCTTAAAGATAACAAAACAACTATTCTAAAAAGCAAGTAAAGAAAACATTTAGACCTACTCTATGAAAGCATGTAAATGATTGGTCAATGAGATTAGTCTATTTTAGAAGACAGAGAAGAGGATCTTCTCTAAGAGTCCTGTTTCCACATTCCTTCTATAATATCATTGCCAAACATCTAAGAAAGCATGATGAAATGTAACTATGAAAGCATATAAATTTAGTCTAGGAAAGCATATAAGAAAGTGAATCTTGATTCCATTTAGTCCTAGTTCATGGAGAAGAGGCTATTTTCTAAGAGTCCTAGTTGTCCTTCCACATCCAAACTAATTACTGAAAGGAGATCAATCTTCATGCAACAAAACACGGCCATAACATGAATTCATACTAAAATTATCTACAAGTATTTACAACAAAGAAATAATATGAACATCTAGAATTAACACTAGTATATTCACAACTACAAACATTACTTTAAAACAAAGTGTACTTAGCTTGGTATGGGATCCCTCCACCCTTGCTGGTAAATTTCTAAAACACTCAGCTACAAAACTCCATTCAAATCATACAATATGCACAAGAAATTGATAGAGCAAGTTTCAGTCTTCAATTATCTTCAAAAAGTAATAATCTCCAAAATCTTCAGGGTCCTCTCTAACTATGAAAGCCTTGTTTAAATAGGCCAAATCATAACAAGAAAAGATAAAAAGGCTGTAACAACTAATAATTATCTTAATCCAACTCACAAGGTTGAATTCATCAATTAGTTACACAAAATATGGGTGAATACCATAAAATCATAAAACTGCCCATTTTTCAGGGGATTTTCTAAGCAACTAGTCAATTTTGACCAGTGGTTGCTGGCACTAATCTAGTTTATTTGATTTGATCCAATAGGTGTTCGTCCATCCGTGGTTCCCATAGTTTCTAGATATGTCTTCGGTTTGAGCCCAAGTGTCCTACAACCATGACTTTGAATGAGTCATTACAAGCTTTTCTGATTCTGCCTAAAATCAACTTTAATGCCTAATTTTTACTCAAACATTTAAAAATCAAAAGACATAGTTTAGTTACCTTGGTATGCATTAGAAGGTATAAAACATGATGAAAATTATAGAAAATGGATGATAAGGATGGAAAAAATGATGTAATAGGTGTGGAAAAAGAGTCAAAATCGAGAGCTAACATGGATATTACAGGGAGGCTAACAAGATTACATGTGCATGGATCATAGGCACAGGTTACAGTAGGGTACAGGTGATCAGGATGTGGACTATCATCTCATGATAGATGGTTTGGTGAGATTCATGGACAGGACCTATGTGTCAGATGAAAATGGGATCAAGAAGTTTATCTTGAGGTAATTTCATGTCAAACCATATTCAGGACACCCACGATATCAAAACATATTAAAAACAGTGAGTAAGTTCTACTATTGGTCGAATTTGAAGAAGGAGGTGGCGGAATTTTCGGATAGATGTTTGTATTGTCAATAGGTAAAACCAGAGTCTAAGCATCGAGTTGGTCTACTACAACCTATTCTGATTCTAGAATGGAAATTGGAGGCCATTTTCATGAATTTCTGTTTTGGAGAATTTGGTATCTACGGATCAATACTAATTCCCTAGATAAGTAGCCATATCTAGAACAACAGTTTAAAGTGTTTTAGTCTTTTCCTATAAGCAATAGATAAGATGAGAAGACCTACTTGTAGTTCTTCTTTCCTCTCGTCTCCTTTGTATCGATCTTGTTACTCCTTCCCATACTTAATACACTTGAGAAGTACCTGTAAACACAACAGAAAACAAAGAATCAATCAAAGAAAAAGATCTATTGAATATAAGTGAATGGAATCAGATACATCTCACACATATACACATTATAAAACAATACAAACATATGGGAGAAAGGTTCAAACACTTTATTGAATAGAAGAAGGCATTACAACCATTTGTGTCTGATTCAAAGCCATTCCTCCAGCTTGGATCCCATCCACATCACATCAAAAGCATGACAAACTTGTAGCATTACAATACTTGCTTCAAAGCCAAATCTCATAGCAGCATTATCTCCTTATAATTCAACATAATCCATCCCTTGATCACTTAGATAAGTGGTCAATTTATAGGAAGATGAAGGAGTTTTTATCATAAATAGTGGCATTGAATGGCCTTCCATACTTAGAATTAGTTCCATGGAGGAAGGGATGAGAGGATAGGATGCACCTTAACTCATTCCTCATCCATTTTCGAGCTCATATGAGTTGATAAGTGAGGGAACCTTCTAGATGACTCCAAAAGATAAGAATATTCCCCAAACCCTATGTGAATTCTACTCAATCTTGCCCAATGCAGGTGAAAGGAAGCCTAAGTGCTCTGCAGAGCACCCTGGCATGGACTTAACTGCTCTACAACGCACCCTTACATGAGCCTACCTGCACTGGTCCCTTTAGAGGTTATTTATGGATGTCTTCAAGTCATGAAACTGTTTGGGAAGGACGCATTCAAAGGGGTGACTTGTTTAGGGCATGAAGCAACTAAAATTAGGGTTTGATAAGCCCTAAAACACTAATCTGGATTATGGGATTTATGTGCCCAAATGAATTTGTAACAGATACCCCCTAAAGCATGAAATTAGAAAAATGCCAATGTCAAATGAAATGCTTTACGATGTAATGAGGAGGTATCGAAGTGGAAGGTGACCTGCATCAATTACAATACATATATCATGATATTTGATTTTTACATGAATCGCTGAGGGAAGGCATACCCATGCTCAGCTTATAAACTTTCATTACATGTACATAAACAGTCGTCTACAGATATAGACCCATGATCAGAATGACCATCAATGTAAAGCCATTGTACATATGATTTAGTACTCCTGAAATCGCAACATGGATGGGTGAAACTAGATCCGGGGCCTTCTATCTCATTCAATCATTTTCTGAAGTATGAGTCTAACCATGTGAATATGTGATTCGAAGTCAAACATGGGAAGACACCATCTAATTACTAGCTGATGATGTAAGTTGTTAACAAATGCAAGAAAAAACATTGATAATGATAATGATCCTCAAGGTACTGCAATACATTCTGCACAGTGTGAATGGATGATTTGATGTTGAACACCATACAAAGTCTTTTGGTCGAAGGCCATTGATGTTAACCTATCATTGGAAGCGAGAAACTTTCCATTGATGTATGCAAGCCTCAAGGTACTGGAAGGGTGTTTCTAAGTCAACTTCTTGGATAATGAGCTGATGTCGACAAGAAGCGACTCGTCGCAAAAGGACCTTGATGTATCCCACATCAACGACACAAAACGAGTGTAATGATTTTGGAGATGGAATTTGACTGATGACACAAGGTTCAGGAATGGCAGTCATGAAAATGAAGGTTTATGGTATTGCAAAGGATGAATTTGACTGAATGAATTCTCTTGAACATGTCAGCGACACTGAAATGAATTGGTAGCATTGAACCAAAACAAAGTGATGGATGGTATGATAGACCAACGGTGTGATAACCATCAAGCTAATAACCCAACCCAAATAGTCACGGTGATGGAGTGAAAGTGTCATGTTCAAGAGTGACCTGCTACCATAAAGTGGTTTTCCCATTTTTCCCATTTTCCCTAGTCATTGCTGACCCGTACCTCTTTATTTTTATCAAGCTTGAGGAGGATAACATATGCTTGTTGTGTAATTTCACCCTTTGGGTGAATCCATCGCTATTTGATGTTTTAATGAGTCTAGCGAAGGTGAAACTCGGTCTTGCCTAAATGGACAAGTTTTTCGCTATTTGATGTTTTAACGAGTTTAACGACAAAGATAACTTGGTGCTTTTCTTGTTTAGAGAGTTTGAAAAGGGAGAAAAAGAAAACTCCACAAGTTCTTTTTTGCTGATTTGTCTCTCAAGCCCGAAAAAGCATAAAACAATACGAGAGAGAACCTATTGACCATGTTCGATCAACGTATTCATTTTTCGTAAATAATCTATCTCAGTCCGGAAAAGGGTTAAACTTATACTGAGTAGATGTCATTTCCAATTCATTAATGAGCTGAAAAGGGCAAGCGCTCAAAAATATTTTCATATTTTGAGAGTCTAAAAAAATCTTAAAGAGGACTCCACTTTGAGGAACAAGTGGTGTCTAGGATAGAAATTGGTTCCGGTGATGTTTGAACTTCTCAAAACATGTTGATTTATGTGAAGAGACTCGCTAATAAGACCACTTATTGTGACTTTTCCTCAAAAAGGGTAAAACAACCAAGTGAAAGCATATGATCAGCCAAAGGTTTGGTGATGATGGGATGAAAACAGCCAAGGCTCATCTAATGAAAGAGGCTGATAGAATGGCAATCACGAGGGTTAAAATGGAGATGGGTTCATTTTTACACAAGCTTGAACCATAGGGAACTATGCTTGGGTTCAGTTTCATGTTTACACAAGCTTGAAACAAAGAACTATGCTTGAATTCAGTTTCATTTTTACACAAGCTTGAAATGAAGAACTATGTTTGAATTCAGTTTCATTTTTACACAAGCTTGAAATGAAGGACTATGCTTGATATTGGTTTACATGCCCCCAACATGATGAAAGGGAGAGTCTCCTGTAGCCAGATGGAAGTCGTTGCGAAGAAGTAGGACAGTTATCCAACACCTTTCTGGCTTCGTCTAGATAGGGACAAAGGTGAATGGGGTGATTCCCTTCACATAACCTACAGGGAAACTTAAATTTACCACTAGGCCCATGCCCCCCAAGCCTCATTACATTCACCTAAGTAGACTACTCGTGGCTATCAGGTGGATGGAATGAAGGTTCGTTTATGATATCAAGTGAAAGACTCGACTGGAATTTTACAAGATCTAATCAAAGACTCGAATTGGAACTTTGCTCCAAGGGACCTTGTTTCATTTTTTAATGAGCTTGACACAAGACAAGGAACTGTGTAGAGATTCCTTGTTTCATTTTTTAACGAGCTTGACACAAGACAAGGAACTATGCTCAAGGGAGCTATTTCATTTTTTAATGAGGTTGACACAATAAAAGAACTATCCTCATATCCTTAGTTTCATTTTTGAACGAGGTTGACGCAAGACAATGAATTATCCTCGTACTCCTTGTTTCATTCTTTAATGAGGTTGACACAAGACAAGGAACTATCCTCATATCCTTGGTTTCATTTTTTAATGAGGTTGACACAAGACAAGGAACTATCCTCATAGGAGCTGTTTCATTTTTTAATGAGGTTGACACAGTAAAAGAACTATCCTCATATTCCTTGCTTCTCACGACCCATGATAGGAGGTCATGACTTCCAAGAGGTTCTCATCTAATGGGAGAACAATGCTTTGGAAGGAGAGATCTGGTTCTAATGCCCCCAGTACATAATGTACAACATCATGGAATTGATCGTCCGTTGATGTAGGCATAGAACTAGTTGCCACATAATTAACCCATGGCAGTGATGATACCATTGGGACAAAAGGACCATTTAGGGAAGATGGATGACTGGGAGCCATATATGGACTGGGAAATGAAATCTGGTCAATGGTGACAATTCTGCCTTCATGCGGGAAACAAATCACTCGAAAGAGTGTTGAAACAATAGCTCCCATGTCATAAACATAGTCGTGCCCAAGAAGAAAATTGTAATCTAAAGGGCCTAAGACTAGATAGGAAGTCATGACTTCCAAGAGGTTCTCATCTAATGGGAGAACAATGCTTTGGAAGGAGAGATCTGGTTCTAATACCCCCAGTACATAATGTACAACATCATGGAATTGATCGTCCGTTGATGTAGGCATAGAACTAGTTGCCACATAATTAACCCATGGCAGTGATGATACCATTGGGAAAAAAGGACCATTTAGGGAAGATGGATGACTGGGAGCCATATTTGGACTGGAAAATGAAATTTGGTCAATGGTGACAATTCCGCCTTCATGCGGGAAACAAATCACTCAAAAGAGTGTTGAAACAATAGCTCCCATGTCATAAACATAGTCGTGCCCAAGAAGAAAAGTGTAATCTAAAGGGCCTAAGACTACCATCACATTCAAATAAATGATTTTTCCTTCCAAAGTAATAGGCAACTAAAGAAGGATCCCTAATGGTTTATTGGTTCCTCTGTTAAAAGCCAACATATTCTGGGTAACATGCACAAGTGGCGGTGAACCGAGCACTTGCCAAGTAGTGGAGGAAAGGATACTCACAAATGCACCTTCATCTATAATAGTTGTTGGCCACGTGGGGCCTAACACAGGTTCAGCAGTGAGTTTAGCCAAGAAAATCCCGATACTACTAGCCCTTTCGGCAACAGTCCGCGGAGCGCAGAGTGAGGTCTCACCTGAAGTAGTATGGGAGGGTGTTGGAACCAGGTTTCCTCACCCTGGGAATGTCTGATATGGACGATAGGTACGCGATTCAACCTTCGCACTTACTAGATTATGCACAACAGTGGCCTCCTTGTGTCCTGTGGGACTGCCTTCACGCAGATCCAGCTGCAGTGTGACCAGTATTAATTACCCAAGTCTTCCTTAGTTAGGTTATATTCGTTAATTACTTAGAAATTTTTCATACATAAGCATACATACAAGTGTGCGCATATAGATAAACAGATACCATTAACGTCGAACATCAAAATATAGATCTATGAAACAGATGCACAATATGCCAAATGAACTTAGCTTTATTAATGATCCTTTTCAAGTTCAGTTTAATACAGACCCAACTCTGCCCTACGCACTTGGCTGCAGGGGTCTGCGCACTCAACTGTGGACTCTACTAGGCCTTTGTGCACTCAGCTGCAGAGCCTTTACCTACTACTATGACCCAATACCTTCAGATCCAGTTCTATCCTCGAACCATGCCTTCGCATCTATTTATTATTTTCCAAAAACTCAGAATTGTCTTTACACTTAGAGCCTCGCTCTATTTATACAATCCCATGGTCCGCAGACCATGCATAGGCCGACACAATTTACATTCAATTTCATTATTTTAGGGCAAACAACCCTATGACTCATCCTAGATTCTCACACTCCGCACTTGCATTTCGCAGAGTCTTCACATTATATCGACCAACACTCGGGCTTTAAGCCCCAAAGACATGCTATGGGGTGATCCGCTACCCAACGGACCCCCAACACAATCATCGTGACTTGTCCCGAGTCACTCTGCTGGTGCGGCGATCTTGGCGCGAAGTCCATCCAGGAGGTCACGTGTAGCTTGCTGGTGGGCTCCAGTATTGTAGCAATAATGCTACAACTCCTGGGGATTCCTATCTCTAATTTTATCAACCCGGTAGTTCGTACAAACTTGGAAGCGACGATGCTGTATGCACAAGTACTAGCTCTTGTTGCAGCTGTCACTTGGTCAGCTGGCACAAGTCCGCTAGGGCTCAAGCCAAATTCTATATGCTCTCAGAAGAAGCTTTCTCAATGATGGACGAAGGCTATCTCAAGGGAAATTGATCTACTTTGCAAAAGTGAACTGAAAGCCAACCAAAACATGAAACCCTAGTAAACCCTAATTGGACTAGTTTGACCTCTATGATGCAATAATGAAAGTGCAAATGTCTAAAAAGGATGCCATTACTTCTAATGATGTGAAATGCATGAACTCAAACTACTTCTATGAAAAAGAACATTGTTTTTGTATTTTTGCTTAAGTGGATGGAGTGATTATGAACTTGCTTCTTATTAGGGTTTGGATGTGCAGAGGTGGTGCGAAGGGAGAGAAAGCTTGGGAAAGGTCAGGATGGCTAGGAGAGGTCCCAGAGGGTCCCTAGCATTAGTCCACAGAGGTCTACAATGTTCGGATGCTCGGCAACCAAGTTTGCAGGCTCCTACAGGATGTCTGCAGGGGATCCTACAGGAAACTAAGGAATTTCTACAAGAAGTCTGCTAACTTCTACAGGATGTGTTGTAAGTGGAAGTTTTGGGTGATGGTGAAGTGATGGAACAGTTTGGGTGGAGAGGTAAGGTGGAGATGGAACTTGTGATGGCTCAGGGGCAGAGGAACAAGATGGAGAGAGAGTGCACGGAGTTGGTTGGTGGATAGAAGAATGGGATCAACGAAAGGTCAAGGAAATGGAGCTGCGTGAATAATGGAAGAGCTGGGAGGTAAACGAGCTGAACAGAGGTCGATTAGGTGGCTTTAGGCGTGGTTGATAAGAAGAGGAAGGGAATGGAACGATGTAGAGCAGTGTAAATAAAACAGATTGCTGATGACTGTCACCAAAAACGAGAACTCATTAACCTGTGCTACCTGTGATATTAAACCAATGAACAGCGATGTAAATTGTGAAGGAAACTCGTGCATGGAAGTGGAATGAAGGAGTAATGCTCAGAATCAGAGTGCATGGATGGATCTACGATTAAGGTACCTGTGTTGCAGCTTGCATGAACGTGAAAAGACTGCGTTTTTTTTGTGGTTGGTTCAGACTGCACCCCAATCCCTAACAGAGATGGCAGTGAGGTCCTTTCAACCTTTTCTGGAGCTCCTGTGTATTACAAACCTCCTATTCTGATCTAAGCAACTGAAAGCAAAATTAACCATAAGCTAATCCTACTTAATCACAACAAACCAAATCAGCAGATTGTATTTTCGAATTGCATGTCAAAGTAAAGAAACAAAGTGCTGGAACGAAAGACAAATAACACTACAAGAAGAGGAGATCTATTTCTCTCAGGTTGGGCCCTAACCTGAGAGCTATAGCTCCCTTAAAAGCTCAGAATTAGATCCAAATCTGCTTGCCTTTATTCATAATCAAAATTCTAATGTCATGCCAAAACTGGCTTACAAAAACAAAAACCGAGCTATGCTCAAGAATTACAATATCAGTCCAAAAGTTCAAAAAGCCCCTAACAAAGGCTACGGCCTTCATATTTATACAAAATGAAGATCAAGCTGGCTTCCTCCATTCGTGGAGCTTGGCTGTCCAACTGAGAGTCAAACTGCTGTAAAACTGCTGATCCTGTAGAATGTGTTGGCTGCCTTTAAGCTCGGTGGGGAGAGCTGTTAGAGCTCGGAGTGAAGGTGAAAATCACGAGGAGGGTCATCAAGACTGTGGACAACCTCCCTATGAACCCGCAATGTCACCTTTGCTGTCTCCTTGTCTCCTTTTGCGTGGTATTTTTCTCTCTTTAATGCCAAGAACCTGAAATCATCATGTATTAATCACATAGATATAATGTCTGCCCTTCTTCCTACAAACAACACGAATATACTAAGAAATGAATGCATAAGTGGTGAAATATGAATGGTTGAGCAAGGTAAGTAGGCCAATATGAGCCCAAATTGTACCAAAAATTGGGGCTCATCATCGCCCCCCAGCTGAACTATTTGCTCATCCTTGAGCAACTGAGTCCAAATCTTCATCTTTCATTGCTTTCACTGCTTCCCTTACATCCCAAGGCTCTGTGGTAGTGTCCTCTTTGTTGATATGAAACCCTGCTTTCCTGTTCACCTCTTCCCATTGTTGACTGTCATCCTCCTCTGTATTGCCTTCAGTCAACCCTAGCAGTAGTGGTGGGCTGAGTTTAAGGCCAATCCAGCTGGCCTGGAGGCTTTGCATGGATTTCTTGTAAAGGTCAACCCTTGCCAAAGCTTCCCTCATCTGAATGGGGGTATGGTACTCTCGGATCTTCAAGCTGTGTGCCAAGGTATTCCATCTGCGTGCACATGCTTGGGCAGCACTTTCTCCTAACAACCTTTCCATGTCTTCAAAGTGAGCTATGGCTTGGTCCTGTTGGTCCACAAATCTCAAGGAAGCTGTGGGATCAGTAGCCAACTGTTGATGGGCTGAGATGAGTGCCACCGGATCCTCTGGTTCTGCTCGAATGAACAATGGCTCGCTCACTTCTCGGTTCATGACCGATTTTTCTTCAGCTGCTCTTTGATCCTCATGGTTTAACCATGAAGCGAACGCCATCAATTGCATATCACCCAAGGCAATATTGGGATCCCAGGAGACTTCATTAGGCAAAGCCAAATTGTGGAGGTAAAACTCTGCTAATTTGGCTTTGTCTTCTGACGAACTAGTACCACACAATTCAGAAAATTGTTGTGGGTTTTGGATATGTGAAATACCTCTTTGTGCCAAGGTGTTTATTTGGAACTGCAGCCATTGATCTTCTAAATACAATCCATAGGATTTTGCAGGTGGTCTGCACTGTATTGCCTCCATGGCCCAACTGGCCATGCAGGCCAATTGTGCTTCCTTTTGTTGCAGCTGTTCTCTTAGAGCTTGCACTTCGATTTTTGTTTGTTGTTCTGCTTCCTGTAGAAGTGTCATTGGCTCTTCAAGACCGATGGTCAGCTCCTTTTCGCCTTGTTGTTCTTTTGTGATGTCTTTGGAGGATGTTCCTGCCCCTGCCCTTAGTTCCTGTCGCTGCAATCTCAGCTTCTGATTTTCTTCCTGTAGAAGCACACGTTGGCAATTAGCCACGTGTTTAGCCATGGTGAATTCACTCCTGACCTCCTTGAGTTGCTCTTGTAAAGGGCCTATGTCTGCCACACCCTTTGATTTGGCGATCTGCATCCATGTGTGGGAACGGACTCTTTCTTCCTCTAATGCAAAAAATAAGGGTACAGTAAATTTCTGCGGTATGATTTTGCCCGCCTCTAAAAAGGTGTAGTATGAACTCAGACTAGGCTGAGGGCTGGGCTCTGGTATATGTACTTCTTCTGCCTCTTCAGGTGGCTCTACCTCACCCTCCTTTGGTGGTGATGAGGGTCCTTCTCCTTCCCTCTTCTCTGTTTCCTGTAGCCGGGCCAGAGTGTCCTGTAGAACATTTTCAGCTTCCTGTAGCCGAGTTTTTTCAGTCAACAGGTCTAACCTTTCTTGCCATGTATTTTTCTTTGGACTCCCCTTCTCGTAGGTGACTGTGATCCTGGAGGGTGACTTTTCCTTGGGAGAAGCAGGTGTATCTTCGATGACAATCGGGCTGCTGGACGGAGGCTGTGGCTTGCCCGTCTTTATCCTAACACTTCTTCGAGCTTTGAAGTATAGAGGGGTCTCCCTCTTCCTCTTTTCTTTTGGCTTAGGTGGCATGCTGAGGCCAGCTAATACAGCTGCTGCCTCCCGTGCCAGAATATCCACCTTCTTCTCTTTGGGTTTCACCTTTTCGGGGCTTCCTGTAGAAGCCCCTGTTTTGGTAATTTTCGGGCTTCCTGTAGAAGACCCTTTTGCCAATTTCGGGCTTCCTGTAGAAGACCCTTTCTCTGTTTTCGGGCTTCCTGTAGAAGCCTGTTTCTGCTTTCCTGTAGACACGGGTGTCACCACCTTTTCTTGCTTAGCCGCATGGGTTTTTCTTTTTGCTTTGGTTGCAGGTGCTGATGAGGTACTTGGGCTGACGTGGACCACCTCAGCTTTGTCCATTCTGCTCTTCAACCTCTTTTCTCTTGCTGACAAGATGGGTGTGCCACCTTTTTCTTTGTCATCCTTTTCCTCATGCTCCTTCTTTTGTTCTTTCTTCTGCACTGAGGTCGGGGTCTTCTGGCCTTTTTCTCTCTTTCCCTCAGCCACTGCTTCTTGTTCCTCACTGCTGGAGGAACCCGTTTCTTCAATCAACATTTTAATGTCTCCATCTCTTGTCAAATTCCAGAATGATTCCCATGAGAGGGGAACCTTATATGAATGCAGCACATCCTCTACAAGAAGCTTGATCAACCCATGGTGGGCTATCTGATCTGGTATGCCCTCTTTTAGCTTTGTGGCACACTCAATTAGAGACTGCAACAGGAAATAAGGAATGCTCAGTTTTTGTTCTACAGGAAGATCAATCTGGTGCCTCAATTCAGTGAGCAACCGAAAGTGATATGCATACACGATGCTAAAACGGCCTTCACAAGTTATATATTTCATGATTTGCAAGCTGACTTCATTCCATGGTGGCAGCAAGCTGGTTCTTCGCACCCCATTTTTGTCCTCTGAGAATTCCTCCTCAGGTGGAAAGAATTCCTTCTTGGCTTGCTGGCTCAACTTTCTTTCTTCCTTATCCCATGGCAAACCCATCGGAAGTTCAGTGATCCAACTGATATATTGCGAGGTGAGCTTGAGGCTTAGACCTTTGAAGTTCACTGTGGCCAGTGTCTTGGACTTCGGCTTCAGAGCCTGCAAAAATTCTTCTGCCACTTCATCATCATAACCTTGCAACTTGTCACAAAAAGATATCCATTGAACCCGTGTGAAGAGCTCTACCACTTCCTGGTTTTCCCTTAATTTGGCTGAATCAGTGGGTTCTCGTCTTATAAAACCACCCGGCATGATAAAACAAGTTTCTTAACCAGAGGTGGTGATTTTGGAAGAGATTTTAGTTTACTGAGACAGAGCGTAGAATGTCATGCACATAACCCACAAACTTATCCCTAAGGAACTTTAACACAGTTTAATTACTCGACATCCTGTAGAACGACAGTATAGGCACAGCAGACAACAATTTCACCGTTTTTCTATGACCAGACTGTGGACGACAATTCGGCCACCTTTAATAACCAGTTACATGAAGAGTTCAGGGTTACCTCTTTAATTGGACACCTTTTTACATGAGGCACCCGCTTTCCTGTAGAAAACTGTGTTCCTGTAGGAGGACAGCGTTCCTGTAGAATGCAGCGTTCCTGTAGAATGCAGCGCACGATTTTCGGGAGAGACTACAGTCGGTCTGCGCCTTGGGTGTGCTTCTCAATCGCTCTGATAGCCAAAGGCTCGGCGTATCACACTGCAGAAGGATCAGGATAGCCGCTTGAGTTCAAACTGGTGGTTGATAAATGCGTGCATGCAATCTAGCCGATTAGATTTCAAATTCGGCAGAATCCGTGGCGCAAGGATGAGTTGTCCCCGCCGGACCGTTGGGTGACGTCATCCCATCATTCAACTGCGCGTTCACTTGCTGCTGCATCAATTTCCGCAGATCTGCCGCCGCTTCTTCGGTTAAACTCGGTTTGTCGACGGGATTGCTCTCACGTGCATGCTGCTATTCTTTTTGTCATGGCCGCCACCCTCTCATCCAACTAGACCATTAACTGACCGACGTGGCCGGCCAACTGACCATACTACCGCTCAACCCATTCACCTTTACACCTAAGCAATCAATCAAAGTAACATTCATGCAGTCTGATGGAAGGAAGGGTCGAGACACTTACCTGCGTGGCTGTACACGATGTTTTGGCTCTTTGGATGCTGATGAGTCGATTTACCTGCTACTGGCGGACTTACACAGGCTCGGAGGTCCATGTTCATGAGCTGCCGATGGATGGGATGCTTCAGTTGCATGCGCCCACGTTTCCCTTCAGATGGCCTGCGCGGTGAATGGTATCCACTCTAGCATGTTTAACTGTTACAGGACTCCCACGGGATGTCTTGGAACAGTTCTTCCTCCTTGGGTGCATGCTGCACGACGATGGATGGCCTCACGATCATGCTCTCAGAGCCTCGGGCTGATGTGATGAATATGGTGCGAGATCTCTAGCGCTTTTTCCATTTACAGGTTGCTTTTTTTCTCGAGACTCATCGATCTGCTTTGCTGGTGCAGGTACTTGGTTGCATGTCGACAAGGACGGTGGAGCAAGATAACAGCAATGTGCATGGTTGACAACCGTGGCGTGCATGCGTCCAAACCGATCCTTAGCCGTTAGATCTCCTCATGAAATGAATTCTGGCCCGTTCTGAGCTTCTACAGGAAGCTTCCTATAGAAATACAGCGCTTCCTGTAGAAAGGATGCGTTCCTGTAGAGAGTCTGCACCTTCCTGTAGAAGATCTGCATCTTCCTGTAGAAACTCTGCATTTTCCTGTAGAAAATCTGCGTCTTCCTGTAGAAGACTCAAGCTGTAATAAAATTGCACATACCTTGGAGAAAATGAGGATTCTTGGAGGAGGTGCTGGTGAGGTGTCCTTGCTGCATGATGAGGACCCTTGGCTTTGAGTTGAGAGGCTTCCTCTCCTCCATAGAACACCTACATGCAATTTTACATAATGAATCTACTGACCTTGTTTTTCTTTTGTTTTTTTCTTTTTTCACTTTTTTTTTTGAAAGATAACAGGGGCGCCTCATTGAGATTTTCACCCTTGCCATCTGCCTTGAGCGCCTCAAAGAGGTTTTCACTCAAGGATCTTTTTCCAATCTCTTTTTTCTTTTTCTTTTTCTTTTTTTTTTTTGAAAGGACAATAGGGGCGCCTCAATGAGGTTTTCACCCCTACCACCTGCCTTGGGCGCCTCAGAAAGGTTTTCACCCAAGGATCTTTATTATTATTTTTTTTTTTTTTTTTTTAGATTCTTCAGGGTATGCCCAAAGCAGAGGCAGAACCCTTCTCTATGACCAACACTGCCTTCTCCATAGTTTTGATGAACTCTTGTCTTGAGGGAGGCTTCCTGTAGATCTTCAATCGATGCCCATTGACAAGCATGGGGATGGCTTCCTCATCAATGGTCCTAAGAAGCACAGATCCATTGTCATGACATTTTTCCACTGAATATGGCCCTAGCCATCTGATTCTCAGCTTCCCTTTGAAATCTTTGTATCTGGAGTCATACAACAAAGCCCAATCCCCCGGCTGAAATTGCTTGTCATGGAGGTGTTGGTCATGCCACACCTTTCTCTGAAGTTGAACCACTTCTGAGTGAAGGAGGGCCTACATTCGGTGCTCATCTAGGCCATTCAGCTGCAATAGCCTTTCTTGTTGTGCATGGCTGAGATCTAGGTCCAGCTGAGCTGCCATCCTCAAAGTGTTGTATTCAAACTCAATGGACAGCAAAGCTTTCTTCCCATAGACCAGCTCATAAGGTGTGAAGCCGGTGGTGGTCTTCCAAGTGGTGTTGTAAGCCCATGTGGCTTCAACCAGGCGATCTGCCCAGTCCTTTCTACTGCTGCTCACCACCTTAGTCAAGATCTCTTCTAATGCTCTATTGGTGACTTCCACCTGCCCATTTGCTTGAGGGTGATAGGGGGTGGAAGTCCTATGCTTGATCTTGTGATGAGCTAGTAGATCTTCAACCAGGTTGGAGGTGAACTGGCTCCCTTGATCAGTGACTAGCTCTCTTGGATAGCCAAACTTATAGAAGATGTTTTCTCTTAGGAACTCGGCTACCTTTTCTTCTGTTGCTGCTTTGATTTCTTTGGTCTCTGCCCACTTTGTCAGGTAGTCAGTGCACACAATGATGTAAGACCTTTGCCTCAAAGGAGGGTTGATTGGGCCCACAAAGTCCATACCCCACTTCTCAAATGGCTCAAGAGTCACCTGAGGTTGGAGAGGCATCTCATCCCTTTGGGTCGGTTTCCCCATTCTTTGGCATTGGTCACACTGGCTGACATATCTTCTGACATCTTGATGAAGTGTGGGCCAATAGTAGCCTGCCTGCAGGATCTTGAAGGCAGTTCTCTTTGCTGCAAAATGTCCTCCACAAGGCCCATCATGACAAGCGAGGAGGATATCAAAGACTTCCTCCTCCCTTACACAACGCCTTAAGATTTGATCGGGGCCAAGCTTGAACAGATTGCCCCCGATCCAAGTAAATGAGGCACTTTTTCTGATGATTCTGCTCTTCTCTCTGGAAGATAGGTGCGGAGGGAACTGTCCTGAAACAAGGTAGTTTGCTATATCAGCAAACCATGGAGAGAGTACTGAAATAGCAAACAGATGTTCATCGGGCATCTGGTCATCCACCGTGCCATCCTCATCTGCAGACAAATCCAATCTAGATAAAAAATCAGCAACAACATTTTCTCTACCTAGTTTGTCAACAATGGTCAAATCAAACTGCTGCAACAAAAGTAACCATCTAATAATACGAGCATTCACATCTGGTTTATTCATTAAATATCTAATTGCAGCATGGTCTGTATGTACAAAGGTTTGATAGCCAGTAATATAATGTCGGAACTTGTTCAGTGCATGGACCACAGCCAAGAATTCTTTCTCGGTTACAGTGTAATTCAGCTCAGCTTTGGACAAGTTTTTGCTAACAAAGTAAATGGCATATGGAAGTTTTTGCTCAACCTGTCCTAAAGCTGCACCTATGGCTTTGTTCGAGGCATCAGTGTGGATGTGGAAAGGTAGGGCCCAGTTTGGACCTCTCAGGATTGGGGCTGACACCAACTTGTCCTTTAACTCATTTAAAGCCCTCTGACAATCGTCAGTCCATTTAAACTCCACATCTTTTGCCAACAGGCCAAACAATGGCGAGGCTAGCTTGCTGAAATCTTTAATGAATCTCCGGTAGTATCCTGCTAATCCCAAGAAACTCCGAACATCCCTTACCTTTTGAGGAGGTGGAACCTTCTTGATGAGAGCAATTTTGTTAGGATCCACCTGCAACCCTTGGCAAGAAATGGTATGGCCTAGCACGGTCCCTTCAGTCATTAGGAATTCACATTTTTCAGGACTAAGGGACAAGTTCATCTCGATGCATTTGGTTAGGACTTTTCCTAGATTGGACAATGCTTCCTGGAAGTTGGCCCCATAAGGAGTAAAGTCATCCATATAGATTTCCACTGCATCATGGACCAGCTCCGAGAAGATGCTCAAAACAGCTCTCTGGAAGGTAGCAAGAGCATTGCATAGCCCAAAGGGAAGGACTCGGTAGGCAAAGGTACCCCAAGGGCAAGTGAAGGTGGTCTTGTCTTGGTCTTCCAGGCTGATTTGGATTTGGTTGTACCCGCTAAACCCATCCAGGAAAGAGAAGAACTTCTTTCCTGCCAGTCCATCCAACACTTGATCTATGAAAGGTAGAGGGAAATGGTCTTTCTTGGTAGCTTTGTTTAGTTCTCGGTAGTCCACACAGATTCTCCATTTCCCATTTTTCTTGGGAACCAACACCAGAGGGGACACCCATTCACTATCTGAGATGGGGTAGATGAATCTGGCATCCAACAGTTTTTGCAATTCTTCCTTGACAATGTCCTAAAGGGCTGGATTTATTCTCCTCTGGGGTTGCCTAACCGGCTTACAATCCTCTTTGATGTATATGTGATGGGTACAAACCGAAGGATGGACTCCTTTCATCTCCTTATAGCTCCAAGCAAAAGCATCTAGGTGACTGGCCAACAGGCTACACAGCTCCTTTTCCTGGGAAGGAGATAGGGAGGAGCTGATCTTCAACGTTCTCTCAGGGCCGAACTCCACATTCTTGACTCTGGGAGTGACAGGGTTGGTTGTACAAAGATCCACTAAAGTGCTAGCTTGGGCATCCTCCACCAACTTCTCTAAGGATAGTGTACTGGAAGGTGGATTCCGGATCAAGGTCTCAATCAAGTCATCCTCGGTTGGGGGGTCTCTTCTAGTGGTCTCTAAGGTGCACATAGGTGCTGAGTACACCTCGTCTTCCTCTCCTTCCTCTAACCAGAGTGGTAAGTCATGCTCTAAGGAGGGTTGGGCAGGAGGGTATAGGACTAGCTGCTTGGACATAGGACCATTTTTGATGGTCATATTTCCTGCACGACAACTTATGTAAGCATCTGCAGTGGCTAACCAAGGCCTTCCCAAAATGAGAGGATATCCAGTAAGCTTTGCCTTGGGTTGCAGAACCAAGAAATCTGCAGGATATTCCCAAGAGTCGATAGAGACCAAGACATCCTCCACAATCCCTTCGGGAGTCACAGTGGAGCGATCTGCTAATTGCAGTACTGTCGAGGTCTTCCTCAAGGAACCCTGAAGATTGAGTTTGAGCATGGTGTCCCTGGTCATCACATTAATGGCAGCCCCCAGATCAATCAAGGTGTGAGGTATGATGGTGCCATTGATGTGGACATCTACTACAGGACTTCCAGGATCTAGGTACTTTGGGCAGATGACTTGTCCTAACATAAGGTCAGACAGTTGTCCTATGACATTGATGGTTGAAGCATCTTTCTTCCTCCTACTTGGGTGTTTGAAACACTTTTCCTTAACCAGTTTGTTGTATATTGGCACATCCTTGATGGCTTGGAGAAGTGGTATTTTTACACACAACTGCTTGAGCTCACCCAAAAGCTCATCCTCCTCTGGGTTGGGTTGTGTGGTGGCTGTTAGTCTCTCAGGAAATGGTGGAATAGCCTTTGGTTCACTTTCCTGTTTATCTTCCTCATCCTCTGGGGGAGGAGGTTGGCGATCTGGTAGAGTCTTTCCAGATCGAAGGTTGATCTCCTGGATCTCCACAGCATAGGTAGGGCATGAGGTTTCCCTAGTGTATACCTGCTGGGCCTATCTATTGTTGGGGTTCGGGTTCGGTTGAGCAGGCATTTGAGGTTGCCTTGGAGGAGCAGGAGGTAATGGCTGAGGTTGAACCGGTGGTGGAGGCAAAATGGCAGGAGGAGTGTTGTACTGGGACCTCCACCCCGACTGAGGTGCATTCCACTAAGGTTGTGGCTGGGCATGTGAATGATATGAATGAGAAGTAGGTTGAGTAGGGTACTGAGGTGGATAAGACCATGGAGGAGGCATGGACTAGGAAGGATGAGCAGGGGGACCCCAGGAAGGCATAGGAGTCGATTGGTTGGGGCTGTAATAAGCTTGAGGTGCCCCTTGCATTCCCTGCTGATAAGGTCTAGATCCTTGTGGCCTCCTTTGGTTGAGGTAATAGAGAGGTTCAGTGGGAGCTTCTGTCCCTTGGTACATGACTTTAAACCCAGGTAAGGTTGGACACTGATTTGTGGGATGGTCCTCCTCACAAACGAAACATACTTCAACCGAATGCAATGGGCATTCGTTCTTAGGGTGTCTCCTTGTGCACCTAGGGCAGAAGACAGCCAAGGCTCTCTTAGCTTCTTCTTTCTTCTGCTGGATTCTGAATGTGTCCAGTTGCATGGCAATGGTCTGTCTCACCTCACTCTTGAGGTCTTCTAATTGATTTGCAAGCTCATGTTTGGAGAAAGGGACACTAGTTGAGAGGAGGTTTCCCCTACCTCATTTCCGAGCTGCCCTGGAGTGGTTTCTAAACACAGTCTTGATGTCCTCATAAGGCAGTTGGTAAATGTCCCCCCCAGCTAACATGTGAAGGGTATCTAAGAGTTCTTCAGGGACTCCTCGGAGCAGGACCAACTTGAGGGATTCAGGGTCAAGTGTGCACCTGGCCCGCTTATAGCTTAGTTGGAACCTCTCCTCATAATCCTCTAAGGACTCATCATTCCCCATGGTCATCCGAAAGATTTCTCCCTTGGTTTCCTTAGACCTACAATAATCCCTGTACTTGGTATTGAAAGCTTGTTGCATCTGAGCCCAAGTGGTGATACTATCCCCAGGTAAGCCCATGAACCAGCGTAATGCTGCATCCTTAAGAGTTGAAGGGAAGAGTTTCAGCTTTTGCTCATCTTAAGTATAGTCATAGGTTCTACAAAGGACAGTAAACTCAAACAGGAAGGTATCAGGATCTTCAGTAGTCAGCCCATGGAAGTGAGGTAAGGAGGAGGGGCTAATGTTCTTCATTTTCATCTCTCCATTGGTCTCTCGGATGGGGAAGGCACCTTCTATTCTCTCATCTTCTCTTCTATTGTCAGCCATAACTTCGGATGGAGTGGTCTTTAACTCTTCTTCTTCTATAGGTTCTTTGTATATCTCGGGATGTTCACCTATAGGTTCTTCTGGGTCACTGTCACCAAAGAAGAGAGAAGGGTGACTCAGTGATGTGGTGGGGGTGTTGGGTAGGAATTTGCCTGATTTATCTCGGTTCCTACGAGGCATGAAATGGAAAATACTTTCTTTTTTGATTGTTTTTGCTCTTTTTCTTGGTACCTGCAAAACTGACACAGATTGATCTATAGCTAACTATAAAGAGGCAAAATTAAACTGAAAGCATGAAAGAACTAATCTACTTTGCTCAAATGAAATTGCAGGAATGGAAATGCTAGTCTACGCTTGCAGAAATGAAACGCTAATCTATGCTTGCAGAAATGAAATTGTGGAATTGAAAGGCTAATCTAAGAAAGCAGGAAATGCTAATCTATGAAAGCAGGAAATGGTAATCTACGAAAGCAGGAAATGCTAATCTATGAAAGCAGGAAATGCTAATCTATGAAAGAAGGAAATGCTAATCTATGAAAGCAGGAAATGTCTATGATACTTTTGCAGAATGGAAATGAAGTAAACTACTGAGCAGAAGGCAAGATTAAGAAAATAGAAGAAAAGCAACAATCACTAATACTCTGACGCTTCCCCGGCAACGACGCCAAAAAGATGGTGGGCTCCAGTATTGTAGCAATAATGCTACAACTCCTGGGGCTTCCTATCTCTAATTTTATCAACCCGGTAGTTCGTACAAACTTGGAAGCGACGGTGTTGTATGCACAAGTACTAGCTCTTGTCGCAGCTGTCACTTGGTCAGCTGGCACAAGTCCGCTAGGGCTCAAGCCAACTTCTATATGCTCTCATAAGAAGCTTTCTAAATGATGGACGAAGGCTATCTCAAGGGAAATTGATCTACTTTGCAAAAGTGAACTGAAAGCCAACCAAAACATGAAACCCTAGTAAACCCTAATTGGACTAGTTTGACCTCTATGATGCAATAATGAAAGTGCAAATGTCTAAAAAGGATGCCATTACTTCTAATGATGTGAAATGCATGAACTCAAACTACTTCTATGAAAAAGAACATTGTTTTTGTATTTTTTCTTAAGTGGATGGAGTGATTATGAACTTGCCTCTTATTAGGGTTTGGATGTGCAGAGGTGGTGCGAAGGGAGAGAAAGCTTGGGAAAGGTCAGGATGGCTAGGAGAGGTCCCAGAGGGTCCCTAGCATTAGTCCACAGAGGCCTACAACGTTCGGATGCTCGGCAACCAAGTTTGCAGGCTCCTACAGGATGTCTGCAGGGGATCCTACAGGAAACTAAGGAATTTCTACAGGAAGTCTGCTAACTTCTACAGGATGTGCTGTAAGTGGAAGTTTTGGGTGATGGTGAAGTGATGGAACGGTTTGGGTGGAGAGGTAAGGTGGAGATGGAACTTGTGATGGCTCAGGGGCAGAGGAACAAGATGGAGAGAGAGTGCATGGAGTTGGTTGGTGGATAGAAGAATGGGATCAACGAAAGGTCAAGGAAATGGAGCTGCGTGAATAATGGAAGAGCTGGGAGGTAAACGAGCTGAACAGAGGTCGATTAGGTGGCTTTAGGCGTGGTTGATAAGAAGAGGAAGGGAATGGAACGATGTAGAGCAGTGTAAATAAAACAAATTGTTGATGACTGTCACCAAAAACGAGAACTCATTAACCTATGCTACCTGTGATATTAAACCAATGAACAGCGATGTAAATTGTGAATGAAACTTGTGCATGGAAGTGGAATGAAGGAGTAATGCTCGGAATCAGAGTGCATGGATGGATCTACGATTAAGGTAACTATGTTGCAGCTTGCATGAACGTGAAAAGACTGCATTTTTTTTGTGGTTGGTTCAGACTGCACCCCAATCCCTAACAGAGATGGCAGTGAGGTCCTTTCAACCATTTCTGGAGCTCCTGTGTATTACAAACCTCCTATTCTGATCTAAGCAACTGAAAGCAAAATTAACCATAAGCTAATCCTACTTAATCACAACAAACCAAATTAGTAGATTGTATTTTCGAATTGCATGTCAAAGTAAAGAAACAAAGTGCTGGAACGAAAGACAAATAACACTACAAGAAGAGGAGATCTATTGCTCTCAGGTTGGGCCCTAACCTGAGAGCTATAGCTCCCTTAAAAGCTCAGAATTAGATCCAAATCTGCTTGCCTTTATTCATAATCAAAAGTCTAATGTCATGCCAAAACTGGCTTACAAAAACAAAAACCGAGCTATGCTCAAGAATTACAATATCAGTCCAAAAGTTCAAAAAGCCCCTAAAAAAGGCTACGGCCTTCATATTTATACAAAATGAAGATCAAGCTGGCTTCCTCCATTCGTGGAGCTTGGCTGTCCAACTGAGAGTCAAACTGCTGTAAAACTGCTGATCCTGTAGAACGTGTTGGCTGCCTTTAAGCTCGGTGGGGAGAGCTGTTAGAGCTCGGAGTGAAGGTGAAAATCACGAGGAGGGTCATCAAGACTGTGGACAACCTCCCTATGAACCCGCAATGTCACCTTTGCTGTCTCCTTGTCTCCTTTTTCGTGGTCTTTTGCTCTCTTTAATGCCAAGAACCTGAAATCATCATGTATTAGTCACATAGATATAATGCCTGCCCTTCTTCCTACAAACAACACGAATATACTAAGAAATGAATGCATAAGTGGTAAAATATGAATGGTTGAGCAAGGTAAGTAGGCCAATATGAGCCCAAATTGTACCAAAAATTGGGGCTCATCACTTGCGTGTCTGCAGCACATTGTTTGCCTGTCTGTTGTATCTGCTATAAACGTAGATCTGAACCTTCTTGAGCAGGGTCACCTTCCTATCCAACCATATATAGTTCCTGCATCTGTGCTAGCTTCCCTTCAATGGTAGCTGTAATTGTGAACGCTTCATCGATCCATGGTTGGATGCATTCTTTAAGCAGGGCTTCTTTTTGGCACGCAACGTCTAATTGGTCCTTTAGTGCCCTTGCCTGTTGTAGTCTGGCGAGTCGTTGAGTAAGGACAACCGTCTGCACAGTGCCTCAGACATTGTCGTAATCCTGTTGCAACTCGCATGCCTCAATCTCTAGGCGCTGCAGATTCAGGTCTTCCTGCAGGTGCGTAAGCATGGTGAGTGCTTGCTCCAACAGCCCGATGCAATCCTATGTTGCCTGGCCAATTTGTTCCAACCCCATTTGGATAGCACGGGCACACTACTGTCTGACTTCTGGGGCCGTGGAGGGCTGTGCCTTCAATCCCAACTTGGCGATCTACAGGTTCAGCTCCAACTGAACCTTTGTCATTTCCTCACGGGCTTCGCGGACTCTGGCAGCCAATCTATATACACGTTCTGCTGCTAGGATCTTTGCCAGCATGGCCAACTCTGGAACGCTCTTGCATGCATCTTCTACAGCCTGTTCCAGTCCGCAAGCATGCACAACCAACTCATCCTGTTGGATGCTGTGTTGGTCCATGTTTATTTTCTATTCATGCAGGACCTGGATCGCTCAGCCTTCCCAAGCACGGAGCTCTGAGATGACCCCATCCTGTAGCCAAGTTTAAGTCGACGGCTTTCATGCTACTCATCGTAGCCCGGTCACCCTCGCTTGTTGTTGCTAGCACGCCTTCAGGCAAGATTAAGATGTTGTCCATACGGGCGCTCACTGTCTGTTCAGCCTCGGTGGTTCTTGCTATGACACACAGGGCCATTGTGCCTGTTTGGTGGTGCTGTACTTGTAAACCTTGTAGCTGTGCGGTGAGCGCCCCCAACACAGCGTTCTGCTCCATCCGCAATCCTTGGAGCGCATCCTTTGCAACCTCACGAATCATTTCGTTGATATCCAATAAATCACCTTCTGTGAGCGTGATTGGGTAGACAAACATCTTTGTGGCTTTTCCCTTCTTTCGGGGAGCTATTTTCTCAAGACCGTGCAGCCACTATAGTTGGGTCAATGTAGAACCGAGGTCCGTGCATTCCTTGATCCTATCCCCTTCCCTGGTCTATTGCCCCATGGACATCTCCTAGCCCTCCTCGGGCTCTCTGGTTGGTGCGGTTGTGGTCTCTGTTGTCTATATTGCTGCTGCTACATCAGTCGCCTTCTGCTGTGTGGCTGCTTTTTGTTCCTGGTGCCTCCTTTCATCCAGTTGTGCAATGTGCAGCTTGGTGTCCTTATTTCTTTGCTGAGCTGCGACCTTCTCCATTTCCACCAAGTCTGGGGCACACCACTCCAGAGGCCATGACTCCATGACTACGAAGATCACATCATTCATTGCAATGAACGGAAGCTTCACCCATTTTCGTGTTGGGTCCTTGCGCGCCCGGATATACAGGTTATGCATATCCACCTTGAATTCTGCCACGCTTTGCAAGCTGTTATGAACTGTAGGGGACAAGCGCAGCCTGCAGTTGATCCATGTTTGGATGCTCGCCTCCATGAACACCTAGAACACATTTATCTCACAAATCTTCTATGCGTCTTTTGTAGCCTAGAGCGAGGTGTACCTCGCGGCTTCAGGCAGGTCACCCTCAATAGTGGGAAACTGGCTATCCTCCGACAACTCCCCTGCAACCAACAAGATGGATAAGAGAAACCACACATAATGGAAGGTCTTACCCTACTCCTGGGCCTCCCTATAGTTCATTAAGAACTCATTACAGAGGAACTGCACCCAATTGAACTGGATCCCCTCTACGCATTGCTCTGCCAATGCAATCACAGACGTTGGTACTTTGTCGGTGTGGCATTTCCTCATTAGCTTGCCAACCAGCAGCTGGGTGGCTACGTGCACCCCTTGGTCTTTAATGCTTGTTATTGCATACCCCCTCTTTCTCTTTTCTAGTTTATACTTGGCTTGCATAGCTTCTGCGAGGGCCAAGTTGCTGCTTTTTCCTGCTATGGCTGCAGGGTCGTTTCCTTTAACTGGTAGTCAAGAAATTCAGTGAATTAAATCGGCTGTGATGGGAATCGTCTCCTCTAGCCAGAGATACCCATCATGCACCAAGCACAACAACTTCCTAATGACAAAAATGGTGATGGGCAGGCGGTGGTGGTGGGGTATCCATTGCAGATGGAGTAACCTAGCCCTCTCCACACCACGCAACCATTTCTGCTTCATTAACCTCTCTGCAGCCAACTGTGGGAACTTCTCGTTGTCTACAAGGTGCCAATATTCAAACTTCATAGTAATTACTCATCCCAATGGCGGACCTTCAAACCTTATATCATCGGGGAGGAGGGGGCTTTGAAATGCACTCTTCGTGGCCTCTAGGTCATTCGGTACCTTGGCTTTCCCCTTCCATGGGGGGATGTAAGGAGGTAATTTTGTCATGGAAGGCATTTGGGAGACATCCTCCACCTCATTGTCTTGCACCTCAATTTGCGCGATCAGGTCTTACAAGTCTTCCTCCTCCTCCTCTGTTTCAATGGTGATGACTTTTCCCTTCTCTGCCATCGACAATTTGCCAAACCATGGGTTTCTTGGGGATACACGGACTGGCCCCATCATTTGCTTATCTTTCTATGGCCGCAATGTGCATGGTGATTTTGGAACTTCTGGCACAGCTGCCACCTCTCAAGGTTCCTCATGGGCCATATGAGGCTCTGCAGTAACTTCAGTGAATCGCACTCTTGTTCTAACAGTCGTCATTGTGTCTACACTTGAGGATGGTAAGAGTATGCGGCGCTTAATGCTCTCTACTTACTCAATTATCAAACAACCAAGTGTTGCCTTGTGGCTAGACCTGGGGGTTTTATAACATCTTTTGAACTTGAACGTGACCCTTCCCCCCACTTCTAATTCATTAATTCCTTCTTGGTGGTAGATCATCCCAAATCTAGCTCTTAATTCGTGTCTTAATTGCCCGCCGCCCACTCCTTTTTGCCTTAAATTGGATCTCTGTCATGAAAAGTGATGCCAAAAGTCACCTCCCAGTCTACCCGCATAGCAGCGCAGGCCCCTATGCACGACTGCGACCCCTGTGACGTACCAATCCTGCGCGAAACCTCCATATCGCACAACTCCCATATAGACTCTTTTATAGTCCTACACTCTCTTTCAACTTCTTGGAGCACTGAGACTGTGCTCTCCATGGATAGTCAGGTGGTCACACCACCTGTGCAAGGCTTCAATTTACCTTCCAGCCTGATCTGCAGGCACCCCTCAATTACCCTCGCGTCCATCAGTGCGTCATGTTCTTCCTTGTATGGTGCACTCCCCTGTTTACTTTGTCTAGTAAGGTGGGGTCGTAGCCATGGTAGCAGCACCACAAATTCTTCTAATGCAATAGTATGGATGGCTATACCTTGTCCTATCGTGCTTAGTTCCTCAGCGCAGCATGCTTGCATGATTTCGGTTTCCATTTTGTTGATTTCTTTGTCCAATAACATGCTTTTCTTTCCTAGTCGTACCCGATCTTCTTCGAGTTCGCGAAGTTTCAAGTTCCATCGCCAAATGGCTTCGTGTAACTGCATAATTCCTTTACCTGGGTCCTCACGTACTGTCCAACTGTGGGAGCTGTTGTATGGGGATTCTTCTCTGCTCTTATGGTCTCATCTCTTCTCTTCAGCGTTGGAATCATTTCCGCGCTCAAGTTTTTGCTCATGGCCCTATAGGCCCATCAAACCGCTGGTACGCGCCGGTCCCAATCAGTTTGTCTCACCTGTGAACTCTATTCATGATTCCGCATAGCTTTTTGAATGCTTCGACGTGGAATATTTTTGGTGTGTCACTTTTCCTACTGCTGCGTCTAGTTCCGATTTTCGATCCTTAATCTGGGGTGTGCTTACACATCACACGTCTGCACCCATCGACATAGGTGGGTGTGCAAGCTGCTTCGTCCTCGCTGCCTAGCTCTCATTCGACGCTGGGGGGTTTCAAACCATAAGCGCATCTGCCTTCTACATTCGCGCCAATTTACAATGGTCTCCTAATGTGTACTCCACCATCTTACGGGTGTTGCGCGCAGTGCCCATTCTAACGCACCGTACCGCTATTGTTCCGCCACTGTGCTTTCAAATTCATCCAGGAATTCATCCACCATTGTCACTCCATCATATATTGGCAGTTCCCTTGCCTCTGTTGTCATGCAATGCAGTTATCTAATCATCATGTTGCAATTTAGTGTTGTCACTTCATGCAACCGGTTCTGCCAGCGCTCTACTTCTTCATCTGAATTCGAAGTACAGGAGCTGTTGTGCTCCCATGAGATTCTCCCATCTATAGTCGGGTTCACCTGATCCTAGTCTCACACTGTTATCTAGTAAATACAATCCAGCTCATTATCGCGCACTAGTTCAGTGTAGCGCGCTCCTTCGGCTAGGTCTAGCAGGATTACTATGCGTAGGGACTTTTTCTCGAATATCATCTTCCGCTTCTTCAGGTTGATGACTCCATTCATACCAGTGGCCCAATCTATTCCTAGCAACGCGGGATAGGGATTGTTGTCATTGACAATCTCTATTACTTTAAAGTCCGTCTATGTTCTCGCGCCTTCGATATCAATTGTTACCCCTTACAACCTCCCCATGGGAAAAATATTCTATTGGTTCACCATTCATAATTGAATAGGGGACCATTGTAATGTGGGCCTACCCATGCGTTCCCATGTTTGCTTCGGTAACACATTCGCATTTGATCCTAGACCTAGGATGACCTGATCCATTTCGTACTCACCAATCGGCGTCGTCAATCTCATTTCCCTCCCAGTGCGCAATGCATGCTTTCCCAGTTTCTGGACTGCGGACAGTTCCCCTGGCCCTATGCACATGGTGATCAACTCCTATAGTCCCTTAACTGCCTTATTACCGTGCAACAATTTCATGCATGTCTCCAAAAAGGTAGTGAGCATGGAAGGATGCATTCCTGTCTCTGGTTGATCCTTACTACCTGAAGTGGAGGCCTTCATGAAGCTCTTCTTAACTTCCATGAATGTGTCCTTTGTGCGTTCTAAGTCAAACTCAGGTTCCTTTGCAGGAGCCTTACAAACCCATGTATCTTCCTCAGGCTGCTTCCCCTTATCTTCCCCTGTGGTCGCACCACTTCTGAACATCATGTTCACATTTGGGTCTTCTTAGTGCAGTTCAGACCTCATCATTTGGATATTCTGAGTCAAAGGAGGCTGGAGTACCCCTTTTCCCGCATCTGTGTGATCAACGTAGGACAATCTACTGTTTCATGATCAAACTAAGCACGGTACGAATAGGATATCCTCGTCAGGTTGGTGCAATCGCGGGCATAGTGCCCTATTCCTCCGCAATTGTAGCAAATCAACTGTTTGTGGCCCCTTCCTGGTCCCATTCCTCCTCGTCCTCGACCTCACCCCTGAAATCCAGAGCATGCCATCCCTACAGCTGGGTCGATGGCTTGTGTTTTTATCTACATCCTATAGGCTGGGGTCCAATCCATCATTAACTTGAACTGCGACAAGTACACTAGTCGTGGCCTACTGACCTGCATAAATTACAAAACAACTACTGGGGAGTTTGTGTATACTTCTGCAACAAATGACAATTATCCATCATGTGTTTTCCTCCTATCTGACAAATCGTGCATCATAACATGGGTGTCACACTTGGCCCTACCTATTCCTCCGGTCTCAATGACACTGGCCCCCTTCCTGCGAAGTAGTTCGTGAATACTAGACAGTGGTCCTTGTCATGGCCCTGGCCTTTGCATTTTACACACCATACTTCCTCATGTGCCTCTGGCTGCGGTGCCCTATTCTACTTCAAGCTCTGCATTTCCAGGCAAATATTTTGTAGTTGCACATGGATTTATTGAACTCCCAACCCAGGATCTCGTATCAGGGTCTCATGCAACCTCATCGCCATTTCCAACGCTTTGGCCTGGGTGGAAAATTTTTGTTGTGACAGCGACGTCTTCAAGTGCGGTGTCAATGATGCCACAAACCATGCGTGATGTTGTGCATCCGTGAGTGTCATATTAGCCTCGCAGATCATACTCTTCATCCGCTGATCCAGATCCTAGGGGATCTCACTTGGAAGCATCGCGATCTCTTTAAACCCGATGATTGACTATGTCTCTAATTTCGGCTAGCTAAATTCTCTGTTCAACGCATTCTGGATCTCCATTATCCCTGCGTTTGGGTGGTCATTGTTGAGTCTTGAAAATGTCATTCATTTCCATTACACTTTCACTATTATGTCCATTATATCACCTCCATTTCATTACTATGTCACCACATTCATCCCACTTTCATTATCATTGGGCCACCTTTATGTTTTTCCAATCTTTATTAATTCTAAGCCTTTTAAGTGAATTTGTGGTTAAAAATTAGAAAATAATGTGCATATGCTTATACCTAACAAATGGGTTGAGATTGTTGACATGTGTAGGTTGAAAGGAGACTTCTAGAAGACCCTTATGTGGCACTCTAAGGCCAAATTCGAATTTGGTTGGAAAGAATCATGGGATCATGAGGATATGTGTCACATCTCCTAATTGTATTGTAACTCTAAGAAGACATGTGTCTTGTCAGTTCCTATTTTGATTAGGACTCTAGAGGTAGAGGGAGAGATTCATGGACTCTCATTAATGAGATGGCTTCTCATCTTTTTGTATAAATAGGAGATCTCTCTCCTTCATTTGTTAGTCTTTAGTCCCTAGTTCTTAAGTTTGTAGTTCTTCCTTGATGGCTTTTGAAAGCTTTGGAGAACTTTGTTGTACTTTGTACTTTTGAAGAATTTGAATAAAGCTTTGATGTTCTCAACATGGAAGGAGATGTGAAGTAGATGTCATGGAGCACATTAGAATGTAAGGTAGAGTAGATTTCATTTTGTAAATATTTCTTTGATTTCATTATGTTATTTGATTGCTTTCAAGTTTGATAGATTAGATTTTTCATTCATGCAATTTTAATTCATGCAAGTGTGTTTAATTTTGCTTTGATTTCATTATGTTATTTGATTGCTTTCAAGTTTGATAGATTAGATTTTTCATTCATGCAATTTTAATTCATGCAAGTGTGTTCAACCGGTTGATTGTAGATTAGTGATGCACATAGCCTTTTAATGACTAATGACATGATAGAATCATCTTGTCCTTCTGCTGAAGCAACAAGGATACTGGGTCTCATAGTCACTAGCTCATTGTTTGGTTGTTACATTCTATTTTGATTGTAGATTAGTGATGCACATAGCCTTTTAATGACTAATGACATGATAGAATCATCTTGTCCTTCCGCTGAAGCAACAAGGATACTGGGTCTCATAGTCACTAGCTCATTGTTTGGTTGTTGCATTCTATTTTGATTGTAGATTAGTGATGCACATAGCCTTTTAATGACTAATGACATGATAGAATCATCTTGTCCTCCTGCTGATTTATTTTCTGAGTTCTAATTCCATCATTGTTATTTCTTTCATTTTTGTTTTGCTCATTTACTTTCCTGCAATTTAGATATCATATTGCTTAACTTGTTCATGATTGCTTCCCATAAGGTAGATTGAGCTGAAGGGTGAAGGATCAGAAGAGTTGAAGTCGTGTGATGAATTAGTTGCTTTGCTTTCAGTCTTTGAGTTGCTTTAAGTTCAGTTTTTACTTTCTTTTTATACAGCAGCAAGGATACTGGGTCTCATAGTCACTAGCTCATTGATTGGTTATTGCATTTTATTTTGATTGAAGTAGCTGCATATTTACATTTTTTTTTAAGTACTAATTCCATCAATAACATGTTTTAAGATCTTTTGAAGTGTTAAGTTTTGGAAGTTACCATTAGGGACATAGGCCTTGTCTTGAAATCTCTATCCATACTTGTCCTTTAAAAGTATTCTTAAGACCTTAGAATAGGATTTCCATTTGCATTAGACACTTTAGGAAACCAACAAAAACAAAACCCCAAAACAAAATAAAATCTATAAAACAACGAAGTAAGAAAAAGGTTAACTAAGCACATATGGTGCACCACACTTCATCAGTTTACAATACCCGGATTGATAATTTATGTAGAGCAATTTAAGACGTTAAATTGACAAGACATTTTGGTGCCGTTGCCGGGGAAGTGTAATTAGGAGACCTTATTTCTTACATCTGAAAAAAAAAATTAATAATTCTTGAGTATGCTCTCCTCCTGCACTTTGTGTGATCTGGAGGATCAGAAAAAGGATTGTTATGTAAAAAAAATAAAAATAAAAATAAAAATAAAAAATTTAATTCTTGAGTATGCTCTCCTCTTGCACTTTGTGTGATCTGGAGGATCAGAAAAAGAATTGTTATGTAAAAAAAAAGAAAAAAAAAAGGAAAAAAAAAGAGACAAAATAAACTTCAACATTTCAATTGATTCAATAAAAAAAAAAAATGAAAAAAAATGAAAATCAACTACTTTGATAGGTTCAAATTGTCCAAAATTATCTGGTTATGGTTTGTAGTGGTCTTCAAAACACTGTATCCTGTTTTAATAAGGTTTTGCAACTTAGCTGCGGAAACTGCCCTGATTCCGCAGCTAGCTGAGAATTCCGCAGTTGTTTCAAGGTTTAGCAGGTTACAAGCGTTCAATGAAGAAATCGACAACATGAGCATCTCCAGAATTGTCCCGACATGGATCCTATCCTAGTCACCCAGCTCAGATCGATGAAAAACCAGCCTAAGACCTCAGTCAAAGTCCTATTTTTAACATGTTTTTCTTAAAGTATTTGCTGCCTGAAATTGAAAATCATGAATCCTTTTTATAAAATTTTACAATTTCAGAGAAGAAGAAAAGAGAAAAACAATCCTAGCTTCCACTGTGGGCTTAACAAGAGGCATCCCTATTCATGCAATAAAAGAGGAATGGTCTAGTCTACTGTTAGTCATCCAGAAATTTATCACGTGTGAAGGTCGCTTTTTGGTTCTATGTATATGTATCATGTTAGACTGATGATGAATTTCATAGAGGGTCACACTCTCAATTTGCCTCATTTTCTGCTATTGAGTTTGAAAAAGATGAGTTTTACAGTTCAAAAACACGTAGGCAACATTGAACCTCATCTCTACCATCATGGATTCATAAAAATCCTTATTAAGGACCAGTTGAAGAAAACTAAGGATACTTGGGAGCAATTCTTGACAAGAAACCACTTCCAAGAGCCGTCTGAGGCCTCTGGAAGTAGTCCACCAAAAATTCCAAGGAAAACTAGGAAGAAAGAAAAGAACATTACAGTCTAAGACTCCCCTGCAATAGAAATTCAAGAAACTGTCCAAAAGGAAGGAGAAGATAGAGCTAAAAATAAGAAACAGAAGAAAGAAAAAGGCAAAAGAACCATTCAAGAAGTTTATCCATCCCCCGAGCAATCCATAGAGGAGGATTATCAACCTCTGTCAAAAAAGATTAGTAAATACATTGAAAGAAAAACTCAGAAAAATGCGTAAACAGCAGAGGCTTAACAGGCAAGTACTCGAACTCTTTTTGAGGATTCACTCTTCTTTTCATTGCTGTGAAAAGGTGAAAATTGTGGTGGACAGCTTGACATGTATAAGAATGCACAAATTCGTATCATCCAACCACTAATTCCAAAATTTTACAGGCCGAATGCAGAACTGATAACTCAGAAAAACGTAAACAGCAGAAAAACGTCAAATTTAAAATGCTCGATTTGCCCAAACAGAGATGAATTTCAAGAAAATAAAACATGGGTTTTTTTTCCAGCTGGGTCAGTTAGATAACCCAGAAACCATTTGAAGAAATTTGTGGCGGTCTGGGAGAAATCCTCGGTTCTTTGGAGCCTCTTTTTTGCCGCCGCGTGAAGAAAAACGGAATTTGAGTTAATTAACTGATAGTTTGATGTGTGATTCAATTCGGCGTGCCTAAGGAAGGGAATTCTAATTTGGAATCAACTATATGCTGGAATCTAAAACCTGATTACACGCCTTCCATATTAATAAACTCACCCCTGTTTAGAGACGTATTCCAATTGAACACGACTCTCTGTCATTAAACCCCATGAAGTCGCTGCCACCCATCTGTACCTGTTCCGTCACTTCCAGTTAAATGTTGGGAGAAAATGGAATAGGGAAGATAATGATTATATGCATGTTGAAACCAGATCTTGTAGACAGATGTGGAGAATCTTGAATCTAATGTGTCATACAAACCATAGAGGATCAACGGAAGTTCCAGTCAACTGTTAGGCATATATTGCACACAAAAAGAAAAAACCGTGATTCATATACGCACACTCAATTCACATCTGATGTCATGAAACCACTTCAAATTGAAAAATTAATATATTAAATCTTTTCTGATGGAAAATTACAGCGAGTTACAATTACATACTTGGATTCAAAACAACGTATTGTTACAGCATAAAGCTGCACAAATAGTCCAGTCCCTGCTCAGGCCAAACAATTATGTTATTATTGAGCATGACCTTAGTATCAGATTTTATCTGCTGTCTGTATGGGAATCCTGGGGCTTATTGTGTAGTAACACTGGCATTTTCAATTAGAAAAGGGATCAATATCTTTTTGGTTGGTTTTGTTTCAACTGAAAACCTCTGTTTTAAAGATGAATCACTCACTTTTAAGGTTACAGAAACTCCACAAGAAAGTGCAAAAGAGATAAAAATCTATGCATGAAAAAAGTATCCAAAATATGCGTAAAATTGATGGTTGACTGTTCCAGCCACTTTCCGCAGCTGGCTCAACTTTCCGCAGCTGTTTTGTTAAACTCTAGGTTGCAGGTGTCATCAAGCAAAACAAGCCACATGGGTAGCTAGGGGAATGTCAGTACATGGATGGTGTCCTATTCATTTGGTCAAATTTGATGAAAAAGACCCCGGTCAAAAGGAAGTCAAATTGTGTGTTATCACAAAGTCGCCACACTAAATCGCTGCATGTCAAGAAAAAATAATAATTTTGAATCTATGAAATGAATAAGTTATTTGCTCACTTTTCTGAAGGTATTGATTAATTTTGGATTAATGATGAAAAATGAATGGCTAACTTTGTATCCAAGATTTTTAGCTACAGAACCGTGCACATTCCGCAGCTAAAGTCTAATTCCGTAGCCAGAAAAACCTCATTGTTCAAATCAGCCTATCTTTCTCATACAAAATTAGATTTTGATGATTTAAGTACCATTGGAAATATCTCGACAAGATCTACACAATGAGAAATCCATCATTTGGATTTGAAATGGCAAATAATGAAATAAATTGCTGAAAAGAAGCAACATCAACTTGAGGCACTAATTCCAAATCAGGTATAAATTCTTTTCATTTTTCCTTTGAGAACTTGTTTCACTAATACAAATTCTTAGTTTTTTGTGTAAATATCATAACTAGAGAGATTGGCCATCTCTCTCCTTTGATAATCTTACATTCCATTGCAGAAGAAGTATTAGTTTTTTTTTGCAGGTTCCAGGAGGAAGGACAAATGACTACAAAAGAATGGTGTATCTCTAAGAGACCAATTTGTTTCATAAGAGGATGATCAGCAACAAAGAGGAAATATGTTGATGCAAAATCAAATCCAAACACTTGAAAAACTTTCAGATACTATTGTCTCCATCACATCCATCCATCACATCCATACTTCATAATAAACCATTCACCTCATTCCACTCCATACTTTCCACTAACATTCACATACATTTTCCATCTCTTTTTGTCCATTCATAACCCACAAATAAAAGCAAAAGGCTCATTCATATGCTTATTGCCCATTGCCATATCTACTCTCCATTGCCATCTTCCATTTTCATTTTCCATTTCCTGTCATTTTCATTCCGCAAATAAGCCCTGCTTCAATGCAAATTATTGAGTCCATAGTCCTTTGAGTCTAAGTTCTTTGTAAAAACACCTTGAGGCTTGCATGCCTCAATGGCAAGTCCTCATGCTGACAAACAATGGGAATACATTAATGTCCCTTGTTCGTTAAGATCTTCTAGGTGACTCGACATCAGCAAATTCATTCGTACCTAGCAAGATGTGTTTGGGCATCTTGACTCTCATTGTCATCAATGGTGAGAGTTCTCGTGTTGACTAGTGGCATTCATTAATGGCCACTAAGCCAACAATTTCCTACTATGTTCGACATCAGAACATCTTTTCACATAGTAGGAATTGTGCCAATGAGTTTTGAAGACGTGAAGACTATTATTTTCAGCGTTTTGGAGCAGATTCAACAAGTTTTAGTAGAAACAATAAAAAGTCATCTTATCTCTCTATCCATGACTCCTCTTGTTCAGCCGCTTGAAGAAGAATATGATCAGAAATTTTCAGCCACTACACATACAACTCATCCATTCCAAAGGGTAAGTGAAGGTACAACATTTTCTAACTTTTGACCATAGAATTCCATAAAAAGCTAGAATGATAATTGTTGGAAAAACATTTCTCTTCCTCATTTCATAAAATTGCCAATATCATCAGTTTGGGGGGGAATACATTCATATTCATATCTTGCCATGTCCATATCATATTCAAGAGCTCACATACTTCCAACATATATTAATTATTACATTGCTATTATGAGCATACAATGGCTTTTGAAAAAGTGCTTAAAGGATAAATTGGATACAAACAGAATCATGGTTGTCACACAAGAACCAACCATCATGCAATCCAATAAAGATATACTTTGCAAAAATAATCAAAATATCATTATGCAAAGTTCAAAAATTAAAATAGAAGGCAAAAAAAAAAAAAAAATGGTTGTAACACAAGAACCAACCATGTTGCAATTCAAGTAAAACACTTTGCAGAAATATGAAGTTATCAAATGATATCATGCAAAGTTAAGCCAAAGCTCAAGGATCAAAAGAGTTAATGTAATATATATTGCATGAGGACATGCAATAGCTTCAGTTGGGGGGTATGTTGAGTCTTGAAAATGTCATTCATTTCCATTACACTTTCACTATTATGTCCATTATATCACCTCCATTTCATTACTATGTCACCACATTCATCCCACTTTCATTATCATTGGGCCACCTTTATGTTTTTCCAATCTTTATTAATTCTAAGCCTTTTAAGTGAATTTGTGGTTAAAAATTAGAAAATAATGTGCATATGCTTATACCTAACAAATGGGTTGAGATTGTTGACATGTGTAGGTTGAAAGGAGACTTCTAGAAGACCCTTATGTGGCACTCTAAGGCCAAATTCGAATTTGGTTGGAAAGAATCATGGGATCATGAGGATATGTGTCACATCTCCTAATTGTATTGTAACTCTAAGAAGACATGTGTCTTATCAGTTCCTATTTTGATTAGGACTCTAGAGGTAGAGGGAGAGATTCATGGACTCTCATTAATGAGATGGCTTCTCATCTTTTTGTATAAATAGGAGATCTCTCTCCTTCATTTGTTAGTCTTTAGTCCCTAGTTCTTAAGTTTGTAGTTCTTCCTTGATGGCTTTTGAAAGCTTTGGAGAACTTTGTTGTACTTTGTACTTTTGAAGAATTTGAATAAAGCTTTTATGTTCTCAACATGGAAGGAGATGTGAAGTAGATGTCATGGAGCACATTAGAATGTAAGGTAGAGTAGATTTCATTTTGTAAATATTTCTTTGATTTCATTATGTTATTTGATTGCTTTCAAGTTTGATAGATTAGATTTTTCATTCATGCAAGTGTGTTTAATTTTGCTTTGATTTCATTATGTTATTTGATTGCTTTCAAGTTTGATAGATTAGATTTTTCATTCATGCAATTTTAATTCATGCAAGTGTGTTCAACCGGTTGATTGTAGATTAGTGATGCACATAGCCTTTTAATGACTAATGACATGATAGAATCATCTTGTCCTTCTGCTGAAGCAACAAGGATACTGGGTCTCATAGTCACTAGCTCATTGTTTGGTTGTTGCATTCTATTTTGATTGTAGATTAGTGATGCACATAGCCTTTTAATGACTAATGACATGATAGAATCATCTTGTCCTTCTGCTGAAGCAACAAGGATACTGGGTCTCATAGTCACTAGCTCATTGTTTGGTTGTTGCATTCTATTTTGATTGTAGATTAGTGATGCACATAGCCTTTTAATGACTAATGACATGATAGAATCATCTTGTCCTCCTGCTGATTTATTTTCTGAGTTCTAATTCCATCATTGTTATTTCTTTCATTTTTGTTTTGCTCATTTACTTTCCTGCAATTTAGATATCATATTGCTTAACTTGTTCATGATTGCTTCCCATAAGGTAGATTGAGCTGAAGGGTAAAGGATCAGAAGAGTTGAAGTAGTGTGATGAATTAGTTGCTTTGCTTTCAGTCTTTGAGTTGCTTTAAGTTCAGTTTTTACTTTCTTTTTATACAGCAGCAAGGATACTGGGTCTCATAGTCACTAGCTCATTGATTGGTTATTGCATTTTATTTTGATTGAAGTAGCTGCATATTTACACTTTTGTTTAAGTACTAATTCCATCAATAACATGTTTTAAGATCTTTTGAAGTGCTAAGTTTTGGAAGTTACCATTAGGGACATAGGCCTTGTCTTGAAATCTCTATCCATACTTGTCCTTTAAAAGTATTCTTAAGACCTTAGAATAGGATTTCCATTTGCATTAGACACTTTAGGAAACCAACAAAAACAAAACCCCAAAACAAAATAAAATCTATAAAACAACGAAGTAAGAAAAAGGTTAACTAAGCACATATGGTGCACCACACTTCATCAGTTTACGATACCCGGATTGATAATTTATGTAGAGCAATTTAAGACGTTAAATTGACTAGACAGTCATTAGAGTGCATGATATACCATGTCAACGCGCGATCCTACAACACGCTCACCAATGTAGCCTTCTTAATGTTGTTGTCCGTGACCCCTTATGCTTCCCACACTGCTCTTACCACGAGCCAGAACTGGTTTAGATCCTCATTCCCTAATCCTCTAAATATGGGTAGCTTGATCACGCTCGCCATGTTGAACTGTGGGGTTGGTGGAGGTGGAGTGGGTGGAGATGGAGGTGAGGGAGGTGAAGTGGGTGGTGGCGTGGGTGGAGGTGGTAACTGTGGAATGCACTGCCTTATCAAGCTGACCGCACTTCTTGGAGAGGCCTAAGCAAGCTCTTCCTCGCTTTCTTGTGACGATGAAATTAAAGGGTTGTTTACTAATTTGCCACTACCTTTGTAGATCTTTCTTCTCTGCATCGTCCCAAATATTAATGTATTCGCATAACCCATTTTTCACATAACAGCATATTAATCCAGGTATTCAAAGATTTAATATACTTACCTCATGGTCCCTTGAGAAAATGTTGTTCTGCCTCACTGTAGCTCATGGTCGCGTCCACCACAAACTTAGTGATAAATCCCCCTATTATCCAGTCGAGCCAATGATCCACAGATCGTGCGATCTTGTCTTCTGATGCTTCTAACCTGCAACTAATTCTGGAGTCCACACTATCAGTTGGTCGAGCTTACACCTTCCCTGGTTGTCGGCTAATCTCGCGATCCACTCATACAGTTCAGAGGGAAAGGATGCAAAGAAAATCTCGTGGATTTCCATATACACGTAACGATCCAGCCACCTTTTCTCAAATACCTATGGAGTTCTATTTTCCTGTGTCGTGAACTCGTGAATATTCTTGTCCAACCGCTCTTCAATTTCCTTCTTTGTTGGGTTCCAGTGGCACGACAGTAGACATCCCTTACGCAGATCCCTGTCCCAGCAACAAAACTATTTATTGGCTACTTGGGGCCTAACCCAGGTTCAACAGTGACTTTAACCAAGAAAATCCCGGTACTACTGGCCCTTTTGGCAACAGTTCGCGGAGCGCGAACTGAGGTCTCACCCGAAGTAGTATGGGAGGGTGTTGGAACCAGGTTTCTGCACCCTAGGGATGTTTGATATGGGTGATAGGTACGCGATTCAACCTTCGCGCTTACTAGATTACGCGCACCAGCGGGCTCCTTGCATCCTATGGGACTGCCTTCGCACAGATCCAGCCGCAGTGCGACCAGTATTAATTACCCAAGTCTTCCTTAGTTAGGTTTTGTTCGTTAATTACTTAGAAAGTTTTCATACATAAACATACATACAAGTGCACGCATATAGATAAACAGATACCATTAATGCTGAACATCAAAGTATAGATCTACGAAACAGATGCACAATATGCCGAATCAACTTAGCTTTATTAATGATCCTTTTCAAGTTCAATTCAATACAGACTTGACTCCGCCCTGCGCACTTAGCTGCAGGGGTCTGCGCACTCAGCTGTAGACTCTACTAGGCCTCTGCGCACTTAGCTTCAAAGCCTTTACCTACTACTACAAACCAATACCTTCAGATCCAGTTCTATCCTCTAACCATGCCTTCGCATATATCTATTATTTGCCAAAAACTCAGAATTGTCTTTACATTTAGAGAATCACTCTATTTATACAATCCCATGGTCTGCGGACCATGGGTAAGCCGACACAATATACATTCAATTTCATTATTTTAGGGCGGACAACCCTATGACTCATCCTAGATTCTCACACTCCACACCTGCATTTCGTGGAGTCTTTACATTATATTTACCAACACTCGGGCTTTAAGCCCCAAAAACATGTTATGGGGGGATCCACTACCCAACAATAGTGCCAGATACAATCATATTACAAACCTGTACTATGACCTGGAAAGGCACATAAGAAGGAAGACAAGATCCTGTTAGTCGATTCCAATCAAAGGAAGTGACCAGACTACTTGGAGTGGGTATCGTAAGAATGAGAGAATTACCCCCTTGAGATACTAGAATGGGAGGATTTTCCTCCTGTCTTGATGGAACAGGAGGGTTGCCTCCAAGCTCATTCGAATTTGAAGAAATGAAAAGAACCTGAGTGGTATCATATTCACTCTCTTCAGGAAAGGTACGATTAACTGAAGATGAAATCAGGTCAACTGTTACCTCGACCTATTGATTTGGGTCGGGTATAGACTCATTGGATTCACATTTAGAGAGAGTGGGTTTGACCGATGGTTGATTTTGGTCAATGAATTCATTAACTAGTGAAGGATTAAGATAGAGTCTCATGTAACCAATTGGAAGTCACTACAGTGAATCAGGATGGTTACCCAACACCCTTTTGGCTTCATCTAGATAGGGACAAAGGTGAATGGGGTGATTCCCTTCACATAACCTACAGGGACACTTAACTTCACCCTTCTTTCCATGAACTTTACTACCACTAGTTGATGGTGTGCCACTAACATGATCTCCAGAAGTTGATGACACAAGATGATGTGAACAGGAAGGCCATTCTTCTAAGATCTAAGGAACATCGGGACAATTTCGAAGAATATGGTCTCCAGTACAAATTTTGCATGGATATCAAACTTTGTGAGGCTTGACGGAAGGTTTCTCATGAGATGTTGCATTCAAATCAATGGTTGCTTGGTTTCCCCTTTGCTGAATTTGCTTCTTCTTCTTCATCTTCCCTTTCTTCTTCTTCTTAGCCACCTGGTTACTAGTACCAAAACTTTCACCAAGCGAAGAGGAAGAAAGGGAGGAAGAAAAAATTGAGGAAGAAGGAAAAGGGTCAACTTTGGGATCAGTTGGAGGTTGATTTTGTCCAGTTGGAGGAGTACTCGATTGTGGATAAATCACGACATTTTGAACCAAGGAGGTTGAAAGCAACCATACTGGAAAGCCAATGGTAAATCCTGGAAGGGAAAATGTAGCCATATAAGGAGCACCAATATTTCCAAATGGAGGAAAAGGACTAGGATTCCCATCAAAAGGAATTCCCTGATCGGTGGACTCCGGATTTGTCACCATATGTTTCAAACTAAGATCAACTAAGGAGCGAGCGTGGAGGATGTTATCCGCGGTCAATTAAATTTATTTTAATCAAAGTAACATAACAAAACAAAATAGGGATAATCTAGGCAAAATGTTTACCAAGCAACTTTGAACTATAGAATACCTCCTAGCAAACCAAGAAGTACAGGCAGGCAATCTCCCCGGATGTTGTGTTCAATGTATTACAGTGTACAAGGTGGCTGACTCGGTTACCTAAGGATGGATAGCAACCTATTGTTTCCCTCCCATATATACCCAAAAGTAGGTGGAGGCCCAATCCATATAAGCGTTGTCTAAAGAAAAACTGCACAGTGATTGCATTCCCATATACTTTACATACTGTAACACCGCCCTATATACCCGAAGGCACATGGATGAGCTACAATATACTCATGTACGTGGAATGAGGTATCACACTCGGGATGTATTGCAGACAAGTTAGCGACAGTTGCTTTGTTTTATGATGTCGGAACACGTCTCTAGCCTAGACCTCTAAATTTTTTTCGTTAGGTGACAATGCTGCATCAAGTAAATTTAGGTAAATTTTAAGTTGATCTTCTTTAGAATTTTCCTTTCAAGGTTCACCACATGATGTATGTTTTCAATTCCTAAAATTCAACTAATATGATAAGCATTATTTTCATTCAATTGAAAAATGAAAACATTAGCTAGTAGGGATAGAGCAATCAAATCTTTGACAAAGAGCAAAGAGCACATATAATGCAATTTCCCTAGCTATTCCTTTCAAGCATTCAAAAACTACAATGTGAATGATGCAAGTTTTTATTTTCGATTCCATTAATGTTATGATGAACAAAAAGGAAACAAATGCACATACAATCAATCAATATTTAACAAGAATGAAGACTTTACGACAGTTCTATTTCGAAGGAAAAGAAGACTTTACGACAGTTCTATTTCGAAGGAAAAGAAGACTTTACGACAGTTCTATTTCGAAGGAAAAGAAGACTTTATGACACTTTCTTTCAAACAAAGATTAATCAACTATATTCTAACTTTGACTATAGATCGATAATGACAAAGAAAAGATTAAAGAAACATTAATCAATCAAATCAAAGTAGGGATAGAAAAGGAGATAGGAACTTGTTCTCTGAGACATAACATTCATTGATCAATCAGCAAACAAACAAACAGAGAAAAGTTGGCAAAAGCACTTTCCAAAGTTGTGAAACTGACCCTAGGGGGATCAGCGCAACCCTGAATGGGAGACAATGCACTTCAGAGCACTGTCCCTAATCCAGGGGTGCTCTACAGTGCACTGTGTCCCTCACAAGCTTATGCTAGTGATAGTGAGCCATTTCAAGAGGCAATTTGACATAGTTTTGACCAAATTTTCTATGCAAAGAGCTGAATTACAATCAATGATAAACAATTAAGGTCTGCAAGGATGTCCTAGGAGGTGGATAAGCTACTAGGAAAGGGGATCTTCCCCAGTGGAGTCGCAAATTTGTTTTGGAGAATTTGGTATCTACGGATAAATACTAATTCCCTAGATAAGTAGTCATATCTAGAACAACAGTTTAAAGTGTTTTATTCTTTTCCTATAAGAAATAGATAAGATGAAAAGATGAGAAGACCTACTTGTAGTTCTGCTTTCCACTCGTCTCCTTTGTATCGATATTGTTTCTCCTTCCCATACTTAATACGCTTGAGAAGTACCTATAAACACAACAGAAAACAAAGAATCGATCAAAGAAAAAGATCTATTGGATATAAGTGAATGGAATCAGATACATTTCACACATAAAAGCATTATAAAACAATACAAACATATGGGAGAAAGGTTCAAACACTTTATTGAATAGAATAAGGAATTACAACCATTTGTGTCTGATTCAAAGCCATTCCTCCAGCTTGGATCCCATCCACATCACATCAAAAGCATGACAAACTTGTAGCATTACAATACTTGCTTCAAAGCCAAATCTCATAGCAGCATTAGCTCCTTACAATTCAACATAATCCAGCCCTTGATAACTTAGATGAGTGGTCAATTTATAGGAAGATGAAGGAGGTTTTGTCATAAATGGTGGTATTGAATGGCCTTCCATACTTAGAATTAGTTCCATGGAGGAAGAGATGAGAGGATAGTATGCACCTTAACTCATTCCTCATCCATTTTTGAGCTCATAGGAGTTGATAAGTGGGGGAACCTTCTAGATGACTCCAAAAGATAAGAATATTCCCCAAACCCTATGTGGATTTCGCTCAATCTCGCCCAGTGCAGGTTAAAGGAAGCCTAAGTGCTCTACAGAGCACCCTGGAATGGACTTAAATGCTCTGCAACACACCCTTACATGGGCCTACCTCCGCTGGTCCCTTTAGAGGCTATTTTTGGATGTCAAGTCATGAAACTATTTGGGAAGGATGCATTCAAAGGGGCGACTTGTTTAGGGCATGTAGCAACTAAAATTAGGGTTTGATGAGCCCTAAAGCACTGATCTAGATGATGTGATTGATGTGCCCAAATTCATTACAAGTCTTCCGAGGACATTGAGGCAGCATGATTCTATCATTGTTTTGGTCGATAGATTGAGAAAGGTAGCTCACTTCATTCCATTGAACACTACTTATTCAAATAGTGAGGTGGCACATGTATTCATGAAGGAGATCGTGAGATTGCATGGTGTTCCAAAGAATATTGTGTTGGAAAGGGATACTAAGTTCACTTCAAAGTTTTGGAAGGAGTTGTTTGCAGGTTTGGGGATAGATTTTTCCTTCAGTACAACTTATCATCTGTAGAGAGATGGATAGAAAGAGAGGATCAACATGATTCTAGAGGATATGTTAAGGATGTATGTCATGTACCAGCAAAGGAGATGGGAGGAGTACCTTCCATTGGTCTGGTTTGCTTACAATAATGACTATTAGGAGTCACTAAGGATGAGTTCGTTTGAGGCACTCTGTGGGCAGATTTGTAATACTCCCATTAGCTGGAGTGATCCAGTGAATAATGTACTTATTGGATCAGATATGTTGGCATAAATGGAGCAGGAGATGCATGTTATAAAGAAGAATCTAGAGGAAGTACAAGACTGATAGAAGAGTTATGCAGACCATCACAAGGCATTTAAGGAGTTTCAGGTTGGGGAGCATGTGTATTTGCACATCAATCCTAAGAATATCTCCTTGATGATTGAATAATCTTCCAAGTTGGCACCACGGTATTGAAAGCCTTTTGAGATCCTTGAGAGGATTGGACTAATGGCCTACAGACTTGCACTTCCTCCGACAGTAAAATTCCATGATGTTTGCCATGTTTCATTTCTTAAGATATATGTAAAGGATGTTGATCATGTCATTGATTGGTCTGTATTGCAGGTGGAACCAAAAGGTAAATTCCAACTGGAACAGGGCTGATTGGCTGAAAGAAAGATTTGGTTCAGCCCAATCTATGGTTGGGTGGTACGTGGAAGTCCCTAACTTGGATAGATTTTTCATATGGTTAATAAGAGCTAAGTTCCTCTTGTTTTGATGATTAATTATACTTTTTATTATGTATCTTTAATGGCTTTCTTATCATTATTATATATCAGGTTATATTCTTGTTATATTCTAGTTATATTTTGGTTATAAGCATGGTTATATGGAAGATATAAGTATGTATCTTATCACATTTAATTCAATGAATTTCTAGTTAATGAATGCATTACCTAATTGGTGTTATGACAACTATTGTGAGAAGGCACAAATCCTTCTTGTTAAACCTTAAATAAGTTTTCATGTCCTTATGTTCATATATGCATTCATGACCTATAGGTTGCATTTTCATCATGTGTTTAATGGAATGCCAGTCCTGGTTAGGACAGGCCAGGTCAAGTCTTGGTTTAAGTTTTCATTTGGAAGCCTTGTTTCTATGTGATTCATCATTTCTGGAAGTTTCACTGGGTTTTGGGTAGGGGCCTAAGTCTTAGCCTTGAAAAATTGGCTCAAAATTGGGGTCTCCATCATATAATTGATTGAAATTTTCCACAGTCACTGGGAAGAAAGCCTATGGCAATGAACGGAGGGATAAAATTGCTTGGATTCATTGGCAAGGGAGCGATTGAGGCTCTAGTTTAGTGAAACGGACAGTTAACTCAGGGGTTAAACACTTGGAGACGTTGGGATGCTCCTGGAGGTCTTGTGGCACCTGAGGAAGGTGAGTAAAGTCTTAAGTTTTCGACTCCATTTCCTTAATGTCATATAGGAGGTTGATTCTTATCATAGTGACCCTTAGCTCATGTTTACCCCGAGAAAACTGGTGAAAGTGGGTAAATGTGGGAGGAGGCGGTTACATTTGTACTTCCATGATCACTAATTTTGGCCACATAAGCATATTTCCATTTTTCCTTGTTTTGGGTGGTATGTCATCACTTTGCATACTACAAGATGTTATGCACTTGACCTACGAGAATAAGAAAATACCAAATATATGAAACAATATTTCCTAAAACAATAACAAAAAAATATCACATGAATTGAGACAAGTTTCAAAGATATTTTATTATTCAAACGCAGAATACGATGTTCACTTTCTTCTTCAAGGGGGTGACCTCCAATAAAGAAGAACTCAATTACAAAACTTGATGTTTCCTCCCTTGCTATCTAAGACTTTTTATAGCTTTATGACATCCAAAACCCCAACTTCTAGTGGTGCCTTGCATAACATGGGTTAACCACTTTATTTATGAACTATGACCCATTTATAACTAATTGTGGTCCCTTTTCTATAATGCAGGTCAACTACTTACAATTATTATTAATGTGGATAACCTCTTATGGGTTTTATTGACTCAAGTAACTAACTATGACTTTGACGAGGCCCCTTGGGATTATTACATAAATAAAGGGGTTAGTGTTGGACCCTAACATGCCCTCCCCCATCAAAAGCAGCCTTGCTCTCAAGGCTAAACCTATGGAAACTACTGAAGAATAGTGGTTGGTTCCCATGTCACATCTTCTAGAAAGGTGTCTTTCCACTTTATGAGGACTTCCTTGATTATGCAGTCATGGAGATGTCTTTCACAAGTATCGAGGACTTATTTAGGTTAGAGCCAAAGTGAACCTTCCTCATCCAATTTTGGCAGACTTGTTTGAACCTTGCAATTGTCCCCCACACCTTTCTTGAGGTAGTATACATGGAAGACTAGGTGAATTTTTGAAGTAGTCACTAGGGCTAGTTTGTAAGTGACTACTACTATACGCTAAAGTACCTAATAAGGCTCATAGAATTTTGGGGCTAGCTTCTGGCAACCCTTTTCTTCGAGGCAGGTCTGCTTATCAGGTTGGATTCACTGGAACACTTGGTTTCATACCTGAAATGAAATCTCTAAATGGTGTTGGTTAGCTTGTTTCTTCCTTTGATTCTGAGGTTGATATAGATTATCTTTGTGATGATCGGTCATGGCAGAACAATTTTGCAAGAGTTGATCAACTGCCTATATTTTGGAATATCGAGGGATATAAGAAGGTTGTGAAGGTGGGAGTTGGCCATACACTGCTTCATATGGCATCATATTGGTGGCTTCATGATAGTTAGTATTTTACCATCATTCAGCTAAAGGTTGTCATTATACCTATTGATGTTGCTTGTCTGAAGTGAAATACCACAAATAGGTCTGTAAACATTTGTTGATTGCTTTTGTTTGACTATCAATTTGGGGATTATAAGATATTCTCAGATGGAGTTATGTGCCTTGTAGTTTGAAAAGTTCCTACCAAAAATTGTTGGTGAAAGTGGGGTCTTGATTAGATGCAATGGAAGTCAGAATTCCATGTAGTTTGAATATTTGGTCCATGAAAACCTGAGCCACCAATGTTGGGGTAAATGGGTAGGGTGGAGCACAAAAATTGGCATATTTGGAAAGGCTGTCAAAAACCACCATGATAACTGATTTGTTCCCTAACTTTGGGATACTATAATGAAATCCATGGAAACATTTGTCAAGACGGAAGCAGGGAGAGGCAAGGGTTGTAAGGTTCTGTTGACGGTGTTGGACCTACCAACATTCAGGGGATCTCCCCGGTATGAAGTCCCAACTAGACCTCACACCGTTCGGTGTAGGAGCCCATCTAGTACGATGGCCCAATTGCCATTATCTTAAATATTTTCCTTATCTCTTGCTTTTCATCACATGAGAGTGGTTTACTTTGTCTTCGAACAGCAAGGTTCTCATGTCTGGTGAGTGCTTAGTGCCACTTGTGTCAAAGTTATTTCACTACATAGGGAGAGGGTGGAAGTGAGTCTTAGGTCAAGAGGGAATAGTCCCAACTCTGCTAGAGACACACAACACAATAGGACATGAGAATATTTTGACAGAGTAGTCCACATGTATGTGGCAGTCACAAACACAAGGTGAATAGATAGCATGCACAATACCCATCGGTATAGTCCACACGAGTGCAATGGGCATTATAACAAGTTTACAAGAATGAATTTGTCGAGTGTCCAACGGGATAGCCCACATGAGTGAGACAATGTTAATAACTAATACAACACATTTCCAATAGCATATGTACTAAAACAACCGAAATAGTTCAACTGTCTTAGTACAGGTTAAAGAAATAAGGATTACAAGCATCCAAAGAATAATCTTACAAACGAATACAATACATGTGTGAAAATGTGTTGGACTGTTAACAGGCTTCTCATTTAAGCGAAAGTTCCATGACACATTCGTACACCATTACATCACTAGCCCTAATAGCGGAGCGTTAGGGCCACTGCTCACTCCTCAAAGAAAAGATTACAAACTCTTAAGGCTATGTGGGAGGAGAAAAGGTGAAAAGTCTGTGCATCTACAAATGGGGGATATTTATAGCCAAAGGTAAAACTAGCCCTTGTGACTATTTTGAATTCCCTCATGGTTGTTTGACTTACATGACTCTTCAACTTTACATGACTCTTCAGATTTACATATGAGTCTCTTGGACTTCCACGTTACATTGCATTGATTACAAGAGTGTGTCCCATAGAAGTGATGTGGCTGAGATGACTCGTGACATGACTCAACATGATAGTGCTTGTATGTTCATGTTGTTGGTGGAATGCATGTCGAGCTCCATTGATGTTTAGTGATGGATGTCCTCTTGGTGTATCATAGCTTCACCTCTACATGGCAAGGTGTGCAGAGTCTTCAATGGTCTTGATGTTTGCTTGATTTTGCATGTGCACATCACTCCTTCACTTGTACTTTGTCATGCTTCATGTGTTCATCTATTTGCGAACAAATCTCCTTGCATGGATTCCTCATTCGTCCATTCGTGAATGAATCTCCTCGCATGCTCTCCTTGTTCATCTTGTTCATCGTCGCGTCATGTCTCATGCATGTATCTGTATCTGCAATCGCTCATGACGAGATGACATCAAATCTAGAAATCTCCTAATCTACCATGGTGCATTGTCATTCTCTTTCGGATGCACATGACAGGGAGAGAGGGCAAGGCTCTAAAATTGTGCAAGGAAGATTTCAAGTCGAGATGTGGGCTCCAGGCACTGCTGGTGAAGATTCCATAGAGGTCATTGGGACACTGAGACGAACAATCTGGATCAGCAGTGATTGTTCGCGGTATCTGGCTCGGCCGGAGGGAAGATCTGTGCAAATTTTTTAGGGTGGCATTGCAAGTAGCAGAGGGGGACTGGTAGCAAAAACTACACAATTTCTTTAGGGAGATGGTAGCAGACTATAGGAGTGTTGCTGACAAAAACTGCGCAATTTTTCTTGGGAGCTAGTAGCGAGCTGCGGGAGTACTGCTGGAAAAAACTACGCAATGCTGGGATGCTGGCATGTTGGACATACTTGCACAGTTTCCAAGCTGAGAAGGATGTTCGGCAGCTTGGGAACTGCTCATGAAAACTTTGGAATTTTTCGGGCGAGCAAGTGACTAGGTGATAGGCTGGAAAAACTGCACAATTTTTTTAGGGAAAGAGTCACAGAAATAGGGTGTCTTTCTTGCATGTCTATGTAGTTTATTAAATCACTAGAGTGGGAATGCTTTGCAACTTTTGTGTAATTTTTTGGGGGAGTGAGTCCTGGGGTCATTGCCCGATCAAACTCTCGGTTGACCAATTGGACTCTCGGTTGATGTGCTTGCGGGCAGCACAGAGTGAAATGGCTTGCTAGGAATATTCTGCGCTATTCTAGGTGAGAGTCGGTCGAGTCGATTCCAAGGTTGCATAGTGCAGACTTCCTGGGAGGCAGCCTCAAGCTCTGTGCAATTTTGGGTAGTAGTACATAATCACTGAGAGCTGAAACTATGCAATGAAGCTCAATGAATGTCTGGATGTTGGAGGATGGTCCAGTCAATAAAGCTTCAACAAATGACCAAGTGTGTGAACAAGTGACTTCATACATGAATGATCTCTCGAACACACACTAAACATGACTTGATGACAATATACCTCGAACCAACAAGGCAACATACGCTCAGTGCAACTGACTAGCGGTGTGAGCGACCAGCGTGACACTTGTGATAGATCGTTGAACGACCATGACGACGCTTGCGTGACAGTGCATACAACTTCGTGTGAGTGCGATGGATGTTTACATGTCGGACACAACTTGTACACATGAAGGCAGCCCTTGTGCATGGCCATAACATGACTACAAGCATGACATTGTGACCAACATGCAAAAATATGTATGTTGAACGGTCAAGTGAGGAGGGTGAAAAGACTCAACACGAGCTCACGGGATGAGCCCAAGTGCTTGCAAACATCAAGTAAAAACCCAAGGAAGGATCCGAAATTGGATGTAGGCAAAAATTTTGGAGGGTTTTGCAGTTGCTGTAATAGGTTCATGGTAGCTTGATTGTTTCCCCTTTATTGTGCTAGAATACTTCGCATTTATCTACAAAAGTAAGAATTTCATGCTTCATGTCAGTCCAAAAGAAAGAGTGGCATTCTCATGCATAAGTCTTCTGAAATCCTCAATGTCTAGCAAATGGAGAGGAGTGCAGTTCTTCCAATATGTGGGCTTTGAGAGTGGAGGTTGAGGATATCACTACCCAATCCTTATAGAAAAGAGCGTCATCCTTCCAAGAGTAATCCCCTAAGGAATTAGGATTTTCTCATAATATGTTAATTATTTGGGACAGAGAGGGGTGGGAGAACCATTCATGACTAGCTAATTCAATCCAATATGATATGGGTAGAGAGAAGGATAACAGGGTGACCTCTTCCTCAAATTGGTGTGATATGGCATCAGGCACTACATTGTCACACCCCGTCTTGTAAATTATCTCATAATCATATCCCAACATTTTTGCGAGCCATTTATTTTGTTGTGGTGATGATAGGAGTTTCTCTAGGAAATATTTTAGGCTATGAAGGTTAGTGAAAATATGGAAACGATGCCCCAATAAGTATGGTCACCAAGTGTCTATTGCATGTAAGATGGCCATCATTTCTTTCTCATATGTAGATTGACCCAGATGTTTGCCACTGAAGTTTTGACTAGTGAAAGCAAATGGTCTACATTGCTTCATTAATATTGCGCCAATGTCTGTACCTGAAGCATCACATTTAATCACAAAAGGTTTTGTGAAGTTTGGTAAGGCCAATACTGGAGTGGAGCACATGGCCTCTTTGAGAGCCAAGAAGACCTGTGGAGTTGCATTAGTCCAGAGAAACAAGTTTTTCTTGAGAATTTTAGTGAGGCGTTGGGAAATGCATCCATAATTGCTAACAAATTTGTGATAGTAGCCCATCATGCCCAAGAATCCCCTCAAGATCTTGAAGGTTTTTGTTTGGGGAAATCCGTGCATTGCCTGAATATTTTTTGGATCAACCTTGACTCCTTCATGGCCCATAATTTGTCCCAAATACTCTACTCCTTCCATGCCAAAGGAACACTTGGATAATTTGAAAAATAATTTGTGATCTTGGAGTAGTTGCAATACCTGGCCAACATCCTAAAGGTGTGTGTCCCATGTTATGATGCAAATGAGAATGTCCATAAAAAAGACCTGGATGAATTTTCTGAGATATGGTTTCAGAAGGTGGTTCATGAGGCTCTGAAAAGTTGATGTGGCATTATAGTGATCAAACACCATGACAAGGAATTCATAAAGGCCTTCATGAGTTTGGAAGGTTGTCTTGGTAATTTAAACTTCCTTCATCCATATTTGGTGATAACCTGAGCAGAGGTGCAGGTTGGTAAAACATTTGGCACCGTATAGTCATCAATAAAATCATGAACTACTAGAATAGGAAATTTGTCCTTGATAGTGATCTTGTTAAGGGCCCGAATGTTGGGACACATGTTCCATTCAGTATATTTCTTTAAAACCATGACCACTGGAGATGAGAAGGGTTGGTGTTGGCATGAATAACACTAGCTTCAATGAGTTCCTTGTTGATTTTTTCAATTTTGTTTTTTTTCACAAAAGGATATCGATAGGGGTAGATATTTGGTGGCTAGATACCCAGGAGAAAAGGGATGTTACAATCATGTTCACCCCTAGAGGGTGGGAGATTCTTAGGTTTTTCAAATATTTTTTGGTGGCAATCCAATACCTGTTCCATATTGCGATGAATGTTAGGAGGAGTGGATTCAATGGCATGGATGACATTAAATTGTGCTACTATCCCATGATGGCCCTTTTTTAAAGATTCTCCATTCTATGCAAGTTAAATATAATAGGGGCACCTATCTGGAGTCCCCGCAGTGTATGAGTGTGGTTGTTCTACTTAAAGCTGATATATAACTCCTGGAAATAGATTTTCATAGGGCCCAGTGTGTGAAGCCATTAAGCACCTATGACAATGTCACAACCACCCATTTCATCAGAAAACATGTGGGTTTTGAGGTGAGAATCCCCCATTTGAAGCTTAATATTTTTACAACATCCTTCACATTTAATGGTCCCCCCATCAACAATAACGACTTAGAAATTAGATACCACCCTGAAAAAACGATGAATGGCTTATGTTACTCTCTTATGGACAAAGTTATGCATGATGCCACTATCAATCAACACTACTACTAGTCGATGTTTAAGAAAACCTCAAATTTTGAGAGTCTAGGGAGAAGAAATGTTAGCTAAGTCATGGAGTGAGATAACCAGCTCATCTAAAGTAGTTGTAGTATTAGTGTCTAGGGATGTTAAGGGATCATCCTCTTTCTTCTCAAGAATTTCAGTGGATGGAGCTTCATCGGCAGAGTTATTTTCAGTAGTTTTGATTTCAAAGAATTTTGGTTCCTTGAATTTATGTCTCGGGGAGTATTTTCCATCACAGTAAGAGCATATTCCTTGTTTCCTTCTTTTGTCCATTTCATTTTATGACACCTTTTGAACCTTAAGTGTTTGGGTGGGGCCCTTAGCCAGGGTGGGACATGGTTGTGCTATGAAATGGATGATTGGATTGGGCATTTAAAGTGACTTCCACCTCTAAGGCCTTGTTGAATGCTTCCAATCAAGTAGTTATGACATGGGCTTGGATGGCTTCCTTTAGGCCATTGATGAGACATTCCATGTAAAAGGCATCTTCTAGTTCTTCAGTCCAGATAACCAACTATTCAAAGGCTACAATGTAGTCTTGTATTGTACCCATTTTCCTGAGCTTAGTGAGAGGACCCAGAAAGGGAGATTCTTGATCAAAGCAGTCATAAATGGATTTTGAGAACATGTTGCAAGTTGGCCTCCATGGATAGCATTTCTGATGCCACTGACACAACTTCCATCTCTCTTGGTCTAGGTAAAGAGCTCCCACACGTAGTTTAGTGTCATCGTCTAAGGTATTATTAAGGTGGAAATATAGTTCCATTTGTGCCACCCATACTACCATGTTAGAGCCAAAAAATTTGTAAATTTCTAGCTTGGGTATCTTGTGGCTCGAATATTGGTGACCTCCATGGAAATGAATGTGATGGTTAGATTCTCCTTCCACATGTGCATTAACATTGTGTTATTCGCTCATGGGTTCACAAGACATCATTAGAGCTTCCAATACTTGTGTGATTCTGTAGTTAAAGAATGCCTAGAAGTCATTGAATTTTTTCTCAAAGGATTCAACTTTCTCCACAGGCTTCCCCACAACCATAACTTGAGACCTGGTACCATGCATACACTAGCCATGATCAAATTTTGAGCTTACTTAATATTATTGTTGGGAGTGATTTTTAACCTATTTTCTGCACATTCTTTCCCTTGTTTTGACCTTTTTGTCCCCCAAGCCTATGACTTTATATGACCAAATTCCTTGTTTCTTACCTTTTTAACCTATTCTATTGTCATGTTACTTTGTTATATTTTACCGAATAATACGAGACTTTATTCCTTTTTTGTGGCTAACTAGGAGAGCATTGAAGTAGTATTTTGGGAAATTCTTCCTTTTAGGTGATGGCTCGCGAAAATGAAGCTATGAAACAGAAAGGCAGCAAGGATAACTGCAGGAAAGGGTATAACAGTCTGTTGTTACACCCTAATTGTTGTTACAGGTTGTTGCTACAAATTAGATGTTGTTACAGGTTGTTGTTACACACTGGATGCTATTATAGGTTTCTATTACACATTGGATGTTGTTACAAGATGTTGTTACACCTCGCGTTGATCCGCCGTCACACCAACAGTGCTATCGCCAGCTATGCCGCATCATCCCGAACCACCATTCACTAGATGTTGTTGCGCCAAAGCTGGGAAATGTGGGTACTATTCCACATAACAATTGTCAGCGGTGGGGATTGTCTCACTTTGAAGCAACAACACTCAAGTAGTCGCAATCATAACTAATGTATATTTGTATTTAGCAATAGGTTATAACTTATTTTATTTTTTATCAGCATGAGAATCGTGAGATTCTCATGACTGATATGTTTCTAATTCTAGGTTGTAATAACTATAAAAGACTCGATTTTTCATGTATAAGATACGGCATATAGAAGAGAATTGTTACTCTGCTTCTATAATTCTGAGTTTATTTTGACATCAATTAGCACAGTGATGTTGTTACTATCCTTTAACTGATTTGTTAATCACTTTTGCGTTCTTCCTGTGCCCTGTTGAGGACGAAGGGCCCTCCTCTTTGGCAGGGATTGTAGTGATATAGGTAGTGTACATTCTAGTTTAGTTAATTGATTTATGATTTTTTGTTGTTGCTATATAAATCATGGATTACATTCACTGTTGTTTTATTTATATTATGTTGTTACAATTAGTTAATTAACAAAATGGTAGTAACCAGTTGTAATAGATGTTAGTTCTTGTGTGGCGTGCCTTTATTTTGATAGATGAGAGTTGTGATTTAATTCTGTAGGGTGTTTTCTATATCTACACGCGTTTGATTGAGAAATTTAGATCAACGACATCTTTCATAGTTTTCTGCATTTTCTTATTCTTGGCTGGAGTGTATCGGCACAAATAGTGTGAACTCCAATGAAATAGCAAGACCTAGCCTGGGTTGAAATTATTGTTGCAATCCGAGTCAATTAAGGTTGATTAAAACAGCACTACATTTTGGCATCATTGTCGGGGATGGCAAGTTGACGATATAGTCAACCAAGTTGTTTGTTTGATATAAAGTGTTCCTAGTCCACAATTGTTGGTTGGTAAGACGAGAGGTAAGAACCTTCACATCACTCTAACATACCTGGGTGGGCTCACCATTATGATTACTAGGACACTTAGGACATTTTTATGTTTTGTTAGCATGTCTTCAGCTCTTCAGTTGCTAGGCGGTAAGACGAGAGGTAAGAACATGTGCATCGCTCTAACATACTTGGGCAAGCTCACCAATGTCAAAGACTGAGACACTTAGAGTGTGATTTAATACACATAGGGTCCATGTGTGCACTTATAGGACTTACAGAGATACTGAAATCACCCCACTCGAATAAGTCACAGGAACGATGGCTCGTAAAAAGCAAACGAAGGGTGAAGATTTGGGAAGGAAGACATTTATCCAAGAATTAATCTCCAAGGCGAAAAAAGAATAATCCAACTCTCAAAGGAATGCAAGGAAAATAGGGCCGCAGAAAGATGTTACCCCCATAGCGAAAGCAGATACCTTTAATTCCTCCATCTCGGGACTATATCATTCTAAGGCTAGCGCTTATACCCCCAAGGCCAAGGATTTGATTCATGAGAAAGAAGGGGAAGCTAGTATCCAGAATTTGAGGGTCGAGGGACAAGGGGAAACTGAGGGGGGACATTGGAAACCTGAGATGGGAAAACACATGTTGTTTTATCAACATCCAGATACAGGTAGTGTAGTGAAACAACCAACCCCAAATGGTATCTGAGGCACTAACTATATCTGCAGGCCATCACAAACACAGTTTGAAGGACATCTTCTACAGCAAGGGTTAGAGGAATTAATCATGGGGGACAACAATGCTAAAACAGACACCACTACCACCACCTTTGAGTTCCCAATTGGGAATATCATAGGTGAAGCTCCTATGAAGAATATTCCTCTATCATCCTTACCATCCTTCGAGGGGATGATTGTGGAAGATCCATACACATTTCTATTTGAGTTTGATGTCTTATGTAGAAGTTATGATTATACAATAGATGCTCAGAAGTTAAAGCTATTTCCTGCTACCTTAAAAGGGGCAGCCTTGAGATGGTTCATGGGATTGGGTTCCACTTCTATTTCAACGTGGAATGATATGAAGGATACATTCTTGTCAAAATACCAGGACTATTGCAGGACCAGAGATTTAAGGGAAGAGATATTTAGGATGACGCAGAAGGAGGATGCAAGTCTAGAAGATTATGTGGAATGGTTCCACTACAATCTGAAGAGGTATAAACATAGTGATTTAGACCTTGGAATACTGAAGACTGTATTCATAAGAGGAATGAGGAATGACTACCTTGACACCCTGAACCTATTAGGAAAAGGGGATATATCACAAGATCCATTCACTAAAATTGTAAAGCTCTACCTAAAATTCTCTCGAGGATCGTCCAAAGGAAGAAGTACAATTCGATAAGCCTTTGTTCGCATACAAAAATTTGCAGGCGGAGGAGTGACCAAAGCGAAGATCAGGACTTTGTTTGAAAATTTCAAAACCGATATCCTCAGTACTCTCTCAGCCCAGATAACAACAGAATAGATTTAAAAGACATAAGTAGAAGCTGACACACCCCTGGCTTTGTTCTGTTTGACTTTTTGAAAGAAACATCCTTTCAGGGAATGAAAATTGAACAACATTGACCTGTGTTTTATCTGTGAGCTAAAGCTTTGGCAGAGAAGTGTCTAGAGCTTCCTAGACTAAAGGCAGTACTCAAAGAATCAAGTGAATAGGTCTAGTCCTCTTAATTCATTGCACCAAGGAGGCAATGGCAACCGTGACCTCTGGTATGTCTCAAGACTTTTCCTCTTTCAATTTGTGGAACAATGCATATAATAACCAGCAATATCAATGGTAATATTCTGCCCCTCGTTCAGCACATTTCCCTTCACCCTGGAACCAACCATCTCCCTCTGTTCAATATCTTCAATCCCAACCATAGCTTTTGAGCTAGAACTGGAGATGAAATGTCCAAAAGTCAGCTCTGCCTGCACCACCCATGCAACAATAGTTGCAGTTACCTCCTTTCCAAGCACCTGCTCCTCCACCACATGTGCGACCCCAATTACCTGTGCAACCTAACCCAATCCCAAACAATAAAGCAGCTTAGGGCATAGAGGCTCCTACAACCTTCCAGACCTACCTTATTACCCCCATGGGACTTAATGAAATATAATTGCGATTGGGCATGATAATTAACCCTAGTCACTCCCCTATCATTATAGAGGAGGACTATGAGCCATTCAAAGGATATGTCGGAGGCTTTGAGGTGGCTACTGCACCTACAACAGCTAATGTAGAGGAAGTTGTTACATCTGTAATAGTCGACCCTCGAAGAACTGTTACATTTGTAACAACTAATTCGAGGAAGGTTGATACACCTGTAACAGCAGATTCGACTGTTGTAACGCAAGACCCCCCGTACCCTAGGAGATTGGCCGAACCTAGGATGACTTCACAGCCTGAATCTGATTTTCTTAAGGAGTTACAAAATTTGTATGTATGAATTTGTTTGTTGCAAGCCCTTAAAGAAGTACCCATCTATGCCAACACAGTGAGATATTTGTGCATCAAGAAACCTGGGAGGAAGCCTAAAGACCCTACCACCATCCATGTGATGGGAAAATTATCCGAACTAATGTCTGCTCAGCCTCTCCTTACTAAGTACAATGATACAGGAAATCCTACGGTCACTGTCTACATTAATGATCAGCCCATAGCCAACACATTGATTGACCTTGGGGCTGCCATTAATGTAATGATGAAAGATCTCTTTATTGCTCTCAGGCTATAGGGACTCAAACATTGTTAAACGCACACATGGCAGTAACATAATCTGAAAGATAAAACATGAGAATACCTTTTTATTAACAAGTGATATACATTTATAGTACATGTTTTGACCTTTGCATTCCACATCCCAAGGTCTCTTGGACTCCTTTTGTCTATTTAGCTTCCACACTAACCCATTGAGGATTAGGTGTCCAACATTCCCCCCTTAATCCGAAGGGTTATGTATGAGTCCAAGAAGAGAGATGTAATACAAAATGTGCAAAATGCATGGCAACACTAGGCTGAATGTGCTCTCTGAAATGTTGGTATAAAGGGCGGTGGTTTAAGGATGACCACCAACACTGGAACGCTTAGTGCAGTTCCCGGAACTCTTCCAAAACTGGCAAGAAGTTGAAGTCTTCTGCTAGAGGAAGTGCTCCTATTGTTTTGAACAGGGAAACCTTCAACCATGAAAGGGAGGTCTCACCCCACATAAAAGGGAGAACTTCAACCTGAAAAGGGAAGTCTCAACCTGTGATGGTTTAAGGATGACCAACAACTATGGAATGATTAATGCAATTCCTAGAACTCTCCCAAAACTGGCAAGAAGATGAAGTCTTCTGCTAGAGGAAGTGTTCTCAATTTTTTTCCTAGAATTCTTCCGAAACTGGCAAGAAGATGAAGTCTTTGCTAGAGGAAGTGTCCTATATTACCAACTGAAGGCATGTTCAGGGGCATCTTTGTTTCTGGCTACAACTCTAAAACTGGTGTGGCAGGTTGTGGCTCAGGCTCGCTTAATGTGAATTTGAAGCTTGTAGATGACCATCATTCCCCCCTGTTAGATACAAGGTGAGATGATGGAGAAAAATCAACTGCAATACTGTTCAATATTCTAGAACAAGTTCTGACATGTGACTAGAATATCTTCTTGGTTGTTGATGCCCATTGCCAAGAAGCGACCCATCCAAGATGAATCTTTGTTCTTGCAGGATGTTTGTTTTTGAAGCATCTGTTTGAAGAATGACTGGTTTTATGACAGTGCTTACATGGATGAAGATCAAAATAGTGATCTTTCAGATGGCCAACTCGGTCACAGTGTTGGCATTTCACAATCTGTTGTTGTTTCTATTGCTGTGGAAGAGGGGCAGAATCTGGAACAGCTGGAGGTGAACTATCATGAAGGAATCCAGCACTCTGAAACTGAATGGGCTTTGAGTAGTCTGTAATATGAAAGGACAAGTCCTTCTCATATCCGAGACCAGTTATGTGTTTGTTGTCGACAAGCTCTTCCCAAGGTCTGATGATGGGCTTGGGAAGTGCAAGTTGAACTTCTACATCTGCATGTAACCTTGCTACTTTATGGGAGTCTGTTTCAATATTCTGAACAGAAATAGGTTCATAATGACTCCTGTTTTTTAATTCTTCTTACTGTAGCTGAGATTCGAGCTACGAAAAATAAATTTTCTCTTGTGCATTTTGTAGACAGACTTGAATTTCTGCGAGAGAAACTTTGTTGATTTTTAATGTATCATGAGTAGTAGACAATATCAGAGTTTTGAGGAACTCTAATACTTCATTGATTCTGGCAATTTTCTCCAATGTTTAACTTACACTTTAAACCAACTATGAACCAATGTCACTACAAGGTATTCTCAAAGTTTGTTCTCCCAGAAAACTACAACAATCAAGTGATATTATTCCTTGAGGAATGAACCAAAAGCAAGATTTTAACTCTACAATTATTCTCCAAATCCATACACAACGATGGTTGGTTGCATTCATATACAAGGAAAGTATATTGTGCATTCCCAAACAACGAGACTCAAAGGCTACAAAAAATAAAATACTTGTTTCTCTGTTATGAATACTCAGAAATATATATAAAAAAGGATGCAAGTTTTACACAGTCATCTATTCAATAAATACAGTGTGCAAATTGAAAAGGAACCTGACCCAGCCACCTGTATAACAAATTCAACTTCTAGAGAGTCTGCTACAGCCCTAGGATTGCCTACTATACCAAGGGAATGATAGTAAACTTCATAAAATTTTCCATTGTTAAGTCTGCATCAGAACTTGATGAATTTCATCCCATTGATTTGAAGGTTTAATAATAGAAATCAGCATCCCATTTATCTGAGAATTATCTTCATGAATAATTGTCCCTACATTAGAGTTGAACTTTCCCCTTTAGGAGACAATCTAGGTGCTATTCTTTTCACAGCAACTTCTTTGGAATCACAACTTAAAGTTGTTGCCTCCACCCATGTGCAAGTTGAGGATTTGAAAAGGAGGCCCTTCACACGGCCATCAATTCTTTTCGATCCCACTGAAGTAGCAGACGTTAGTTTGGAAAGTGTTTATGACATTGCTCTCATAGGGCTTGATGAACTCTCCACAATTGAGAGATCCTTTGCTTTGTTCAATTCAGAAATCCTACAGATAGACCCGAAGCTTCAGAATAGAGAATACAATGTAAAACTAGATAAAGCTATTGCCACAGTCTTGCATTTACTATTTGGATATCTGCTTCTTTGTAACATTGCTCACAAGACACTGGAGTACTTGATTCGGCGATATAAGATATATGCATACAATGTATATGATGAAGTTCTCACTCTTGAAACCCTTAACCATTCAACGCATTCAGATTACTTGCATTGTATTGTTGCACACTCATCACAAAACCAGGTTATCACAGGTTCAGAGGATGGGACAGTTTGCTCCCAATCCACAGGTGTTCATGTTGTTGTGGGGACACCAGGTAGAGTCTATGACATGCTGCAGCATCGTGCCTTGCGTCCTGATTCAATCACAATGTTTGTGCTCGATGAAGGAGATGAAATGCTCTCACGTGGGTTTAAGGACCAGATATATGATATCTTTCAATTTCTACCTTCAAATCTCCAAGTCAGTGTTTTCTCGGCTACCATGCCTCCTGAAGCTTTGAAGATTACTAGGAAGTTCATGAATAATTGCAAATAACTTCCACTGCACTTCCGCATTCTAGTGCTTCAATTACATCATCCTTTAGTACTAATTGACAGGTCGATAATATGCATTATAAAATAATACATACCAGATACCAAAATATCAAACCAACTCAATCAGTCATGCGCAGACTAGTAATAACTCAAATCAACTATGAGCTGTTATAGTTCTCACCATATAATAATGTAAACTTCAGTGTCTTCTCCTGACAGGACTCCTTGAGCGATGACCCCCACGCGGTGACCTCTAACGAATAATTTTGCGTCGAAATGGACCATTTCTGAAGGCCCAATCAACATATATGTTTTGAGTCAATAATTCTATTCCATTAAGATTCGTTATTGCAGCCTGAGCCTCCTTAAATGTTTCATACTCAATTAAGGCATAGCCCTTGACGAAACCTGTTATTTCTTATTCCCGAATTTCTCTGGTTGATGTTGCTGCCTAATTGAGGCTCAACTCAGCTACTCCCATGGCAGATGCTCAGAGCATTGTTGCAAAATCAGTCTTGATGCTTTCTCCTAGAATCAAATATAAACTAAAATCAAAATGAAAATCATAGAGATCAAGGAACACATTCATTCTTCTTGGTAGAAGCTTGTTTCTTCTTCGCTGCTCCGAGTTTCATTAGGGTATGAGATCGATTAACAGCAGGCAGCGGTAGAGAGGAAGGATGAGTCTGAAACGAAATGGCGGACAAAGAATCAAGATATATTTTCTATCAAGGGAAAGAGGTAGAGGACAGAGAATAATGGCAGTGGACTTACAATGCAGATACCTACATTTGAAACCTGTGCTCTAGCTCTATAACATGTCGATGATTTCAGTTTCTACAATATGGGCAGAACATATGCAGAATAGGAAAATAGGAAGAAAAGGGAGTTACAAGGGTAGGAATGCTAAAAATAGGGTTGGAGAAATGACAGAGGTTGTAGCTAGAATTTAGCTGAGAAAATATTCATGAAATGCATAAGTGATGGCAGAAATGACCTGCACATAAAGGCCATAAAACAAATGGCTCAAAGTAATTATGCAAGGCAGGAATACGCCTACTCTGATACCATGTTAAACACACACATAGCAGCAACATAATCTGAAAGATAAAACATGAGAATACATTTTTACTAACAAGTGATATACATTTATAGTACATGGTTTGACTGTTGGGTTCCACATCCCAAGGTCTCTTAGACTCCTTTTGCCTATTCGGCTTCCAAACTAACCCATTGAGGATTAGGTATCCAACATACATACTCCTACTATGCTTGAATTAGCAGATAAGTCCCGTGTTAATCCTGAGGGGATGTTAGAGGATATAGTGATTATGATAGCTTCCTGGAGATATCTGACTGATTTTCTTATCTTACAGCCCAAATCCAATTTGGGGGCCATCCTTTGATCCTAGGGAGACCTTAGCTGGCCACTGCAGACGCATTTATAGGCTACAGGACAGGATCCATGGTAATCTCGGATGGCCAGGCAACCCAAAAACCTTAATCTTTATCCCCCAAATCCAAATATGGATGTGTACAACCCTTGGTGGGATGATTTTGATCCTGAGTTAGATCTTTCCCTGCCACTCCTCACTCTAGGGAAAGCCCAGTATTTCAAAGATGAGACAGAAGATGATGTTATTAACGGTTTTATTAGTAATTCACTTTCTCTTGCTTCTGTTAAAAATGCAAACGAGGAAGAAGAGGTGGAAGATATAGATTTTGAACAAATGAGAACCGCTCCAAATATTGCTAGCAGTCCAATTGAGATTGAATTTGGAAAGTTTTTGAATGTTAATCCCAATTTGACTGCTGAACAAAACCGACAGCTATTACAGTTACAAAAGTATAAAAAGGAATTTGCATGGGATTATACAAATATGAAATGGTTCCACCCTAACCTATGCACTCACCGTATTTATTTGAAGGATGGCTACAAACCAGTGAGATAGCCACAGTGCCACATGAACCCTACACTAAAGGAAGTGGTGAAAGAAGAACTACAAAAACTCCTGAGTGCTAATTTTATTTATCCAATATCTGACAGTCAGTGGGTGTCACCACTTGTCATCGTTCCTAAAAATAATGGCAAGTGGAGAGTTTGTGTTGATTACAGTGAACTCAACAAGGGCACTCAGAAGGACCATTTTCCCTTACCATTTATAGATCAAGTCCTTGATACTCTCTCTGGAAAGAAATTATTTTCATTTTTGGATGGATTTAGTGGCTATAATTTGATACAAATTTCCTCGGAAGCCTAGGATAAAACAACCTTTACTTGTCCTTGGGGAACCTACACATACATAGTACTTCCTTTTGGGCTTTGTAATGTGCCAGCAACCTTTCAAAGGGAAATACTGGGAATTTTCTCTGACTTGTTGAATGACTGCTTGGAAATATTCATGGATGATTTCACACCTTATGGAGATGCTTTTGAAACAGCATTAGTCAATTTGGAAAAAGTGCTAGAACGGTGTGTATAGACTAATGTTTCCTTGAGCACTGAGAAATGTCACACGATGATGACTGAAGGGATCTTGCTTAGACATTACATTTTTTTTGACAAAATCAAGGTAGACCCAGCAAAAATAGAGGTAATTCTAAAAATTCCAACCCCCAAAACGCAAAAGGAGGTACATAGTTTCTTGGGGCATGCAGGGTATTACAGAAGATTTATAGAAAAATTTCAAAAATTTCATCGCCATTATTTTACTTGCTCATGAAGGATGTTGATTTCTTGTGGACAGGGAAGTGTGAGAAGGCCTTCTTAAAATTGAAATGTTGTGTATCAGCAGCTTCGATCTTGCGAGGACCTAATTGGGAACTGTCGTTTCACATAGCTATGAATGAATTGGATATTGTTGTAGGTGTTGTTTTGGGCCAACTAGAGGATAAGAAATCTTATGCTATTCATTACATAAGTAAAAATCTAACTCCCGCTGACCTCAATTACATAGTGACTGAGAAGGAGTTCTTAGCAATCATGCATGCCATCAATAAATTCCAGCATTACATCACCGAGTATCAAGTATTTGTACACACTGACCATTCTATCATTCGTTTTTTAATGAATAAGCCAATTACAAATGGTAGGATCACACGCTAGTTATTGTTGTTACAATAATTTGATATCACTATTGTAGATAAGCTTGGAAAAGATAATGTAGTAGTTGACTTTATTTCTAGGCTAAATATTGATGACAGTTGCACTCCCACTGAAGATTCTTTCCCTGATGAATATCCTTTTGCTATTTCTACTTACTCACCTTGGTATGCATATATATCCAATTATCTTGTTGCAGGGAAGTTTCCATAGTATTTTTCCTCCAAGGAGAAAAGAAAAATCATACAACAAAGTGCTACATCTACCTGGATATATGGGAACCTCTACCACACCAGACCAAATTTCCAGATCAGGCGCTATGTTAGAGAAGATGAAGACTTTGATATCCTTAAATCCTGCCATGAGGAACCCTGCGGAGGACACTTCGTAGACAAATGGACAGGATACAAATTCCTTTCAACAGGGTATTACTAGCCGACAATATTTCAGGATGCCAAGAAATTTGTGAAGGGATGTGATAGTTGTCAAAGGACGGGCCAACCACTATAATCAAATGAGATGTCATTACAGCCCCAGATCGTCCTAGAACCTTTTGAGAAGTGGGCTCTAGATTTTGTGGGACCAATCAATCCTTCATCTAGACAAAGATCCCACATTTTGGTCTATATTGACTATGTCACAAAATGGGTTGAGGTGAAGGCACTAACCAGAGCCACGAAGCAGGTTTTCTCAGACTTTCTGTTTGAAGACATCTTTGTTCAATTTGGCATACCCAAGGAGATAGTCATAGATGGAGGGCCCCTGTTCACATCTCATAAGATCCAGAAGTTGGTCGAGAAATATAACATCCATCACATCACAACAACTTATCATCCACAAGCAAATGGCCAAGTAGAAAGCACTAACAAAGTCATTGAGGGGATCCTTACTAAGACTGTGGCTAGCCATCAAATAAATTGGGCTAACAAACTTCTAGAAGTGTTATGGGCATACAGGACTACATGGAGGAATACCACTGGATTCTCACCATATGAACTTGTATATGGCAAGAACCCTTTATTCCCCATTGAATTTGAAATCAAGACACTAAGGACAACATTGCAGGTCAATTTGGATTTGGCTACAGCACAAAAGCAGAGATTGAACCAGCTCAATGAAGTAGAAGAGAAATGGTTGGCTGTTATCCAGCAAACAAAGATTATCCAACAACAGAGAGCTAAGTGGCATGACAAATTTATAAAGAAGAAAAAGTTCCAGAACGGAGATTGGGCTCTCTTATGTGACTCAAGGTTTATAGACTTCAAGGGTAAGCTCTGCACCAGATGGCTAGGTCCTTATGAGGTAGATGCAGTCTTTGACAATGGGACTATAAATTTGGTGACCATTGACAGTGCGAGAACACCACTATTAGCGAATGGGCACCGTCTTCGATTATTTCACAAACCTACCTCAAGGGATTCATTTTTCAACATTGTCACAAATTCGAATTTACAGATTACAAGAATATGGTAAAGCCCCCCTATGCTACAAAAATTTTAATTTTTCCAATAAGTGTAACAACTAAAAACCACCTAGTCGTGGTTGTTACACCTTCAAAGTTCAAATATATATATAATCTGGCGGTGAAAACCTTTCTCAAGCACAAACAGACACTTTTGTAGCAGTTGAAAACCACTTGGTGGCAGATGTTACACACTCTGTAATAGCATTTGTTATTTCAAAGCATATCTTATAATAAGTGTTGTTACATGATTTTCTCTTCCTTATATTTTTGTAGAAATTAAAATAATATATATTAGTCGTCTTGGTTGTTACACATGTAACAACCAAAGACTTTTCAGGAATAAATGAGATATTTTATTGTAATAAATAGCAGTACATCACCATGATCCTCATCATGAGAATTAAGTTCATGCGTCTCGCTGCCCGAGCATGGTTCGTACATCGCGTTGCCCATTTACTTCGCCCCACGTCACCCAAGTATGTCATAAAAAAGATAATATTGAATTCGTTTTATTTTGTGATTATGGAAACTTAACATGACTATTAACGGTCAAGGACGACTGTCATAATTATAAGGTGACATGACCATCCCATGACTTGCGATTATTAGAAAAATCCAGCAATTAAGGCATGATGACCTGGTAGTTATTGTTACTTGATGATGAATCATACCAAAAAGGGTAAATGTACCATCCATGATACCTCCCCATGATTCACCATCAAGGAAAAATTCATTGTGCAGTACGAACCATGCGTGCCAAATCCCAATCAGAAATCTTCACTTCCACCACCCTGCCACCCTACCATTTACCCCTGCTGGAAGCGTTGAATCCCCATTCAGAGTGCTTAAGAGGAGGAAGATAGCATTACAGGTTGAAATAGCTAGAATGTGTCGACTACCTTGGAGTACTTAAAGGGAAGAATAAGCAGGTGGAAAAACACCGAATTGCATAAGCAATGGGAGGAGTAGCAATACGGCATGAACCAGGGTCCACAGAAGTCTAGAATATTGCCGTGAAGCATGCCAGATTTTCAAGGATGCGGGCTGGTTCGAATTCTTTTGGAGGTTGGAAGGATCAGACAATGGTATTGCCATGGAGTTTGTAAAGAATATGGAGGGAAAGTAGAGGGAAGTCAAAAGGTTGAGTGGTGGTCATGGAAGAAGTTATTGCCAGAGTAACAGGATTTCCAGTGGTTCGGAAGAGATGGTTTACCAGGAAGGTCAATGACCCCTCATTGAAAGGGGATTTTCTCCAAAAAAGAGAGTCGATGGTAAAGAAAGGCAGGGGAATTGATATACTGTCACTCCCCCAACCATGGGCAAATGTTGCCCTCTACCTCATCAATTACATTACTTGTGAGGGAAGGGCAACAATTGTGTTTAATTATCATTTTCCATTGCTGAACCACCTCTGGCATCAACAACTGATCAACCTTCCTTATTTCTTGCTGGGAAACATTAGGCACATGGCCGCAGCTGTGAAAATGGATGCACATCTAGAAACGTGTGTTACCAACCACGACCTTATTAAACTCATTGTGTTGGACGCTTTGAGCCGACATGGAAAGAATTGGGAAGAATTCATGTGGAAAAGGCCCAAGACCACCCGTAGAAGGCAAACATAAATGCTTGAGGAAGCTCCAGAGGTGACAAAGGAGAAAAGTCTATCGTCAACAATAAGGGTTAGCAAGAGGTCAGTTGATAAACCAATTAGCGACAGGAGGCTGACGCAGAGGATAAGTTTTAGCAGGCACCTAGAGCCCCCATCCACGTCAAGAAAGAATAAAGGAGTAGCAGAGTAGAAGGACGAGCAGCAAGCTCAGCCAAAGAAACCTCCTTCACCTTGTAAGAGTGAAACCCAATCCTTGCTATCAAAAATTCAAATTCTAGAGAAAGAAATTAGGGAATTAAGGGAACAACTAGCAGAAGGAAAGGCAAAGCCAAGAGCCCCAGGGCTATATACTTTGGCAGAGGCCGTAGACAGGGCCAAAAGGGGAGAAATATCAGGCACTTTGTGCGTAGCCTGTGATGAGAAGTTGGCGGCAGTAGGATTCAAAGTCTGTGCAGTAGACACTACCTCGAGGGGGACTCAAACTGAAATCTGGGAAGTTGTTACACAAGAACCTGTCGAGGACATTGTTGTTACACAAGAACTAGCAACTGAGGTAGTGCAATCCACAGAAAGTGATCAGGTAATGGATACACAGGAGCCCTTGGCTGACACTGCTGTTTCATCAGAACCAGCAGTGGAGGAGAAAGTCAGCCAAGAGGAGGAAGAGAAAGATAATATCCATGAGCCTACGATCAATGTTGTTGCTACACAAGAACCAGTAGAAAAGACCGAAGTCAGTCCGGAGGAAAACGATGCACAGAAGTTTGTGGATAACACTGCTGCTACATAAGAACTAGTAGTGAAAATGGAAGTTGACCAGGAAGATAAAGAAACTGTGATAAAACCCACCAACGAAGTTGTTGTTACACAAGAACTAGCAGCCAAGGTGGGACAATTTTTCCCTCAGGAGGCTGCTACACCCTCAATTGATAGTTCATGCAGAGGAACGTTGGGTCCTGATAAAGGATGGCATTCTGAGAGATTTTTGTTGTTGCCAGAGCTGCAAAAGTGGAAGAAGTTGGTGCTCTCTCTACAGGAGGGAGTGATTCCACTCAAAACGCATAAAAGAATGATGGATTCCCTGAGAGAAAAATGGCTAAAAGAAGAATGGGAAAGAAAAGAGGAGGCATGGAGGCACAAGGAAATTGTAAAGAAGAAGGATGAACAGCTGCATCGACAGGTCTCAGACCTGACGTTTGATAAGACCAAACTCCATGACCTTGCTCTAAACCTGCTAGCATATAGGCGGTCATCCCCGTCATACCCTGTGTTCCTTTGGGAACGTTACTACTTATTTCAATTAAGGGCAGTTTATGAGAACAGGTCCTATTTGGGTTCTACAACCCGCACCTTTTTGGAAATTTTTCGCTCCTGTGATTTTGATGATCAGAGTTTGTTGTGCGAGTTGTTCTTGCACAATATTATGTGTGAATACATGAGCACGAAGATGGTGGCACATGTCCTCTCCTACATGGGGGACTTGCAGTTGTAGGCCTTCCTTTCATTCATGAGGAATTAGATTGAGTGGCACCTAGCCAAGAAAACAACAGAGACCAACGAGGAAAGAACAACATTGTGGGTCAAGGCTGAACCAGGAATGGCTTATGAACTCTAGCGAGAGTTTAGACTATTCCTGAGCACTCCAGAAATTAGAGATCAATCAGCCATTTACAGAAGAAGAATCGTGAGGATCTACCTCAACCTATTTGCAAACATGAGGATCCAAGCGCTAGCCGGATGTCTCAAGTGCACTGAGGCCTGTAGCGCGGAGTTACAGGAAGGGGACCCCTTTGAGTACAAGAACTTTGTGGTTGTTGTTACACGAGTGTCGAAATATGCTCAGATTGTGCTGACACTAGGGGCATTCTGGATTGGCCTCAGGTTCAAATTCCCTTTGATATGGTTTCCATTGGAGGAGTATCAGCCTGATTATCATTTATGTGACTTCGAAGAGGAATCTTGGCCACGTGAGTTAATGGTTGATCAAGGATTCAGAGCTCCGTGCAATGATACTACTGGTGCCTACAATTTCACAGATTTGCATCAGGGGCACAGTAGAAGGAACTGAGATTCTACATGGGGACATGCAGTTGCTTCAGTCGGGGGGAGATGTTGGGAGTGGTTTTTAACCTATTTTCTGCACATTCTTTCCCCTATTTTGACCTTTCTATCCCCCAGGCCTATGACTTTATATGACCAAATTCCCTATTTTCTTACCTTTTTAACCTATTCTACTGTCATGTTACTTTGTTATATTTTACCAAATAATACGAGACTTTATTCCTTTTTTGTGGCTAACTCGGAGAGCATTGAATAAGTATTTTGGGAAGTTCTTCTTTTCGGGTGATGGCTCGCAAAAATGAAGCTATGAAGTGGACATGCAGCAAGGATTAACTGCAGGAAAGGGTAGAACGGTCCGCTGTTACACCCTGAGTGTTGTTACAGGTTGCTAATACACATTAGATGTTGTTACACATTGGATGTTGTTACAGGTTGTTGTTACACATTGGATGTTGTTAAAGGATGTTGTTACACCTCGCGCTGATCCGCTGTCACACCAACAGTGTTGTCGCCAATTGTGCCGCGTCATCTCGAACCACCATTCACTCGATGTTGTTGCGCCAAAGTTGGGAAATGTGGGTATTATTCCACATAATAGCTGTCGGCAGTAGGGATTGTCTATCTTTGAAGCAACAACACTCAAGCAGTTGCAATCATAACTGATGTATATTTGTATTTAGCAATAGGTTGTAACTTCTTTTATTTTTTATCAGCATGAGAATCGTGAGATTCTCATGACTGGTCTGTTTCTAATTTCGATTTGTAATAACTATAAAAGACTCAATTTTTCATGTATAAGATACAGCATATAGAAGAGTACTGTTACTTTGCGTCTGTAATTCTGAGTTTATTTTAATATCAATTAGCACGGTGATGTTTTTATTGTCCTTTAACTGATTCGTTAATCACTTTTGCGTTCTTCCTGTGCCCTGTTGAGGAGGAAGGGCCCTCCCCTTTTTCAGGGATTGCAGTGATATAGCTAGTGTACATTCTAGTTTAGTTAATTGATTTATCGTTTTTTGTTGTCGCTGTATAAATTGTGGATTACATTCACTGTTGTTTTATTTATATTATGTTGTTACACTGAGTTAATTAACAAAATGGTAGTAACCAGCTGGAATAGATGTTAGTTCCTGTGTGGTGCGCCTTTATTTTAATAGTTGCGAGTTGTGATTTAATTCTGTAAAGTGTTTTTTTATATCTACATGCATGGTTTGATTCAGCAATTTAGATCAACAACATATTTCATAGTTTTCTGCATTTTCTTATTCTTGGTTGGAGTGTATCAGCACAGATAGTGCGAACTCCATTGAAATAGCAATACCTAACCTAGGTTGAAAATTAATGTTGCAGTCTACGTCAATTAAGGTTGATTAAAACAGCACTTCAATTTCTATGGTTGGAAAGAGGGCAAGCTCAAGAGTCTAGTGATGTGGGTCACTTCAAGTCGCGTTGGAAAAATTTTGGGTCTGCATGAAAATTGGGGGGCTTGTAGGTGAATGGTACCACTGCAATTAGTTCATTGTCCTAAATCTTATGGGCTAGGTCTCTTGCAATCATCCCGTGTCATAATTTTTTTTTTACTATGAAAGAAATTTTAATCCCAGATAATCAATATTGCAGTGGCTGAAATCCAAAATGCTTGATACCGCCAAATATCCTGCAAAAATCAGGGTTGGATTGTAGTAGTAAGAACCCCAAAGTCTCGGCACTACAAAATTTTCTTCTACAATCTGATTCAAGTTATAGCAGCCAAAACCCTCCCTCCACAAAGAGTCTGATATGGGTTGTGAAAACCCCAACTATTGAATCTGATCTGTACAACAGTAGCAAAATCCCAATTGTTGGATTTGATCTAGACAATGGCATTCGAACCCTAATTGCGGGATCTGATTTGGAAAAAAAGGTAAGGGGGAATCTTTAGATAACTGAGGGAACTATGGTCATAAATGATTTTCAGGTGATACAGATCACAATATACACAAAGTTCCAATAGTAGTACTCGGCCCAATATTTAAGAGTGCTAACTAAGGAGGATTGAATGTGACCTTAGTCGTACTACCAAACTACCCTATTTTACATGCGATTAATTTCACCAAGTGATATTCTCAGTGTAATGTAGCAACAATACAATCAACGGTTTATCTAAGTTTAAGTTTCAGGTTACCCTAAGGGAGGCTTCTGATATATCCAAGGGTACGTGGAAGTGTATTCCATACGCAGTTTTGTCTAATTCAATACTACTCGAAGGGGTACCCACTGGGGTTATAAGGAACTGCAATAGGCATGACCACCTCTTTTCATTTTTGCGTGCATTGCTCCCCAAATCCGCAAGTTTATGCGCTCAGCATTAGATCATGTGGCTTAAGGACATCAGAACACGTCTTTAGCCTAATAAAAATTCTGCCAAAATTGGAGGTACAACTAGCCCTAGAAAGTGCTCTCATACCACTTGTTATGCACTTAACTTGTGAGAATAAAAGAATGCCAGAAATACAAAAAAATATTTCCTGAAACACAAAAATATCACATAAATTGAGACAATCTACAAATATATTTTATTATTCAGAAGAAAAATACAATATTCACTTGCCTCTTCGAGGAGGAAACCTCCAACAGATCAGAGCTCAATTACAATCAAACTTGATGCTTCTTCCCTTCATATCTAAGACTACGTATAGATTTATGACATCCAAAACCCTATCTAATAGTGGTCCCTTGCATAACACGGGTTAATCACTTTATTTATTAACTATGTCCCATTTATAACTAATTGTGGTCCCTTGTCTATAATGCACGTCAACCACTTACAATTATTATTAATGCGGATAACTGCTTACGAGCTTTATTGACTCAACTAACTAACTATGACTCTGATGAGGCCCCTTGGTCTTATTACATAAATAAAGAGGTTAGGGTTTGACCCTAACAGAGACGTCAATTTTCACATCATGTGACATACATTTCTGGAGTCTTTTTAATGTTTATTAAACAAATCAACTTGTAATTAGTTGATCGTTCTAGTGCTCAGTAGCTTTTAATTTAAAGAATTTTGTAATGATTATTGGTTGTAAACAAATCAAGAACGTGTAAAGGGCTCTTTAGTCAGTATCCGTCATAGCAAATTCCAATAACCAAAATTGTTGACATGTACAAAAAGTCATTTTTTAATTCAATTAATTTAATTTCAATTTCAATTTTAAATCATTTTTGTAACTTGAATCATGTACATAAAAGAAATATGTTTTGGGAGAACCATTATACTTTAATCACCCACCTTTGTTTCACACCCAATATACACATAACCCCAAATTTTCATTCCCCAAACTTTAATAAGCCAAATTCACTAATTAATTGATTAATATGAAGTGTGTGGGAATGCATATGAAGTTATAGAACATTGTGGAAGAAATATTTTGTTCCTTGCTTTGCATACTCGTTCTCCCACACAATACTTCTTCCTCACACACGCTAAAAGACTTAGATTTAACATTAGCAATTTTGATATCAGCTATCTAGTAAGCTACTTCTCTACATAAGGATATGCAGATATTGTGATCGTGGTATATGAGTAATTAGAGTACCATAGAGAGAAGTTAATGAAATTTTAAGAATTAATGTGTCCGTAGTTACAATGGGAAAGTGTTTATCATGCATTTTTTGGCATATATGTTGCTAATGCATATTCTATTAGTTCTCGAGGGGGTTTCTTATGAATAGTTTTCTTCCAAAGTGCTTTGCTAAGTGGTTTTCTTTTGCACTTTCACATCTCCGCAATTCTTCACCTCTAATCACCTTCAATTGAACAAAATTGAAAGGATATGTAGAATAGGAGTGTGCACAAGAGAGCCATTATTCCCCTGCTTCTGTCTTAATTTTCCACTATTTAATGCTTAGCATAATCACTTACAATAATTCTTCTTGAATTAGAAATCACTTTTCCAATAAATTTAATCTTCCAATGGCAATAAGAAATTATAGCTAGAACAATAGATCAAATGCAATATAAGACAGAAAGAACATGAAACAAGAGAGACATGAGATTGGTCAAATACCAGGGAAAACCACACAAGGGGGTAAACCTTTCAAAAAAAGTCTTCTATTAGAATGTCATCAAATGTTCAGCAGATAGATATTATGTTCCAATTCATCAATAAAGAGTCAAAACCAAATATTTGACTATCGAATCAACTAACCAATATCCAATGAGAGATGAGCCCAAAAGTCAAAGATGATTCAAGGTTAAAGTCTGTAATTTCTGGTCAAAGTTAACAACAGTCAAAGATTCCCTAACTAGTCAATGTTCCATAGTTAAACTATCTCCAAATCAACTCAGTCAACAATAAAAGGATGCAACCCTCTTTGCTAGTCAAATCCTAGACAAGGAAGTCAACAAAAGTTTGGTCAAAAGAGAGAGAAATCATGTGGTCAAACATCAAAATTTTCTATGGTCAACTAAGGTCAATGTTTGTGGTCAACCAAAGTCAAACTACCTAGAAAATTTCATCTTCTTCACCAATCAATTCGGCCTTCCAAAATCACAATTTTCCATGTCAAACCAAGTCAAAACATAAAGTTAAAGTTGGTCAATGGTTAGTCAAACTATCCCAATTAGAAAGTCAACATAGAGAATAGAAAATGCATCTTTCCCTTCACACATGTGAGCTCAAACCTCCTTGTTTCATACTTGTATGAACCAAATCACTCAAGAGAGAGAAGTCGTGATGAGTTGATGATGCTCCAAAGTGATGCGACATGATGTGTATTTATATGATTTGGAGTCCCAATTTGACCTTTAGGATGACTTTTACTTTTATGCACATGCGGTTACATCATCAAAAATAATATTTTTCCTTGACGAAATTAAATTCTTCCAAGGGCTAGGAGGGGTCTCTCTGGATGAGGAAGACTCTCCAGTGGAGGGAATTTATCCCTGAGCTGCCAAATTAACACTCCCTCTGAGCTAGGGATAAATTTCTAACTGCATCATGAATATCGTCTCAAAAATATCATCATCATTATCAAGTCATATTTCGTCTCCGCATCTCTTCTAATCTCTACTCATCTGCTAAACATTCTTGAATATAAAAAATGAGAATCATCATTATAGGGTAGCTCCATCTACCACCCTATATCCAAGGACAATAGGTGAGATCCACTTACCACAAGGGTAAGGATAACACTCTATCCCATTGACACGTGGCAATAGGTGAGATCTACTTACCACGAGAGGTAAGGATCACACTCTCTTCGATTTTTTGTTAATCCTTCCGACCTAGAACCTCAAGAGTCAACTGGTAGAACACCTACATCCCATTACTTGAGTGAGATATTACTTACCATCAATGCTAAGGATCACACCCTATCTTAAGTCACCTCAACCCACTGTTGAGACAGGGAGGAATAATCCCAACAAGCCCAACTTGTGGGTAGGATGCCAATTCAGGTATACTCTGTTAAGCCCCAGACTTGATGGTAGCGGGAGATACCCACATTTCATGAATGACAAGAATCGCACACACACACCCTACAATGACAATAGTCAAGGTATACTTACCAAAAGGGTAAGGATCACAACCTATCATACTTTCCATAGTTCCCTCAACCCAAGAGATCTAAGGCACAATTCCTCACCCTTTGAGCTCAAACAGGGGGGAAGATCATAGCTTAATGTCCTAGATTAGCTAGGAACCTTTCATAGGAGGGTCACATCCATCAATCCAAGTTTTTCTTTGAAGACCAATAACTTCCCTTTCGGAAAATCCTTGGTGAGTATGTCAGCTATCTTCTTATCAGTGGAAATATGATATATTCTTACAATTCCTCTCTGCACCATGTCTCCTATATAGTGATGCTTGATCTCAATATGCTTAGACTTATCATGAAACACGAGATTCTCTACCAATCATTTCCCACTCGTGTTGTCGTAATATAGCATTGTTGTATCTAGTACCTGCTCAAACATCTCTCTAATGAGCTTCATCAACCATACTACCTTGCATCTAGCCATGCTAGCAGCAATATACTCTTCCTCAATTGTGTTAAGGGGAAATCACTTTTGTTTCCTACTCATCCAAGATATCATTGTAGAACCCAAACTAAACCAACAACCTGATGTGCTCTTCGTATTAATAACATTTATGGCCCTATTAGCATCAATACCCATGAAGTATCACATCTCCAAAAGTATATCTCAAACTAATATTAATCTTCCCATGCAAATATATCCATAAAGTGTCTTCTTGAGGCTACAAATGTGAGTCTTCCTATATGTACTTCAAAGCCATGTAGCTACTCAGCATATACTTCTTGTAGTATTCCATGAAGAAACACAGTCGTCACATCCATCTGGTGAAGTTTCCAACCCTAGCTAGCAACAAGGGAAATATTATATTGAATAATAGAGCAAGAAACATGTGCAAATATATCACCATAGTCCTCCCCCTCTTTCTGGAAGAAACCTCTAGCCACGAAACTCACCTTATATTTCTTAATACTTTCATCAGCTCCATGTTTAATCTTGTATAGCCATTGAGAAGTCACAACCGACTTCCCTTTGGGTCTCAGAACAACTTCCCTCACATCATCCTTCATAATAGATGCATATTATTTGGCCATAGCATCTTCCCAAACCTTATCTTTCATTTCTTCCTCAAAGGTGGGAGGTTCAACTTATATTATGGAGCTCATAGCTACAACATATCTCTGGTGTTGGCAAGGATTCTTACTTTACTTGAAGGTTCCTCCAATAATAGCATGTCTTTCAGCATCCTGTCATGTATCATGAATCCATAATGGTCTCTTTCCTGGTAGGGGGATCACATGGAGGAGTATCCAATGGGTTCCATGGGATCATCAACAACATTTGTCTCAGGTTTAGGCATAAAAGGGCCTTCTAGTAGGCCCATGGCAATGTCCTTCTTTTCAATGGGAGGAGGTGGAATGTCCCTTGATTTTCCAAGGGAAACATCTTCATCAAAAATCACATCCTTGCTAAACTCTATAATCCTTGACTATGCACATATATTATAAAGGCTTTAGAATTATCACATTATCCAACAAATGTACATTTATTTCCAGTGGCTTCCATATTGTTCCTCTTGTCCTTCGGAACCTAAAAGTACACGGGGCAACCAAAGATCCTCAGATGTCCAACATCGGGCTTCACACTTGTGAACATTTCTTCAAGAGTCTTGTCACCTAGGGCTTGATGAGGAATCTATTTTTGAATATAGATTGTTGTGTTACTAGCTTCTCCGCAAAGAAGCTTTGGAAACTTTTGATCATGTAACATGGATTAGCCAGCTTCAATTATGGTCCTATTATTTCTTTCAGCCACACCATTATGCTCGAGATTATAAGGTACAGTGATCTCCTTTTTTATTCTAGCCCTCTTGGAAAAGTCAATGAACTCATTAGAAGTGTATTCTCCACCATTATTAGACCTAAAAATCTTGATTATCTTCCCTATTTGATTCAATATTAGTGCCTTGAAATCCTTAAACATATCAAATTCAACATCCGTGTGCTTCAATTAGAATATCCATATCTTCTAGGAGAAGTCATCCACAAATATTATGTAATATAAATAACCACTAAGAAATTTTACTGGCATGGGTCCACATAAATCAAAATGTATGAGTTTTAGAATATCATTGGACCTACTTTTTCTAGAAGGGAATGGTCCCCTCAACTTATTTCCACGAGAACATCCCAGACATACACCATCATGCTTAGATTTAACTTTAGGAATTCCAAAATCCATCCTCCTTACTTTAGGCAAGGCTTCATAGTGTAGATGAGCAAACCTTTGGTGCCATATTTCACTTTGACAATTGATATCATGTACCATTGCTCGCATTAGTATTCCACTGACTCTATAGAGTCCTTCAATTCTAAATCGCAAGGTGAATGCATCCCTCAAGTGAGATTCCATGGGCCAAGTGAGGACCTTTCCTCGTATGAAAGCAACTCTCATTTCTCTGTCTTCTAAGGAAGATATAGATATAAGGTTCTTCTTCAATCTTGGAACATACATAACGTCATGAAGAAGTATGGTTTCCCCATAATCCAAATGAAATGTAATAGAACCAAAACCCTCATCAGAGGAATTTTGAGGTCTAAAATGGGCCTCAAAACAAAAATGTACCACCAAAATCATATTTATAAGAACTAAGTAGGATTCAATATGATGATTTCAACCATAGGGGGACGATTCACCATTTTTAGAGTAAAAGAGAAAAGATTAAAAAATAAAGAAATAAATAAACTACTTTTTCAACTCGTATTTTCAACTTATTTCCCTAAGGTTTTACTCAAATTTCAAGCAGAAGCACTGATTGGATGTGGAATTTAATTCTTCATCCAAGGAGTATCCAAGTTGCATACTTTCCATGGAATTTGCTACATGAAAAATGAGAAATACATGAAAAATGTGGTTGCAATCACATTTTTTAAAGTATTTCTTATTTTTCATGTAGCAAGGTCTATTGAAAGTATACAACATCAGAAATACTTAGAGGAGGAATTAAAATTTTCATCCAACGAGTGCTCTCGCTTGAAGTTTGAGTAAAGTCATAAGGAGATAAGTTGAAAATACGAGCTGAAAAAGAAGTATTTTCTTTTTTCCCTCTAAAATTTGATGATGTAATCTAATCTTATTTTATTATTTCCACTATTATTTCATAATATTCTTTAGGAGTCACATTTTAGACCTCAAAATTTCTCTAATGTAACAATTATAGTTGTCCCCAAGAATTATCTTCAAACTAGTCTCCCTCTCAACCAAGTTTGAGAGGACTTCACGATACCCAGAGAAGTGTCTAGAGGCCCCTCTATCTACTAGCCAAATATCAAACAAATCTAGAGGAGAAGAACTAGAAAGTGCAAAAATAAGAATATATTTAGACTGAGTAGCAACTGCATTATTTAGATACCTTGATTTCCTTTATCTCTTTTGACGATGGTGGCCTTCTTTGTGATCATCAAGAGCTTCTCTTCTTCTTCTATCATCTTTCCTTCTTCCATTATCTCCTCGTCTTGTATCATTAAACTTGTTGTTGTTGTAGCCACACTTGTAGTTATACCTTGGAGTATCTCTCTTTCCTGGACAGTCTTGGGTATAGTGACCATGCTTATGGAAATTGAAGCATTCAATTCTCCTCCCTCTTCTATTTGAGTCCTTTGATTCAAGGGAAAGATTTCTTGAACTACATGGTCTTCCTTTTCCTTTCCTTTTCTTGTCTTGTGCAACAAACACAAAGGGCTCTCCTTCTTCATGATTTTGAATCCTTCCTCTAGGTATCATCCTGGTTTCTTCTTTAGTGCATTTTCAAATGATCTCATCAAATGTTGGGAACCTGTCATTATTGCTTATAGTAGTCATAAATTTTTTAGCAGAGAGATATAATGTTCAAATTTATCAACAAAGAGTTAAAGTCAAATATTTGATTTTCCAATCAACTAACCAATATCCAATGAGAGATAAGCCCAAAAGTCAAATATGATCCAAGGTCAAAGTTTTGATTTATGGTGAAATTCAATAGAAATCAAATATGCCCTAGCCAGTCAACATTCAACAATCAAACTATCCCTAAATTAGCTTGGTCAATAATCAAAGGATGTGACCTTCTTTGTTGGTCAAAGCCTAAAAAAATCAATAAACAAAAGTTCAGTCAAAGGATAGAGAAAGCATGCGGTCAAACTTCGAATTTTTTTGCGATCAACTGAGGTTAAGGTTTGTGGTTAACCCAAGTCAAAATGCCCAAAAAAGTTCAGCTACTTCACCAATGAAGTCGGCCTTCCAAAATCAAATTTTTCCAAGTCAAAACATCAAGTCAACGCTGGTCAATGTCTTGTCAAACTGTCCAAATCATAAACTCAACGCTAAAAATAGAAAATGCCTCTTTCCCTTTGCACGTGTGAGCTCGAACCTCCGGGTTTTAGACCTGTATGAACCAAATCAATCAAGAGAGATAAGATGTGATGAGTTGATAATGCTCGAAAGTGATGTGACATAATGTGTATTTATATGAATTGGAGGAGACCCAATTTGACATTTAGGCCGACCTGTACTTTTGTGCACATGTGGTTCCATCATTAAATTTTTCCTTGACCAAATTAAATTCTTCCAAGGGCTAAGAGGGGTCTCTGTAGATAAGGAAGGGTTTTCAATGGAGGGAATTTATCCATGAGCTACCAAATTAACATTTTTCACCTCTGCACCATTCCCCTTCTACACAACCACTATTCTGAATTTTTCACATCCTCATACATTCCCCCTCCACACTTGTCCCGCAAACATTTTACCGAATTATCACATAAACTCAATCAATCTCTCGTTTTGTCGAATCCACGTGTAATCAGGACATCGTTCAAGTGCTTAATAACATTTACTCTAAAAGTGCAGAGGTATATGTTGTAGCAGATTAGAAAAACGAGAAGTGTTTCCCAATATAAAAAAACCATTTTCATAGAGACAAAGTGCAAACCTTGCACTGTCTTAATAGCCAAAATATCGATAACTATCAAAAGAGGCAGGGACTATACTGTTATGGAGCAATTACTCTTGTTATTTAAGCATATAGAGAGATTTTACAATGAAATATTAAACCAAAGTTATATGAGATAGGTGATATCGTAGATAGTAAAACTTACTTGCTTGGTCTAGTTATCAAAACTTATGATGATTAATATTATGATATATATTTTATTAATTTTGTTAATTTTATTTTTTCCATATATATAAACCTTTTATGACACAGTGAATGTTAAATTAATTATTAAATTTGGTTGAAAATTGGATATTAGTGAATGACTTCAATTTTAACAATTTTATATAAATATTTTTAAAATATGGCATTTCATAATGTAAAATTGCGGAAATCTAGCTATACTTAAATAAGGAAAAAATATTTCTTAAAGAGTGGTTTGTAAAAGACTATGGGTGGTTAAAGTTTCACAACTAGTATGCTAAACTAAATGAGTTTGATTATACATAAGAATACATGGTACAATGTGCTTAATCTATAATTCTATTGGCAATAGATAAAAGGTGAATGTTTAAGACCGCTATAAAAAAATCATTTAGGTTCATGAAAAATATATGTACATAAATTAATAAATTTATTTTAATTATAATAATAAAATGAAATTTAATTAGAACTTAATTTATTTTTTAATATATAATATAATATAATGTAACATAACTAGACTATTACATAGAAAATTTAATAGTTTGTTCTTCAAACACTTGGTCAAGTATTTAATATAAATAAATGCTTGCAAATTAAAAGAAAAGAGGAAACTCATAAATTCATTAAATATATGTTTGTTGCCTCCCTTATTATTGTTTCCGTTAAATCTAATTCCTATTTTGAAAGTTTAAAGAAATGTTTTCCCCACAATTGTTTAAGTTTTGAAAAGGGCCTTTTTTTTAATTTGACCATGTTAATTTTTTTATTCAATTTTTTATTTTATTTTTAAATAAGAAACCAGAGTTTGTGATTTGTGAAATTGATTGATTTTGAATAAAAAAATATTTTATTATATTTTTCCTATTATTATTATTTTTTTTATATATTTATTTTTTGTGGGTAAGGTTCTTTACCATATTAATATTTTTAAGTATAATATATATAGTATACAATTGACAAGTATTTAGTTTAAGTGGTAGGGATGGTGGTTTGTCATTTTATCCACCCAGATTCAAGACTTCGGAGACATGGCCTGTCATAGTAAGGTTGGAAGGATAGGCGTCTCATTGGAGTCTAGGATCTTGGCTCTAGTTTTGGTGGTCTCTAGATGTCTTAGTCCTAGGATGAACTATGAGTTCGTGATATATGTGGCTTGTGAGCTATTGGACATATCTGGGAGGTTGCTAGTTCCCTATCAAAATAAGTCGTTGAAAAAAATATGCATAGCATACAATCATAAAAACCAAGGATGCCCTATGGGAAACCATCCTTGGCTTGAAAAACCAAGCTTAAATCCTTTATACAGTATATTTTAGAAATAGTCTTGTCCCTGCATTATTTTATATAGACTAAAATCTCGTTTTTGGCTTCATGGCCAAGTTTGCATAGGACATTAGAAAAAATCAAGACAATGAATTGATGAGGTTATCCCTACTTCAATCCAACTGTGACTTCCCTATAGAGGAGTAGGAGTGGGCTTGTCCAGATCAAGTTCCTCTTCAAGATCCTATGCTAACTCTTGAAACTAAGATAAACATAGATCATGCTTCTTACTCAGGGTTGAGACCCTCTCTTCTAACTTGTTCAACCTTGCTATTAGTTCCTCCTTAGCTTATTTTATTCCCTGCAAGACTATTTGCTCCAATAACCTAAATAAATGTTGCATGGATTCCTGGGAGGAGACATTTTCCTCTAAAATTTTATGGCTTTCTCCTAGAAGAAGACCTTGATTTTCCTCAACCTTAGTGGATCAGAAGGGGATCACAATGCACTAGGGTGCTTCAAGGAAAAGGCTTTGACCTTGTGTTAATACATGCTAGAAGCAACCACCTCCTAAGCCTCCTCTACCCGTCATGCCTCTACGGGCATGCATGCTCTCCTTCCTCATGACTGAGGGAGTGAGTATTCTGATAAAAAAAAATTAGGGTGCAGTCGCCTCTCATCCCATCTTCCAAGTTCAAGCTAAAGGGAAACACAACTAAAGGACTATGGATTTTCTGCTTAATATCAGCCACTGATTGGATGCCTAAAAGAATCCTATAGCCCCCGACGTTTTCCAACTAGAGCCCCTATGTGGACGGCCACCACATGACAGAATGAAAGAAATCCAAAAGAAAAATCTAGTTACCTGAGTGTACAAGAGAACCGAGGGGGAGAATGCCAAGCTGAGACATTATGTGGCATGGAAAGCCCCATAAACCTAGGAAATTAAAGCCTTCACACGATAAGAGGACTCATTTTACCTGAGCTCAGAATGGAAAGAACTACACATTGACTAAAATAAAGTCAGTAATTACCATGGTGAGATCAATGAGTGTGTATGTCATCCTACTAGCACCCAACTCACACCAAAGACTGCCAACTTTGCTCATACCATGCACTTTTTCCCCATTTCTACCATGTATAAATTCCCACTACTAATATATCTTTTTGAAGAGTACCCTTTTGAAGAGGACTCATAAACGAAGATAGTGGTATTTTTTGAAATTTTTTATTTGTGTATATTTATTGTTATTAATTTTTTATTTAGATCCTTTGAAACTGTCTAAAAACATTTCAAGTGTTATGTTTAAAATAAATTAGATGAAAAATATCATATGAATTCAAAAGTGTCAAATTCATGTGCCATTGGATAGATGATTCTTAAATGTGATCAACCCTTCCACTTAAGGACAATCTATTCCCTAAATCCGATAGGGTATAAAATGGGGTTGCAGAAGAGGTGCTGAAATTGCAATTTTTAGGACTTCATGACCTTGATTGAGCGTTAAAGAAACCCTCGATCAAGCGGCATATGTGGTTAACCAGCAACTTGATCGAGCTCAAAGGAGCCATTAAAGAGCTAACTCGCCAATGACCTTATCAACATTTTATTAGTGGAACTAATGGTGGATCATACAGCTCAAGGACTCGATCAAGCCTTTATTGTCAACAATTAGTTTAGTTTCTAAATTCAATTGTGCAAAAAAAATAGCAAACATCCTTTAAGCTTAGTGTCCCGTGTTCATTTGGACCAGTGTAGGTACTACTCTAGTAGCAATATCGAAGATCTCAAGTGGGTAGGATGGGGATAGAGATAGAGATGGATGATAGATGTTTTCACCACTCAAATATACGATGGAGTTGTATAGTTTTTTAGTTTATATCATCCATGACATCTGCTTTTGTTGATATCATGTTGAATTTCAGCGTCTTTATGACACTTTCCAAAAATATTACAAGAACTATTATGACGACCCTCCTCCTCCTACAATGTGTGATTTTGTTTCATCAATATTGTGTAGAACGGAGCTAGAAGAGTTATATTACAAGAAAATATGTATAGGTGGGAGAAGATGCACTAAATTTGGTGATTTGACATTGCTCCATAGGAACTTTCTTATTGATCCCAACCAATCTGGGATGCCAGATGTCATCGTCACATGGAAGCAATATGAGTATGTCATGGGAATTCAACCATCTTCTTCAACTCTAGCACCTAAGAGGATCAACTATGTTAAGGATGAGATTCCTTTTTCACAATTTATGGGGATGTTTCAAAACCATATCAATAAATATATCAAACACTCACATAGGTCTAGGTGGAAAGCATCTGCATTCTCGTGAAGTATTTCAGTCAGGCACAATCTTATCAGTGGTGGACTTTGCTGATAATTACACATTTTCTCCTCAAAAAAAGATACAGAGTGAGTATTATCACTTAGACCAAGTGTCCATATTAGTACATGTTCTATATAGACATGCACAATTAAACATTGATGGTAGGGATAGCATTGATGAGTCACATAATGTGATTAAGGAGTATCACTTTTACATCAGTGATGATCGTGAGCATGACACATTGTTCGTGCAACATTTCTTTGACCTAATTTATGAATCATTTAAAAAAAATGGCATATCATTCCGGAAGCATTGGATAGGGTCTGATGGTTGTACAAGGAAGTTAAAGTCAAAACACACTTTTTATTGGTTGAGCCGACTACACAAGAAGACAAAAATTCAGCATACTTGGAGCTACTTTGAAATAGGACATGGAAAGGGTGAGCATGATGGTGCATGTGCTTGTGTGAAGTGAGCACTTAGGAGGTACCAAATGAGTCATGATGTAGATCGACTCAAATCATCACTAGAGGTGGTAAACTAGTGCAGATCCCATTTAGGACATGAAGGTCATGTATCTACAAGACCTGGGCATAGGTTCTTCTAGAATATTGAACTTGGCAATGTGAATAGATCAATTCCTTGGTATTGTAATATTGTAGAAGGAACAAGGGAAATACAATAAGTGCGAAGCAAAGACACGGGGGGAATATTTTCCATCAAGATAAGAAAACTCACATGTTTTTGTGATTTTTGCATTAGTGTTGATGGATGTAGACTTGATCACTGTGAAAAACACAGGTGTGTGAAAGAATGGAAATATGTCACTCTTAATCCAAAGGGACCTCATCCAATTCCAATGTGGCAAGAGATGCACAATGAAGATGCCATCATTTCACTTGATCATGATCGAGTCTCTAATCTTGTAAGGGGAGGTATGTAGCTCATCTATCATTAACAATTTCATCTATAATTTGATATATTGAACCTATTTAACTAATACATATTTTTAATTTTTTTGTAGGAAATGAATTTTTTGTCACTTCCCCCAAAGAAAACGAAGAGAATGTGACCTACTATTTGATGCTATGCACACAGGTGAATAGTAGGTTTGTGAGACTATATGAAGATGGAAAATTCACATACCAAATTGGTGACATGGTTGTGATGGACCATTTTTTTGAAAAGGTTAAAAAATAGACTAATCACGTCATTTGTAGATATTTTATTCTTAAATATATATCTTGTCAATGCAATCATGTAGTCATAGCATCTCAGATCAATCTCATAGAAATTAAAAAAAAAAAAAAAAAAAGGTGAACCAAGGAGATGGAAGATGACATAATCAGACCATAAACGTACTATGGAGACTTACATTCCTTTGAGCCATTGGCAAGATGACTAGATGATGCAAATGCAAGCCCTGAAGCTGAGTCTATAGAAGTCAAGTGTAATCTAACTAGTATAAGATATCTCAAATGTATGATTTTTGTAATATATAAATGTGACAACTGAATACTCTTGTAATTTTGTAATTTTGAATGGAGATATGTTTCCCACTTATCTAGGATGGATTCACAATGGTGTACATATATGTTATATAATATTTAGCTTCGTTTAGGTGCTTAAGTTTCTAAAGAACACCAAATTTAAAGGAGGTGTTTTAGAATCAACAGGGATTTAGATTTAGGTTTAATGAAAATTTGTCATCTTAAATTTTTTAAATGTCATGCATATAGTATTCATGTTAAGCATGCAAGAAATTTTATAGAACTATATACACGTCATACATATTTGGTTTCTAGAAAATATATTTCAGTATGTAGCAACCAAGTTGATATGGTCCATTTTAATTAAAATGGAAATTTAACAATCTAGGTTATGAACAACATTGAAATATTTCTATGTTATTAATAATAAATGTCATGTGTCAATTTGATATAAAACATGGAAAGAGTTACACACATGCTTCATATTAGTAGTTTACATCTTGACATCGAAATTAAAATCTTTGTAATTTTTAACATGCATTGATTGTGCACTAAAAGACACTTTCTACAAGAAAATATGACAACTAAAATTGCTATTTTGTAAAATTTTACTTCTTGAATGTTCTTAATTGAAGGTCTTAAGATAAAAAAATGATTGACATACTTGGGTAGACAAGTAAATCTAGGAAAGTGCATAAAATTATAGAAACATATCATTAATTGTTTAAATTAACATACATTGACTGCACTAAAAGACATTTTCTACAAATTCAATATTAAATTGATGTACATGATATATTTTAGTTCATTTTAAGTATTAAAGTGATTTGCATCATAGTAATATTGTACTTATTTCCTTAGTCTATGAAACTAGAATTCAAAATTGTTATTTTGCAAAATTTTACTTCTTGAATCTTCTTAATTTAATCTCTTAAGTTAAGGAATTGATTGAAACATTTGATAGCCAACTAAATTTAGGAATGTTCATAAAATTATATAAAATTATCTAAAAACATATCATAAAATATTTTTGTATATTAAATTCCAATACATATGACTTATATCATGTGTTATGACTAAACTCATGTAGATGACCTCAAAAGAAATAAAATTTAATAAAACATGCTTTTACTTGAACATTACTATTTGAAGACATTTTTTAAAATTGAATTTAGAATGTATTTCAATCATATTTGTGTATTTTAATTGAACCATGAACATATATTTTAGTTCATTTTAAGTATCAAAATGACTTGCATCATAGTCTAAGATTGTACTTATTTTCTTAGTTTATTTCTTGAGAAGTCAAAATTGTTATCTTGTTAGCTATGTATGATAATAAGCTATCCATATGAAAATACATACAAATTAAATTATACACATGAACATCCATAAATTGAAATAATAAGCATCCATAAACTAAAATAATGTTCATGCATCCATGAAATATCCATGTATGAAAATATAAAAAGTCTGTACATCACATGTGAATATGCCCTATGAAATGGGCCTGAAAATATACAAACTATCTATGGTCCACTCTAGAAAGTATCGCTTATATAACTCTTATGTGTGTTGTGCTGCATAGAGTGAGCGTCTATAATCTGGTACTGCAATATAACACATTCAAATTCAAATTAATTAAACCATGATTTGTACAAATATAAACAATCTACAAATCAATGATTTTGAATTGTGCATTTAAATAGTCCCCTACTTGGTCCGTCCAGCCCATCAGAATTGTGACCCCAAGTGATCAGGAGGGTAGCAAGGAACTTGCCTCCGCCATGGCTGATCATCACGCAGGTGATCCCACTGCGTACCAGGGTGCGGGCGATCTTAAACGCTCGGAGGATAGTGAAAGCAAGGAAAAGGATGGAGCGGAGAGCGACAAGGGTGGCTTTCGAAATAATTTGATGTTTGGGCTAGTGGTTTCTGGGTCAATGCACAGATTTGGATCGGGCGTCCTGACCATGGATGGCAGTTAGATGCTCAAATCTGCCGTTGAACCAATAGATCAGAAGCCCAGAAGAACAAGAAGCCTTAAAAAAAGATAGATCTGTGGACAGGCAACCGTCAAGCGGCAACCTCAGATGGGCACAAATCTGAAACAGCTTCCTCTCTTGAACCAGCCAGATTTGCCTAAAGAAACACATGCATTTCAGATCCAAGTCAATCTCTCGGGAAAAACAACAATGCAATGGGTATGCGCAACAGATCTCGTGCAGGATCTTTTGCAAAAACTCGAACGCCGGCTGGGGATCCCCTCCTCTTACCTCAGACTGCTATATAAGGGTAAGCAACTTATGAATCCCCTTCCTCTCTCCTCTTACAACATTCATAAGGACGCTTCTATTGTGGCTACCTTTCATTTAAGAGGGGGTTCCTTTAGGCAGACCTCCTCTGCCCCTCCTTTCTCTTATAAAGATGCAGTCCGAAAAGACGCTGCCCAACTGCAGGCCTCTGCGAAAGCAGCCCAACCATCTGGGGCTCCAAAGCCATTTTTGGTATACAAATCAGAGGAAATTCCTTCCATCAATCTCTCTCATTTTGGGATTGACGAGTGCTATCAGCTTTTTGCAGAATCCGTACTCATATGCAGATTTAATGGGCTCTGGCCATGCACATCAGATCTATACCAATGGATCCATACCAATTGGACTAAAAAATGCAAGATCTACTTATGTTCAAAAGGATTCTTCATTGTGGCTTTTGACTTAAATGAAGATTACCAAAAGGCCTTAACAGGAGGCCCTTGGTTCTGAAGCTCGGTTGGGCTTTTTCTCACCCCTTGGTTTCTAGATTTCGACCCCTCCATAGCTATCATCACCAAGATTCCCATTTGGGTCAGGCTCCCGAATCTTCCAGTGCATCTATGGCATACCTCTATCTTCGTAGCCATTGTATATACCTTAGGACGCTACCTGGTTGTTGATTCTTCACGGAAGGAAAATGGACTCTACACCTATGGTAGATTTTGTGCAGAAATAGATATTAGCAAAGGATTGCCGGATCAGATTAATCTCAAGTATGGAGATTTCCACTGGACCCAAACCTTGGACTACGAGAATACAGCCTTTCTTTGCCGCCATTGTCATCAAACGGGGCACCTCCAGAGTTCCTGTACCCAGTTCCTCGATAAAAAGAAGAATCTGAATAGCAAACCCAAATCTAAAAGCTGGAATCCATGTGTGCCGCCCCCTCCTATGGACGATACAAATTCCTCTAGTTTGGATGAGGAGGAAATTGTAGCAGATGGGCAGAATGTTGAGATTCTGTTGGACACTCCCTTGGTCGATTCGGCAAACCCCTCCGCCTCTCAGATCTCTCAGAAACGTTCTCATTTATCTTCATCCTCAGACTCTGATAAGGATATTCCGCCGCCGGGGCAGAATAGACTACAACTTGTCACGGCTCAGCCAAACTCCTCTGGATGGGTCAAAGTGAGCAAGACAAAAGGCAAAAAATGTCGTGTGGCAGTAACTGCCCTCTCAGGGTAGATCTATCTGCGTAGTTCTAGCTTTTTGTATTCCCGTGTTTTCTATGGCCCTTTCCTTGTTTGTCTCTATGGAGCGAGGTGGATAGCCTTTCACCTTCGGCTCCCTTATTTTTCTACTTCGCTTGCATGCAAGCTTGATTGTACTATACTTTTATAATCTTAATAGAATTAGTCTTTATTTAGAAAAAAAAAATAGTCCCCTACTTGTGACTCAATCAAGTGCAAATGGAAGTCAGGTGGGATGGGGGTCTGATCAATCTAGGTTTGGTACTCCAATTCATGTGGTTTAATGCCTTCATACCCAACATCCCACTCATGTGTCCACATAACTACAACATTGACACCCCTCTGCATTGGGCATGTGTACACAATGACATATACAAATTATAATTAGCTTACAGATTAATTTGCATGCATACATGTAACTTAAAAAAATAAATTCTTAAAACCTTAACAATAAAAAAATTCACCTCAATTGTTAGTCCATGACTGTTATGAGGTGGAGGTGGAGGTGGAGGTGGAGGACACTAAGCCATGGAAACATGCACTAGAGGAGGTTGCTCTGGCTGGTCAACTTCCCCCTCAGATGACCTCATAAGCTCATCTGTGTAGTTGGGTTGTGCATGCATGTTATCATGAAATTATTAATATAAATTCAATATGATACAAACTTATTAATATAAATAATGTAAAATTTGATGATAAGAGTCAAAAGTTTCATATATATGTACTTTGTATGTGTCACGTGGGTCGTGCACCCTCCAAGTGTCATGGATAGTATCGCAACACATATATGCATATGAAAAAAGTTGGCGAGGCTCTATACTCTCGAGATATGAATCATCATGTAATGCAACCGGTGGGCCATGAGTCGACAAAGGTGGTCTACTCATATCTCCACGCAATGTGACATGTGCAATGGTCGATTTCCTATGCATGTTATCTACAATGGTATGCCTAGTGTTAGCGCCAAATTGTGATGATTTCTCTAGCTCCATCGGTAATACCACGCTCCAAGATGGTTGTGGAAATAATCTTGGAGGTGGTTCTACATGTGTAGGGTCCTTACCAGTCCTGACACACCCATAAATACATCTCAAACTGGTTCCATAAAACTTACATATGGTGTTGGTGTAATCCAACTTCATATGTAGCACAAACTCTACATATATATGTTTTGCACATTAAATAAGGACCTGGTCATGGTGGGGGAGATGGCCCCAAGATTCAATGAATTGAAAAAAAGGGCCACATCAACATTCTTAAAATATTTTAGCAGAATCGGACCAACATGTATAGCAAGACATTCCGGAGGGATTTCAAACAACTCCCCATGAATATCAATGTTCTCAGTTGTGTCTTTTACTTCCTTCCAAATATGTGGGCCTCTAACCTCTAGCCTCCTAATCCAATGTATGGAATATAGGAGGTGTCTTTGTGTACCTGCCTTGTGGTATGTCTCGTTCAACTTGTTGATGCTATCCAATATCAGAGACAAGCTATGCCTAGTAGGTGAACTAGCAGAGATTTTATCCAACTCTCATGTGATCCATATCTGCGTCATTCCATAGAGGGATCGACATTGCACTTTGATCCTCACCTTCACCTTGCTGAGGGTCTGTAAATCATAAACACACACACACACACACAGATATATATATATATATATATCTATATATATATATATATATATATATATATATATATATATATAGCATAAATATTAAATTCAAACACATCAATTGAATACGATTTAAAAATTAAAGACAATTTCAAGACATAAAGACATAAAGTTTAAAGAGGATTTAAAATGAAAGATGTATACATGCAACATGTGAAGAAGGTCCACTATATGTAGCAAGATCATCAATAGAGACAGAAATATTGCCTCTGACACTTCGACTTGTGTCAGAACAAGGATCTATGAGTAGAACAAACACTCTAGTATGGCTACATGATCTTGTCTGATCATGTATAACAGATCCCCCAACACTCCGACGAGTTGCGGTTGGGGGGTGTATGGGAGATGGCTCTACAAATTATATATAATACATATAAACTAATCCAAGAAAAAAATATTGACATAGAAAGAATGTTGACAAGAAAACCATTTATAAACTCAAGTAGAATAATCTAGGCTAAAGTTTTAAACTAAATAGAGTGTCTATTTTGATCAATTATCAACCAAAGTATTGAGTTCCATGTAAATACAATAAAAAAATGTGATCTTGAAAATATGTAAATATATGTAAAATTTTGAAATAAACCAATTTTCAAACTAATAAAACTTCATGCCAACCAAATACTCCATAAGACAAGTTTTTATGATGTTTGATTTTGGCACATGACATGTACTAGGTGCAAGCACATGAAAACAATGTTTCTGGTATGACACACTACATAACGAAACAATATGGTACAAATTAGAAAAGAGTCAAAATGCTTATATATTTTAACTTTAAATGCACTTTTCATCATGGATTTGATATATGTATCAAGTGTAAATTACAAAATCATTACTCAACCAATAAATTTAAAAAGGGTGGGAACTAAGAGATATATAGTTATCATGTACATCATTATATTAAATAATTCTAAAGGAAATTGCATTTTATAGGTCAACTCAGTCTTTAAAAAATTGTTGAACATCACCCATCTTATGTTAAATTATGAAGAGCACATTATATTAAATAATTATAAAGCTATGTTAAATATTATATGTGTGTGAGAGAAATATTATAATTGTAACTATGTTCTAGATCTAATATATCTAGTTAAATATTTATGTTACATGCTATGTTATATTATATAATTATATATCCAGTTATATTGTATATATATAATAATTATAGTTATGCTATACTTTACAATATATATATATATATAGATATATATATATATATGTTTTGTTTTATGTGTGTGTTAATAAAATTTAATTAAATTAAAAAAAAATGGACTTTTAATTTAGTCAAAAAAAAAAATTTAAATACAATTAATTTTATAAAACAAATTACTATATTTATTATTAAAAAGTATTTATTTAAATTTAAAATTTAAAAAAAAATGAAATAATTTTTTTATTTGATTTAATAGAGGTTCACCATCCCATAAGAAGAGGATACAGGATGATCATATACTATGGAAGGCTGAACAGGAAATCACCACATATGAGGAAAATACTGATGGCACATTTTGCTCCCAGGACCGCAAAGATATGATCACTTCCCTCATTCAACAGAGGACACAAATTCTGAAGGACAGGGAAGAAGGCTGGAGACTTAGAAGTAGGGCAATCTGGTTAAAGGAGGGAGACGATAACACCAGATTCTACCATAGATTTGCTAATGGACGGAAGGCCATAAATACAATATGGGAACTATAGAATGATCAGGGGCATACAATTCAATCAGCCTATGATCTGGCTAACCTAGCCACTTCACACTTTAAATACATTTACAAGGCTCCCCATATTGTTAACTTGGTGGAAGTTATGCGCACTGCTGAGCTTTTCCCTAGGTTCGTGGATCAGGAAGAGGCACTGGAACTTACAAGGGAGGTCACCATGGGAGAGCTTGAGGCCACATTAAAATGGTTCAAGAAAGATAAGAGCCCAGGACCGGATGGCTGGTCTATTGAGTTCTATATCGCTTTTTTTGATATTCTAGGCATGGACTTACTTAATGTCATTGAGGAATGCCACAGGAATGGCAAGATGTCTGCGGCCATCAACTCTACATTTATAGCCCTTATTCCCAAATCGGATAACCCCTCCACTTTCAATGACTTCTAGCCTATATCTCTATGTAACTGCATCTATAAGATTATTGCCAAGATCATTGCTAACCGTCTCAAACCCATACTATCTTCCCATATTTCCCCTGAGCAATTTGCTTTCCTCCAAAATCGTCAAATACATGAAGCGGTTGGAACAGCCCAGGAATTGCTTCATTCTGTTCATCTGAGGAAATTGAAAGGCATGATTTTAAAAGTTGATTTATCAAAAGCTTTTGACAGAGTAAACTGGCTCTACATCAAGATGTTATTAACTCACTTGGGCTTCCCCTATGATTATATCAAATGGATCATGTGCTGTATCACTAATGTATCTTTCAGTGTTCTAATCAATGGAGCAGCTACCCCATTTTTTCATGCTGAGCGTGGGCTCAGACAAGGATGCCCACTCTCCCCACTCCTATTTCTTCTCATCATGGAAGGATTGAGCAAGATCATCGGTGTTGAACATAGAAGGGGCAGGATAGAAGGCATTAAAATTACGGACTCCTGCATCCTCACACATCTTTTATTTGTGGATGATGTGCTCATCTTCTTGAATGGGAGCATTGGGGATATCACAGCACTTCAGAATGCTTTTGGGCTATTCTAGCAAGCTACTAGTATGGCAATTAATGTCAGCAAATCCACTCTGACAGCCTCTGGCTGTACACAACATGAGATTCAATTTGCTCTCAGGCATTTTCCCTTTACACTTCTATCCATTGAAGAAGGGCTGAGATACCTCGGATATAGACTAAAGCCGCATGGATACAAAATTGCTGATTGGATATGGCTCATCACCAAGATTGAAAAACGCCTCAACATCTGGTATCACAAGTACCTTTCAAGGGCTAGTCGACTGGTCCTCATCAAAGCAGTTCTAGAAGCTACACCTGTATATTGGATGACACTAGCTTGGATACCCAGAGGTATCCTAGCCAGAATCCAAAACATTTGTTGTCGTTTCTTATGGAAAGGGAACCAACAAGGAAGAATTTTTTCCTAGGTAAAATGGGATACCATCGCTAGACCTAAAATATGGGGAGGATGGGGTATAAAGCAGCTGGACATTTTCTCCAAAGCTCTGGCGGCAAAACTGGGTTGGCAGCTTATCTACACAAACAGTCTATGGACAAAAGTTGCTACTGCCAAATACATTAGTCCCTCCTATATTATGGACTGGATCCGACACGAACAGAGAGTTAGCTCTAACATATCGATCATCTGGAAGGTTGTCATAAATTCCATCAACCTCATTCGAGATGGACTTACATGGAGAATTCAATCGGGAACCTCTGTTCGAATCGGGGCTGACCCCTAGATAGGATGTGGTAATGCTCATCGATTGCCCGCAGAGTTGAAGCATTATCTTGCGGGACAAGGAATAACGAATATCAATCACATAGTGGATGCGGCGCACTCCTCTATGTTTCAACAAGCCTGGAAATCTACACTTGACCTCAACATACCTGCACAATGGCATCAGTGTTGGCTTCTTTATACTGAGGCATTGACTGAGTCTCATATTCGGATCACTGAAGGAGAAGACGAGATCATTTGGGCTCATGCCAAGCATGGCCGATACACTCCAAAGGAAGGGTATTTGATCTTGATGGAATCAGAGAAGCCACATCCCATTGAGCTATGGTGGAAAGCCTTATGGAAACTTAAAGCTGCGCCCAGAACACGTGTCCTCATGTGGACAATCCTCTTCAACAAGATCCCAACAGGCTCAAACTTGATGAAAAGAGCTTTCCATGGACCGTTTTGGTGTCACTTATGCAAAGAAAATTCCGAGGACACAGAACATCTATTTCTGGATTGCCCTGTAATTAAAGAGCAATGGAGACTTATAACATCACACTACCCCTCCCTAAAATCTTGGCAAGGAAGGAATATCTCAGAGGCTTGGAGCTTATGGTGGATGACTCATAGTGGGAAGAAAAGGAACATGCTCTTAATCATGTGTTGGGTTGTCTAGATAGCTCGGAATCAGGCTATTTCTAACCACAAAGCACCTCACTGGAACACAATACTGCCCAGGATCATTGCAGATTATGACATGTTACCTGAAGAATATTTGACTCACCCCACTAGAGTCATACAACCTGAAATCATCAATAGTCCATCTCGTAGGCCTATTTTGATGGATCAGCCTAGGATTTGGGATGTGGGGGTGGGGCAATTCTATATTTATCTGATGTACACTTATTTAAAATTCAAATGGGCCTGGGAAGGGGAACCGACAATTTTGCTGAACTATGCTCTGCCAAATACCTCATACAATTCGCACTAGAAAAACAATGCAGACATCTGCAACTCTTTGGGGATTCTAAAATTGTATGCAATTGGTTAAATAAATCAACTAACTACAACGCATACTCATTGAGGCACATATTGGCTGAGGCACATAGACGTATATCATTATTTGACACTTTTGTATGTCATCACATTTTCAGGGAGTGCAACACAGGGGCAGACTTCCTATCAAAGGAGGCAGCGCACAGGCAGGATGACAATTGGTTAATTCATGAAGAGAAGGATGGTGTTTTCTACCAGCACTATCACAGGCCATTCATAGATTTACATGTAGTTTAATGGGCTCATGAGCCTGGTAGAAATTTTTGATTATATGTCTAAGTTTTAATGATCTTTCATTCAAACAGTGCTATGATCATTCTCTCTATGTAGAGACAGTTTTATGTTGATATTATGCTGATATATCAGTGCTCCCTGCGTGGAACACATATATATTTGTTTTTTGTACATCTACATACTGACAGGCTATAACACCTCACATATGCATATGCTAAGGCATCTACAAAATGTAATTTTCAAACTTTAATGGAAATTACAACTTTTTTCCAAGGGAAATAGAGGTTCACCATAAACAACCATATTCATTATGTTAAATTAAAGTTCTTAATTTATTTATTTATTGGAGTTTTATAGTTTAATTGTTTTCTATTTAAAAAAAAAAAAAATCAAATTTGTTCAAAATTTAAAACGCATTTTTAATAACAATAAATCAATTTTCTTTTAAAATATATTTCACTAAAAAACTTTAAAACTTAAAATAATTAAAAATAAAATTTACCATAGAAAACATTTATAATAAACATGTTAAAAAAAAAAAACCAAAATTATAGTTTTTTTGTTCTTTTCAAGGGTTTTCTTGGTAGTTTTCTAAGTTGTTTTTGCTCTTCAAAGGTTTTTAAAGTGTTTTTTTGAGGTTTTCAAGGGTCTTCTTGGTGGGATTTTGTGGTTTTTATGGTGACTTTCAGGATTCTTTTTTATAGTTTTTTGTATGCTAGTTTTTTTTTACAAATTAATTTTTTTTATTTTGCAGGAAAAAAATAAATAAAAGAGACAAAAATGATAGAAAACCTACATCGGCTTGAGCCTCTGGGTCGTTCTCGTGGTTGATGGGTAGCTAGATTGAATTCCTCCACCTCGGGCGAGCTTAGAAATCTTTGGTTGAATCCCTTTTCCTTTAAATGACTTGCGCAAGTCACCGCTGGGGTATTTGAAGAATAAATAATGCTCGATCCAGTTATATTTCTCGATCGAACTAATGGCTTGATCGAAAGATATAGCTCAATCAAGCCATAACTCTCAATCGATGCATTAACTCACGTTAGAAAATGGATCCGTTAACTCACGTTATAAAACGGCTCGATCGAGAGTTTGCCTAAACACTCGCTCGAGCTACTTTTAAGCGCCTCAACAGCTCGATCAATCCATAACTCTTGATCGATCTGTTAACTCACGTTAGAAAATGACTCGATCAAGAGTTTGCTTAAACACTCGATCGAGCTACTTTTAAGCGCCTCAACAGTTGGATCAAGCATTGTTTTTCAACAAAACATACGCTCATTTCCAAAAAAATGTAACTCAGCTCCATACTTTGACCCTTGTACTCATCAATTAGATAAAATTACAATTTAAACACCCACATCCAAGCTTTCTCTATTATTATTATTATTACTATTATTATTATTGTTTTTCAATAGGCATGAAATATTTCCATCTAGTAATATTTAATAAAAAAATTTAACACTATGCATAAAATAAAATGTGAAGTGAATGAAAAAGGTTTTAAATTATTCTTTTCTTAAAGAATTTTTTTAAATGGATTAGTCCAAAGTAAAAAATAAATAAAAAATAAAAAATATTATAAAAGTAAAAATTTGTTAATTAGAATTATACTATAAATTTATTTAAAATTAATATTTAAATATTATTTAAATAAATATTATAATTTTATTTAATAAATATTATGGTTTTATAAATAAAAGTTGTTTCTAATTAATAAAATGAAAATAATCTATTAATTCTAGTTATCTGGAGTGGTTGGGTAGAATGTTTGTTATATCTCCTAGGTTGTTCAATTACCAGAGTGGCATGATGATGAGAAATATTGATGTAATGGCTTGGTGCCTATGAGTATTGTTGTATTGACTTTTACTCTCACCCTTGAGCTAAGAGAGAGGATGATTTTCCTTAAAAATAAATTTAACATAATATATAAATATTATTTAATTAAATGTTATTAAAAAATAAATAATCTTATTAATCCTTGCGAGGGCATTATTTGGTTGTTGACCATTATTAATTTAGCATTGACCAATGCAAACTATAATGTTTAAGTTTGGAAAACAAATATTTATTTTTCAATATTATTGAAAAAAAAAATTCAAACAATTCATTGGATGTTAACATGAAAGTCTTATTGCAGTCTTTCCACAATACAATGCCATGTGGACAATTGCACGAAATTTTCTGTCATAGTTTATGAATGAACTTGCAATATTTATGCCTTTATTTTAATATATTTGTACAATAATATATCATTGTTAAGATTTATAGGAAAACCACCTAAAATTAAAATTTTGAAAATAGTTCATGCTCTTGTAAATAAGATATTTACCTTCAGTTAATGCCCACCATAGTTCCACCATAATTGATGTGTTCTTCAGTAAAATTGTAAATTTGTAATAGTAGGTAATTATTTTTTCCACTCTACATACTCATTTGCAATCTTTGTGAAAATGCATTTTTCATTACTATCATAAAGACACTCGAGTTCGTTGTAAAATATTATATAGGCTAAAACCATTTTTAAGTCTTGAAGTGAGACCTAAAATTATTCTCTAGCCGAAGTAGACTTACTAATGGTTACTACTCACCAAAATTTATGCAAGATTTTTCCACTTTATATATCCATTTGCAATCTTTTTGAAAAAGACACTTGTTATAAATAGTTGTCATGATGATAATAAAAAAGATTGAGTTCTTTGCAAATTAAGTCTTGAAGTGAGACCTAAAATTATTCTTGAGCCAAGTATGGTAGATATGTTGTAATGTAATGTAATGTAATGTAATGTAATGTAATGTAACATAACTTAATGTAATGTCCTGCAAACATTTTGGCATGCTCAAAATAAAATAAAATAATAATTATAATTATCAATAAAACATCTTAACTCAATCAAATTACTTAAAACTAAAATAAAATAATAACATAAAGAACATTGAATTAGTAATTATATTTATAGTTATAAATATAATTAAGAATTAAACTAATTTAGATCCATCTTGACTTTGAATCTAACAAGCTTTGAGAGGGATCAAATATCTTGATATGCAAACCTATTTTAGAGTGAAAAGAGATTTGATCCCTCTTGAGGCTAAGTAGATCAGAAGTTAAGATAGATCTAGATTGGTTAGTCAAAAAACTTATTTTCAAGTGTTTGGTAGTACTCAAAATATACCTCTTATAAAACATTAAGAGAAAGGAGAGATATTTTTTAATAGTTGATTTCTATGATCAAAAAGAAGGGAGATAAGCATTCATAAATAAAGTATTGTTGACTTAACAAGTCAATAAATCATTGTTAATTTGTTGACTTAACAAGTCAATAAATCATTGTTAATTCGTTGACTTAACAAGTCAAGAAGGTAGGTAGTGTGGCAAATGTTTTGAAAAGGAGAGCAGATGTTTTTCATCTTCCTCTCTCTTAGTATCACAAAGGGGGCAGATTCTTTGGTCCCGAGGTATTTTGGGAATATACCAATGCCCAATTTCACTCTGAAGCTCATGAGAAATAGTTCTTATCTTTGCAATGTTCATTTTCTTCTTAACATGAGAATTAGTTGTTATCTTTGCAATCATTTTCTGCTTATCTTTGCAATGAGATAAAATAAACTTATATTTGCAAATAACATTAAATAATAACTATTTTTACCACAAATATAAAACTTAACTTTAATAAAATTTTCCATTTAAATTAATACACCACTTTACATCATATAAGAAAAGTTTCACCATCTCATCTTTATTACAAAATTCCACATTTAATTAAAGCAATTTAACTGATATTTCATAATATCATACCTACTATATTGAGTAAAATTAAGATATTTCATACTTCTAATTAAAGTAAAGCTAAGATATTATATCATCACTTTCAAAAATAAAATAAAAATAAATTATGATTATAATTATCAATAAAGCATTTTAACTCAATCAAATTACATAAAACTAAAATAAAATGAAAAAATAAAATAAAATTATTAATAATTATAATTATCAATAAAACATGTTGACTCAATTAAATTACATAAAACTAAAAATAAAAATAAAATGAAAGAAAAAAAATAAAATTAATAATAATAATTATCAATAAAACATTTTGACTCAATCAAATTACATAAATTAAAAATAAAAATAAAATGAAAAAAAACAATAAAATTAATAATTATATTTATAATTGTGTCAAGAGGTGTTCTCCTGTAGAGATGCTATAACTTAATGTAATGTAATGCCATATAAACAATTTTATTATGTCAAAATAAAATATCCATTAAAGATCTTTACACATCGTCCACAAGGTTTTGGATAGATGGTGATCGGTATTCTATTAAGGCACTCCTTGATGTGAAGTAACATTTTCGATATCGAGGTTATATATTGGACATGATGAAGATGTAGTCCTACCAAACTTACAAAAAAAATGACTCCATTATTATGACAATGCAATATATGAAAAATGCAGTCCCAAAACATAAATGTACACTCCTACTAATTCAATACAATAGGAAATCAACTTTAAGCTTTCCCCCTTAAATAGGCTATATTTTACACATGAATACTATTCAGCCATAGTATTGATCCATGGTATGAGAACTCATGGTATTGACCCATCATATTCATGTGGAATATAGCATATTTAAAGGGGCAAATCAAACAGCGTAGATTCATCTTAACTCTGGATCTACCAAGCACCTAGAGGGAACTCTTGAGATGCAAACAACTTTTAGAGTGAAAAAACATTTGATCCCTCGTAACTCTTGGTAAATCCTCAATTAAGATAGATCTAAATTAGTATAAAACATTAATATTAAAATATATATATATATATATATATATATATATATATATAAACAAATAATATTTACAAATAACATTAAATAATAACTATTCTCACCACTAATCTAAAACTAATTATAATAAGTTTTGTCATTTAAACTAATATATCACTTTACATCATACCAGCAAAGTTCCATACTTACTATAGAGTAAAGTTAAGATATTTCTTACTTCTAATTAAGGTAAATTAAGATATTTGTTTATTCGAGTCTTTGATGAAGGTGAAGTGTCCACTCTAAATGCCACAGGTATCAAAAAGATTATTACAAAAGTTAAAATATTTTTGTCAAAACTTTTCAGAATTAAATAAATAATAAAATATTTTTTTAAATGCAAAGGAGATAGCAAGATATAAAAAATTGATATTTCGTAATCAAACTATATTAAAATCACAAAATAATCCGTAAATATACAACAAAATAATTCCAAAAGATAAAAGAATTGGAGTAGATGGACGAGCAATCGTCGTCCACAGATTGCAGTGGTAAACGTGTTAATTTTGCGTCCACAACATCGTCGCGCTCCGCACACCGCATATTTCTCTCCACAATGGATTCCTGCTCACATTTCCAATCACGTACCTCGCTTCTCTTGCAAGCTTTCTCGGGGGGCCACGTTGCTGTTCATGTCATTCCACTTGTCAATACGTAAGAGAACCGGTGGGCGCCCAAGCGAAAATATCAGAATATGAGAAAATATCTGAAGGCACTTATAAATTTTGGATGCATATATCTTCATAATTTGATTTTCTAGTGAAAATATAGAGGTAATAATTCTTTACCATATCACACATTTTTTTCTCAATTGCATATGCAACAAGATGCCTCAATCAATATTATTGTTATTTTCCTTTTCTTATAAAATGGTTTCTCCCTTTTTATTCTAACTCCTTTTTTATTCCAATGATCTAAGATTTAACATCTGTATGCTGATCGACTGATGCTTTATTCAGTCTTGCTTATAATTATTTTCCTTTTCTTATAAAATGGTTTCTCCCTTTTTATTCTAACTCCTTTTTTATTCCAATGATTTATCTAAGATTTAACATCTGTATGCTGATCGACTGATGCTTTATTCCGTCTGGCTTATAATTTGAAGCAATATTATAAAGCTTCTTCTTCCATGATGTTTAACTTAGTATTGTATATTAGATGCTATTCATAATCATATTTTGAATAAGGTAAATATTTGTTTGTTTTTGGAATCATAATCATGTTTTGAATTAGATAAATAGTTATTATTGAATATGTTTCGAATGATTTGTGAATTAGTGATTTGTATCCCAGGAGAAAGTGAAGAGGTGAAGGCAATATCTTTAGCCACTGTTTATGCTCTATCACCACATTGCAAAATATTTTTCAAGATATATGAAGAGGTTGGAATTAGTTCGGGAAAGGTGTTAATATATGGTTTGAATTCTTCAAGGTCTTTTTTTTAATTACTTTGCAAATATATATAGCAATTGGTGGTGTTTGTGAAGCAGGGTACTTTTACAGATTAGGTTTATTGTCAAGATGGTGAATCCCCATGTAGAGACATACCTGAATGAGGCCAATAAATTGGATGGCAACAACTACGTTAATTGGGAATTCAAACTACAAGTTTCATTCAATTTAGATTTTGTCTTCCTAAGTTTCAAACATTGTTGGAAGGTTATGGCACTTGGACCATCACAAAAGGAGAAGAAGCAAAACCTGTTGCCGGCCCGACAGCTGCATCGATTCAAGACTAGGAGAAGCAGAACAAAGGAAAGGTATTATTAAGAATTTTCGTGAAAGATAATATAATTGCTTATATTCATGATTGTCAAACCTCTAATGCAACCTGGAATACATTGAAGGAGCTATACGAAACTAGAAATACAAATCGAGTCCTCTTTCTGAAAAGTAAGCTCCTATATATTAAAATGGAAGAGAATGAATCTGTTAGTGCCTTTATCTTTAGAATTAAAGATGTGAAAGATAAGTTGGGAGACATAGGAGAATCAATACTTGATATTGATCTTGTGACAATCACTTTAAATGGAATGTCAGTGGATTATGAGTTGTTTATTACAGGTCTTGCAGCAAGGAAAAGCGCCAAATTTTGAGGAATTGACAGGTATACTGCTGCAGGAAGAAGAGAGGCACAAGAATTTGAATCCTCAAAATCTAGACTTGGCGCTTATGGTGAGGAAGAAATTCTTCAAAGCGAAATAATGAGGAGCAAGTAAACGTGGAAGTTCATCTCAAAAAAGGCCATTTTGGAAATCAAATCAAGGTATGTCATCTATCAAAAATGACTTTGGAATGAAATGTTTTTACTGTGGTAGAAGTGGGTATCTTGCCAGAGACTGTTAAAAGAAGAAATTGATGAAGCTACACATAATAAGAATAGAAGACATTAAGGAAATTCCACAGGAGAAGGCCTAAATTTTGATCTTAAAAATCTTAAGTTGTTTATGTCTAATGCTACATTGTCTACTGAAACGGATGATGCTAAAACTTGGTTTGTGTTGATTTTTATGTAACCTGGGAGGTACTCCAAGCACTAGGCTTTGGGGATTGGAGGGGAAAACACCATAAGTAGGCTTGTGGGCTTCGAACCCAAGCTTGGGGTTTTGCACAAAATCATGTTTTGGGTGTTTCCGAGAGCACATTTATACATGTGATGGCATGAGACAATAGAGGGTCAAAAGGATAATCCAACGCTTTGATAATTGTCAAATTTTGAGATGTATAAGTGGAGATATGAATTTTTGATTGTAATTTTGGGGTTGACACCATAAGTGTCAAGGTTGGCCTAAGGTTATGTTAGGCTCATGATAGTTGGGCAACCCTAAAATGTGATGTTTTAGATCCCCTCTCTTTAGTATAAATAGAGGGTGAGTATGAGGCTTATTCCTCATCCATTGGTGCAACACTTACCTCACAAAGAACTTGTTGGAGAGGGAAACATATCTGTTGGAGGTCGCAACAAGAAGAGGATAGACATCGAGGGTACCAAGTTGTTTTAGGATAGTTGGAGGGTGACCGAGCTCATGAAAAGAGGGTTGAGATGTTCTTCTTGAAGGTTGAGTTCATTGGAGACTGTTTTGTGGTGAAAAGAAGGTGGTCTGACCCTTGTGGAGCATGCAGAGGGTTTGGAGGATCCTGCTTTAGGTAGCCACAGTCAATTGAAGGGAAGTTGAAGGGTTGGTGAGGCCTCAAACAACCCAGAATCACTGCCAAGGGTCATATCCCCTCATGGAAAGGTAGCTACACTTCTTTAGTGCAATTCTAGGCAGAATTTTAAGGTTGGTAGGGGCTGAGTTTTATGCCCTAACCAGGCCTAAGTTGTAGCAGTGGAGCTATAGAAAAACAATCAACAAGGTATGTGTTTTTGGTGAATGTTTGTAGGTGTTGGATCGTATTTTAGGATCAGTCTACATTGTAGTTTGTTGGGAGCTATTTGTTGGATTTGCCTTGGGCATGAAGGAACTCCAACTAGGAGTAGGTATCGCTATGGAGTGATGTAGGTGTCTTAGTATGGACGGAGTTTTTGTAGCCTGCGAAAGTCAAGGAGGTAGAGCTAATGTGGCATGTTAGAAGCCCTAACCAGTGGCTAATTTCGACAGTGAATTTTGGAGCCTAGATTTGTGCAATATCTCCTATATTCCATAGCAAAGGGATGATGTGGAGAGGTTCGTGGGCAGTCGTGTGTAAGGGTCTCCTAGGTGTGAGGATGCCCTAACTAGGTGCAGATGCTACAACGTGGACTTGGTCACACATGTATTGTTGGAGGAAAATGTGAGAGTGGACCAAGTGTGGACGTGATTTGGCACTTATGGTCTGCTAGAGGACAATGTGATAGTGTACAAGTTGGAGCCTGATGAGCAACACCTTGATGGACAAAGGAAGTTGCAAGAGAGGCAATTGTTGAGCTCAAGGGTTTGATCAACCAAGAGAAGTTTGTGGAGCCTGAGACTTGTGTGTGGAGAAGGAATTCTACAGCAGATGATGGGCAGTCCTCCTAACACGTGTTCATTGTGGCAAATGGGCATCTTGCAGTGATAGGTGGTAGCCCTCTGTGCCTTAAGTTGGTCTTCATCGGAGTAGCACAAGAAGACTGTAGTGGGTTGAATTCCCTGAGTATTTGAGGAGAAACAGTGGGAAAATTGAGAGTTGTTCACAAGTGGAGTTGTGAACACTCGAGAGGAGTCTCGATGTGTTGTGCTCTTGATGGACTAAGGCACAACTAGAGAGCAAATTGATAACCGATATTTAGTGACTAGATGGACTTGGATCATTGCTAGAGGCAGGAGCTACAGATCAAGAGTCGAAGGACTAGGTAGGTACAAGGTACGACCGAGGGGAGCTAAGAGAGTTGACTTCATCAGCCAGATGGTCGGAGTATATTTTTTAGGGTAGATTGGTTGTCGATGGATTAACACCAAGCCCCAGTTTGTATCTTATACTAGTGGATGTATGAGGTCCATTATCCCTCGTACGAGAACCCTAGACTATTGTATTATATGTTGTTTAATATAATGAAGTTGGGTTGAGGAATGTAAAAAGTTGTATATATTCTGTACATGTGTGATTTACTGTTGTTTATATTTCGTTGTGTAAAGTAGTATCATTGAGAGTCTTGGTTTGGTAGCGTCAGAGATTTTAATATTTTATCCTAGACCTAATATCATGGAAATTCAACATGGAATCAAACCCTATCTGAGTTACTTTGAGGTACAGTGAATCAAAGTGTGCACAGCAAAGCAACTCAGAGGGAGTTGTGGGTGTCTGGATCATGGAGCAAAGGGTTAAGCTGAAGACATGGAGATGTGGTCTTGATAGACTACATGATGAGATGGGTTGCAAGTTCTAGTGGATCGGTGGTGAACCTGGTGCACTTCAGTATGTTTTGTGGAAGTTTGTAGATTATGGACTTCCTATGTCTTGTCATGGATGGTTGGGACAACTCGAGAATTTCTTTGGCATGGATGAGATCAGGTTGATCGATATGAATTCATGTGATGGACTTGATATTGGCAGGTTAGAATCTTTATTGGATCATGATGTTGCATTTCCAAGATTGGTGGGATTTGCATGAGTGTTATTTGATATAGGCGGATGAGTGCTTGCAGGATTGAGCCAGTGGAGATCATGTAGGCTTAGAGGGAATATCCAAATGGAGGTTTGGGATCTTCAGGTTTTGATGTGATGAGGAAGAGGCACTACTAATACTGTCGGGTTCATTCTATAAGGTATGCTACAATGATGGATGTCAGATGGGCTAGTGTCGCTAGAGAAGATGATGGTTACTTCCTAGTCTTGGAAGTACCTCCCTCATTAAGAGGGAGTGTTTATTTTTGTGTAGCTTGGGAGGTACTCCAAGCCCTAGGGTTCGATAATTGGAGGGCAAAGCGCCACAAGTAGGCTTTTGGGTTTGGAACCCAAGATTGAGGTTTTGAACCAAATCATGTTTTGGGCATTTCTAGGAGCATATTTCTACATGTGATGGCATGAGACTATAGAGGGAAGAAAGGAGAATCCAATGCTTCAAGAATCATCGAATTCTGAGTTGTAGAAGTGGAGATATGAATTTTTTTAATGTAATTTTGGGGTTGAAACCATAAGTTTCAAGGTTGGCCTAAGGTTATGTTAGGCTCATGATAGTTGGACAACCCTAAAATGTGACCTTTTGGAGATCCTCTCTTTGGTATAAATAAAGGGTGAGTATGAGACTTATTCCTCATCCATCGGTGCAACACTTACCTCACAAAGAACTCATTAGAGAGGGAAACACATTTGTTGGAGGCCGCAACAAGAAGAGGAAAGACAACGAGGGTACAAGGTTGTTTCAAGGCTACTAGAAGGTGACTGAGCGCATGAAAAGTGGGCCGATTTTTTGTTCTTGAAGGCTGAGGTCAATGAAGACTATTTTTTGGTGAAAGGAGGGTGGTTTGACCCTTGTGGAGCATGTTGCAAGCTTGGAGGAGCATGTTGTTTGTAGTTGCAATCAATTGAAGGGAGGCTGAAGGGTTGGTGAGGGCTAGAACAACCGAGAATCACTACCAAGGGTCATATCCCCTCATGGAAGGGTAGCCCCACTTCTTTAGTGCAATTATGGGCAGAATTTGAAGGCTGGTAGGGGCCGAGTTTTGTGACCTAACTAATCCTAAGGTGCAACAATGGGGCTACAACAAAACATTCAACATAGTATGTGTTTTTGGTGAATGTTTGTAGGTGGTTGATCCTAGTTTAGGATTAGTTTTGGATCAATCTACATTGCAGTTTGTTGGGAGCCATTTTTTGTAGTTTCTTTGGGCATGAAGGAACTCCAACTAGGAGCAGATCTTGCTATGGAGTGATCTAGGTGTCCTAGTGTGGACAGAGTTGTTGCAGCCTATGGAAGCCAAGGAGGTAGGGATGATGTGGCATGTTAGAATACCTAACTAGTGGGAAGTTTCCACAATGAATTTTGGAGCCTTGATTTGTTCAATAGCTCCTATATTGTAGAGAAAAGGGAGGATGTGGAGAATTATGTGGGTAGCCGTGTGTAAGGGTCTCCTAGGTGTGAGAATGCCCTAACTAGGTGTAGATGCTACAATGTGGATTTGGTCACTCATGGACTGTTGGAGGGCAGCATGAGAGTGGACCAAGTGTGGACGTGATTGGGCACTTATGGTCTACTGGAGGACAACATGATAGTGTCCAAGATGGAGTCTGGTGAGCAACACTTTGATGGACAAAGGAAGTTGCAATAGAGGTATTTGTTGAGCTCAAGGGTCTGATGAACTAGGAGCAGTTTGTCGAGCCTGAGACTTGTGCGTGGAGCAGGACTTCTATAACATATGATGGGCAGTCCTCCTAGTCTGTGTTCATTGTGGGAGATGATCATCTTGCAGTGATAATTGGCAGTCCTCTGTGCCGTATGTTGGTCTTCATAGTAGCAGCGCAGGAAGACCATAGTGGGATGAATTCCTTGAGTAGCTGAGGATCAGAAGCAGGTAGATTGAGAGTTGTTCACAAGTGGATTTGTGAACAACTTGAGAAGAATCGCGATGTGTTGTGCCCTTGATGGAATAAGGCAAAACTAGAGAGAAGATTGATAGTTGAGATTGAGTGGCTAGATGGACTTGGAGCATTGATAGAGACAGGAGCTGCAGATCAGGTGCCAAAGGACTGGGCATGTATAGGGTATGACCGAGGAGAGGTGAGAGATTCAACTTCATCATCCAGATGGTCAGAGTATCTTGTTGAGGGTAGATTGGTTGTCGATGAATTGACACCAAGCCCCAGTTTGTATCTTGTACTAGTGGATGTATGAGGGCCATTATCCTTGATATGGGAGCCCTAGACTACTGTATGATATATTGTTTAATATAACAAAGTTGGGTTGAAAAATGTAAAAGGTTGTCTATATTTTGTGCATGTGTGATTTACTGATGTTTATATTCCACTGTGCAAAGTAGTATCATTGAGATTATTGGTTTGGTAGCGTCAGAGATTTTAACATTCTATCCTATAACTAAGATTATGGAAATTCAACATGGAATCAGAGCCTATCTAAGCTACTTTGAGGGGCAGTGAATCAGAGTGTGCACAACGGAGCAACTCAGAGAGAGTTGTGGGTTTCTGGATCATGGATTAGAGGGTTCAGCTGAAGACATGGAGATGTGGTCCCAATAGACTACATGATGAGATGGGTTGGGAGTTGTGTTGGATTGTTTGTGAACCTGGTGCACTTCAGTATGTTGTGTGGTGGTTTGTAGATCATTGTTAGGCCCCTATACTACTAGTGTAACCCCTTATTGTTATTAGTATAACCCCCTTATTATATTGATGTACCCATGTAGTGCCCATATTGTTACTATTGTGCCCCATAGAAGCCCACTATTATTATTATTGTGCCCTTACATTATTATTGTTATGTCGGCTCTGATTATGTTATGACCCCTTAGACTCCTATATATAGAAAGGAGGTCTTTTCATTTGTATCATCAAAGAATTGTTCATTTATGTAATGTAAAGGACGTTGCCCCCTCGAAGAGGCTAAATTCTAAGGCGTTGATCTATCTTTTCTATCTTTTCTTGAGCTGGTTCCATAACATTTGGTATCAGAGCTTTGGATTCTAGGGTTTCGCTGCTCCAAACAGGTCATCGTGGCATTTTCGCTATAACTTTTTTCTGTGACGTTTCAGAAGTCGCAAAAAAAACCCATTTGAGAAGAAATTGCGCTGAACCTTGGGTCCGAATTTTAGAGCTTTTCGCGCGATATTTGCGGAGATATGATCTGAGGAAGTTGGTCTTTTTCCAGACTTTTGAATTACATTCAAAACAGGTGACCTGGGGAAAATCGTCATAACTTTCTCTCTGGGGATCAGATTGAAATTTCGTAAGAAGGTACAGAAAGATGACGGACTATAGTTTCTTGTGTGCATTTTTTAGATCTAAAGGTTGAAACAGTGACTCGTGGCACGTCGTACAAGTTCGCTCTATTGAACTAGTCTATAATCAGGTCATCTTGGGAGATTGTGCATAACTCTTTCTTGGAGCATCCAATTTGGATCAGACTGGTGGCATTTGGAAGAGGAAACAGAGGGCTACTACAGGTCACAATTTCATAACTTAAAGTTCCGAAAGCACAGAGTTACAGTCGTTTCAAGGTAAAGCTCCTAAAATCAAGAAAAAGCAAGATGAGGAAGTTTGATGGCAAGGATCCGATAAATTGGATACTTCAAATGGAGCAATATTTTGATATACATGGTGTACAACTGTTACAAAAGGTATGTATTGCATCTTCATATTTAGAACCAGATCAATTTTTATGGTACAAAGGGCTTTGTTCTCGTAAACAACTTTTTACGTGGTCAATTTTCACGGAGGAAATGATAGCACATTATGAGGATACAAAGAGAAACACCTTCTTTAGAGCAACACAACAACAATCGGAAAGAGTAAAAGGGCTTTGTGACATAGTGGAAAGCAAAATTATGGAAACTAGGAAGTGTACCCCTCATAACTATAAAGATGGAAATGTTGTTTCTCCTAGCCTTCCACAACCTACAAGGGTTACACCACAACAATTGGAAGAAAAAAGAGAAAAAGGGCTTTGTTACAATTGTGATAGCAAATGCACTAAAGGTCATAAGTGTGCTGAGAAGAAATTATTTTACATAGAATATGAAGAGGAGGAAGAAAAGGATCAAGAGAGAACAAAAGAAGAAGATATACGCCAGGACCCCACCCCAGAGAAAGAAGAAATGAATCAGACCATATCTTGTAAAGCATTGGCAAGAATTACCACTCCTCAAACTCTCAAGATAGAAGGACATATCAAGAAGAAAAAGGTGCAAGAAGTGAAAGATCACATCGAGAAAGAAGAAATGAATCCAACCATATCTTGTAATTCATTGTTCGAAATTACCACTCCTCAAACTATCAAGATAGAAGGACATATAAAAAAGAAAAATGTTCAAGAAATGAAAGATCACATCGAGCATCAAGAAATAAATCCGACCATATCTTGTAAAGGATTGGAAGAACTTACCACTCCTAAAACTCTAGCGATAGAAGTACATATCAAGAAGAAAAAGGTTCAAGCAGTGAAAGATCACATCGAGCATCAACAACAAGTTCTCCAACTTTTAAAGGATAACGTCACTTCGGTGCAAAATCAAACGAAACAACAGGCACTTAAAAAATGGCGACCTTACCGAATGGGAAGACTCTTCAAGGATGAGGATGTGGAAGCATTGTTTTTTGCTATTTATATTATCCAACCAGATTGGATAAACGAAGCAAGGGATGAATGGAAGAAGGACGAAGAAGTACGGCCACTTATTCAAAAGTTGCAAAAGATCCCAATTCAAACAATATTGCCAGAAATTAAAGAGGAAGGAAAAATCATATTGGAACCTGGAGCAGTCAAAGAAACAAGAACCCGACAGCTACGAAATCGTTCAATTTCAGAGTATCTCATCAAGTGGAAGAACTTACTCGTTGAATATTCCACATGGGAGGACAAGAATTTTATACAGAAGCATCAAGAACTACTCAAGCGTTGAGGACAATGCTTTTTGAAGGAGAGGGGCATGTTAGGCCCCTATACTACTAGTGTAACCCGTTATTGTTATTAGTATAACCCACTTATTATATTGATGTACCCATGTAGTGCCCATATTGTTACTATTGTGCCCCATAGAAGCCCACTATTATTATTATTGTGCCCTTACATTATTATTGTTATGTCGGCTCTGATTATGTTATGACCCCTTAGACTCCTATATATATAAAGGAGGTCTTTTCATTTATATCATCCAAGAATTGTTCATTTATGTAATGTAAAGGAGGTTGCCCCCTCGAAGAGGCTGAATTCTAAGGCGTTGATCTATCTTTTCTATCTTTTCTTGAGCTGGTTTCATAACAATCATGGACTTCCTGTGTCTTGTCATCGATGGTTGGGATAGCTCGAGAGTTTCTTTGGCATGGACAAGATTAGGTTGATCGAGATGGATTCATGTGATGGACTAGATATTGGCAAGCTAGAAACTTCATCAGATCGTGATGTTGCATATCTTATATTGTTGGGATTTTCATGAGTGGTATTTGATCCAAGAGGATGAGTGCTTCCAAGACTGAGCCAATGGATATCATGTAGGCTAAGAGGGACTATAGCCTTAGAGGGAGTAGCCCTATGGAGGTTCGAGATCTTTAGGTTCAGATGATGAGGAAGAGGGACTACCTAGATTGTCGTGTTCATTCTATAGGGTATGTTGCAGTGATGGATGCCAGATGGGCTAGTGTCGCTGGAGACGATGATGGTTACTTCCTAGCCTTGGAAGTACCTCCCTCGCTAAGAGGGAGTGTTGACTTTTGTGTAGCTTGGGAGGTATTCCAAGCCATAGGGCTCAGAGAGTGGAAGGAAAAGCGCCACAAGTAGGCTTGTGGGCTTGGAACCCAAGCTTAGGGTTTTGCACCAAATCATGTTTTGGGAATTTCCTGGAGCATATATCTACATGTGATGGCATGAGGTGATAAAGGGTTGAAAGGAGAATCCAATGCTTTTTGAATCATCGAATTCTGAGTTGTAGAAGTGGAGATATAAATTTTTGAATGTAATTTTCGGGTTGACACCATAAGTGTCAAGGTCAGCCTAAGGTTATGTTAGGCTCATGACAGCTGGACAACCCTAAAATGTGATGTTTTGGAGCCCCTCTCTTTGGTATAAATAGAGGGTGAGTATGAGGCTTATTCCTCATACATTGGTGCAACACTTACCTCACAAAGAACTCGTTAGAGAGGTAAACACATCTGCTAGAGGCCGCGGAAAGAAGAGGACAAACATTGAGGGTACAAGGTTGTTTCAAGGCTATAGGAGGGTGACTGAGCTCATGAAAAGAGGGTCGATTTTTTTTTCTTGAAAGATTAGGTCATTGGAGACCGTTTTGTGGTGAAATAAGGGTGGTCTTACCCTTGTGGAGCATGCCACGAGCTTGTAGGAGCTTGTTGTGGGTAGTCACAGTCAATTGAAGCTAGGCCAAAGGGTTGGTGACGGATGGAACATCCCAAAATCACTACCAAGGGTCATATCTCCTCATGTCAGGGTAGCTGCACTTCTTTAATGCAATTCTAGGCAGAATTTCAAGGCTAGTAGGGGCTGAGGCTTTTTCCCTAACCAAACCTAAGTTGTAGTAGTGGAGATACAACAAAAAAATCAACAAGGTATATGTTTTTGGTGAATATTTTTAGGTTTTGGATCCTAGTTTAGGATCAATTTTGGATCAGTCTACATTTCAGTTTGTTGGGAGCCATTTGTTAGAGTTGTTGTGGGCATGAAGGAATCCAACTAGGAGCAGATCCCACTATGGAGTGATGTAGGTGTCCTAGTGTGGACAAAGTTTTTGCAACCTATGGAAGCCAAGGAGGTAGGGTCACGTGGCATGTTAGAAGCCCTAACTAGTGGGAAGTTTCCATAGTGAATTTTAGAGCCTTGATTCATGTAGTAGCTCCTCTATTGTAGAGTTAAGGGCAAATGTGGAGAATTCTATGGGAAGTCATGTGTAAGGGTCTCCTAGGTGCGAGGATGCCCTAACTAGGTACATATGCTACAACGTGGACTTGGTCACTCATGGACTGTTTGAGGGCAGCGTGAGAGTGGACCAAGTGTGGACATAATTGGGCACTTATGGTCTGCTGGAGGAAAACGTGATAGTGTCCAAGTTGGAGCCTGGTGAGAAACACCTTAATGGACAAAGGAAGTTGCAAGAGAGGTAGTTGTTGAGCTTAAGGGTCTGATCAACTAGGAACAGTCTATGGAGCCTGAGACTTGTGTGTGGAGAAGGAATTATATAGTAGATGATGGGCAGACCTCCTAGCCCGTGTTCATTGTGGGAGATGAGCACCTTGTACTGACATGTGGCAACCCTTTGTGCCCTATGTTGGTCTTCATTGGAGAAGCGCAGGAAGACCATAGTGGGCTAAATTCCCTAAGTAGCTAAGGAGCAGTAGTGGGTAGATTGATATTTGTTCACAAGTGGAGTTGTGGACAACTCGATAGGAGTTTTGATGTGTTGTGCCCTTGATGGACTAATGCACAACTAGGGAGCAGATTGATAGCCAAGATTTAGTGGCTAGATGGACTTGGAGCATTGATAGAGGCAGGAGATGAAAATCGAGAGCCGAAGGACTGGGCAAGTACAGGGTACGACCGAGGGGTGCTAAGAAAGTCAAATTCATCAGGCAAATGGTTAGAGTATCTGGTTGAGGGTAGATTAGTTTTCGATGGATTGACACCAAGCCCAAGTTTTTATCTTGTACTATTGGATGTATGAGGGCCATTATCCCTAGTATGGGAGCCCTAAACTGTTGTATTATATGTTGTTTAATATAACAAAGTTGGGTTGAAAAATGTAAAAGGTTGTCTATATTATGTGCATGTGTGATTTACTATTGTTTATATTCCACTGTGAAAAGTAGTATCATTGAGATTCTTGGTTTGATAGTGTCATAGATTTTAATATTCTATCATAGAACCAAGATCGTGCAAATTCAATAGTTTGTGGACTCTGGAGCTTCGACTCACATGACATAGAATAAGGACTAGTATGAAAACTTCAAGGGAATAAGCAATGGTGGAAACATCTATCTTGGTGATGATCATGCACATCAGATCATGGGATATGGAGATATTCCAGTGATGTTACCAAATGGCCGTGTCAGGCGCATTCATAATGCTATGTATATGCCTAGGATCAAGAAGAATCTGATTTTTGTGTCCACAATTACAGATCATAATTTGAAGGTTGAATTCTTCAAAACACACTGCATAATGAAATATTTGTTGGATCGCTACAAACATATTGCTGAGGAAAATACAAACTTGATGTCACTAAGCAAGAATCATCAAGCATTGTCTTCTGCAGTTTTTTCAACAGAAAGCCTTTGGCAGTAGAGGTATGGTCATATCAATTATCATGATTTGTTGTTATTGTAGAAACAAAGAATGGTTAAAGGACTCCCTATGTTAAAGAATGAGTATGTTGCTTATGAAGGTTGTGCATTAGGAAAATTTTACAGAGATGAATTCCCCTCTAATTATGATAGGAGAAGAAGAGATATATTAAAACTTGTGCATTCTGATGTTTGTGGACCCATGCAGACCAGATCCTTAGGAGGTGCTTATTATATTTTGTTGTTTATTGATGATTGCACAAGGTACACTTGGGTGTACTTCCTTAGGAAAAAGAGTGATGTCTTTGAGTATTTCAAAGAATTCAAAAACATGGCAGAGAAGCAAACATGGAAGCTCATAAAGATCCTTCGTTCATATCAAGAGGGAGAATAATGATTGGGGAACTTAATCAAGTACAGAAAGGATCATGGAATAGTGTATAAATTTACAGTACGCTACACTCCACAGGACAATGATGTTGCATCAAGGAAAAACAGAATATTGGTGGAGTGTGCACGGAGTATGATCAAAGGTAAGAACATCCCAAATGATTTTTGGGTAGAAGCCATTGGAACTATTGTTTATTAAAGATTAGAAGTCCAACAAGGTATCTTGATCTCAAGACCCCATTCGAAGCCTTGTATGGTTTTAAACCAACAACTCATCATTTGAAGGTGTTTGGGTGTAAGGCCTTTGCACATATTCTGAAAGAGAATAGAAAAACGTTTGATACTAAATCTATTAAATGCATTTTTTTAGGGATACTATTCATAATTTAAAGCTTATAAAATGTTTGATCCCTCTACTCACAAAGTGTTTGCAAGTAGAGATGTAATTTTCTTTGAGCAGAAAGATGAAGGAAACAAGGCAACAATTATGGCACATACTTCCTGAAGATGAAGACAATAAAGAAAAAGAAAAACTAGAATATTGTGAGCAGTAGAAGCTTGTGGAAGAATCTAGTGATATGCACACCACCAACAGTTAGAGCCCACTCAGAGGTGGAAAAGTACTTTCAGAGAACATGGGTGAAGATAGTGAAGTACGAAGAGGTCTACTCGGTAGATTCTCCTACCTGAAAGGTATAAGGACTATGCCCTCATGACTAGTGTTTTGAATGTCATAGAACCCATGAGTTTTAATGAAGGTAATGAACATGAAGAGTGGAGAAAATAAAACGGAGGAAGAATATGAATCTATAATTAAAAATCAAACCTAGGAATTAACTGAATTGCGTAAAGAAAAAGAGCCCATAGAATGAAAATGGTTATACAAACCCAAGTCTAAAGCAAATGGGAGTATAGATAAATATAAAGCTATATTGGTGGAAAAAGGGTACTCACAAAAGGAGGGCATTTGTAGAAACATTTTCACATGTTGTAAAACTTAATGCTATTAGATTGTCAATTGCATTAGCTACAAAGTACCATTGGAATTTGCACCAATTAGATGTAAAAACGGATTTTCTAAATGGTGATTTAAAGGAGGAGGTGTATTTGACACAACTTGAAGGGTTTGTAAAAGGGGCAGGAGACCCCCCTATTGAGGGGTTTGAGGGGGGCAGTAGCCCCCCTCTACGGGGTCTGGGGCAGCGACCCAGGGAATTTTTTTTTGACCCTATATTAGGTGCGTGGACCTACCTATGGTTTTGTGCATGGTTTTCACACATGGTTTTGGGCGCGATGGTTTTCGGTCCATGGTATTTTGTAGATTCGGTCAAGGGAACTATGGTTACATTCTAATCCGGGGTTAATGGATTGGGGTTTATGGATGCCTCAACATGTATATATATATATATATATATATATATATATATATATATATATATATGTATTATAACATTGAAAGGAACATAATGAAAAGTCGATCTGGTAGTCCCGGTTTTGGGATCCAGGGGAAAATCTTTGTGTATATTTGTTTTATGTGTTATGTTCTCGCCATTATTTATTTTCTATTTTTAGAATTCGTATGCAGGTAATTTATGTACGGGGTTAAAACCTACACTAAAGCAGGAACTTAGGTCATGGTATGAAAAGATGGATTCCTTCTTTCTTCAGCAGGACTTTGTGAAGATTCAAAGCGATCCAAATCTGTATACCAAGTTTGATGCAAAGGGGCATGTAGTATTGATTTCTTTGTATTTTGATGACCTAATTATTACAGGAAATTTAGTCAAACTAATTAATGGAATTAAGGAGCAGATGTCACAAGTACTTGAGATGAAAGATCTTTGTTTGTTACATTGTTGTCTAGGTCTTGAAGTGTGGAGAGATGTTGGTTAGACTTTTGTTTCTTAGGGTAAGTATGTCAAAGAAGTGCTTAAAAGGTTTAAAATGGATTAGTGCAAAGCTTCTTTTGTTCCAATGTAGCAAAATGTGAAACTTCATTTTGATGATGGCTCAAAGGAGGTAGATGGTACATTGTATAGACAATTGGTGGGAAGCTTGAATTATCTTACTACAACTAGACATGATTTAGCATACTCTGTTAGTGTGTTAAGTCAATTTATGGCGAGACCTCTAGAAAGCCATTGGAAAGAAACAAAAGGAGTACTCAAGTATCTTAAAGGAACAATTGATTTTGGTATTAAGTATACTGATTCATTTGATGTTGAGTTGACAAGTTACTCAGATTCATATTGGGCCAGTAATATAGATGATAGGAGATTTACTAAAGTTTATTCTTTTAGCATTGGATCCAAGATTGTTTCATGGAGCAACAAGAAGCAACTAATTGTATCATTGTCATATACTGAGGCAGAATATAAAGCTTTGTGTGCAACAACTTGTGAAGTTTTTTGGTTGAGGAGAGTTCTTCAAGATGTTAGATAAGAACAAAAGAAGGCTACAATAATTAAATGTGACAACCAGAGTTCAATCAAGTTTGTGAATAATCCTATGTATCATGCAAGAACAAAGCATGTTGATGCTCAGTTTCATTTTATTAGAGAGAAGATATAGTCTAAGGAAATTTTTCTTGAATATTGTAATACTTGTGAAAATGTTGTTGATATTTTCACAAAGCCCCTTGGGAAGATAAAATTTGAATTGTTTAGGGAGATGTTAGGTGTGGAAACCAATCATTTCTCCATTAAAGGGGGAACTTGAAAATAATGGAGAAATAGATAGTTAGGTTGTTTGGATTTTGGTTGTAATTAGGAATTATATCCTATTTCTTAAGAGGTTGTTTCATCTCCCTAACTAAACGCATTTATATAAGACATGTACTATTTGATTTTTTTCATTCAACGAGAAGGAAACTTTATGGCAACCCCAGGGGCTCCTCACCCGAGGAATGCAAATTTCATTCAATTTAGATTTTTTCTTCCTAATTTTGAGTTGCAAGAGTATGAAGATGATATGATAAAGTGTAAAAGTAAATACTTGCTTTTATGAAGATGATATGATAGAGTATATCATATCATATTTTGAAAATACAATCCTGAAGTGTATTAAACTAATAATTTAATGAATATAATAATATGATATGTAGTGAAAGATAATATAATAATTTGATAGTGTAATTACAAATATTGTATTATTTCTAATTTTGAAAATATAACTTATAAATACTTTTAAATTTGTTTTTGAGTTATTTTTATGTGTAAAAAAAGCCCTTTTGTAATTTCACAATTAAAGATGCGTTAATTAATTTGTAATTGTTTTCCTGACAATAAAAAGCTCTATATCAAACATTTTTGTTTAAAGTTATTTGAGTCATAAAAGATTCTCTATAATATTATAGAAGCTTGCTTTTTTTGGGTCTAAAATACTTTGAGTAATTGCAAATTCTAGAAATTCTAAAACATTAGTGTATATTTTCTAAATATATCAAAATTTGTAATCCACTTAAAATATTTAAGGTGTGTTGTGTTATAAATTAAAGTACATTAATCCATTGCATAGTCAAGAATATTTTAGGCTTATTTTTGGAACTAGGTTGAGTGTGATTTTTAGAATTAGGCTGAGTTTAGGATAGGGTTAGTGCCTCGATGAAAGAATATTATATATGATATTGAGAATATGATTATAATATGAGAGTGTAATAATATAATAGTCTAATTATATAATAGAGTATAATAATATGATAGTGTAATCAATGATATGATAGAGTGTATTGTTTTATATTTTGAAAATATAATTTTTAAATATTTTTAAATTTGCTTTTATGTCTCGAAAAGAGTTTTTTGTAATTCAACAAGGCCATATAGCTAGCGTTCCCTACTGCTTAGTTTAATAAAATATTTTAATGTCATGATGTGTTGTATGTACTCCAAGCAATAATAAAATTGTAAAATGAGTTATATGAATATTTGTTTAATCTTTTTTTATTATTTTTTTTAATATAATTAAACATTTTTTTGGTAAATAAAAGCTATATATATATATATATATATATATATTGACATTGAAGAGAATGAAAGCAGGTTAATAATTATTTATTTAATATTGAATGATAACAATTTTTTTATATAATGTTCATATTATAGTACACATGTCATGTCATTAGAGTATAGATTGATATAATGAGAGTTGTACAAATTGTACACATGTTATTTTTATATATTTTTTTCAAATTTATATTTTTTAAATTCTTTTTTTGTAAATTAAAAAATAAAACCCATAAAAATTGTCTATTCATTACTTTATACCAATGAGAAAATTGAATTTTTCAATTTAATTACAAACCATTTGTGTTTATGGTACATACTAATTAATATATAATGTTATTTTTCAAATTATTTATATTTATTGTACATAGTAATTAGTGATATCGTACATAGTAATTAATAATAAACTACACAAAAATCAATTCTTGTCATCATTACACAATAAGAGGGGAGACGTTTTGATAAATCCTACATTCAGTCCAAGAATCGAACCCTAGCTCGCATTCTGGTTCGTTTGGATACCAGCGAGGGTTTGGAGGAGAAAATCACATTACAGTGGAGGAATTTCACTCGGGTTTAGATTCTGGACTATGAAAGAGTCTCGTTTCTATGCAGAAGATGTCATAAGGTGGGGCATATATTCAAGGAATGCCCTTTGGTAAAAGAATCACCTGATCCTCCGATCGCACCAGAAGCCACAAATGGTCAAGCAGTTTCTCTTCCGGACCATACCCCTGTTTTGGTCCCCCGGGCCACCATTTGGGCCACTTCTCCCCCGGCTACAGAATGTTCGCACAGGACACCATCTCCTCCTATGACGCGCTCCCGGGCTGCTGCTGAAGTTGTGAGAAAAGCAGCGAACATAACAAAAGCGCCGATAGGCTTTCCAAGGAGGCCACACTACTACCCAGAGGCCATTGGATGATTCAAGAGCAGAAGGGTACAGCCAAGTACCAATACTACCACAGGTCTTATATTGATCAGGCATATCATAGGGCCTAAATATATTATATCTTGCTAGATATAATAATGAAAAATGAACTTGTTAATTTATAATTGTTTTAAAGACAATAAAACTCTTTCCAGGTTTAAAGTAATTTGAGCCATTACAAATTCTAGAAATTTAGTATATATTTCTAAAATATATCAAAATCTGCAATTAAACTAGAGTCATAAATATTATAGAAACCCTTTCTTTTTTTAATTAAGCTGAGTTTAAGTCGGGGCCAACCCCAACATTAAAATTGAAAAAATATACCACACATGGCCTTTTAAGATGTGTTGTAATTCAAAGTGCCTTTAAAGTTGTGTTTTAATTGAAATTCAAAGTGCATTAAGAGAACTTACCGAGCCATGCCACGTCATATGCCAACAACGCGGCTGTGTTCTCTGCGAGTCCGCAGCATCCTCGATCCAGCTAGTTCCCCACCCGCTAAATTCATCGGAGACCGGAAGCGAGTCGTCAATGAATTGGTCTGCTCACTGCCTACAGGAAACGTCTGGTCGTCGTCATATGAATAGTTTTGGCTTTTTTCTGATAAATATCCGTCAGGAATAGAAGAGAAACAATCCGAGCCTTTGAGAACAATGATTTTAAGGTTTTTGGGCTTTTAATTGACTAGGAACTTCAGTATTGCCATTAGAAACCAATGTAGCCAATGATGATTTACCCGGTTTTCAGGGTGGTGACCTTTGATTTGACTTGACCGTACAATCTATAAGTAATTCATTTACAAGTTATATTGGCCGTAGTCTTTAACGCGACTTTTTGAAATTTTTTTCGGCGATTTTTTCCGGTGAAAATCCGGCAGTAATTTATTGAAATCGAAGTTTGATAACTAGTTTCTGCACAATGAAAGCGTCCCAGGGGTTTTTCAGGGTGCTGAATCCGAATATGCAGTTAAAAAACCATTTTAACTGCAACAAATCATGATTTCATCTCAATTTCTTCCGCCGGATTCCGTAACCGGAATCTCAAAAAGTCGCATTATAGACAACTCCGTTATATTGGTTCTGAGTACTTATTATGCATGAAGTTATAGTGTGTGATAAAACAAAGACCTCCTACCTAAGACCTTATTAGGGCATAGAGCTTAAGATTATTAAATATCACCTAAGATTATTAAATATCACCTCCTAGTAACTCTCCTCAAGCATAGTTTTAATGATGTTTAAAAGATTTAATCTAATTTCCATTTAATTTTGAATACCACTTCAATATAAATGGTAAATATTAAAAAAAAAAACATTTTCATCGTGTAGAGATTTGATAAAAATTATAATTTTTATATGTATGTTGTATATATATAATTAATGAATATGTCATCTTAATCATACATATTCATACTTTTTTTTTCCACTTTCTTTTTAACTTTAACCTGATTCATTTTTCTTTTTTTTAACCTCCGCTCAACCTTATAGAGATCTTTTCACAAAGACTAATCATAAATGAAATTTAGGCTTCGCAAATACAGATTTCCACAGTTGCGAGTTAGAGTGTAAAAGTAGTTTCTGGAGACCCAATCAATTTATATAAACAGAGTGTTATATTAAGAAAATGTATTAAATTAAACTATGAAGGACCAAATAAGGGGAGTAAAAAATAATAATATTATTACAGTTTAGGGACAAAAAGGTTTGGAGAATTATTTAAAATAAATAATATTGTTATTATTAATATCATTGTTAATAATAGAATATTTTAATAATTATTATTATTATTAAAAAATGTTATAATATTAATATTATTAAGAATAATTAAGATCCTCCCTCGATGGGGGTGGACATATGACTCCAGGTTGGTCCTCAGAGTATTCCCCCTCTACCAAGCCACTCACATGTTGCATTTAAATAAAGGGTTGAGTACCCTGTATTCCTATAGGGCGGATGTTTTGGATGGTATAGCGGTTATATTACGAAGGGTGGCAGAGTACTTGTTTTGGTTGACAGTTTGGGCAATGTATGTTGGTAAGAGGGAGGTTGACAGAGTGAGCGACGGTAACCATGGCAGCTCGCCAGGGTTTTGGCTCTGGAGATGCGACTCTGTGGATGTCTCGTCTGCACTAGTTTGGCAAAAAGTTGATGTTCAAATGAGCACTTGGGATCTTGGTTCTGTCCTAGGTGGAAATTTGCAACCCGACTCATCTTTGGTTGGAAATTCGGGTTCCTTCACCTCATCCTGCTTTGGTGACTCAATGTGTTTGTCTCTGTTGATTTTTTTCAAGTAATTGTGATTTTAAGTGTGTACACGGCTTAGAGGTCTCTCATGTGCATCCTATGTTGCCTCTGGGCGTTGTTGGGCGAGTCTGTTTTTTATTCTGAGGTTGTGTGTCTTCAAGAATGCACTGACTCCTGTGGTATTGTATACATTTTTTTACTCCCTGGGTTTCTCTTGTTTGGTCTCGGTGGGTGCCCCTACCCTGGTCTATCTTTAGCTACGTTCTTTGTTGTTCTCTTGACTAAGGGGCTGTCTGTTTCTTTGATTTGGGTTCTCAACTGCTTGTTCTATTTGTTCCACAGTTCTAGTATCTTAGGGGTCCCTAAGCAGTTTGTGGGGACGGTCTTTGGGCGCATCTGAGTCTATGGTAATTTGGTTAGAGACTTTCCTAGTGAAGTTTAGGGGTCCCTTGTGTATTGTCTTTAGTGGAGCCTCTGGTTCTGCTTAGCCTTGTAGGGTGCCCCTCTCTTCCGGTGGTTGCTACTGCTATTTCTATTGTAGGAATTCTTCAAGGTGCTCCCAATTTTGATCGTTCAGACCCTTTGCTTCCAATGCAATTACTCGACATTGAGGACAACCTCATCACAGGGGTGGAAATTTCATTAATATAGATTGCCCTGTTCCACACAACAACTCTTCTTCAAGGAATTCAGTCAGCACGGAGCGTGGGGGTGAAGTGGCGCTCTCTCCAACTCACTCTCTAGGAATAATTGAGGCTCCAACAACAATGGAATCCTTGGCCACACAACTTTGAGACATTCAACTCAATATTGACATCATTCGTGACCACAGGTATGAAGACCACAATGAACTCGTCGCATACATGAAAGATATTCAATTTACTCATAATGAGATATTGGAACAGTTGTATTCTCTCCACCAAAGCCATCATAGAACGAATGACCACCTCTGTAACTTGGAAGCTCGAGTGGAACCTATTGATTTTCATATGCATGAGCATGTTGGATACTTCACAGCTCCCCCTATATTCCCTCCCTATCACCCTCCTTGATATGTTGTTGTTGGTCTATGTAGTCTTTTGTTTTCTACATGCACAATATGGCTTTTATTCTATGCGAAAATAATTTTTGTAAAGTCTTATCAGTGGCATCCTCTGACCCCTGATTCCCACAAGTCTAGTCAGAATGAGGAAAAGAGGGTTGTAGAGACATCTTATGTAGCCTTTGTTTTCATGAAAATCTAATTAAGGAATTTTGATCGACAAAAAAAAGGAGAATAATTAAGATCCTAAAATATTAAATCTAAATAGCCCACGGGGCTTTGGATTGACGGTGAATGGGTGCGTTGTTAAGGCACTCCTTGCGATAGGTCACCGGTTCAAATCCCCTGTGGGTACTTAGGTTAGTCTTAACTAGAAAAAATATATATATTAAAGCTAAATAATATTATAATATTGTTATAAACAATAATTATTAATAATAAGAAATATTGTTATCATACTAATTATTATTATTATTCGATTATTTAGAAAAATATCGTTAAGAAAAATATTAATAATGATATTGGGTTTTTCAAATAATGCCTCAATCATTTGATCTTATATGATCTAGTTCCCCAACTCCCCATCTCAATAACTCATGTAATAGCCATGTGACACATTGTCAGACCTTCTACCATTAGCCCTTTTATTTACAATATTTCTCAAGTGCCCTAATCATTTTTTGCTCTATTATTCTTCCCATGTTGTGACATGTGCCCCCTTCATGCAATGCACTAACAAGTTCTCCTCTAGTTGGTCATAGCTTCATGGTTCCTCATCTTCAACCTCAATGGTCTGACTCTCTTCCTTTATACTAATTTTCCTATTTTATGGGTGTCCCATCCACATGGCATGTATATGGGCCTCTACTTGTCATGATACTTTACAATTGACCAATCAAATATTGCTCACCAGTTCGTCACCCCATCTACAAGACAAATATCTTCTCTCCATGTTGTGTTAGTGGACTCTTCCCTAATGGGATAGTTCTAAAGTGAAAAACAATTCAACACTACATTGGCCTCCTTCCTCATCCCATTAACACGTGTCACTCCATGTGCCATTTTCGCATGAACTAATCACACCCTTCACTCTAGCTCCACCCCCCAGTTTAGTGATATAGGATGATACACAATTATAAGTAGAAGATACTATGTATTACTTAAGTATGTCTGATAGTAATATCTCAACATGGATATGCATGGTACTGCATATGAGCAAGACTAATGATATTAGGACTAATAATCACATTTTGATGAATGAAAAATGGGCTAGAGCTTGCAAAGGTGTAGATACACACATATCCACATGTTGTGCACTCAAAAGGGATGTGATACCAAACTGAAAACCAAAAATTGTAGGTTTCATACTTAAAGGTGGACTAAGTGCAATATAAGGCTTGCTCCTAAAACCCTGCATTTTGATATCACTACATTACATGAGTGAAGGATGGATAGAAAGCTAAATACAAAAAGGAGTTTCAATTACCTAAATCTGAATGAGATCTCCCATGGAGATTCTAGGGAGATCATGATGTTTCCAAACAAAAGTAGTAGGCTTGAAGACTAATACTATGAGGGAGCTAAAATGGTGGTGATTGTGTTTTTGAAAATAATGAAATGAAAGAGCAAGAAGAAAGCCAAGTATTATCTTAGATTTGAAAATGTAGAACAAGAGATTTACACCACCAAATAGGAATAAAATTTTCCTACCTTAACTAAAATGGAGGGTTATGAGGAAGTTTAAGTCCTTGCATTGAAGGAAAAACCCCTAACTTGAGGAGAGACTTATTGGTTTTTGACTTAGCACATATTTTCTAGGACAAAATAATTCATTAAGATGTAAAAGAGAATAGGAATGATTGAGATATCATCTTAGTGAAACCACATATAGAGAAAGGGCTAGCATTCCCATCTTCAACCGCATTGAAGAATGACTCTCCTAAGAAATGATAATTTTATGGCCCCTTTCAAAGCAAATTGTATCATCTTTTTTTCATAAATGTTCCCTCTCATATCCCAATGGTCCCCAATCACATCATGGCTATATATTGAAAATTCAAAGTCTATGTTGGATAGTGAGAGTAATGATATCCTAACATATTTCTCACTAAAGGGTTGACACTCCATATACATGATGCATGTCCTACCTATGTGGTGAGATGATAGGCTTCACCATGTCATTCTCTTCTTATATGAATTAGAAATCTTACACTCTGGAAACCCATTCCCCTATATTTATGATGCATATCCCATCCAAAAAACACAAAGATGGTCTTTCAAAAGCTAAATGATGTGAACTATCCCAAATGATTCCCACACAAGCCCGCGTCCTAAATTCTCAACAAATGCTAGACACATATGGTGTTATTTCATTGTCTTTCATGATGGGATCATATACTTGTGATCTAATTGAGGCATATCCATCTTTCCATGCCCCATATGGTTTCCACCTTCCGGTTAATCTACAACAAATATTTCCATCACTTGAAAATTTAAATTTCATCATTGATGTAGTTCATTCCTTAGTCATAATTTTGTGGCAATCAATAAAATCTACATGAGAGTGTTTTACTATAACACAAGATGAATTACAGCAAAAAATCCACGTTTATGCAGAATTTAACTCTCTCATCACCTATAAGTATTTGAGAGGCACACTCTTTAATGCATTTTGTTGTGAATATTTTAAACTATTAATTGCTTGGAGAATAAAGGAAGCAAGGAAAAACCCACACTTGCACAAATTTTGTGCATCCACTATGCAGTAAGTTTAATTCTCTTCCTAGGGTAGTCGATAAGTTCATCCCCTACCTCTTTTATATGAGTATCTTTCTTAAGCCACAATTTATTTCCTTAGTAACTCATTGTCCATTGCACTTTGTAGAAAATTAATAACTTCATGTAAAAGCATATATATTAAAAGGAGAAGTCACCCAATGTCAATGAGTCTCAAGGCATAAAACTCAAGGAAATCAAGAACCTAAATTCAACATTCTTCTTTAATACCTCCTCGATCACAAGAATTTCAAATTAGCCTCACTAGTCCAATATTTACAAAATATTCAAGTCCAAAGAAGACCCCAAGAAGAAAGGTCCCATGAAAATAGTGATGCCAGAAGGAGATATAGATTATGAGGAAATTATATATGATGCAGTGTTTAAGAAACTATGGAAAATTGCATTTATCACATATCCATCCCCCCATCTTACGATATGATGAAATGGATTATTAATCATGTCAGCATAGAATCACGTGCTATGGTGAGTGAAAGTGGCATGGTTCTAAGTTCTTTTCTACCCTAGGACATCTATAAGAAGTACACCCAAGGAGGTGTTTGAGGAGTCTATCTAAGGGCAAAGAGAGTGGATGGATGTTATACAATAGTTGAAGCATATGAATCAAATTCCCTGTAACACCCTCCTCCCATATTTACCCAAGTTAATCGGCCCACTAGGTAAACATGTGATGAGAGGTTACTATAATCTTATTCAAATCCCCATGTACAATTAAGGAAGTGGAACCAACAAAAAACAACCAATCTAACCTTCTGCACATGTCACAGAACCTATAGGAGCTAACCAACCCTTCCAGGTGATCAACCCCTGAGACAACTTGGCACTTCACTACCCTAGAGCCTTCGTTTCTTCCATGACATGGGCATGCATGCAACTGGGGACCTCCAGTTTCTCTCACAACATGGGCATGCAAGCGATTGGGGTGTTTTTTAGCTAGGTCTAAGTCTGCAACGCTGAATTCTATGCCACCTTTTAAGGTATATGACTTAAGTCACTTCCCAAAACTAGATGAAACCTTCAGGAATGAAAAGTAACATCGAGACAATGATACAAATGAAAATATTTGAACAAATACTTGAATAGACCCTTACCAGCCATGACAGGAATTTCATCAAACATGTCATGAATATGCAATCTATAGGTCATAACACTAAATCTGAGCGCAAGGGTCCCATAGTTATCTGGGAATCACTAAGAAGCATTGTTGCCTTCTCACATTAGTTGCATTATCATATATTAGGTCATATAGTCATTGTTCATTCATTTACAAATAAAAACAAGATGAAAGCCATACATCATTAAGGTCATAAAACATACTCATAACCAACATATAAACAACAAAAATAATAGCTATACATCAGCCATAAATGCCACATATGAACTAGTACATTTGCTCATAAAATACCAAGGAAAGGAACTCTTATTAGTAGATGCAAAATCCAACCAAGTATGGGACTTCCACGAACCACCCGACCATAGATTGGTTGAACCAAATATTTCTTTCAACCAATCACCCCGAAGCCATATTCCAAGCATGAATGAGGGACTCATAACCAAAACTCTACTAGAGCTTCTTGAGGATACACCACCTCACCCTCATCAATAAAACTAGGCTTTACCGTAATCCTCACTGGATCACTAGGCCAAAACAAGCATGAATGCCACTAGAGTTTCTCCACCTACACCATGAGGAATTTTCCTATCTCCTAGTCTCTAGGATTTATCACAATCCATTGTCTGATTCAGGGATCACTAGGCCATAATCAAGACACCAGTCTTTGGGCTTTACCGTATATCCCATCCTAGGATTCCTAGGTCCAATTGAGACTCCACCCTCCAGGCTTTACCATATATCCCATCCCAGGATTCTTATGCATTAGGGAGATCACCCACCTCTAGGCTTTACGTATATCTTGCCATTCATTGGTCGAGGATTCCTAGGCCAATCGAGGTATCACAAAATTCTGCATTATCGCAACCCACAGTCCATTTCAAGGATCACTAAGCCATGTGCTCTTTCTTTCAGAGGTCCTCCTCACACAATTTCAAATCCATCCAACAATCCAGCTCAACCAAAAACATGAGAACCCATCACCCCATGGCTATCTGAAAATGGAAAGGAAATGTTGAAGAACATTGTCACACCTGGAAAAACCAATGCCCATGACAAAAAGAGAACCAAGAACACACATGCATAACCATGAATGCTAAAAACTAACAAGGAAATCACACATGCAAATCTATACCTCCAAATAATCTCATTTTAGTTGCTTGATCCTGCTCTTCCTTGCTTGATCCTACTCTTCCTTGCTTGATCTTTACTTTCTCTTTCCTTCTTTTCTTTCCTTGGTCCAATGTTGAAGTTCTCTAAGAAAAATCTAAGTGTCCAAGAGTGTGTGAGAGAGAGAATAGAGAGAGAGCTCCAAAACTAAATTGACAAAAGGTACCAGCCGATCCTCAAAAGCATTTTTATTGATAAGACCTCTATTTTCTTCAATTTTCCATTATTTTCCTTCAATTTCCTCCTCACATGCAACCTATGACCTTTCACCTTCCTTTTCTCCTAACTTCCTTTATTTTCATAAATAAAATTCCAACAAATGCCTCATGCCTTTCCAAATCCTTGCCAATTTCCATAACCATAATAAACCAAATGAACACCTGCACTAGGATGTTTTTCCCAACATTTAGCTTGGAATAATTGTCCCATAACCATGGTTATTATTTTTCCTTTATTAACTTTTATTACATGGAATTTTCACCAGGTTTGTTACATGCCCCTCTTAGATCTCCTCATTTTTCCTTTATAAGATTTCATCCATCTAACATTTTTTAAGAAGGCCACTGAAGTGATGATGGAATAGATACTTCCACTCTAAGATAAATAGATCAAGAAAATTATTGGCCAATGGGAAACCCATGTAGTCTATGAAGAAGGCATGCATTACTATCCACCTCCAGCTACCTAAATGGCTAGTCAGTTACATGTCAAAATAAAAAATTGAATCGGTTTCATGAGTGCAATTCTCTTCCACCTCATGGAATTTGTGGCATCTATAATTGTATAAGAATGGGAAATTATGTAATTGGGGAGACCATTACTCAGATATTGTAATTGAACTAATTCTAAAATATATTTAATGCTATGAAGCCATTCTTGGCCAAGATTATATAGAAGCAATACATGTGTTTTTGGACTATTTTGTGTACACATTGTTATCTTTTGCTAATTTAAATTAATTAGTTTTACTCTTAATTGTTTAAACTAGGAATATCAATTCAAAATATAGAGATGCACCATGTATTGCATATAAACTATTTCAAACTATGGATATCTATTATAGAGGGGACTTGCAAGCTCTCATATTATTCTATGCATGTTTATATCCCTTTGAATAGTATAATATTGCAAAATTCCTTTTATTAGATTAGAATAGACTAGTCACTTATATTTCAATCATTTGATTAAATATTTCTTGTTTGACAATCTAGAATAATATATTATATTGTGGTGTGGTAAGTTTGGACTAATATTTGTTTTCTAGCTCATAGTCAGTTTGAATTCATATTTTGAAGGGTAATTTAATCAATTTAGGATCTTATTTGACTATTAAATCCCATCAAAACTAGTAATCAAGATATCAATCTAGAGGATTTAGTTATCCCAAATAGGGGAGAGTCTAATTGAGCCTCTCTCTTATGGTTGGATCCTTCTCCTGTTTTTTGGAACATTCCATCCCATCAATGGGATGTTATAGTATCTATTCATTCTGGAATGTTTCACGGAGGACTTATAAACTACTCTACATATGATAAGGGAATTTATGGCCTAGTTTAATTTTTTAAGAAGTGGAAGTGTTATATAATGGGAAAGGAAGCCATTATCCACATGGATCACTATCCACTACAATATGTGTATGCCTCTAGTAAGCTTCAACAAATTAGGCCTTACAAGTGGACGAAGTTTTTGTAGTAACTACATCTAGTCATCAAATCTAAGAAGGGACGCGTTGATAAGTTGGTGTACATGCTTTCAAGGAATGATCAGGAATAATCAAGGATAATCCGAATGATCCTAAATGATCATGGAGTGATGTGGAGGATCCAAAATATGCTCAAAGTTTTGGAAAATGCTCAAAAATCAAAGTTTTCAAATGCTTTTGAAACTAGCTCCATTATGTAGATTTCATTTTTCTTAATCCAACGAAACTTGAACGATTGAAATCTGACTTCATATTAAGAAGTTATTCAAGGTAAAAATTCAGGTCCAAGCTAGGAAAAATGTCAAAGCTCAACTGGTCAAAGTCAATGCTCAAGATTTTGGCAGTCAATGGTCAACTTAGGGTTTCAAGCTCACGGTTCTGGCTGACACATGGCATCTACAAGTTGCGATACGTGGCGTAATTGGGTTGGTTTATTTTGGACTAATCTTGAGGTGACATGTGGCCCTATCGAAGGGTGACACATGGCCTCTTAGGACAGGTCAAAAATTTGTTTGGTTCAACCAGTGAACCTAACGAGATTCAATCACGCAACTTACCATTGGACCATCGGTGCTACTTGTAACATGTTAGTGCCTAGATTCACCTCAGGCTGAAAAGGTAGGATCCAGGGCCAACATCAAACCACGCTCAGCCTGGTAGCTAGCCCTACTAGGTCAGGAGAGGGCTCTCTCCGGGTCAATCTCAACAACTAATGATTGATGAGGGCTCGAGATGACCGAAATATCTTCTGATCTTAGGCTAGGTATGAGTGCAAGAGAGTTTGATCGAATAAAAGATGATTTTGTTGGATCAGAGAGAAAGATAGATTTTGGAAGCGGGGATTGAGGATCAATCCTGTAGAGATCTCAATGGGGCAAGGTAGGCAATCGTTTTGGCACTTAAATCTAAATGAGATGGAAGGAATAGACAGGTGAGGTGTTGAAGAGGCAAAGAGCAATCATGGATCCTCCCCAAACTGCTGAAAACATCAAATAACTAAAGCAAACTTCAAGTAGAGCACTGCACTTTCAATGGATTCTACTTACACTCTTGTTTGTTTAGTTCAGAAGAAAACAAGATAGATAATGGCATACAATCACATAAAAAAATTCACAATTACAAAGAGAAGCACCGTACCAAGACAACTGGTCTCAATTCCTTAGCCAAAATGCTGAAATGAATGTACAATGAAGCTCAAGGCTTTCTCAAAAGTCCAACCATGCTAATGAATTAAAAAACACAAGATATAGGAAAAAAACAACTCATCCTAGCCTCTAGGGGTCGAGCTCATGAGTTTAGGAGCTGTTCTAACTAATTCTAAACTGAGAACTACAAATTAGGCAGTGGAACAGCTTGCCTCTATAAACTAGGGAACTGATTCATTCAGTTGCAAACTACCTTTTCATGGATGAATCTACCTCCATAAGTGAAAATTTGACATATTTACATCACAAACTTGACATTAAGAAGGTGAAAAAGTCAAACTGGCAAAAGCTGGGCGAAAAACAGAGCAATACTTGGTCAAACTGGCAATTTTTCCTCTATGTGCCACACCTGATTCTCTATGCGTAGCGCCTGTTTGGACCCACTTTTGGAGGCCTTCCCAGTGTCCAAATTAGCTCCACATGTGCTTTTTGGAAAGGTATATCTGTCTACTTTCCAACCCAAGTGGAATTTTTCAATTTGGCCTCCATTTTCCCCTCCAAAATTCAGTTCTCCCAACATTGCTTCCAGTGTGTCAAAATAGGGGCAGAAAGGCCATTTTTAGGGTGTTTTTGACCTTTTTGGGGGCTCAAAACCTGTCAAAATTTCTTGGCCGTTTGTGTGCATGCATATTTTTTCTCAAAATGATGCCTCCATCAAAAGCGAGCACCGGGTGGCGCGACGCATAGAGCAAAAATTTCTGTGTTTTAGTGCCAAAAATTCCAAAAATGCAAAAAGTGCCCCAATTTTTTTGAAATTTGGGCTGAGTCTCCTCCATCAATCATTGTGTTGGGCCAAGGAAACCTTAGCCAATATCTGAAGTCTATCATGCTCCTTTCGCCTCCTCGATGCCCTTTTCAACTTTGCTTTCAAGCTCCTGATTCTTGCCTTGCAACTTTTGTTTTTCGCCAAGTAATGGTAGGCCATGTTCCTCAATATGTTTTTCTCCTTGTTGGCCTTCTCCAACAATCTCTCTAAGTGGATTTTGTCTCTCTCAATCCAAAACTCCCAATCGGCATTGATCTCTTGCTCAAGTGACGTGAGCTCCACCCTCCTCCTTTGGGCAGCTTGGTGATTTTCCCGAATATTTTGTAACTCCATGATTGCTCGCTGATATTCAAGTTGCTTATTTATCTGCTCCAGGTATTTTATAATCCACTTAGCCCTATCCAAGTTGAGGGACAAGGCCTTGATGTCCGCCTACTGCTCTTGGAAGGTTTCTTGATGAGAAGTAGGTGAGTTGTGATGTGTTTTGACTTTTGCCACCAAGGGAAAGAGTGATATGTGGGACTGTGGAGGGTGGAAACAATGAGGGATTTAGGGTCTGTTGGGGTAGGGTTTAGTTAAGGGAACAAGGAATTAGAGAACAATTTGGGAATTTTTAGTATAGGACTAGGTTTGGGAATTTGTATTTGGGACTTTGGGAAATGGGAATTGGGATATGGGATTAGTAAATTTAGGGATACATGAGTTTAAGGAATAGGGAAATGAGGGAAAATGGAGCAAGGGAGTAGAAAGGTGGACTTGATGGCTAAACAGTCAATAAAAACCCTAGGCAGCAATTACCTTTGAGGAAAAATTGCAAGGAGGTAGGGTTTGAAAAATTTCTCATTAAATCACCATAAACACCAAGGTAACTCATTCATTGGTCATGGGAGAAATGTTAACTTACTTGAACACAAGAAGATTGAGCAAATTTTGCATTTTGGGAGAGTTTGTGAGTGAAATCAGGCTTACAGCTCTATGCACCGTGCCACAAACCCAATGCGCCACGCCTTCTCTATGCGCCGCGCCAGTTTCCCAATGCATATTTCTTTTTTCAGGAGACCTTTGGAGGCCTTCCTGGTGTTCAAATTGGGCACAGAATAGATCGTTGGAAAGGTATTTGAGTATAATTTCCAACCCAACTCGAATTTTTCAATTTGAAGTTCATTTACCCAGTAAAAAATCAAATCTCCCAAGACTGGTAAAAATGTGCAAAATAAGGTTGCCTAAAGGCAGAGTGTTGTTGCAGTCAACTTCTGAAGGTCTTCCACAACTCCAAATTGAGCTCATGATAGCTCATTGGAAATATATTTGTGTCTAGTTATCAATTGACTCATCAAGAAATTCATTTGGCCAACCAAGCTAGGAGAAAAATTGATTTTCCCAAGGTCACTTCAGAGGTGCATCAATTCTTTCGAGGCAACTGTATTTTTGACATTTCTCTAAAACCATGACACCTCTGTAAAAAGTGAAGGAGGTTTTTCTTCCTTGGCCTATTGTGGAAAAAAACCTCCATAAGTGTTCCCAAATTCATATTTCCTTGCTCAGAAACATCATTTTAGTAAAACCTACCCCAATGTGTGGAATAGGGGATTTGTCGAAATGAAGGGAAATGAAGGAGATAAGGGGCTTCTAAATTCTTGAGAAAATTTTTGGAAGTAGGGAGGGATGTTAGGAGGTAGGGGAAAGTGGAATTTCAAATATTTAGTGAGGGTAAGGGGTCCAAAAGGGCTGAACACAGGCCCAACCTAGAAAATTGTCAAGTTGTAGCAAGAAACTAGGGTTTGTGGAAAAATGAGGAATTTGGGGGATCTCAGTGATGGGAAGTGTTTAATAAGGTACATTAAGGATAGGGGAAGGTGTATGAACATCAGGATACAAGTTTTTCTGATGATTTGACCATCCAAGAGAAATTACCTTCAAAACCCTAGGAGAGGGAAATGAACCTTGCCTAGGCACAACTGAAGCATGAACAAGGTGTAAAATGACCCATTGGAACCTAACATGATGATGAAAACCCTATGAATGATGGTACACTCAGCTGAATAGTGACATGGACCGACATTTGGACAACTTTGGAAGGATTAAAAGCAAACCCTAGACCTAATACCTAGTGACCAAATTTTACTTGAAGACTCACTGAAATGACAAAATTTGACCTTGACACCTTAAAATCACTTTGTAAGAGCATGTTTGATCACTGGAGGAAGGCTGCAAAGACTGACACTAACATAACATATGGCGAAGAAGTTGTATTTGAATGGTATGGGTGCCATATTTGGGGGGAATGGATATGGCAGGAGCCCGCCATATCTGGAGGCTTCGCCATAGTCACTTAAGTTATCTGCCAACAATAACTTTGTTCCGCTATTAAATATTATATTAATACGTGGGTTTGGTGTGGGTTTATACATATTAAATATTATATTAATACGTGACCAAAACTATGTAAAATAAAACAAATGCACTCAACCATTTAGCCACAAGTTCATGTGTTGAACATTGTACAATGCCATTTCCTTTTAACGTGTAGGCAATAGTCTTTTTGTCTTATTTTAGCCATTCAAATACCATTTTGAGCACGAAAAGAGTCGAAATAGGGGTTTTGAGGCATTTTGAATGAATTGGTGCCATTATCTTAATGAGATGGAGCTCATATTTTGATGTACAAGCATTTGAGCATTTAAATAAAGAGGCGTCCCCGCTTAAGACTGAGCTGAGAGAGGTAGGCTTGAAGATAGCCAAACTTTGTTATCAACGTGTTGATGTTTGACTCTTGTGGTTTGTTTATTTTGCTGCATATGTCCTTTCAAGTTTCTTATGATGGTTGATAAGGCTATTTTTAATGGTGGTATTTAATTACATGCAAACACTTTTTAAAAGTTAATAAACCAATATCAATTACGATCAGGATTCAGATCAATTGGTATCAGAGCAAGATATTGATAGCTTGGTTTAAGTGTGCATGATCACCAGGAGAAAATCAAGGCATGGTGAAGGAGAACTTGTTCAAGGAGATCCAGAAGTTGGCTCGAGAAGAAGAACAACTCGAGGAGAAGAGAAGACTGAAGAAGGAAGAGGTGATCATCCTTTCGAATTTGATGCAGGCTTTGTGGGTGATTTGATGACCTTGCGAGCCATGGTTGAGGAGATGTACCATGAGTTCAAAAAGGAAAAAGAGGAAGATAAACCCAAAGATGGGGAAGTCGAGGCATCATGTTCCGAAAAGCCTAAATATGAAGGACCATCTGATTCAGGTAAAAACATAGAAACTGATGATGATTAAAAAGATCCTTTCTCTTCTCTATTTGGTGGTCAACCTAAATCATCTTCTCCAAAACCTTTACTTAAATTGGATGTGAAATTCGATTTACCCATGTATAATGGTGAAATCAATGCCGAGAAACTTGATAACTGGAGTAGACAGACGGAGGTGTATTGTAGTGTGCAACATATTTCTGACGATGTGGTCAAGATTCAATTAACATTGCTTCATCTAGAAGGCACAACACTCATATGGTGGAAAAGTAAGCTATAATATGGGACTCAACAGATTGGTAAGATTTTTCCATCATGGAGTGATTTTGTTTATGCACTTAGAAAGAAATTGTACTTGTTGTGATATAAGGAGAAAGCCTTAATAGAATGGCAAAGCCTTAAAGTTAAGAAAGGAAAATCGGTGCAAGAACATATAGATGAATTTCATAGGAAAGCGTTAATGCTTGATATTCCCTTACATACACAAGAAACCCTAATGACATATATAGGAGGCTTACCTTAAGATATTATTTATATTGTATTCATGTTTAGTCCTACTAACTTAGATGAAGTAGTTGTTCAAGCAATTTACATTGAAACAGGAAAAACTATAGTTGGTGTATCATTGGAATCAGCTACCAGAAAAGAGGGCAAAGGAAAGGGAAAAGCCAAGAGGACGAATTTCATTAAGATGGAAGAAGAGAAGCTCTCTTGCAAGCATTGCAAGAATGAAGGGCATGATGAAGAATATTGCTGGAAACTACACCTCGACAAGCAACCAAAGTGGTTTAAAGGAATACAAGGTAAGAAAAAATTTGCAGCAGCAATAACGCCAACAAATTTGGGTTTAGAATCAGGTGATGAGGCTCAAATTGCAGTAGGTTTGGCAGGTAATTTTGATGATGGTAATGATCCTGATAGTTCATGTGATATAGGAAAATGCAAATTATTTCATATAAGGGTCATAATAAAGCATACTAAGATCGACACTTTGTTAGATAGCGGGTCTCAAGCTAATCTAATTTCTGAGAAAGTGGTCAAGCAGTTGGGATTATAAAATAAAAAGCATCGTAGACCTTACACACTAAATGGGATGATCAAAAACCATAATTTTCCAGTAACTAAGCAATGTATCTTACAATTTGCAATTACATCTCAATTTATGGATACGGTCATATGTGATGTAGTGCCGCTAGATGCATGTGGAATGGTCTTAGAAAGTCCTTATTTATATGATCGAAAGGCAATTTTCTACAGGGAACAAAATCAATATCATTTATTTAAAAGGGGAATTTAATATATTGTGCATTCTCATCCTATAAAGGCAACAAAATATTTTCAAACAGTGGAACAGTTAAAGAGGGCAACTTATGTAAGTAAAACTATGTTTGTACCATCAACGACACCTAAGCATAAAACAAATCAGAAATATGTGCTTAAGGAATCTGAAATTGTAAAACAAGTACCATTGCATGATAAGTTGAGTTGTGTTCCAGTTATGAAGAGTCAACAGGGTACAGTTTCATTTATGTCAGTATGTTTAGTGTTGCTATTCATCTTGCTTATTTTCAACAGTGTGTGGGTTATTACAACATACATGGATGTAGATATGGATGGAAAGTGGATCAGTGTGCTTTGCAATTTTTATGTTGTACTAATGTTTGTGTGGATGAGTAACATGTACAAATTCAAAATAGGTTGGCTCAAAGATATTGGGCAGGTGGAGAGACATTTTCCTCACCTTCAAATAGTATAGACAACCTTTTGGTGGTCCAAAATGTCTTAGTGGGGAGGAATGATCATGAATGATCTAAAATGATCATGGACTGATCTAGAGGATCCCAAATATGATCAAAGTTCTGGAAAATGCTCAAAAATCAAATTTGTAAAATTATTTGGAAACCATCTCCATTGCATGGACTTCATTTTTCTCAATCCAACGCAACTTGAACGGTTGAAATCGTACTTCGTATGAACAAGTTATTCAAGGTCAAAATTCAGGTCTAAGCTAGGAAAAAAGTCAGAGTTCAATGAGTCAAAGTCGACACTCAAGGTTCCATAAGTCAACGGTCAATTTAGGGTTCCACACCCATGATTCCAGCAAACATGTGGCATCTCCAAGTTGCAACAAGTGGCGTAATCAGGTTGGTTTATTTTGGACCAATCTTGAGGCGACACATGGCCCTATTAGAGGGCGACACATGGCCTTGTAGAATGGGTCAAAATTTTGTTTGGTTCAACTAGAGAACCTGATGGGATTTGATCCTGCAGCCTGCTCATCAACAATCATGCAACTTTCCATTGAACCACTAGTGCTACTCACAAATATATAGTGAAGAAGTTGTATTTGAATGGTATGGACGCCATATTTAGGAGGAATGGATATGGCGGGAGCTCACCATATCTTGAGGCTCCGCCATATCCACTTAAGTTATCTGCCAAAAATAACTCTGTTCCACTATTAAATATTATCTTAATATGTGGGTTTTGCGTGGGTTAATACGTATTAAATATTATATTAATATGTGACCAAAACTATTGTAAAATCAATATTTTCCATATATGTAACTTAACTACCCTCATATCACTCATAAAATCATGCTTAATGGGGATTAAAGCATAGACCTGAAACTATATAACAAATGTGCTCAACCATTTAACCACAAGTTCATGTGTTGAACATTGTATTGTGCCATTTCCTTTTAACTTGCAGCTGATAGTGTTTTTGGCTTATATTAGCCATTCAGAGACTATTTTGAGCACAGAAAGAGTCAAAATAGGGGTTTTGAGTCCTTCTGAAAGCACTGGTGTCACTATTTTGATGTAAAATAATTTGAGCATTTAAATAAAGAGGCCTCCCCATTTAACACTAGGCCTGGAGACGTAGGCTTGAAGATAGCCGAACTCTGTTATCAACGTGTTGGTGTTTTTGTCTCTTGCGGTTTGTTTATTTTGCTGCAATTTTACTTTGAAGTTTCTTATGACGGTTGATTAAGCTATTTTTAATGGTGGCATTTAATTACATGCAAACACTTTTTAAAATTTAATAAACCAGTATCAATTTCAATCGAGATTCAGATCAATTGGTATCAGAGCGAGTTATTGATAGTTTGGCTTAAGTGTGGATGATCACTAGGAGAAAATCAAGGTGTGGTGAAGGAGAACTTGTTGAAGGAGATCCAAAAGTTGGCTCGAGAAGAAGGACAACTCAAGGAGAAGAGATGGCTGAAGAAGGAAGAGGTGATCATCCTTTCGGATTTGATGCAACCTTTGTGGATGCTTTCATGACCTTGTGAGCCATGGTTGAGGAGATGTACCATGAGTTCAAAAAGGAAAAAGAGGAAGATAAACCCAAATATGGGGAAGTTGAGGCATCACATTCTAAAAAGCCTAAAGATGAAGGACCATCTGATTCAGGTAAAAAGATAGAAACTGATGATGATAAAAAAGATCCTTTCTCTTCTCTTTTTGGTGGTCAACCTGAATCATCTTCTCCAAAACCTTTGCTTAAATTGGATTTAAAATTCAACTTACCCATGTATAATGGTGAAATCAATGCTGAGAAACTTGATAACTGGATTAGACAGATGGAGGTGTATTGTAGTGTGCATCAAATTTTGATGACGTGTTCAAGATTCGATTAGCGTCGCTTCATCTAGAAGGCACAACACTCATCTAGTGGCAAAGTAAGTTACAACATGTGACTCAGCAGATTGGTAAGATTTTTCCACCAAGGAGTGATTTTGTTTCTGCACTTAGAAATCAATTCTACCCTTTGGGATATCAGGAGAATGCCTCAATAGAATGGAAAAGCCTTAAAGTTAAGAAATAACAATCAGTGCAGGAATACACTGATGAATTTCACAAGAAATCATTAATGCTTGATATTCCCTTACATACACAAGAAACTCTAATGAAATATATAGGAGGATTACTTGAATATATTTGTAATATTGTATTCATGTTTAGTCCTACTAACCTGGATGAAGTAGTTGTTCAAGCAACTTACATTGAAGCAGGAAAAACTAGAGTTGGTGTATCATCAAAATCAATGTCTAGAAAAGAGGGCAAAGGCAAGGGAAAAGCCAAGAGGATGAATTTCATTAAGATGGAAGAAGAGAATCTCTCTTGCAAACATTGCAAGAAGGAAGGGCATGACGAAGAATATTGCTAGCAACTACACCTCGACAAGCAACCAAAGTGGTTTAAAGGAATAAAAGGTAAGCAAAAAGTTGCAGTAGCAATAACGCCAAAAAATTTGGGTTCAGAATCAGGGGATGAGGCTCAAATTGTAGTAGGTTTGGAAGGTAAATTTTATTATGGTAATGATCCTAATAGTTCATGTGATATAGAAAAATGAAAATTATTTCATATAAGGGTCATTATAAAGCATACTAAGATCGACACTTTGTTAGATAGTGGGTCTCAAGCTAAACTAATTTTTGAGAAAGTGGTTAAGTAGTTGGGATTATAAAATAAAAAGCATCGTAGACCTTACACACTAAATAGGATGATCAAAAACCATAAATTTCGAGTAACTAAGCAATGTATCTTACAATTTGCAATTACATATCAATTTATGGATAAGGTCGTCTATGATGTAGTGTCGCTAGATGCATGTGGAATGGTCTTAGGAAGTCCTTATTTATATGATCGAAAGGAAATTTTCTACAGGGAACAAAATCAATATCATTTATTTAAAAGGGTAATTTAATATATTGTGCATTCTCATCCTATATAGGCATCAAAATCTTTTAAAATAATGGAACAGTTAAAGAGGGCAACTTATGCAAGTAAAACTATGTTTGTACCATCAATGACACTTAAGCATAAAACAAATCAGAAAAATGTGCTTAAGGAATCTAAAATTGTACAAGAAGTATCATTACATGATAAGTTGAGTTTTGTTCCAGTTATGAAGAGTCAGTAGGATACAATTTCACTTATGTTAGTATGTTTAGTGTTGTTATTCAACGTGTTTCTTTTCAACAGTGTGAGGGTTATAACAACAAACATGGATGCAGATATGGATGGAAAATGGATCAGCGTGCTAGCAATTTTTATGGTGTACTAATGGTTGTGTGGATGAGTAACATGTATAAATTCAAAATAGGTTGGCCCAAAGATACTGGGCAGGTGGAGAGACATTGTCCTTACCTTCAAACAATATAGATAACCTTTTGGTGGTCCAAAAGGTCTTAGTGGGGAGGAATGATAAGGAATGATATGAATGATCCGAAATGATCATGGAGTGATCCAAAGGATCGAAAATATGCTCAAAGTTCCTAAAAATGGTCAAAAATCAAAGTTTTCAAATGCTTTTGAAACCAGATCCATTGCATATATTTCATTTTTTTTAATCCAACACAACTTGAATGATTGAAATATGACTTCGTATGAAGAAGTTATTCAAGGTCAAAGTTCAGGTCCAAGCTAGGCAAAAAGTCAAAGTCAACGCTCAAGATTCTGGCAGTCCACTGTCAACTCAGGGTTCCAAGCTCATGGTTCTTGCTGACATGTGGCATCTCCAAGTTACGACAAGTGGCATAATCTGGTTGGTTTATTTTGGACCGCTGACACACGACCTCTCAAAGTTGCGATAAGTGGCATAATCTGGTTGGTTTTTTTGGGACCACTGACACATGGCATCTCCAAGTTGTGACAGATGGCGTAATTTGGTTATTGGTTAGTTTGTTTTGGACCAATATTGAGGTGACACGTGGCCCTATAAGAGGGAGACATGTTGCCTTGTAGGAAGGGTCCAAAAATTGTTTTGTTCAACTAGTAAACCTTACGGGATTTGATCCCATAACCAACTCACCAACAATCACATAACTTACCATTAGACCATTGGTGCTATTTGTAATATATGGTGGAAAAGTTGTATTTGAATGGTATGGGCACCATATTTGGGGGGAATGGATATGGCGAGAACTTGCGATATCCACTAACGATAACTTTTTTCCACTATTAAATATTATATTAATACGTGGGTTTGGTGTGGGTTAATACATATTAAATATTATATTAATATGTGACCTTTAATACGTGGGTTTGGTGTGGGTTAATACATATTAAATATTATATTAATATGTGACCAAAACTATTGTAAAATCAATATTTTCCATTTATGTAACTTAACCGCCCTCATATCGCTCATGAAATCACGCTTAATGAGGATTGAAGCGTGGACTTGAAGCTATATAACAAACACACTCAACTATTTACCCACAAGTTCATATATTGAACACTGTATAGTGCCATTTCCTTTTAACTTGTAGACGATAGTGTTTTTGGCTTATTTTATCCATTCAGAAACTGTTTTGAGCACATAAAGAGTCGAAATAGGCGTTTTGAGGCCTTTTGAATGCCGTGGTGCCATTAGTTTGATGAGATGGAGATCATATTTTGATGTACAAGCATTTGATAATTTAAATAAAGAGGCCTGCCCACTTAAGACCAGGCTCAGAGACATAGGCTTGAAGATAACCGAACTTTGTTATCAACGTACTGGTGTTTTTGTCTCTTGTGGTTCGTTAATTTTGTTGTAATTTTCCTTTCGTTTCTTATGATGGTTGATTAAGTTATTTTGAATGGTGGTATTTTATTACATGAAAACACTTTTTAAAACTTAATAAACTAGTATCAATTTCGATTGGGATTCAGATCAAGGAAACCCATTTGGGAACTCTTATTTGCATGGAGAATTTTACCAATGATGCATACAAAGAGGCATGCATAGAATATGGTGACTTTAAAGAGGTGTTTAAACAATTATGGGGTCAAATTCATGTAGAAGAAGGTGATGATAATGATGACTATCATTCTATAGAATAATTTACTCTACCAACTAGATAAGATATGCATTCCTATAGGTGAAAAAATGTATCTTATTAGAGAGGTTCACACCTCTAAGGTTGTAGAGAAATTAGGTGTTAGAATCCAACTTTAAAAATGAATTTATATTGGCTCATAATGCAAGAATATGTAGCTTGGTATTATAGAGAATGCATACTTTATTTTATTAGTGAGCCCAAAAATAGAAAGAAAAGTTTAGACTGTTGGCTTGATGGGCCCTGACCCAGGTTCAACATTAATTAGCCAAGCAAATCCCTACACTACTGGCCCTTTTAGCATCAATCCGCGGAGCGTGGACTGATGTCTCACCTGAGGTAGTATGGGGGGATGCAAGAACCAAGTTCCCGCACCCTAAGATAGTTGTGATGTCGTTTTATACCCTAACGCTTCATTCACGCAAACCTATAAGCCCTTTAGGTCTTATCAATGTACTTCTCTTATTCATCTTTGAAACCACCGCAAAAGTCTCTGATCGTCCTTCGCGGTCCCTAAATAGTCAATTCAGATGCTTACACACCTTTGTAATTATCCTTACTTCTGTGTCTACCCCGATTACCTTAAGTATTGGTGAACTTCAACATGCTTTATGATTATCTTCCCGTAAATAGATATTCTTACTTGTGTTCATATGACAAAGTAAAATACATAGATTCGTGCATCAATATAGCATTAAATCTTAAACCCAGTATTCAACATAACATAATCACAACCATTCATAACATAAGTAAAATAACTCATACACAGATATCTCTAGAATAATTCTCTTTATTGATGGTTCAAATCTCCAGTAGAGAATCTAACTTCCCTGTGCACACAGCTGCAAGGGTCTGCGCACTTAGCTGCGGACTTCTACCCTAGGCCTCTATGCACTCAACTGCAGAGCCTCTTCCTACGCTAAGACTCTTCACTCTTAGCTCTCAATCGCCAATTTTTTTTTACTTAGGACTCAACTAAAACTCTGCCTTAGACTCTTCTAAGACTCCCTTTTTATACATTCCCATGGCCTGCGGACCAAGGGTGGATCTCATCAAGCTGACACAAGCTATCTAAACTAAGGGCGGAAACCCTTTTTGACTATTTACATCTTCACGCTCCGCAACCACAAAATGCAAAGACTTTACATTCTTTATACAAAACATGGGCCTTTAGCCCCAAAACTTGGGCTTTTAACCCCAAAATTGACCCCAGGGGACCCATTCCCACTAGCCCCCCAACACAAATCTAGTGACGCGCCTCGAGTCACTCGCCCGGTGTGGAGATCTTGTCATGAAGACCTCCCAGCTCCACCTGTATGATTGCAACCTCGACGTTACACTGTGTCACCGTGTGCTTAGCCTGCTCGACCAACTGCTTCGTCGTTGGTTCTACACTATCTGCCTATATTTTCTGTTGTGTCACCTGCAGACTAGTCAATTCCCCTTCCATGGGGGCAGTGAGTACATAGGCTTCCTCTAGCCAAGGCCCCAATCTAGCCTTCAGTACTGCCTCCTTGCGCTGAGCTGCATCCACCTGTTCCTTTAGTGCCTTCGCTTCTTGCAACTTTTCCAATCTCTACATTATGGCGACTGTGTGCGTCATCACTTTGACCTCATCGTACCTTTACTGCAGCTCCCATGCCTCAGTTTCTAGTTTTTGCAAGTTGGGATATTCCTTTAGATTGGTCACTACTTCGAGCACCTGCTCGAAGAGTGCAGTGCAATCCTTCAGAGTGGTGTCAATAGCTGCAATGACATCTTTTACAGTGGTCACACGCTGCTCTTTGATGTCTAGTGGAGTCAAAGGCTGGGCCCTCAAATCCAGTTCTGTCATCTTAAGGTTTAGTTCAAACTAAACCTTAGCCAGCTCTGTTCGTGCCTCACACACACTTGCAGTGAGCTTACGGATCCTTGCGTCGACTGGCGCATCTTCAGAGATGTTCAACTCTGGAACAGTTCGTCATGCCTCAACCACCACACTTGTTGTGCGCTCAATTTTTTCTATGATCACACCATCCACACAATCTAGTAGGGCGTGAAGGGCTTCACTTGGAAGCACGACCAAGTTTAACCCAACTTGCTTGATGGCGCTGACAGTTGCCCTGTCAGCCTCTGCTTTTGTGGTCAATGCTCCATCTGGCAGCGCGACAGCCCGAGGATCCATTGTATGGACCATCTCTGCTGCGTCTGAGGTTCTCAGCACCAAACTACTAGACCCTGCATTGCCCCTCCCTACAATGGTCTGCACCTGAGTAGCCTGGCTCTGCAGCTCGCGCAAACCCGTTTGAATGGAAACCAAGGCCTGTTTCTGCTGTTGCTCGAACTGTTGCAACAGTTCCGTGGTCGCGTCCCTCACTGTATCACCGATATTGTTCAAATCACCCCCTTTCATGGTGATTGGGTACAGGGACGATTTGCTAGCCTTGGAATTCTTTCGCGGCCCTACTTTCTCCTACTCCCTTGTGTGCTTAACCCGGAATGGAGTAGTCTCCGGGTTCGCTCCTCCCTGCTCTGAGTGCTGCTCCTCCTCGTCTGTCTGTGGAGAAGGTGACTTCTGACTCCTATTAGAGTCATAGTCAACCTCTCCCTCCTCCCCTTCTGCCTGTGTTTTGGCCACACGCTCTACTTTGGCTTTGTCCTCAACTTCCTTCCTCCGTTTTTCGGCCAACTGCTCCATCTTTAACCTAGCCTCTTCCTTCTTCTGCTTCGTTGCAGACTTACTAGTCCCAACTGATAAGTCTGAGGCCTTACGCCACTCTGCAGGCCAAATCTCTAAAATTGCAACAATTGCATCATCCATCTCCAGGTATGGAAGATCATACCATTTCTATGCAAGGTTTTTATGCACTTTGATGGACACACAATGGAAGTTCGCCTTGAAATCCACATACTCGGATAACTGCTCAAAGAAAGTTGGTGAGATCCATAGCTTGCGGTTGATGCAGCATAGATGCTTCATTCCATGAGAATCCAGAATATCTTGCTTTCCTTGACCCTTTGGGAATCCTTCATGGCCCAGAGTGAAGCCAACTTCACTGCTTCTGGAAGCTCCGGTGCAATAGGAGGAAACTGACTGTCCTCCGGTAAGTCCCACATAACCAGTACAATTGACATTGGCAACCATGCATAGTGGAAAGTCTTTCTTTGATCTTGCGCTTCTCTACAGTTCACGAGGAATTCACTGCAGAGGTAGCGTTCCCAGTTAAACTGTACGCCCTCCGCACACTGGGCTGCTAAAGATACCACCAGTGTTGGTACTTCATCTGTTCGACACTTCCTCATAATTTCCTTACCAAAATCTGAGTGGCTACTTTAACCACATGGTCGATTATGCTGGAGATAGAGTAGCCGCACGGCTTCTTGGAAAGTTTGAACTTGTTCTTCATTCATTCAGCGAGGTCGTACTCGCCCGAATTTTCGCCAAATGCCATGGCCAGATTCAAGCCTGAGTGTGGGATCAAGGTGATCTTGTGGATCAACATGTTAGTGATTGGTATTAGATCTCCTAACCACAGGCACCCATCATGCACCAAGCATAACAGCTGCTTGATTACTATCAACGTTATGGGCATGCGGTTGTAATGTAACACCCATAGTAGGTTCAAAGTCTTGCCTTATCCACCCCTTTTATCCACTTTCTTGGCTCCAGCGTGGTCACACCAGAGTCTTTATAGAAGACGCGTTGCATGAATGTATCAGTCGCCAAGTGGGGAAAGTGCTCTATATCTGCTAAATCCCAGTCCTCCAGCTTCAAAAGGGGGATATGCGCCAAGCGCGGTCCTTCAAATGTGATTTTTTCTGGCAGCAACAGGGTGAAAAGTGTGATTTTGTTCTCGTTGATGTCCTTTGGTACCTTTGCCTTGCCTCAGCGTGGAGGGACATATGGTGGCAACTTAGAGATAGCGTCTGCCCCCTCAATGTCAACGTCTTCTGCCCCCATGTCAACGTCTTCTACACCCACACCGATGTCCTCTATGTCCTGGTCAAGTTCCAGTTCTACTACCTTGGCCTTCTCCTATGCATTAGGCTTTTCTTTCTTTTGGTGTTTCCTTGGTGACTCACGCACTGGCTGTGTTTCCTTTTGCTTATCCTTCTTCATCTTGGGTCCTTCTTTGGGCGGCGTCGACCTTGGCCTGGGTGACCTCGGTGATTTAGGTACTTCTACAAGTACCTCTACACTCGCTACATTGGGGGTAGCTCCCTCAGCTGCCATTGCTTCCCCAACACTTGCAGTCTCCACGGGTGCCGAAATAATGCCAGTTAAAAGCTCCTGAGTTTCCTTCAACAATTTATCAAACACTGAACTCGCTACCAAAGCTTCGAAATAATCAAGGTTCATGCGCGCCTGATAGCTCAACACCTCAATTCTAAAAATGCCAAGTTTTTTTCGTTGGTCGGCCATCTATAATTTATAGGCAATTTTGAATTTGAATCCGATCATTCCCCCCAAAATTGGTTCATAAATGTTAGAGTGGCGGCATATTTTCAAAGATCTTTCTCTTAAATTCCGACTTAATTTCCGCCCCCCCACTCCATTTAGCCATTTTCCCACTGTCAAGTCATGAACAGTGACCATAATGGTCACTTTCCAGCTGCCCTGCATGGTCTCTCATTCAATAGCGCAGCTCCCCTCGTGCTTCTGCTAACACTGTGACAATCCTCCATTCCGTGCAGTACCCCAACCATACAAATCTACAACTCAGGCAGTGTAGTTTATAGTCCCGTGCCTCCTTTCAGCTGCTTGGAGCATTAAGACTGTGCTTCCACCATATAGTCATCTGGCTAGATCCCCAATGTATGGCTTCAATCAGCTACCATTCACCCTCCCTGGGAATGGCTCTCCATTCAACTTTACCAACTGAACTGCTCCACCATTGGTAATCTCCTTGATGACATAGGGCCCCAGCCAATGCATCCGAAATTTTCCTGGAAATTTATCAAACTTGTTGTCATATAATAACACTAAATCATTTACCTTGAAGGTGTGCAGTTTGATGTGTCGATCATGCCATGCCTTTTTGCATTCCTTTTGAACTTGCTGATGGAATCCAGCCAGAAACCTATCTTCTTCTAGTTCTGCCAGCTACGCGAGCCTTTCTTCCATGGCTCCATGATCCACCATTCCTGTGAATGCCGCTATATGCAGACTAGGTACAACGTATTCCATTGGCATCATAGCTTTAATGCCATAAACCAGCCCGAAAGACGTTTATCCAGTCAACTTCGTACAAGTTTTTCTGTAAGCCCACAACACCGCGGGTATGTGCACATCCTAGTCATTTCTTTTTGTATTGCAAACCTTCATCAATGCCTTCTCCAGTACCTTATTAAACTCTTCTACCATACCATTAACCTATGGGTGATATGTGGTGCTCTTTTGATGGTAAACCTGGAATTCCTCTATCATTGCGTTGATCGTCTCATTAAGAAAACGTGTATTGCGATCCATCATTAAATTTTTTTGGACAATCAAACCTTGTCAACACGTACTCAAAGATGAATTTTGCTACTTTTGTGCTTTTATAGTCCTTCATAAGCTGTGCCTCCGCCCATCTAGTTAAATACTCAGTCGCGGTGACGATGTACCGCACACCCGTCTTCTTTCCTGGAGGCTGAATTGGTCCCACAAAGTCAATCGCCCACTACTCGAAGGGCTGTAATGATATCTGCGGATTCAATGGCAACTCATCCCTCTACAATGGTTTGCCAGTCCTTTGTCATGCATCGCATGCCCTATAATACACTTTTGAATCCTTATGCAGTGTCGGCCACCACAACCCAACACATATAATCTTTTGTGCTGTTGCTTAACCCGCATAATGTCCTTTCGTGGTTCCTCCATGAGCCTCAGCGAGGATGCTGTTTCATTCAAATTCTGGCACATAACGTCGTAGTATTTCATCTGATCCAATTTTATACAAGTGTCCTGCAATGACATAAAAGTTTGCCTTGGGCACCACCAATTCCTTCTTTTGTTGACTAGTATATCCTTCTGGAGCCGTTCCCATGGTTAGGAAGTGTATAATATCTTTAAAGTGACTTTCTGCGACACACACCACAAAGAGCTACGAGTCAAGTAGTCCTTCTTCCAAATTAGTAGGCTCCTCTCCTGTTTCAATGCGCGACAGATGATCTGGTCCAACATTCAATTGTCCTCATTTCATAATAACTTCAAAATCATATTCTTGAAACAGAATCAACCATCTACATATTCCCCCCCCAACATAGTTTGTTCACCAAGTACTTCAATGCAGAATGGTTTGTATACAACTTAAAGTGTCCACCTATCAAGTAGTGCCTAAACTTCTGGAGCGCGTATACCATAGCCAGACCTTCACGCTTTGTTGTCGAATAATTCTTCTCAGCTTTAGAGAGATTCCTACTTGTGAATGCTATGGGATGATCCAAGTCTCCCTCACCATCTTGTGTCAGTACTTCTCCCAGTGCAATGCATGACGCGTCCACATGCAAATGAAATTCCTTCTTCCAATCTGGGAAGACTAGGATCGACACAGTGACCATTTTCTCTTTGAGCACATCCAAGCTCTTCTGACATTCCTCATTCCAATAGAATGTAGCATCCTTTTTTAATGGTTTCTCCATTGGCGCGGTGATCTAGGCATAACTTTTAAATGAACTTTCTATATTACCCGGTATGCCCCAACGTTGCACGCAGCTGTTTCACACTTCTTCGTGCCTCCAAATTGATTATAACTGTGATCTTCACAGGGTATACTGTTGGGCCTAAGAATTATCCTTAAAATACATCCACTTTCACTCCATTCAACATCCAATTTCTCTCCATTCACACATTTTCTCACCTCTATTCCACTACCATGTCATCACATTAGCTTCACTTTCATCATTAAATGGGTTATGATTGTGTTTTCCAAAACATTATTAATTCTTAGTATTTTTAAGAGAATTTGTGGTTAAAATTTAGAAAATAATATCCATATACTTATACCTAACAAATAGAATGAGTTTGTTGACATGTGTAGATATAAAGGAAGATTGTAAGGCACCCTTATGTGGCACTCTATGTTCAAATTCGAATTTGAGGAGATCATGGACCTCATGGATAAGATCATGGACCTCATGAAGAAGATCATGGACCTCATGAAGAAGATCATGGAGGATAGGGTTATGTGTCACCATTGGTTTAGAGATATGTGGATTTGAAGAGGGAATAGTGGATAATCATTATGAGTTTGTTATCTCATCTTGTTGTATAAATAGGAGTGTTATCTCCTTCATTTGTAATCTTAACTTTTAGAATTTTAGAACCGAGTCCTTCATTTGTAATCTTAGTATCTTATAGGTTGGTAATGAGAAGTTAGATTTGGAGAATCATTGTAATGGTTGTAATTGAAATTTGCAATTCATGATAAATAAAATGGAGCTTCTTTGATCCTCTACATTTGACTTCTCTTTTGGTGTGCTTGTGAATCCTTGGAAGGATCCCCATTGCCTAGAAAGTACACTTTTTGTTTTGGTAAGCTTTTATTTTATGTTTGTGAATCTCATTAGATTAAATTATTAGGTTCATATGTTTGAAATATTAATGAATGACCTTTCGTAAGAAAGTATTAATGTTTCATTAAATGAATCTGATTTGTTATTTAATGTTTGATTTCATTAGTTTAAATTTCTGATTTATATGCTTGAGATATAAACGAATAGTCTCTTGTAAGAGAGCTTTAATATTTCATGAATCAATCAGAATTATGTTTAAAGAGCTTTAATTTCATTAGTTTAAATAGTTGATTAGAAATATTAATAAACAGTCTCCTGTAAGGGAGCTTTAATATTTATTCACCTAGTTTAGTTTAGTTTATCTTTAAGTCCATATATATTGGATGATCCTCAAAGGTTACTTACCCGGATTGATAGTAAATGAAACTCTAATTTGCATCCACATTTTAGTCCAAACATTTTGGTGTCGTTGTCGGGGACGATGATTTGGAGATAGACTTAGGAAGTTATTTTATTGCAATTTCTTTTTATGGACTAACTTGTGAAACCTCGTGAGAATAGGATCTTCATAAAGGAGTTCAAGTTTGAGCTTTTTTATTTTTCATACTTAGTTTGATTTTAAATTCAGTTTTTTAATCAAACTCTCCATTTCTTGCTAATCCATCTGCGGATGAGAAAATTGAAAATGTTGAACAGGTACTTCTTGGAGAGAAAGAACAATATTGAAGATTGGTTTCAAAAGAACCTTGTGCTAACTCCAAGAATAAGACAGGTTACTCACATGCTTGCAAATAATCAGGTAAAAACTTAAATCTAGATGTGAGCATTTTTTATTTTTGAGTCCGTAGATGGTTTCATTGGAAGCATTCTTTTACCTAGGAAATACAAAAATTTCAAGTTAAAGGTAGAATAGAATAGAAAAAATAAAATGAGATCTCGTAAAGTTTTCTTTTAGCCTTGTTTAAAAAAAATAAAAATTCATAAGCATTTATCGTGAATAAATTCACGTGAGCCACTTCATCCATGATATCCTACAAAAATAAAAGAAAAAAAACAAATCAATAGGTTAGTATGCTCTCTTCCTGCGCTTCAAGCGATCAGGAAGATCAGAAAATCTCTTGATTTATTTTCAAAATTAAATAAAAATCTCTTGCTAGGAATTTGCACAAATAACTAAAACTACAATGTTATAAGAAATTGAAACCTTTTTAAAAAAATCGTTTATTTTCGATTTCAAATTTAAAAATGAAATCGGTAGTTTAGTGATTTGATCAATGTGTTAAAACTTCTCTATGTATCGAGCTATTAAAGTGTTTACCTTAAGGAAGGAAATGGCGAATGTTAGGTTAACAAGAAATGGCTATCTGAATACTCTTACACGGAACCAACCCTCCAAGATTCAAATCCTTTTTTTTAGCCCACTTCAATTGGAATTCTGATAAAAACACAGATGAGAAAAGTGAAATGAATGTCCCAATTTAGTACAGTTAGAATAATTCCCCTTATTTCCAGTTTGCGTATGTGGTGATTATTCTCCTTTTGGATTTGTTGGTTGTATGAAAACTTGTTTCCACAGACTATTTAACATTTCTTTATCTAATCGAGAATTCTATAGTGGAGAAAGGGTCATCCAAATACAATAGAGATTTAGTTCCGATCTCCTCATTTGGATGCATGGGATTTGATCTATTTTGGTTAGATTTGACTTTTTGGCCGTAGCTTTGTTCTCCGAGAGTGTAGTGTAATTCTTGTCGACTCCATTCAAACCTCCTAAATTTGGTATCATGCTCAGATTTGAAAACCCCAAGCTTAGGTGCTCAGGATTCATTTGATACCAAGAGGTAGAAATAGGTCCAATCAACGAATCAAGCCTTGAGATTAAATGATTTTCATCAAACGAAACAAAATGCTCCTAGATCTGCCTAACTATATATAGATATATATACTATTACGGACCACCGAGTCTTCCACATTCATTCTGCTGCTTCGAATGAGAAGGTTCCCAAGCAAATCTATCCTATAGGCAATCCAAACGCAACTTCTGTAAAAACGTCAGTTTTAAAAAGCAGTTTCTAATCGAACCAGGGTGAATTTGAAAAAACTGGGACATGGGTTTTTTCTAGAACAGAATTAATTTAATAATGAAAAAATAGTTTCCTCGGATTCCTAACGGTTTGAAAGGAAATCATGGTTCTTAGGGACCCTGTTTTGGTGACTACGTGAATGAAAATGTAGTCGAGGTATGGTTTTCACTGTAACGAAAGATCAAATCACTGTAACGAACAAACATTTTCAAGATTTGCTTTTAATCTCTAAATTCCTGAATAAATTTCACATCTTGACCACTTGGGTAAACTCCAACAGGTTGAATTGAGGCTTCTGTGATCCATATTAAGTTTAAGAGAAATTCTTCGGCGTAAATCACAAGATAAATCATTTGTCGATGCGTTTCGAACCAACTAGTGTGATTCATCGTCAGGACAAGTTTTCATTTGCATGATAAACATTTGCATTCCTGGCTATCGCATGAAGCCTCAATTTTTGGACACGTCAAAGGTTCACATTCATATCGGCAACATAGTCCACAATGCTAACAGGATTCTTTCTCTTATCGAAAGACACAAGATCTAAGCTCTAACACCTAGGGTTTGATCACTATCACATTTCACATTGAGCTTAAACTCCACTAAACAATAATGGCACTCAGAATCGCCATTACAATTGTCGCAATCAAGGGAGAATCACATTTCCAAGTACCCAAACTTCCTTCTCTGCTCTGCAACAACAAAAAATGTAATAACATCGTGTCAACTACCTCATCTAGAAGGGACAAAAGTGATGGCACGAATCTATCTAACCTACAGCAACAATATTCCAATTTGAGCAAATTGATGATTACATACAAATTTTGTGGCACGATTTGAGCAATTTGATGATTTGATGATTGCATGTAGATATTGTGAACCTATGAATTAGAGAAGATATCGATTCAAACAGGGGGTCGACACAGCAAAGGGGTATCTCTAGAAAGGAATCCGAGGTAAGTGATTTGCTGCGTTGTTAACATTCTGCTGAGAATTATGAGCATGAAGAGTTTTTCCCATAAATGCGAGCCAAGAATTGCAAGGATCGTTTTGCAGGACATTCACCATTTGAGGAGCTCAACCAACATTTCAGTTTGACTATGCTCAAATGATATTGGTATTATCACGTTTCTTCTGCACTATTATTTTTGTCCACCCGTTTCAATGGCTATCCCCGTGGCCTCCATGTTTCTTCATCATTCTTCAACGTTGAACAAACCGCGCTTTTTCACATGCTTCAACATTTCAACATTTGACACATTTTGATTATTTCACACGTTTTGACTTTTCATTTTTAAACATGGCAAAATTCGTTTTTTTTATATTGCATCATGTATGTATTGTTTTGATGTTACATTGTTTTTTTTTTTTAATTTTATGTATTCATATTTTGATGTCAATTTGTTTTAATATCGTTTCTTTTAATGTTTTTATAATATATGTTTTGTTTGTTTGTTTTTTTTAATTGAGTGTTTGATTTTTAATATTATTTGTTTTATTTGTTTATAAATTCTATTTTTTTGTCGTCTGTATGTTTTGTTTTGCTTTTAATGTATATATTTTTGTTATATGTTATAATTATTATTATTATAATTTTTTTGTGTTATGTTTTTTTTAGTATGTATTTTAATGTTATGTTTTTATATATGTTTTAATTTTGATGTTATGTTTTAATGTTATGTTTATGATATGTGTTATGATTAATGTGTTTCATGTTTTCTTTATTTCACTTTTTAATTTTGTAAATATTTTATTAGTTTTATTGTTTTTCAGAAAATTGACATGGAAAATTATTGAAAAAATTGATGTGAAATTTATTGCGTGATTGAAGCAAACTGAAAAAATCTTTATGAAATTTTATGGTTCAAACAAAAAAATGGAGGAAATTGTTTATCTGTGCATATCGTCAGTTCTATCATCCATGTAAAAAATTACAAGCTTGAGAGGTCGAAATTTGTTTACTTTTCTGGGTTTACACTTGGAAGCAAATTAGGAGGATTCATCTACAATGCCAAGCTTTTACATGCACATTCCATGAATCATCGGACACAAACAAGGAGTTGGTTTATTTATTATGGTTATTTTTTTATACTAAACATAGATTGTTATTAGCATCATGAATTGGACTAAAATTATGCTTTTGATATTCCATAATCTGTTTCATTTTGGCATATAATTTTTGCGTAAGAATCAGGAAGGGAATGACCATATCTTCTTGAACAAACTTATGTTCTTTATGCCAAGATTTTTTTAGCAAGTTTCAGATGATCAATTGATCAATAAGGAGATTAAATTGTGTTGGGTTGTGTTATATTCTTTCCACGACTAGCCCACGTAGTTAACCGGGGGGTTAGAGGAGGGGGCAGAGTCCCCCTTCATTGCGCTGATTGTGTAGCGGGGGGGGTCACAGGGGGTTTGAGGCATACCTGTAACTCGACTTTATGGGGTCTGGGGTAGCGCCCCAGAAAATTTTGGTTTTGGACCCTATGTTAGGTTGGGCAGACCCACCTATGGTTTTGTGCATGATTTTCGCGCATGTTTTTTGGACGCAATGGTTTTTCGGTCCATGGTATTGGATGCGATGGTTTTCGGTCCATGGTATTGGACACGATGGTTTTCGGTCCATGGTATTGGATGCTTCGGCATGTATAAATATGTATTATAACATTGAAAGGAACATAATGAAAAATCAAGCTAGCAGTCCCGGTTTTGGGATCCAGGGGAAAATCTCTATGTATATGTGTTTTATGTGTTATGCTCTCACATTATTCATTTTATGTGTTTTAGAATTTGTATGCAGGTAATTTCTGTATGGGGTTAAAACCTACATTTGTTAGCAGAGCTGTTTTGGCTTCAAGGGGGATGCCTTTGTTGCTCAGGGGTTTCGCTCGGGCCTGTGGTAGACCCTGTTCAGTGGGAGATCTGTGAGATCGATTTTGGTGGTGAAAGAAAATGGTGAGCAGTGGAAAGATAGAGATCGAGAAATTTAATGGTCAGAGTTTTGAGTTGTGGAAACTCAAGATGGAGGATTTGTTGGTGGATAAAGATCAGTGGATCACATTTGAATGCATTTAATACTGTATTAAGCCAGTTAGCATTTGTTGATATTAAAATTTCAAATGAAGATAAGTGCATTAGTTTGTTGTGTTCTCTACCTGATTCGTGGGATAGTCTGGTTATTGCAATAGGTAGCAATGCAACTGCCTTGCAATTTGATGAAATAGTCTCATCCTTGCTGATGGAGGAGATGAGACAAAAAAGTATGGATAGCCAGAATGGTGATGCCTTGTTTGTACGAGGATGGTCCCGGAACAGAAACAAAAATAAGTCATCGAGTGGGAGATATAAATCTAGAGGGAGATCTAAATCTCCAGGAAAACCTATAAAGGTGGTGTGTTGGAAATGCGGAAAGGAAGGGTAGTACAAAAGGGATTGTAAATCTAAAGCTCCTGACAAAGGAAAGGAATCTGATGATGCTCCTTCTGTAGAGGTGAAAACCACCTCAGATGAAGGTGGGGATGTGTACTTGGCTTCTTCAAGTACACATGTATATCATGAGGCATGGTTGATTGACTCAGGTGCATCCTTTCACTTCACTCCCCATAGAGAGTGGTTTTGCGAGTATGAGAAATATGATGGCGGTGATGTCTTCTTGGGGGATGACAGGAAGGCTAGAATAATTGGTCGTGGAAAAGTAAAGTTGAAGCTGCAAGGTGGAAGGGTTAAAACACTTTCGGGTGTTTTGCATATTCCTGCATTGGCCAGGAATCTAATTTCTGTAAGCAAGATGGATGATGCAGGTGTAAAAACAGTGTTCGAGAATGATACTTGCAAAATGGTTTAGGGAGCATTGGTATTGATGTGGGGAGTTTGAATTGGAACTCTGTACAAGCTGCAAGGTAGCATTGTTATTGATGGGTTCAATAGTTCTATGGTTCCTGAAAGTGGAGTAGAAAATCTAGTGGTCTTTGGAGAGAAGACCATGTTGTGGCATCAAAGGCTTGGACATATTAGAAAGAAGGGCCTTCGAATACTTCATGGTAAAGGTATGGTAGAAGGTATGAGTAATAGCTCTCTGGATTTTGATTTCTGTGAAAATTGTGTATATGGGAAGCAGAATCAGGTGAGTTTCCCCTCTGGTAGTAAGAGGGTAAAATAGATATTAGAACTTGTGCACAGTGATGTGTTTGGACCTGTGAAGGTTCCATCACTAGGTAAGTTTGTGTACTATGTATCATTTATAGATGACTTTTCAAGGAATACATGGATATATTTGCTTAAGAAGAAATCTGAAGTATTTGACAGGTTTAAAGAATTTAAGTCTCTCGTGGAAAATCAGACAGAAAAGAAGATAAAGGTGCTAAGGATAGATAATGGTGAAGAGTTTTGCAGCAAGGAATTTGAAGAATTCTGTAAGAAGTGTGGTATAGCACGACAGAAGACTACTCCATATACACCTCAGCAACATGGAGTTGCAGAAAGAATGAATAAGATGTTGATGGAAAGGGCAAGAAGCATGCTTAGTGGTGTCGGGTTAGGACATGAATTTTGGGCAGAGGCGGTGGATACTGCATGTTACTTGGTCAATAGGTCACCTTCATTAGCGTTGGAGGATAAGACTCCACAAGAGGTATGGACTGGTAAGAAACCGTCTCTTTCACATCTGAGGGTATTTGGATGTGATGCATATGTACATGTTCCAAAGGAGAAACGAACCAAGTTGGATAGTAAATCTGAAAAGTGCATCTTTATTGGGTATAAGGATGGTTTAAAGGGTTATAAGCTTTGGAACCCAGTCACACGAAAGGTTGTGTATAGCCGAGATGTGGTGTTTAGAGAGGTAAAAGATGTTATTAAACATGAAGTCCAACCAAAGGAACCCGAGAAGATAGAGTTTGAGCTTAAGGAGGAAGAATCAGATTCTATAGCAGAGAAGGAATCAGAAGATGAAGAGCCACAAACTCCGGCTGTGAGAAGATCAGTTTGAGAAAGAAGGCAACCAGAAAGGTATAGTCCATCTGCTTTCTATTCAAATTTTGATTTGTCTGTTACTAATGATTATCTCAGAACTGTGAAGGAAGCAGTGTGTTCAGAGGATGGAAAACTCTAGAAAGAGGCCATGGTTGATGAAATGGCATCTTTGCACAAAATTGAGACTTAGGATCTGGTGGAGTTGTCGGTTGGAAGGAAACCCATTGGCAGCAAATGGGTGTTCAAGAAGAAGACAAATGCAGAAGGAAAGGTGGAGAAATACAAAGCTCGGTTGGTAGCAAAAGGTTATTCCCAAGTGTCGGGAATTGATTTTGGTGATATTTTTTCTCCTGTTGCCAAGGTAACTTCTATTAGATTACTTTTATCTGTTGCTGCTGCTTTTGATTTTGAGGTAGAATAGATGGATGTGAAGACAACATTTCTTCATGGGGATCTAGAAGAGGAAATATACATGAAGCAACCTGAAGGCTTTGCGGTGAAGGATAAGAAAGAACTGGTATGCAAGTTAAAGAAGTCTTTGTATGGGTTAAAATAGTCACCAAGGATGTGGTATCAGAAATTTGATACATTTATATGGGGACTTGGCTTCACCAGAAGCAAAGAAGATCATTGTGTGTATTTTAAATTAATTGGTGACCATGTTATTTATCCGATCTTGTATGTGGATGATATGTTACTGGTTGGAAATGACAAAGAAATTATCCAGGATTTGAAGACCCATTTGTCCTCCAAATTCGACATGAAAGATCTTGGTATTACAAACTATATTTTGGGCATGGAAATTAAAAGAGATCGGACAAAGAGGAAGCTCTGGTTAAACCAGAGGAAGTATGTTGAGACAATATTGCAAAGGTTTACTATGCAGGATAGTAAACCAGTGAAGGTTCCTATTCTTGCAGGTGTGAGGTTATCTGCTGAACAGTGTCCCAAGACACAAGAAGAGGATGAGGACATGTCCCGTGTTCCATATGCAAGTGCATTCGGTAGCCTGATGTATGAAATGGTCTGTACTAGACCAAACATTGCACATGCAGTGGGAGTATTGAGCAGGTTTATGTCAAAACCAGGGAAGGAGCACTGGACAACAGTGAAGTGAGTTTTCCGGTATTTGCGTGGCACTAGTGATTATGGTTTGTGCTACCAAGGAAGACTAGGATTGGAAAGAATGTTGGATATTCGTGGCTTTGTTGATGTAGACTGGGCTGGAGATCTAGATCAGAGAAGATCTACAAGTGGGTATGTGTTTAACCTATTTGGAGGTGAATTCAGTTGGATGAGTAAGAAACAATCTATAGTGGCACTATCAACTACAGAGGCAGAATACATGGCAGCCACTCATGCAAGCAAGGAAGAAGTTTGGTTGCAAAGATTGTGTTCAAGTATGGGGTTAGTACAGGAAGCTATAAGGATAGACTGTGACAGCCAAAGTGAAATTTTCTTGCCAAAGAACCCTGCATATCATTCAAAGACAAAGCACATTGATGTTTAGTGTCACTTTCTGAGGGATATGATAGAAGACAAAAAGGTGTTGCTAGTAAAGGTGGACACTTTGAAGAATACTGCAGATGCATTGACAAAATCTGTGAGCTCTGAGAAGTTATCTTGGTGTAGAGAGACAATGGGTGTTTCAGGGCTGGAAAAATGACTAAGCTCTCTTCTGGACCCCTGTGGAAAGAAAACAACAAGTGGGAGAATTTTTGGTTGTGTTATATGCTTTCCACGAATAGCCCACATAGTTAACCAGGGGGTTAGAGGAGGGGGCGGAGCCCCCCTTCATTGCGTTGATTGTGTAGCGGGGGGGGGTCACAGGGGGCTTGAGGCATACCCCTAATACCATGGACCCTATGTTAGGTTGGGCGGACCCACCTATGGTTTTGTGCATGATTTTCGCACATGTTTTTTGGACACGATGGTTTTTCGGTCCATGGTATTGGATGCGATGGTTTTCGGTCCATGGTATAGGACACAATGGTTTTCAGTCCACGGTATTGGATGCTTCGGCATGTATAAATATGTATTATAACATTGAAAGGAACATAATGAAAAATCAAGCTGGTAGTGCTGGTTTTTGGATCCAGGGGAAAATCTCTGTGTATATGTGTTTTATGTGTTATGCTCTCTCATTGTTCGTTTTATGTGTTGTAGAATTCGTATGCAAGTAATTTCTGTACGGGGTTAAAACCTACAAATTGTGACGAAAATTGGTCTTCAAAAGACTATTTTCATGAGAAATTATAAAGAATAAGACCATGATAAGAAGAACGACATATCTAGAAAATTACAAGTTCCTGTAACTTCCTATAAGGGTTTAATGGTTTGATATGTTACATGGCATATTAGCAAATTCAAACACTAGAGGGTTGATCCTACATGTCCAAGGATGGTGAAATACCTATCCACACTTGAATTCAACATCTACAGGTGGTTGGTCAGTGGTCAATGCTGGTCAAACTCGGCTATTTTAGTAGAAAGTCTAGAATTAAGAAGCAGATTTGCTATTTTTGAGATTTTGCATGCACTAATTCACTTTTTCCCAGAAAGAGTCATTATCCAATCCTCACAATCCACATACATTTCATTACATTTTTATCAATCTTAACCCACCAATAAAGGCAACGAATCTCATTTACAAGCTTTTTGTTCCACGTAACATAATCATTGTCAATTTCCATTTCACTACCCTTGAAAATAAAACCTTGCTTCCATACACCATTGAGTCCATAGTCCTTGAGTCTAAACATTATTCTAAAAACACCTTGAAGCTTGCATGCCTTTAGGGAAAGCTATCATGCCGATAAACAAGGGAATACATAAATGTCCCTCATTCGTCGGATCTTCTAAGTATTCGACAACAACAAATTCATTCATACTTAGAAAGATGTATTAGGGGCACCTTGACTCTCGTCCACATCAAAGATGGGAGCTCTCGTTTTGACCCATGGCATCCAATAATGGCCACTAAGTTAACAATTTCTTGTTATGTTTGACACCAAAAAATTTATTCACATGACAAGAATTGTGCCAAAGAGCATTGAAGACTTGAAGACCAATCATTTTGTAGTAGAGGAAGCAGATTTACTTTCATTACTTTTCAGTTTTTGATGTAAATGACTTGAGGACAAGTCAATAAATAAGGCTGGGGGGAAAGTGTAAATTCTAAATTTTGTATACCTTCCAAGCCTTATACGTTTTTAGCCACATTCATCAGCAGATTTTGAACATTCAATAGAAGATCTAGCAGCAGATGCAACAACAATAAAAGATTCACTTTTTCGATTTCATCCACCTTTTTCACAGCCAAGTGAAGAAGACTATGATTAGAATTTTGCATCCATGCATGCACAACTCTCATCCATTTTTGAAAGGGTAAGTTGAGGTATGATATTTTCTAACTTTTAACCATTTAATTCCTTGAAAGCTAGAATGATAATTTTTGGAAAAAACTTCCTTTCCTCATTTCACAAAATTGCCAAAGCCATCAGTTTGTGGGGGGGATACATTTACATTCATACTTTGTCACCTTCATATTTTCCATATTCATATATCACATCCTAAAACCCACATACTTTCAAAATATATTCATTATTACATCATCATGAGCATAAAAATGGCTTTGTAAAAAGTATTTAAAAGTTAATTGGATGACAACACAATCATGGTTGTTACACAAGAACCAACCATGATGCATTCCAACAAAATACTTTGCAATAAAAATCAAATTATAATTATGCAAAGTTCATACATTAAAATTGAATGCAACAAACAAAATATGGTTGAAGCACAAGAACCAACCAAGTTGCAATTCATCAAAAACACTTTGCAAAAGTTAAGTAAATGATATAATGCAAAGTTTAAGCCAAAGCTCAAGTATCAAAAAGTAATGTAATAGATTGCATGAGGACATGCAATACCTTCAGTTTGGGGGTATGTTGGGCCTAAGAATTATCCTTAAAATACATCCACTTTCACTCCATCCAACATTCACTTTCTCTCCATTCACACATTTTCTCACCTCTATTCCAGCACCATGTCATCACATTAGCTTCACTTTCATCATTACTTGGGTTATCATTGTGTTTCCAAAACATTATTAATTCTTAGTATTTTTAAGAGAATTTGTGGTTAAACTTTAGAAAATAATATCCATATACTTATACCTAACAAATATAATGAGTTTGTTGACATGTGTAGGTACAAAGGAAGCTTCTAAGGCACCCTTATGTGGCACTCTATGTTCAAATTCGAATTTGAGAATATCATAGACCGCATAGATAAGATCATGGACCTCATGAAGAAGATCATGGAGGATAGGGTTATGTGTCACCACTGGTTGAGAGATATATGGATTTGAAGAGGGAATAGTGGATCATCATTATGAGTTTGTTATCTCATCTTGTTGTATAAATAGGAGTGTTATCTCCTTCATTTGTAATCTTAATTTTTAGAATTTTAGAACCTAGTCCTTCATTTGTAATCTTAGTATCTTATAGGTTGGTAATGAGAAGTTAGATTTGGAGAATCATTGTAATGGTTGTAATTGAAATTTGCAATTGATGATGAATAGAACGGAGCTTCTTTGATCCTCTAGATTTGACTTCTCTTTTGGTGTGCTTGTGAATCCTTGGAAGGATCCCCATTGCCTAGCAAGTACACTTTTTGTTTTGGTAAGATTTTATTTTATGTTTATGAATTTCATTAGATTAAATTATTAGGTTCATATGTTTGAAATATTAATGAATGACCTTTCGTAAGAAAGTATTAATGTTTCATTCATTGAATCTAATTTGTTATTTAATGTTTGATTTCATTAGTTTAAGTTTCTGATTTATATGCTTGAGATATAAACGAATAGTCTCTTGTAAGAGAGCTTTAATATTTCATGCAATCAATCAGAATTATGTTTAAAGAGCTTTAATTTCATTAATTTCATTAGTTTAAATAGTTGATTAGAAATATTAATGAATAGTCTCCTATAAGGGAACTTTAATATTTTTTCACCTAGTTTAAAGTTTATCTCTAAGTCCATATATATGGGATGGCCCTCAAAGGTTACTTACCTGGATTGATAGTAAATGAAACTCTAATTTGCATCCGCATTTTAGACAAAACATATAACATAAATACTTGTCTGCATACCACGTGACCTAGCAAGATCCCAAAAGGGAAATAAAACAAACATTTCTTCAGATTGAGTGCGATTTGGTACCTCCAGCATGTATCGAGCATCAAGCACAGACTTGCTACATGGTACTTTACCAGTCCAAACATTGTCTAATCATAAAATTATACCTCCAGAAATTTGTGAATGAAATCTTTGAACGCCGCGATGACTATGCGCGAGATGATCGCCGATGAATTCTTCAGCCCAAAAGGCATCATAGTATACTAGAAGCATCCCCATTCAGTCACGAAGGTCTTCTTACTTTTATCCTCCGGCGCGAACTTGATCTGATGGTACCCTGAGAACCCATCAATAAATGAATATGCTTCTTGGCCGCCAACATTATCTAGCACCTCATCGGTGAATGGAGTTGGGAAGGGATCGTGCACACAGGTGTCATTCAACTTCCTGAGATTTATGCATATCCGTATCTCATCCTTCTATTTTTTGTCCTGAACTACGATTGGGCTTACCAAATTAGACTCTTCGACTGGTTCAATGATGCCTGATACAAACATTTTATCCAACTCCAAGTGGACCCTTTCTTTATACTTCGGATTGAGGTAGTAAGGTCTTTGCTTGACTGGCTTCACATCCAGTTTTAGAGTGATCTTCATGACACCTAATTCTCTTATTATCCCTTTCAGATCTGAAAAATTCGTGGGGAACAGATCCTGATATTCACGGAGTAATTTGGTGACCTTATCTACTGTCACGTCGTCCCAGTAGTCCCCAATATTTGCAAACTTTGGCTTTGCCTCCGTGCCAATGTTCACCTGTCTAGTTTTGAGTGGCTCAATTAGGCCTTGATTCTCTAGTTGTGGTCCTTCAAATTTGTGGTGACCTTTAGTCTTTGGAATATTAATCTTCCTCGGGTCTTTGTCTTCTTCTTCCACTGTTACAATGTAGCACTCCAGCGCGTGGCTTAGCTAGGTAGTCCAATCAAGATGAATCAAATCTAGAGGATCCTGTGGTATCCTAAAGATCATCGCCTTAACCTCCTACAATGTTTCATTGATACATTCAAACCCATCCTCAAAGCTAAATGTCATAAAAAATCCTTGGTGCAAAACATCACATTGTTCAGTGCCATGGCGGAGTTCTGTCTCCAAGTACCAATTCATCGATATAACATCCAAGGTATGACAAAACAGATGTTCCCACTCCGTCTGAGGCTTCACTCCATATGTTATGAAACCAGCTCAAGAAAAGATAGAAAAGATAGATCAACGCCTTAGACTTCAGCCTCTTCGAGGGGGAAACCTCCTTTACATTACATAAATGAACAATTCTTGGATGATTCAAATGACAAAACCTCCTTTCTATATATAGGAGTCTAAGGAGTCACAATATAATCCAGCCGACCTAACAATAATAATATAAAGCCACAGAAATAACAATAGAGGGATTCTATGGGGCACGGTAATAACAATATGGGGGCAATAGGGGCACAACAATATTAATAAGGGGTATAACTACAATAGAAATGGGGTAATCACTAGTACTATAGGGACCCAACATGCCCCTCTCCTTCAAAAAAGTGTTGTCCTCAACGCTTGAGTAGTTCTAGATACTTCTGCATAAAATTCTCATCCTCCCACGTGGAATCTTCAGCGGATAAGTTCTTCCACTTGATAAGATACTCTGAAATTGATCGATTTCATAGCTGTCGAGTTCTTGTTTCTGTGACTGCTTCCGGTTCCAATATAATTTTTCCTTCCTCGTCAAGTTCTGGCAATATTGTTTGAACTGGGAGCTTGTCTCCTATAACCTTCTTTAAACATGAAACATGGAAAACTGGGTGCAATCGAGAAGCTGCAGGAAGCTCCAATTTGTATGCCATAGTACCAATCTTTTGCAACACCTTGTACGGACCATAATACTTTGGTGATAATTTGTTATCCTTCTTAGCTTGCTTGAGGGACATTTGCTTATATGGTTGTAGCCGTAGGAATACCCAATCCCCTACATCAAAACTTCTTTCACTGCAATGTTGATCTGCCTGTTGTTTCATTCTATTCTGTGCCAACACGAGGTTATCCTTTAAGAGTTGGAGGACTTGTTGTTGATGTTCGATGTGATGTTCCACTGCCTGAACCTTAGAATTTTCTCTTAAATATGATGTGATGGATGGTGTTTGATACCCATAAAGTGCCATAAATGGGGTCATTTTTGTTGCTGTATGGAAGGAAGTGTTATACCACCATTCAACCAGAGGCAACCATTTGACCCATTGTGTCTGTTTATCAGATACAAAGCAACGAAGATATCCTTCCAAACATTTGTTTACTATCTCAGTTTGCCCATCAGATTGAGGATGATAAGATGAGCTATGAGCTAACTAATTACCAAGACAAGAAAATAATTCTGTCCAAAAATTTCCAGTGAAAATGGGATCTCTGTCACTTACAATAATCTTTGGGTTTCCATGTAGCTTTTGAATTGTTTCCATAAATGCAGTAGAAACTGTACTGGCTTTAAATGGATGTGATAATGCACAAAAGTTTGCATACTTGGTAAGTCTATCAACTACCACCATGATGACACTCTTTCCCTCAGACTTGGGTAAACCTGTGATAAAATCCATTGAAACCTCCTCCCAACGTTGGCTTGGAATGGATAAAGGTTGTAATAGACCCGGTGTCTTAATTGTTTCAACTTTATTTTGTTGGCAAACCAAACATTCCGCCACAAACTTTTGAATATCTTATTTAAGGCCATCCCAAAAAAATTCCTTCTTAACACTGTGGTAAGTTTTTAAAAATCCTGAGTGCCCTCCTAAGGGGGAAGTGTGCAATTCCATAAGAATCTTTTGTTTTAGCTGGGAATTCTTACAGAGGTATAAGCGATCTTTGTACCATAACGAATCATTTTGCCAGCTAAATGTATCAGACGTACTGGAATCTTGTTGTAACTTTCGAATAAGTGCCCACACTTCTTCATCATTCTTCCATTCCTCCCTTGCTTCGTTTATCCAATCTGGTTGGATAATAGAAATGGTGCACAACAATGCTTCCACATCCTCATCCTTTCTTGAGAGTGCATCTGCCACCACATTTTGCTTCCCTTTTTTGTAGATGATTTCAAAGTCATAACCCAACATCTTTGTGACCCACTTTTGTTTCTCTTCAGAGGATAATCTTTGTTCTAAAAAGTATTTAAGGCTATCATGATCCGTTTTTACCTTGAAGTGTCTTCCCATTAGGTAGGGTCGCCATTTCTTAAGTGCATGGAGTATTGCCAACATTTCCTTCTCATAAATAGCTTTGCTTAAAAACTTTCCCTTGATTGGACGACTTTCAAAAGCAATGGGTCTTTCATCTTGCATTAGAACAGCACCAATTCCATTTCCTGAAGCATCACATTCCACAATAAAGGTTTTTTTGAAGTCCGGTGTAGCTAAGACCGATGCTTGGCACATTGCCTCTTTAAGATGTTCAAAGGCCTTTGTTGCTTCTGGAGTCCATGAAAATGCATCTTTCTTCAATAATGTTGTTAGAGGTGCTGCTATTCTCCCATAATTCTTAACAAACTTGCGATAATACCCTGTCAACCCAAGAAATCCTCGCAGATGCCTTATGGATGTGGGGATTTTCCATTCCTTAATGGCTTTAATTTTGCTAGGGTCTACCTTAACTCCTTCATGAGATACAATATGACCCAGATATTCCACCTCCTGGACTCCAAAGAAACATTTGGATCTTTTTGCATATAATTGTTTCTCCTCCAATAGTTGTAGCACCCTGTCAACATGTTTAACATGATCCTTCCAAGACTTGCTGTAGATTAGTATATCATCAAAAAATACTAACACAAATTTTCTAAGGAATGGTTTGAAAATTGAATTCATCAAACCTTGAAATGTTGAAGGTGCATTGGTAAGGCCAAAAGGCATGACCAAAAATTCATAATGACCCTCATGAGTTCTAAATGCTGTTTTCGGAATGTCTTCAGTCTTCATTCTGATTTGATGATATCCCGAACGAAGATCCAACTTGGTGAAGTAAATTGATCCATGCAATTCATCCAGTAATTCATCAATGACAGGAATGGGGAACTTATCTTTAATAGTGAGCTTGTTGATCTCCCTATAATCTGGACACATGCGCCATGATCCATCCTTCTTGTGCACCAATACTACTGGAGCAAAGAAAGAACTTTGACTCGGTTGAATTATACCAGCCTCTAGCATTTCTGCAACAATACGTTCAATTTCACTCTTTTGGATATAGGGATATTTGTACGGCCTGATGTTTGGAGGAACACTTCCTGGAATCAGATGAATGGCATGATCATGATCACGCATAGGTGGGAGACCTTTGGGAGTCTCAAATACCTTGGAATGATTGTACAGGACTTTTTGGAGATTTGGAGAAATAGATGATTCCGATGTGGAAACATCTAGTGAACATAATTGTGCAATTACACCTCTTTGCTCCTTTTTTAGAAGCTTTGTCATACCATTAGAGCTAATTATCTTTCCTGGTTTCCTTGCAATACCCCTTAATTCCACTTCCTTTCCTTCCGTAGAAAATTTGATGAAAAGTTCTTGAAAATTAAAAGCTATTGTACCCAAGGATTGTAGCCATTAGACTCCTAGTACAAAATCAGCACCTCCCATTGGAATGGAAAGCATTGGGCTAGTCAATACATATTCTCCCATGGATAGTTTGATATTATGGCACTTTCCAGAGCAATTTATTGTTCCTCCATTTGCAATCATCACTTGACACTCTGGTGATGGATATAGGAAGCAATTCAATTCTTTTGCTACCTTACAATGAATAAAATTGTGGGTGCTTCCTGAATCAATCAACACCATTACCTTTTTCTTCTTGATTTGTCCTTGTATTTTGATGGTTTGAGGAGTGGTAATTCCTGCCAATGCATTACAAGATATGGTCGGATTTATTTGTTCTTCATCTATGCTTTGTTCCTGGAGTATATCCTCTTCTTTTAACTTTTCTTGCTCCTTTTCTTCTTCCTCTTCGCAATCTATGTAGAATAACTTCTTCTCAGCACACTTATGACCTTTAGTGTACTTGCTATCACAACTGTAGCAAAGCCCTTTTGCTCTTTTTTCTTCCAATTGTTGTGGTGTCAACCTTATAGGTTGTGGAAGACTAGGGGCAACAACACTTCCGTCTTTATAGTTGTGAGTGGTATGCTTCCTGGTTGCCATAATTTTGCTTTCCATTTTTTTTGCTAACCTGAATGCCTTCTCTAATGAATCAGGTTCCCAAAGGCGAACATCATGTTGGATATTATCCTTTAAAGACCCTATGAACACATCAATCCTATGCTCCTCTGGAATATCTTTGGCCCTTATGTTCAATTTTTGGAACTCCTCAATGTGCTCCATTATTGAACCCTTTTGTTTGAGACTTATCAGTTGGCTAAAAAAAGTGTTGCTTTTTGTATCCTCATAATGTGCTATCAATTCTTCCGTAAAAATTGCCCAAGTGACAAATTGTTTATCACAGCAAAGCCATTGATACCATACAAATTGATTTGGTTCCAAATATAAAGTTTCCATACGTACCTTTTGTGTGTTTTGCACATTATTGAGATCGAAGAATTGCTCCATCTGTAATATCCATGTGGCGGGATCCTTGCCATAAAACTTCCTCATATCGATTTTTGGAACATGGTGAGTCTCTGATCCAACATTAGAGTCTATGGAATCATGATTAACATTTCTTTTGTTCTCATCATGAGTTTCCTTTAGTACCCTTTCACCCTTAGTGACCATTTCTTGTAGCAACTTATTCATATTTATCTTCAATTCTTCCATCTTATCATCCATGCCATCAATTTTAGCATCCATGCCATTCACCTTAGCTTCCATGCCATCCATCTTAGCTTCTACACCTCTCTTGAAACCATCCATCTTAGCTTCTACATCTTTCCTTAAACCATCCATTTTAGATTCTGTTTCTTTTTGTGCAAGTGACACACGTTGCACTTGTTCTTGTAATTTTGATATATCATATAGCATTTCTTCTTCTTCTTCATGAGTCATGCTAGAGCTTTCAGGTTCCTTACTAGGTGTTTGCATTTTCTTTCTTTTAGCTACCTATACCGATAGGTTTCATATTTCATGATTGGCAAGGAAAGGTCCAAATATGCTCTGCTTTGATGATGCAAAGATCCCATGTTTCCAAGAGAAGACAAGCTGTGCATATAGCTTGATATAGACTCAATTTTGATGGATGGTCCAACTGCCTAATCTGGATCATGCCATGTTTTAAATTTTCAGTTGTAGAATAGAGAAAGAAGTCTGTCCAAACTGTTTAATCTTGGCAGACAAGTAGCTTAGGTAGAGAAGTAAGGCTCCCAACTGCTTAATCTGGGACCTTGGAAGCAATAAGGGTAGCGGTAGATAGAAAATCAAAAGGAAAAAGCCAGAGAAAAGAAAAGGCAAATAAGGGCCTGCAAGTCTAAGTGCACCCTCCAAGAAGAAACAAAAAATGCTAGGCAAATAGATGGGTAGGCAGATGGGGTTGCAGAAGTGTCATTCCTTACAATTGAAGGTGTGCTAACCTATTTCACAAAGCAAAATCAATGGATTGAGAATGTCCTTCTTCTCTATCAGGTTGCAGCAAAGCAAAGAAGCATGTCTAACTTCCCAATTTTCCCCTTTTCCATTCATTACTAACAACCCCTCATCAGTTGAGATTTATGGAAGAATTGGTGGTTTTATGGTGGTTCTTAGTCCTTTAAAAGCCACATTTCTTGTCTAAAACTCTTTTCATTCTGATCTACTCCCTAAGCTAAGTTATTTTCAATAAACTTAGCAATATCACCCCTCATCCACTCTTTCACCCACATTAATTTCTAACTTCTATTATATAATTCCCCTATGTTACCCCTTCCCCTACTATTATAACACCATGGTGTATAAACCCCCAAGCATTGTATAAATATCCCTCCCCTTGGCATTATAGCCAATAAGTCCTCTGTCAGGAATCAAATGGACATCTGGTCAGTTTGAGAAACCTAAACCTAACCCCCTTCCCCATTCTGAATCCATTTTGACCCATTACACCTCCATTTGCTAAGAAAAACATATGAAAAACCTTTTTTTTACCCATAACCCGCTTCATTTGCAAAAAGCGCCCAAAAACCCACTTTGCCTTTTTATCCAAAGTATCGGCGCGGTAATATTTTTTGCTATTTTACATTGAAAAACCATATAAACCCGCTGAAACCCAAAGTCCTGCTGGGCACGCTGTTCAAAAGAAAATATTATTTTATTACCTCCCCGCTGCCGTATCGTCCGCACTATTCGGCGACCCGTCAACCGTCCGATTGGGCGCCTTTGATCGGACGGCCATTATGCATATCGGGTTGGGCCCGACGTCTGAAGATTAGCGCCCGAGAAACTGTCAGAGGGTGACGTCAGGCCTTTGCCACGCGTCGCCCTCACAATTTCTCAGGTTGCCCTCTGACAAAACCCTGACCGTATCTAAGGCGGTCCGAGAAAAACCATTACCGCTTATCATTTGCCGCCGGTTCTGTCATGCCTGCGTCATCACCACGTCGGACCCACGTCAGTGCCACCCCGCCGTTGCGTCAGCACTCTGGTCCACCCCTGCGCTGATATGTCTGCCACCTCATTACCCCGTGGACCAATCATAGCTTGCCACCTCACCCGGTGACGTCATGCTGACGTCATCCGACCTTCACCCCACCTAATGACGTCATGCTGACGTCATCTCAAAAACGCGCCAATATGCCAAAAATCCATATTTTAGCCAAAAATGCGTGTTTTTTCTCACTTTTGCCAAAACAACTATTGATTTTCCTGCATGCTTTTTACGACCAATTTAGTGCCAACCTGCACAGTTCGACTCTCAAACCGTGGGCGCCTTCGTCGTACCTGCATTCGCAACTGTTATCGACAATTCGCAAGGTATTTCTCAAAATTGTTCCCTGCACCTGGTTTTTTCCATGTTTCTGTAAGCAAACTGTTTAAGAGAGTATAAAACACCAAAATCACCATCAAGCATCCAGTGACCTGCACTCATTTCCGACTAGCGAGGCAATAAACCTTCTGCCAAGCCTGCATTTGACAAAATTGACCTGAATTCACAGGTAGTTCGCGCAGTCGTGAACTAGAAACCTCCATTACATAAATTCACCATAGAAATACTCTAGTCAGTCCTGCTACTGTTTTAATCAATCCTATAAACGGTATTTCAATTGTTGTTTGCTCAATTCACCCTCTGTTCCATACAATTCATATTTACATTGTAAAGAAACTCCTCTGCGTTGTTCTGCTCACTCAAAACAGTTTACATACAATTCAGAAGCCTTACTAGCCATGGAAACACCAATAGCCCTGAATATCCAGCCTCTGAATGCCCCTCAAAGGGAGTTAGAATGGAAAGCCCTGGGAGATGTAGATTATCAAATGATAGACTGGTTCCCAATGGGTTCCAAGTTCAATATTCACATGCTAAATGAATTGAAAGCCCAACACCTTGGTGGAGCTGATATTTTAGGGATTTGGGACTCAAATTTGCCCATTTACAACCTCCCTCAAGTCAATGCCCTTCCAGACTTGATCCACAAGTGCCAGGAATGCTATGATCCATGCCAAAGAGCTGTTCTCAGTCCTACAGGCTCAATCTTGTTCCATATCACCCCAAAAACTATAAATGAGATGCTGCATTTCCATACTGCAAGGCCATTGACTCCTCTCTCCATGCTGGACTTAGTGAAGAAGGGGAGTAATTTGTCAAGTGACCAGATCATAAAAATTAATCAGTTATTCATATAGCCAAGCTCTGAAACCATGAGAACTCCTCCTATTGGATATCACTACCTGAATGACTTGGGCAGAATGCTGGTGGATTTGATCAGCTACGTTCTGGGGTACAGGGGAATTGAGGATGTTGATGACACTATAATGGCAATGCTGTCCATATTTTCTCCTGGAAAGCCTCCAGCTGTGCACTATGACTATGCCACCTATATTGCAGAAAAGATCCATGAACAGCTAATGAATTTACAGAGGGAGAGGGTGTTCAGATACATCTCATACATCTACCACCTGTTCTTGTTTTATCAACCAGACAGTTTCTCCATTCCCCTCAAGAAACTTAATGCCCAGGGAAATCCAAGGTCAGTTGTGTTTTGGACTTCAGTTTTCCATAATATTTCTCAATCACCATACACATACTGTGAATTTATAGACCTGTTCATTCACCCAGCTATGACATTGATGTATGGTGTCCCTCCTCCAAGGTTAACCGATGACATGCAGAGAGTTCTCCATCTCTCCAAATCCTACAGCATTGGTGATTGGTATTTTTACCAACATCACACAGTAATCAGAGTATATGGCTGTGAGTTGGACCCTTATAGGCTGCCAAGGTATGTCCCTATGAGACTTTTTGCCCTAGAATACTTCAGGCAGTTTGGAAATGCAGACTGCTTCCATTTCCAAAGTAGGAATAAGAAGGTGCAGCTGAAGGTAAGGAACCAGCTAGGCCCCTTTTTATACAACAAAAGAGAGGAGGGATGGAAGGAGGCAGATATGATCCTAGAGGGCCTCAAATTGCAAACCAGTTTCAAATGGACACCTTATGACCCTAATCATTTTATCTCCCTCAGAAGGATAAAATACAAATTGGGTAACTATTCACATGTAAGGCTGCCTCATGTTGAAAAGTATGCAAATTCTTTGAGCTGGAAAGAGGGCACTCTAGAAGAGCCAATTACTAGAGAGCAGATGCTAGAAAGAGAGGCTAGGAATATGCAAAAAGAGGCTGACTTGGAAACTTGTGGACAGGTTTCCTTATCATATCAAAGGCAACTTGGAGCAGCTACCTCTTCTTCAACAACACATCAGCAAGCTGCCATGGACACTCAACAGACATCCAGCGAAGGCAAAGAAAAGCAGGTGGAACAAGAGCAACCACCTCCCATGACTGAAGACCAAACAGAAAAAGAGGTGGAACAGCAAGAAAATGTGCAGCAGCAGGAAGTACATCAACAACAGCAGGTAGAACAACAACAACAACAGGAATTACAGCAAGAAGAAGGGCAGCATGACAAAGAGCAGCCCCCACAGCAAGAAGGGGCAGTTGAGACCCCAATTTTCCCTGAACAGCAGGCCCAAAACACGGTGCCTCCTAGGCAAGAAACATCAGCTGAAGCATCAATCCTCCAAACTCCACAAAAGGAGGATATAAGCAGGAAAAGGGACAGAGAGACTCCCTTAACCACATCAATAAGTCATGGTGAGAAAATACAGAGACTGAATCCTTTCTCTGAGGAGGAAATGCCAATAGGGCAGTCTCTGGGCATGGGCCCACCCAGTAGAGAAGCATCTGCTAGCTCCTTCCAGCAGGGACAAGACAGAACAATAGGAGGAGAAGTCAGCTCCTCAAGCCACCAAAGAGAAGCTGAAGGAGGAATCAAACAGCAGTTCATAGACATAAAGAGGAGGAATGAGCCAATAAAGATACAACTATACAATCATTTGTTGAAAATGGCTCCCACTAACCAGCAAAGACTGATGTCTGCGTATGATGTTAGTGAAGGCAAAATGATCATGAGTCATTTTTTGCCAGTTGTAGCACAGCCCCAGTCTCCTGCAGATTATATAAGGACCAATCTTGAGGTCCTTTCTAAGGACATCCACCCTATGGACAAAATTGAATTACACAAACAAACGGGTGAGATGGTGTATGCCTCCTTGGCAGACAAAACATTGGATAATTATAGGCTAGAGAATAGCCTTCATAATACAGCTGCCCAACTTGAGTTGGAAAGGGCATCCTCTCAAGCTAAGGACAACAAAATTAGGTCCTTAGAAGATATAATCATAGAAATTGGGCATGATCCCAAGGATATCAAGGGTATACAAGAGATATTGAAGTTGAGGGACGCAGACATGGCAACTTTGAGGAGAAAGATCAAAATTCCAGCCACAATTCACCCTCAAACAGATGAAATTGTCCAGCAGAGGCATGATCAAGATGCCACAGCTTTGCTGGTGTCTCTATATAAGCAGCTAATCCAGACTCAAGAAAAGCTGGGAGAATCAGAGGCTGCACAGGCAGCATTACAGGCAGCTTTGAAGCAAAAAGAAGAAGGTCAGACCTCCCAGCCTCCTCCTGAAATAATAAACCTTGAGGAAACTGCTCCAACTACTGTTCCTCCTCCTCAACAAACAGAACAGACAACACCATCCACCTCAGCACCACCAGCAACAACAAAGCATGCCCCAAGCCTGGACATGCAAAAGCTGAGAAATGAGATTCAGGCCTTGGAAGCACAAATGACAGAACTAAATGAGGCCAAAGAGAAACTAGCCAAAGTCAATGAAAGATATGACAAGTCCAAGCAGACTGTGGCAGAAAAGGGCAGGGAAATAAAAGCCCTCAAAGACAGGATAAAGGAGCTAGAAAAGGAGCTCCAACTGGATAAAGTGGTGGCCGAGATCAAGATAGTGCTATGGGCTAATATTGGCCAGTCTATTACTGACCAATGGCAGTATATTGACACAATCCATGAGCAGTTGGAGCTCATTACAAAAGCACAAAAGGAAATTCAGAGATCAAGGGCAGCTCTAGGCAATATGCCTGAAATTGCCACCAGGATGGTCAATGTTCTCAACAATAGAACAAGTGCTCAGTTAGCAACTATGGGAATTCCTAACAGGACTGAGACTATTATGTTGATAAAAAGGGTCCTTACACTAAGAAGCTTAGTGCAGACATTAGAGAGAAGGACCCAAGACATGCAGACCGAGGTGAACAGATTTATGGACAAATTTGTGGTATTACAGAACAGAGGTCTCCCTGGCTTACTGAACAGTGCAGGAAAACTGCTTACCCATGAGCAGTATGCCAAGAGAGTCAATACATTTGCCACAAGTCAGATCACTGAAAGGCCCAGCACCTCAGAGGAAACAGGGCCAGCTACAGGACAAAGTCTCTACAACAGAGTAGAGAATTTATTCTTTATAATGAATGAAATAAATCACCTATTTGAAGTGCCTCCTAACTTCTATAATTACACAGAGGCAGATGAGACTATGGATGCAATTCTTAGGCATCAACTACCCACACAGGAATGGTGGACAAAGGCAATACAGATGATCCTGTAGACTAGGAAGCCATTCTTCAAGTTTTTCATTAAAAATACAAGGTGGCATGCACAGGAAAAGCTAATAAAATCAGCATGCATAAAAGGTGAAAGCTGAGCCAACTCAGCAGAACTTTTCGGCCAGCATGTCAAGATGGACAGCTACAGGTGACAGGGCTGAAAAGTTACAACAGAGCATCCACCAAAGCGCATTTTCCAGCATTTAAAGAAGATCATTCCAACCGACTCAGTGGCCTCCAAAGGCCAAAATATCTTCTGACTGATAGAAATTAACATTTATGATGTATTAAAGGCAGCAATAAATTTTTATCTGCTGTTCTGAACAAAGTTGGTGAAACATTTATTTCTCAGATGACTCAACGCCTTAGATATTTTGTATTACTATTTGTATATATTTGCCCCTCGCATAAGCTTGCAGGGGTTGTTGTTGATTTCTTTTGGAGAAGTTCCGATGCTGTAATTTTGGCAGAGTTTAATAACAGAAGTAATGGAATTTCCGAAGTTCTGAGTTGTTGAATGCGTTCATGGTGTTTTGTTGAAATTTGCAGGATCCCTGTGCATCTCGTATACAATAAGTTTTCTGTAACTCTCTTCGTTCTGTGTTTCAATCTTTTACAACCCATAAATGTTTCTAAGTTCTTAGTATTTAGCAGCAAAGAAAAAGAATAGCCTTCAGGATTTATTCATGGAATACCCTGGGCTCAATCTATGTTGTTAATGAATGTTTTCCTCAGTTATAATCTTGATAAGTGTAATTCTTAAATGCTACACTTTCAGAATATATCTTTCACAGTGACCTTTGTTTCAGGAATTCAATTTTGCTCCTGAGCAATATATTTCACTTTCACAGCATTAGATTAATGGAGAATTCTTAATTGCTTACATCATCATACATCATCACTTAAGCCTTAAATTTTGTTTGTTGAGATACCCAATAGGCCCTGCAGTCTGAACATTCCCAATGAAGCATTTCAAACATTTCACAGCTCTAGACTCCATTGCCCAATGAAATACAACTGTCCAAACATTACATCTTAGGTATTGAAAGATATCCTTCAACCAAAACATAAACAAAAACCTGAGCATAATAGCTAGCCTAAAACACTATCATAACAGAGACAAATCATAAAGAGAGAGCCCTCTCTGATTACAGTTTGGCTAGAAACTGTAATCCAAAGATTGGTTAGTGGTTACCCCGGCCGTATTCCCTTGGGAGTCATAGGGAACAACCTGGGTGTTAACATAATTGGCGACTCCACTGGGGAGCAAGCATACTTTTCAAACTGTTGTCTGTCCATAGACAGTGGTTCTAAAAAGGCTTAATCAGGCCCTTAAACAATCCTAAAATATCTTAGAAAATACTCAAAAATAAGTTCTGAAGCTGGCTCCTAAAAGGGAAAGCAGGTACACTAGGTCAAACCCTTACCCAAATCCACCAGCTGTGTTTGAGAATCCTAATATAATCCCTAGAATAATTAGGAAGCAGCAAAGGCAGGAAAATCCTAGTGATTCGACTCCTGAGACAGCCCACCCTGAGCCAGTTCCAACCCCAATCAAAGTTCTATTTAGGTCTACCCCTGTTTCCCCCAGTTCACCATCTACATCTCAAAGCCCTCCTTGCACATCTTCACCCACTGCACATATCCTCTTGAACAACACTCTAGGTGCTGCTACACCTGTTACCCCTGGGGTACACATCGTTCCTTTTATCCCAGTTGCTCCTGTAAATCCCCCAAACCTTGTGAATATGGCTAACAGATATGCACCCTTGCAAATACCAGCTAATGCTGCAGCTCTACCCCAAGACTACCAAACCAAAATCTCATATTTTGACTCCACTGGCCCTTTGACAACTATTCAACATGCCAAAAGGATGCAAGACCATTTTGAGACCTATGAAATAGATGATGACAGTGTGAGAATGAGGATGTTTGTTCAAAGCCTAACTGGGGATGTAAGAACTTGGTTTAGATCCCTGAATGCAAATTCCATCACAACTCCTGATGAGCTGTATCAAGCCTTTACTAACAGATGGGAGAAAAAGAAAGATCCTCTGCACATACTTGGGGAATATGACACTATCAAAAGAGGTCCCCAAGAGACTGTTTTGGAGTATTGTGCAAGATTTAACAATGTATATAACGCAATCCCGCAAAATTTAAGACCTCCCCCTGATTTGGCCTTGTACAAATTTCCTGATGGTTTTGACCCTGATATGGCCTATCAGTTGAAGGAGAGAGACCCTCAAACCCTTGCAGAGGCCCAAAAGGTTGCTGTCACAGTGGAAGCTAACCTGATTGCCAAAAGAAACAGAGCAAGGTTGGAAAAGAGAACCACTTTCAAAGAGGAACCCTCAGCCTTTGATCAAAAACTGGATGCAATACTCACTGGTATGAAGAGATTGGGGGATAGAGTGGAATCGGTTGAGAGAAAATCATCATGGGAAGCACCAAAAAACAACCCTCCTAGGAATCCAAATTTTAGAAGAACTCAAAACCCAAACGTTGGCAAGGCTAGTGCTGACCAAGACATAAGACCCCCTTTCCAAGAAAACTATGTTGAAACTTCCACATCAAGTGAACCCAATGAAGATTCTCAGATTAATTTAATGGGTCCAGATGGTGAAAGTCAAGTCTTTTTGACACAAGAAGACCATGAGGATGAGGTAATCAAGCTGTTCCCGATCAAATCAGGTGAGTCATTTGACTTCAAGCAAGGCTATGACACAACTGTTTATGAAGTCCATAAGCAATACAAGCTAAGGAGCAGAACTGTAAATGTGACACAGCCTGAAAAGATAAAAGATAATCAGCAACCCAAAAGAGCCATAGTTACAGAGCCAAATGACCCAACAGATTCACTTACAAAAGAAGTAACCATTGAAGAAGTCACTGAACCAGCTTTTTCAAAACAGCAGCCCATGGATGCATCATCCTTGCACCCTAACCCAATTATCACCCCTCAAGAGATGAGCAAGAAGGGAAAGCCTCAAAATCAGGATAAGAATCAAGAAGAAGAGTTAGTGAACAAGGAAAGAAATGTTATCCACAACCAAAAGACCAAATCCGAAAAACCCTTTGACCTAGAAACTGAGATTAGTAAATTGAAGATAGCAATTCCTCTCTCAGAATTGGCCAAACACAGCATCTACAAACAACAAATCAGGAAATCTCTCCAACTTACTAGCAACAAAGATGATGTTAATGTGTTGGATGATACCCCAGAGCTACTTTTTGGCCCAGAGGTAGATGGAAAGACAACAGGTGTAGGCATTTTACCTTTCTATGTCAGCCTGCATGTGCATGACAAGATATTACATAATGCAATGTTTGACTCGGGTGCCTCTCACAACCTAATGCCCAAATCAGTCATGGAAAGACTAAACCTGGATATTACAAGACCATACAAGGACCTGTTCTCCTTTGATTCAAGCCAATTCAAGTGCTTAGGCCTAATAAAAGATCTATGTGTGTCTCTTGTTCAGTACCCAAACAAAACAATTCTAATGGATGTTGTAGTTGCTGACATCCCACCCAAGTATGGGATGCTGTTATCAAGGTCATGGGGGGCTAAACTTCAAGGTTCCCTGCAATTAGATATGTCATATGCCACCATCGCTATTTTTGGGCAACCAAAGAGATTATACAGAGAAACATTAATGAAATACATGGTCAGCAGTGAAGAAAAGCCCCAAAACTTTCCCATATATGTTGTCCATTCAGACATAGACTCATACATTCTCTTCAATGATAATACAACTCTCTCAGATAATGAGATTGAACCCAAGACACTCATACAAGAGGAAGACACCAATGAGCAAAATGTTACCCAAGAAACAATGACTAAGAAAACATTAAACACAGCTGCTGTTCAAGAAAGCGAACAGGTGCCATCAAGTGAGCAAACTGCCCTAGAAAACCAACCAGATGGCAAACCACAGCTTCAACTTACAATTCCAGCACACAAGGAGGTCATTAAGTCCTCCCTGGAACCAGAGATCCTATGGTTCCTTGAATTTGATGGGTCAGTCAACAAATTAGGGGCAGGAGCTGGAGTTTGGATACATAATAAACAAGACAGTCATGCAGAAGGCCGAGCCTATAGACTGAATTTCAAGTGTACTAATAATATGGCAGAATATGAAGCCCTTTTACTAGGCCTCAAGCTAGTAAAGTTCTTACAAGCCACAAAAGTCTCAATTATGGGGGATTCAGATTTAGTCATCCAACAAGTGAAGGGAAATTTTGTCACCAATGACAAGAGACTGAGGTCTTATAGGTCTGTTGTGGCTGAAACACTAAGCTTCTTCACTGAATTTCAAATTACTAAGATTCCCAGAACCCATAACTTGCATGCCCACAGTTTAGCCACATTTGCAAGTACCTGTAAGCTACCTTTTGAGCCCCACCACTGTTTTACAGCTGAGGTAAAACACAGACCTTCTGTTCCAAACAATGTCAAAGACTGGCAGGTATTTGAAGATGATGCACAAATAAACAACTTCTTGACCTTGCAACAAGAATTTGCAGGACTAAATATTGACACTGAAAGAGCAAGTCAATCACAAATACTTGAAAGAGCAAGTCAATCACAAATACAGTTTGAACAAACTAACCACCCAATGTCACCCAAAACAGCAAAACAAATGCTAAATCCAACTATTTTCAACAAGGAGAACATACAACAAATTCAACAAACCAATCATGAGGAAGCAGCTGTTGTCAGGGAAAATTTTAAGAACCCCCCCTAAATTTATAAATATAATAAATGGGCGAATCTCCATGGTATATAGGAAAAATGGAAGGCGATTTTATCAATAATATAATATGTATATATAATTTTTTGGCGAATCTCTCACGAGGCATGGCGAATATTTTACTCAATTATAAAATCTTGTAAGATCTTGGCGAGTCTTTCACTAAATAATAAAACTTTGTAAAGTCCTAGTGAATCTTAGCATAGGCTACATGCTGGTTTAATTCCCCCATTTAAATAGGCTACATTCCAGGTGAATACCATGGGTCAATACCATGTGTCATTTTGGTGAATACCATGGGTCAATACCATGTGCCATTTTTATTTTTATTAATTCTAATATTAGGGTTAATAATCGCGTTTTGCATGGTATTAATAACAATCTAGTCCATGGTATTTGTCCCATAGTATTTTGGCCATAGGTTTCACCTAAATATAACCCATTTTTTGAGTGTTCGTAAATATAAGGTGACTTATGGAGTAAATATAAAAAAATGTTTTATTTGTTTACAATACCTCTCGTTTATTTATATTTTTATTAATTTACCATACCTCTTTTACAAATATAGTATTTGGCCCATAGGATTCACTTAAATAAAACCTCTTTCTTCTTTCTTAAGCCTTCATAAATAGAACGAGGGTTATGGACTAAATATAAAAAGAGGTTTTATTTATTTATGATACGTCTAGTTTATTTATATTTTTATTTATTTACCATACCGTTTGAGTAAGTATAAAAAGACGTTTTATTTATTTACCATACCTCCACTTTACTTATATTTTTATTTGTTTACACCGTTACATGTATATAAGGTGACTTATGGAGTAAATATAAAAAATGTTTTATTTATTTACCATACCTCTCATTTATTTATATTTTTATTAATTTACCATACCTCTTTTATAAATATGGTATTTGGTCCATAGGATTCACTTAAATAAAACCTATTCTTGAAAATGGGCGAATGGAAGGTTGTAAGTCCTAATTTCAAGGGCTAAATTTACCTTTTTTACCCTCTCCCTTAAAATAAGGTGGGATATTTGAGGTGATTTGTAAAAATTTACTATGATACAAAATATTCGCCCACTAAAAATTTAAAACCCCTTAATTTCGCCAAAGGGCGAACATTCGTCCCTAAAATTATCCTTGGCTGTTGTAGAGGATGAAATCATAGAGCTGAGAGACAATTTTCTCCCAACAGGCCTAACTCCATTAGAAGACATCTTTGACTCAAATGACATCCCTAGAAAACCAAAAATGCAGCCCCTAAATGCAGCCATTGAAGAGTGCAACATTGGCACGGTTGATAAGCCCAAGATAATAAAGCTATCTGCATCTCTGCATCCTGATCAAAAACCCAAATACATTGACCTTTTCAAAGAGTTCCAGGATGTCTTTGCATGGGGTTATGAGGATTTAAAATCCTATGACACCTCTGTTATCCAGCATACTATCCCTCTCAAGCCTAATCAGAAGCCATTCAAACAAAAATTGAGAAGGATTAATCCCATGCTCCTCCCTTCAATTGAAAAGGAATTAAAAAAAATGTTTAAAGTAGGCATCATAGCACCAATCAGGTTTTCTGATTGGATTTCAAATTTGGTCCCTACAAGAAAGAAAACTGGTGAAATAAGGCTTTGTGTAGATCTAAGAAATCTGAATCAAGTATCCCTCAAGGACAATTACCCCTTGCCCAAGATGGACCACATTCTTCAACGAGTGGTAGGGGCCTCAAGGATTTCATTACTTGATGGATTCTCGGGTTTTAACCAAATCTTAGTACACCCTGATGATCAAGACAAAACTGCATTTACAACCCCATGGGGAACTTTCAAATATGTAAAAATGCCTTTTGGATTGAAAAATGCAGGGGCAACATTTCAAAGAGCAATGGATATTGCTTTTGCCAAGGAGATTCATGACTTTCTTGTCATTTACTTAGATGGCCTCACACCTTTCTCAAAATCGGATCAAGAACATTTGAAACATCTAAGGCAGATCTTCTTAACATGCAGGAAATATGGAATTTCCTTAAATCCCAAGAAGTCTCTGTTTGGTTTGGAAGAAGGCAAGTTATTGGGACATATCATTTCAAAAGATGGCATTAGAATTGACCCAGATAGGATACAAGCTATCCTACAAATGCCCCACCCAAGAAATATAAAGGAATTACAAGCCTTTTTGGGTAAAATCAACTTCCTGAGGAGATTTATCCCAAATCTGGCTGAATTGATCAGATTACTGAATAACATGCTAAAGAAGGATTCAAAAGTGAAATGGACTGTGGAAGAAAATCAAGCCTTTGAAGGTATAAAATTGGCCCTTACTCAGACTCCAGTCCTAACAAATCCTCAATTTGAAAAAGAATTCATCATTTTCTCCTTTGCCTCTCAACATACTATTGCTGCTGTTTTATTACAGAAAGATGACCAAGGAAATGAAAAGCCCATTGCTTTCTTTAGCAGAGCTCTTAGGGATGCACCTCTGAAATACCAAATCATGGAAAAACAAGCTTATGCTTTGGTTAAAGCCATTAAGGACTTTAGGATTTACATCCTCTATTCACATGTTATAGCTTATGTACCAAGTCCCATTGTTAAAGACATTCTCACCCAAGAAAATTTAGAGGGCAGAAGAGGAAAGTGGATTGCCAATATTTTGGAATTTGATATTGAGATAAAACCTACAAAACTAATAAAAGGGCAAGGTTTGGCCAAACTAATGACAGAAGCAAACTTCCAAGCCTTAGACATCAACCAGCTGGACAGTGAATCGGAGCTGGCGACTCCAAAGATCAATGTAGCCTTTGAACAATCCCCTTGGTACTCTGATATATGTTATGTATTACAAAACCTGTGTGCTCCCCCAGGATTGTCCAGAACTAAATGTAGGTTCCTAAAAATGAAAGCTTCTAAATTCTGTGTTATGGATGGAAATTTATTTTGGAAAAACCACGAAGGCATATTGTTAAGCTGCTTAATTGAGAATGAGACTAACAATATCATAAAAGAATTTCATGCAGGTGACTGTGGTGGACACTTGTATTGGAAGTCCACTGTGGATAAAATACTGAGGGCTGGTTACTACTGGCCCACCATGTTCTCTGATGTTAAAAAGTTCACCACCTCATGTCATAAATGTCAAGTGTTTGAGGGAAAGAGACAGTTACTGCCACTTCCCTTAAGGCCTATTGCAACAGAGAGACCTTTTCAACAGTGGGGCTTGGATTTCATAGGGGAAATTCATCCCTCATCTTCAGGCCAACATAGATGGATCTTAACAGCCACAGACTACTTCACTAAGTGGATTGAAGCTGCTCCATGCAGACAGGCAAATGATTCAACAATCATTCAATTTTTGGAGAGTAATATATTGGCTAGGTTTGGCTGCCCTGACAAAATAATAACAGACAATGCTGCTGCTTTCAGATCTAAGAAGATGGTGAATTTCTGCCACAAATTTCACATTACCTTGGGCCATTCTACTGCATACTATCCCCAAGGAAATGGCCTTGCTGAATCATCAAATAAAAGCCTGGTGAACATCATAAAAAAGGTGCTGGAAGAGAACAAAAAGAATTGGCATAAGAAGCTTGTGAATGCCCTATGGGCAGATAGACTAACAACCAAGAGATCAATTGGGACCAGCCCATATGAGTTAGTCTATGGACTAGAAGCTAAATTCCCTTCATCACTAGGGATTCCTGTCCTGAAACTTCTTCAAGAAAGTCAAGCTGAACCAAACGATATGCAGAGAAGGATAAATCAAATAATATGTTTGCAGCAAACTAGAGATTAAGTGTATAGCAGAGTTCAAGTTTTACAAGAAAAGCTAAAGAAAGCTTTTGACAGAAGAACTAAGGCAGAAGATTTCAACATTGGTGACAAAGTCCTCAAGTGGGATTCAAGAAGGGAAGATAAAGGAAAACATGGAAAATTTGATTCCCTTTGGAGAGGACCATTTTCTGTCCAAGCAGTACAAGGAAACAACACTTATTTCCTTAAAAGTCTTAATGAAACTGATTTGGATGAAGGTCCTGTGAATGGCAGGATGCTGAAGCACTATTTTGACTACCACCCATAAGTGCAGCCTGAGTTTCCATTGTACATATTCAAGTGTATATATTAATCTCTGTAAGATGTAAAAATGCAGTTTCTCAAGTTTATTAACTATCAACAAAAAGCAAATAGGATCGGAGATCTACCAAGATGGGAAGAGCACAATTTTGGCATTTTAAGGCAGCATACTGCAAGTATTGGTGAAAGCAGTCAAAGGCCAAGGCATTCTGACCTGCTGTTCTTGGTCTTTCTAATGATAAACCATCCCCATGTGGAGCCACTGTTAGCTACCTATACCAATAGGTTTCATATTTCATGATTGGCAAGGAAAGGTCCAAATATGCTCTGCTTTGATGATGCAAAGATCCCATATTTTCAAGAGAAGACAAGCTGTGCATATAGCTTGATATAGACTCAATTTTGATGGATGGTCCAATTGCCTAATTTGGATCACGCCATGTTTTAAATTTTCAGTTGTAGAATAGAGAAAGAAGTCTGTCCAAACTGTTTAATCTTGGCAGACAAGTAGCTTAGGTAGAGAAGTAAGGCTCCCAACTGCTTAATCTGGGACCTTGGAAGTAATAAGGGTAGCAGTAGATAGAAAATCAAAAGGAAAAAGCCAGAGAAAAGAAAAGGCAAATAAGGGTCTGCAAGTCTAAGTGCACCCTCCAAGAAGAAACAAAAAATGCTAGGCAAATAGATGGGTAGGCAGATGGGGTTGCAGAAGTGTCATTCCTTACAATTGAAGGTGTGCTAACCTATTTCACAAAGCAAAATCAATGGATTGAGAATGTCCTTCTTCTCTATCAGGTTGCAGCAAAGCAAAGAAGCATGTCTAACTTCCCAATTTTCCCCTTTTCCATTCATTACTAACAATCCCTCATCAGTTGAGATTTATGGAAGAATTGGTGGTTTTATGGTGGTTCTTAGTCCTTTAAAAGCCACATTTCTTGTCTAAAACTCTTTTCATTCTGATCTACTCCCTAAACTAAGTTATTTTCAAATAAACTTAGCAATATCACCCCTCATCCACTCTTTCACCCACATTAATTTCTAACTTCTATTATATAATTCCCCTATGTTACCCCTTCCCCTACTATTATAACACCATGGTGTATAAACCCCCAAGCATTGTATAAATATCCCTCCCCTTGGCATTATAGCCAATAAGTCCTCTGTCAGGAATCAAATGGACATCTGGTCAGTTTGAGAAACCTAAACCTAACCCCCTTCCCCCTTCTGAATCCATTTTGACCCATTACACCTCCATTTGCTAAGAAAAACATATGAAAAACCTTTTTTTTACCCATAACCCGCTTCATTTGCAAAAAGCGCCCAAAAACCCACTTTGCCTTTTTATCCAAAGTATCGACGCGGTAATATTTTTTGCTATTTTACATTGAAAAACCATATAAACCCGTTGAAACCCAAAGTCCCGCTGGGCACGCTGTTCAAAAGAAAATATTATTTTATTACCTCCCCGCTGCCATATCGTCCGCACTGTTCGGCGACCCGTCAACCGTCCGATCGGGCGCCTTTGATCGGACGGCCATTATGCATATCGGGTTGGGCCCGACATCCGAAGATTATCACCCGAGAAACTGTCAGAGGGTGACGTCAGGCCTTTGCCACGCGTCGCCCTCACAATTTCTCGGGTTGCCCTTTGACAAAACCCTGACCGTATCTAAGGTGGTCCGAGAAAAACCATTACCGCTTATCATTTACCGCCGGTTCTGTCATGCCTGCGTCATCACCACGTCGGACCCATGTCAGTGCCACCCCGCCGTTGCGTCAGCACTCTGGTCCACCCCTGCGCTGATATGTCTGCCACCTCATTACCCCGTGGACCAATCACAGCTTGCCACCTCACCCGGTGACGTCATGCTGACGTCATCCGACCTTCACCCCACCTAATGACGTCATGCTGACGTCATCTCAAAAACGCGCCAATATGCCAAAAATCCATATTTTAGCCAAAAATGCGTGTTTTTTCTCACTTTTGCCAAAACAACTATTGATTTTCCTGCATGATTTTTACGACCAATTTAGTGCCAACCTGCACAGTTCGACTCTCAAACCATGGGCGCCTCCGTCGTACCTACATTCGCAACTGTTATCGACAATTCGCAAGGTATTTCTCAAAATTGTTCCCTGCACCTGGTTTTATCCATGTTTCTGTAAGAAAACTGTTTAAGAGAGTATAAAACACCAAAATCACCATCAAGCATCCAGTGACCTGCACTCATTTCCAACTAGCGAGGCAATAAACCTTCTGCCAAGCCTGCATTTGACAAAATTGACCTGAATTCACAGGTAGTTCGCGTAGTCGTGAACTAGAAACCTCCATTACATAAATTCACCATAGAAATACTCTAGTCAGTCCTGCTACTGTTTTAATCAATCCTATAAACGGTATTTCAATTACTGTTTGCTCAATTCACCCTCTGTTCCATACAATTCATATTTACATTGTAAAGAAACTCCTCTGTGTTGTTCTGCTCACTCAAAACAGTTTACATACAATTCAGAAGCCTTACTAGCCATGGAAACACCAATAGCCCTGAATATCCAGCCTCTGAATGCCCCTCAAAGGGAGTTAGAAAGGAAAGCCCTGGGAGATGTAGATTATCAGATGATAGACTGGTTCCCAATGGGTTCCAAGTTCAATATTCACATGCTAAATGAATTGAGAGCCCAACACCTTGGTGGAGCTGATATTTTAGGGATTTGGGACTCAAATTTGCCCATTTACAACCTCCCTCAAGTCAATGCCCTTCCAGACTTGATCCACAAGTGCCAGGAATGCTATGATCCATGCCAAAGAGCTGTTCTCAGTCCTACAGGCTCAATCTTGTTCCATATCACCCCAGAAACTATAAATGAGATGCTTCATTTCCATACTGCAAGGCCATTGACTCCTCTCTCCATGCTGGACTTGGTGAAGAAGGGGAGTAATTTGTCAAGTGACCAGATCATAAAAATTAATCAGTTATTCATACAGCCAAGCTCTGAAACCATGAGAACTCCTCCTATTGGATATTACTACCTGAATGACTTGGGCAGAATGCTGGTGGATTTGATCAGCTACGTTCTGGGGTACAGGGGAATTGAGGATGTTGATGACACTATAATGGCAATGCTGTCCATATTTTCTCCTGGAAAGCCTCCAGCTGTGCACTATGACTATGCCACCTATATTGCAGAAAAGATCCATGAACAGCTAATGAATTTACAGAGGGAGAGGGTGTTCAGATGCACCTCATACATCTACCACCTGTTCTTGTTTTATCAACCAGACAGTTTCTCCATTCCCCTCAAGAAACTTAATGCCCAGGGAAATCCAAGGTCAGTTGTGTTTTGGACTTCAGTTTTCCATAATATTTCTCAATCACCATACACATACTGTGAATTTATAGACCTGTTCATTCACCCAGCTATGAGATTGCTGTATGGTGTCCCTCCTCCAAGGTTAACTGATGACATGCAGAGAGTTCTCCATCTCTCCAAATCCTACAGCATTGGTGATTGGTATTTTTACCAACATCACACAGTAATCAGAGTATATGGCTGTGAGTTGGACCCTTATAGGCTGCCAAGGTATGTCCCTATGAGACTTTTTTCCCTAGAATACTTCAGGCAGTTTGGAAATGCAGACTGCTTCCATTTCCAAAGTAGGAATAAGAAGGTGCAGCTGAAGGTAAGGAACCAGCTAGGCCCCTTTTTATACAACAAAATAGAGGAGGGATGGAAGGAGGCAGATATGATCCTAGAGGGCCTCAAATTGCAAACCAGTTTCAAATGGACACCTTATGACCCTAATCATTTTATCTCCCTCAGAAGGATAAAATACAAATTGGGTAACTATTCACATGTAAGGCTACCTCATGTTGAAAAGTATGCAAATTCTTTGAGCTGGAAAGAGGGCACTCTAGAAGAGCCAATTACTAGAGAGCAGATGCTAGAAAGAGAGGCTAGGAATATGCAAAAAGAGGCTGACTTGGAAACTTGTGGACAGGTTTCCTTATCATATCAAAGGCAACTTGGAGCAGCTGCCGCTTCTTCAACAACACATCAGCAAGCTGCCATGGACACTCAACAGACATCCAACAAAGGCAAAGAAAAGCAGGTGGAACAAGAGCAACCACCTCCCATGACTGAAGACCAAACAGAAAAAGAGGTGGAACAACAAGAAAAAGTGCAGCAGCAGGAAGTACATCAACAACAGCAGGTAGAACAACAACAACAATAGGAATTACAGCAAGAAGAAGGGCAGCATGACAAAGAGCAGCCCCCACAACAAGAAGGGGCAGTTGAGACCCCAATTTTCACTGAACAGCAGGCCCAAAACATGGTGCCTCCTAGGCAAGAAACATCAGCTGAAGCATCAATCCTCCAAACTCCACAAAAGGAGGATATAAGCAGGAAAAGGGACAGAGAGACTCCCTTAACCACATCAATAAGTCATGGTGAGAAAAGACAGAGACTGAATCCTTTCTCTGAGGAGGAAATGCCAATAGGGCAGTCTCTGGGCATGGGCCCACCCAGTAGAGAAGCATCTGCTAGCTCCTTCCAGCAGGGACAAGACAGAACAATAGGAGGAGAAGTCAGCTCCTCAAGCCACCAAAGAGAAGCTGAAGGAGGAATCAAACAACAGTTCATAGACATAAAGAGGAGGAATGAGCCAATAAAGATACAACTATACAATCATTTGTTGAAAATGGCTCCCACTAACCAGCAAAGACTGATGTCTGCGTATGATGTTAGTGAAGGCAAAATGATCATGAGTCATTTTTTGCCAGCTGTAGCACAGCCCCAGTCTCTTGCAGATTATATAAGGACCAATCTTGAGGTCCTTGCCAAGGACATCCACCCTATGGACAAAATTGAATTACACAAACAAACGGGTGAGATGGTGTATGCCTCCTTGGCAGACAAAACATTGGATAATTATAGGCTAGAGAATAGCCTTCATAATACAGCTGCCCAACTTGAGTTGGAAAGGGCATCCTCTCAAGCTAAGGACAACAAAATTAGGTCCTTAGAAGATATAATCATAGAAATTGGGCATGATCCCAAGGATATCAAGGGTATACAAGAGATATTGAAGTTGAGGGACGCAGACATGGCAGCTTTGAGGAGAAAGATCAAAATTCCAGCCACAATTCACCCTCAAACAGATGAAATTGTCCAGCAGAGGCATGATCAAGATGCCACAGCTTTGCTGGTGTCTCTATATAAGCAGCTAATCCAGACTCAAGAAAAGCTGGGAGAATTAGAGGCTGCACAGGTAGCTTTGAAGCAAAAAGAAGAAGGTCAGACCTCCCAGCCTCCTCCTGAAATAATAAACCTTGAGGAAACTGCTCCAACTACTGTTCCTCCTCCTCAACAAACAGGACAGACAGCACCATCCACCTCAGCACCACCAGCAACAACAGAGCAGGCCCCAAGCCTGGACATGCAAAAGCTGAGAAATGAGATTCAGGCCTTGGAAGCACAAATGACAGAACTAAATGAGGCCAGAGAGAAACTAGCCAAAGTCAATGAAAGATATGACAAGTCCAAGCAGACTGTGGCAGAAAAGGGCAGGGAAATAAAAGCCCTCAAAGACAGGATAAAGGAGCTAGAAAAGGAGCTCCAACTGGATAAAGTGGTGGCCGAGATCAAGACAGTGCTATGGGCTAATATTGGCCAGTCTATTACTGACCAATGGCAGTATATTGACACAATCCATGAGCAGTTGGAGCTCATTACAAAAGCACAAAAGGAAATTCAGAGATCAAGGGCAGCTCTAGGCAATATGCCTGAAATTTCCACCAGGATGGTCAATGTGCTCAACAATAGAACAAGTGCTCAGTTAGCAACTATGGGAATTCCTAACAGGACTAAGACTATTATGTTGATAAAAAGGGTCCTTACACTAAGAAGCTTAGTGCAGACATTAGAGAGAAGGACCCAAGACATGCAGACCGAGGTGAACAGATTTATGGACAAATTTGTGGTATTACAGAACAGAGGTCTCCCTGGCTTACTGAACAGTGCAGGAAAACTGCTTACCCATGAGCAGTATGCCAAGAGAGTCAATACATTTGCCACAAGTCAGATCACTGAAAGGCCCAGCACCTCAGAGGAAACAGGGCCAGCTACAGTACAAAGTCTCTACAACAGAGTAGAGAATTTATTCTTTATAATGAATGAAATAAATCACCTATTTGAAGTGCCTCCTAACTTCTATAAATACACAGAGGCAGATGAGACTATGGATGCAATTCTTAGGCATCAACTACCCGCACAGGAATGGTGGACAAAGGCAATACAGATGATCCTGTAGACCAGGAAGCCATTCTTCAAGTTTTTCATTAAAAATACAAGGTGGCATGCACAGGAAAAGCTAATAAAATCAGCATGCATAAAAGGTGAAAGCTGAGCCAACTCAGCAGAACTTTTCGGCCAGCATGTCAAGATGGACAGCTACAGGTGACAGGGCCGAAAAGTTACAGCAAAGCATCCACCAAAGCGCATTTTCCAGCATTTAAAGCAGATCATTCCAACCGACTCAGTGGCTTCCAAAGGCCAAAATATCTTCTGACTGATAGAAATGAACATTTATGATGTATTAAAGGCAGCAATAACTTTTTATCTGCTGTTCTGAACAAAGTTGGTGAAACATTTATTTCTCAGATGACTCAACGCCTTAGATATTTTGTATTACCGTTTGTATATATTTGCCCCTCGCATAAGCTTGCAGGGGTTGTTGTTGATTTCTTTTGGAGAAGTTTTGATGCTGTAATTTTGGTAGAGTTTAATAACAAAAGTAATGGAATTTCCGAAGTTCTGAGTTGTTGAATGCGTTCATGGTGTTTTTTTGAAATTTGCAGGATCCCTGTGCATCTCGTATACAATAAGTTTTCTGTAACTCTCTTCGTTCTGTGTTTCAATCTTTTACAACCCATAAATGTTTCTAAGTTCTTAGTATTTAGCAGCAAAGAAAAAGAATAGCCTTCAGGATTTATTCATGGAATACCCTGGGCTCAATCTATGTTGTTAATGAATGTTTTCCTCAGTTATAATCTTGATAAGTGTAATTCTTAAATGCTACACTTTCAGAATATATCTTTCACAGTGACCTTTGTTTCAGGAATTCAATTTTGCTCCTGAGCAATATATTTCACTTTCACAACATTAGATTAATGGAGAATTCTTAATTGCTTACATCATCATACATCATCACTTAAGCCTTAAATTTTGTTTGTTGAGATACCCAATAGGCCCTGCAGTCTGAACATTCCCAATGAAGCATTTCAAACATTTCACAGCTCTAGACTCCATTGCCCAATGAAATACAACTGTCCAAACATTACATCTTAGGTATTGAAAGACATCCTTCAACCAAAACATAAACAAAAACCTGAGCATAATAGCTAGCCTAAAACACTATCATAACAGAGACAAATCATAAAGAGAGAGCCCTCTCTGATTACAGTTTGGCTAGAAACTGTAATCCAAAGATTGGTTAGTGGTTACCTTGGCTGTATTCCCTTGGGAGTCATAGGGAACAACCTGGGTGTTAACACTTTCCTCGGGGCATCAGTTACCGATAATAATTCTCTATTATGCCCTTTGAATTCCTTCAAAATAAATTTTCAAACCAAGTTTAAGCAAAAATTTAAGAAAATTTACACACCTTTTTTCACTTTGTAGGAGCTCGATATTGCCTCTGATGTATCTCTGTACTTTTCGATCACCTAGTTTTGAATTTGTGACTTGTAGTAGCCCTCTGTGTCCTCTTTCCAATGCCACAAGTCTGACCCAAATTGGATTCTCCAAGGAATAGTTATGCGAAATCTCCCACAGTGACTTGATTATAGACTAGTTCAGTAGAGTGAACTTGTACGACGTGCCACGAGTCATTGTTTTGACCTTTGGATCTTAACAATGCATACAAGAAGCTATAGTCCGTCCTCTTTCAGTACCTTCTTACAAAATTTCAATCCGATCCCCAGAGAGAAAGTTATGATGATTTTCCCTAGGTCACCTGTTTTTAATGTAATTCAGGAGTTTGCAAAAAGACAAACTTCCTCAGATCTTATCTCCGCAAATATCGTGCGAAAAGTTCTGAAATTCGGACCCAAGGTTCAGCGTGATTTCTTCTCAAATGGGTTTTTTCTACAACTTCTGAAACGTCACAAAAAAAAAGTTATAGCGAAAATGCCACTATGCCCTGTTTGGAGCAGCGAAACCCTAGAATCCAAAGCTCTGATACCAAATGTTATGAAACTAGCTCAAGAAAAGATAGAAAAGATAGATCAACGCCTTAGAATTCAGCCTCTTCGAGCGGGAAACCTCCTTTAAATTACATAAATGAACAATTCTTGGATGATTCAAATGACAAAACCTCGTTTCTATATATAGGAGTCTAAGGAGTCACAATATAATCCAGCCGACCTAACAATAATAATATAAAGCCACAGAAATAACAATAGAGAGATTCTATGGGGCACAGTAATAACAATATGGGGGCAATAGGGGCACAAAAATATTAATAAGGGGTATAACTACAATAGAAATGGGGTAATCACTAGTATTATAGGGACCTAACACCATACACTTTAGTCCATTTTGCCAAATGGTTGTGTGGGTCATTCCTCCCATCATACGTTTCTGTTAGCCGCACTTGTGGGTGACCAAACCATACTCTCATCATTTTTTTGTATACGTGCCAATCATCAAAACTGTCCTTGTGTGTGCCCCACCATCTCAGAAGCATAGCGCGCGACACCAAGTTTATGGCCTAGAAGTGATGCTTCTCTGGCACTTCTCTCTCAAATGCATCCAAAAAGTGATCAACATCAGTTAAACCATCATAGTAAGGCAGATTTCTTACCTCTGATGATACGCAATGCAAAAAATTGGTCATCATATTACATCACAATGTAGATACTTCATGCAGTCCATTTTTCTAGTGCTCCTATTCTTCGTCTAAATCTGATGTGCAGGAACTTTCACGGTCCCTTGCAATATGTCCATCTACTATCGGATTCACCCAATCCTGATTGCGTGCTGTTATCTTGTAAATCTAGTCCAAATCATCATCACTTTCATAATCATGGACCGGTTCAGTATAGCGCAGTCCTTCTGTAAGGTCCAGGGGCACTACTACGCGGAGTGATTTCTTCTTAAATATCATCTTCCGCTTCTTCAAATTGATTACCCCATTCATGTCAGTGGCCCAATTGATCCCAAGGAGTGCAGCGTATGGATTGTTGTCATCCACAATCTCTATCACTTCAAAATCAGATAGTGTGTTCACGCCCTCAATATCAACTGTTACCGCCTGCAACCTCCCCATTGGGATGATTTTTTGCTGATTCACCATCCTTAATTGAATCGGAGACCACTGTAGTGCAAGTCTCCCCATTCTCTCCCATGTCTTTTTCGGCAAAACATTTGCGTCCAACCCCAAATCTAAAATAACTTGATCCATCTCATATTCTCATATCCATGCAGTAAGCCTCATCTCATGCCCCATTCTTGTCTTATGCTTGCCAATATTTCTGACTACGCGTGGTCCGTCAGTAGCGTTTTCCTTCCCAATGCACCTATTGATAAAATCCAGTAGTCCTTTCACAGCCTTGCTATCACGCAGCAGTTTCATGCAGGTCTCCAAGAACGTGGTAATCATGGACGAGTCCATTTCTGCAGCCGGCTTCTCCTGACTCCCTGAGGTAGAGGCCTCGGTGAAGGTTTTCTTTGCTTCCATAAACCTTTCTTTCGCGCGTTCTATAACAAACCCTATCTCCTTTTCTGGTGCCTTGCGGATCCACTCATCTTCTTTAGGCTGCCTCCTCTTATCTTCACCAGTCGTTGCTTCGCTCCACAGTACAATATTTACCTTAGGATCCTCCTCACGAGGCTCAGCCCTCATCATCTGTAGGTTCTACGTCAGATGTTGAGGTTGCGCCACTTTTTCACATATATTAGCTAACAATATAGGGAAATCCTCCGTTGCATGGTCAAACTGAGTACAATAGTGGCATAACAGACACATCGGATTTAGGTAGTCTCACACGTAGTGTCCTGGTCCCCCAAAGTTGTACCAAATAACTTGCCCTCGACCTCTACCAAGTCCTCCTCCACCTTGGGCTCGTCTGTGCCCCTGATATTCACATCACACTCCTCTAGCACCTTCGTCTATAGGTCGGGTTTCTTATTGCACCCTGTATGCAGGTGTTCTATCCATCATCAATTCAAAACTATGACAATTGCTCTCATCATGACCCACTAATTGATAGAAGTTGCAGAAGAGCTGTTGCAGTGTTTGTACGAATTTCTGCAGCAAATGGCAATTGTCTGTTGCATGTTTTCCAGCTACCTGACAGATAACACACCATAACGCGGGCCCTGTACTTGGCCCTGCTGGAGCTTCAGCCCTCAGAGGCATTGGCCCCCCTGCTGCAACATAATTTGCAAAAATTGGACAATGATCTTTGTAGTGCCCCTGGCTTTTGCACTTCAAGCACCAAACTTCTTCACGCACCTCGGGCCGAGCTATTCTATCTTTCTTCAGACTCTACATTTCTAGGCAAAGGTTCTGCAACTGCGCATGAATCTACTGAACCCCCAGATTAGCATCTTGCATCGGTGTCTCATGCAATCTCATCACGATTTCCAGAGCTTCCACCTAGGTCCCAATATTTTGTTGTGATAGCACAACCCTTAGATGAGGCAGGAGTGAAGCCACAAACCATTTGCGGTGCTGCCCATCAGTTAGATTCATGTTAGCCTCATGGATCGTACACTTCAATCTCTGATCTAGATCCTAGGGTGTCTCACCAGGCTTCATCATGATCTCTTTGAATCCCACAATTGATTGCACCTCAGACTTAGGTCTACTGAATTCCTTGTTCTGCAGTCTAGATATCTGCCAACCTGGACATCAGATTATCAGTGCAGTACTTAATGTACCACATTAGTGTTGGAAATAATACTGAGAGGGGGGGGGGTGAATCAGTATTATTCAAGTCAATAATATTTTCTTTTCATACTCAAATTTGTGTACGCTACTTCCATGTGGGTAACCCGCGTGTACACGCAACTATGCTTAAGGAAACAAGCGTATATCCAACAAACTAATGATTCGGTTAATTCATCATATGTTGATCTTTTAATATGTGCATCAATACTTTATTAGACATTAAACAGTAACCATATGCAGTTAATAACAGAGTAAACCATCACACACATGAACACCAAGATTTAAGGTGGAAATCCAATGTGGGTGAAAACCACCTGCTGCTGTCATCTCTGTCTTCTTTTAATAATAAGAAAATCTATTTAGAACATTGTACTGGTGCAGACTCACACTAGTACGCAGGCTTCTACCTGCAGAAGGCTACAACCTTCTCTCGTTCTCCATCTTCTACTGGAAGGTAGCTACAATCCCCTGGCTCTTGTACTAGCCGACATATTTACTAGTGCATAGGCGCCGACCTACAAAAGGCTACGACCTTCTTTCTTCCTCCAGGGACCACGTTTCATAAATTTTTAGACTGGATACTCCTGGAACACAACATCATAATCTGAAGGCCACATTTCATCTAATTTTCATACTGGACCCATCAACAACATTGAAGCTCAAATCAATCACCACTGCAATATAACTATCAACTATATCTGCATCAACCAATCACTGAGACTCAATCATTAGTTTCTGAATCAACCAAACTCAATCAATCATCGACAACCTCTAAACCTCTGACACAACTAAATCAACCATTCATTCATACTTAATCAGCTTCAACCAATCAACATGAACAAAAAGATTACTGTAACCAGTACATAGATATGAACCCAGAACAATGCATCATTATTCAAAACCAGTTGTAACCTCAAAACCATGCATCAGAGTGTATACGCAACTTGGAAGAGCCGAACGAGCGTGTATACACAACTTCATCAAAGCGAACCAGCGTATAGATCTGCAAATACTTACTTATGACTTCGCTGCACTTCCCGACTTCAGACATACCCAGATCATCACATATAAAGGATAATACATGCGTTAGCAACTAGATCTAGCCCTTCAGATCACATAATGATAAGTCATTATGATCCTGATCCATTATTAGATATCATCCATCGTCACTGAAGAAAATCACAATCAATCAATCTGAAGACTGTTACTAGAATGCAATCACCAGAACATAAAGCAAAAATCCAGAACTCTGCATCAACAACGAGAACCAGTTGCAACTTCAAGAATCATAGTTCGCAAGGTATACGCTACTTTGATGTGTCGAACCTACGTGTATATGCGCTTTTACCAAAGTCAACCAGCGTATACATCTGTAAATATTCATTCATAATTTTGCAGCTATTCCAGACTTCAGTTATAACAAAATCATAATATTTATAGAATAACTCATACATCAGTATAAAAATCTAGAATAAACATGATCAAACCATGTAAAGATTATTCATTCTAGGCCTTAATATCCCGATCCATCATTAGATATTGTCCTCCATCAACTGCAAAGGCTTCTCCTTGGTTCAGATCAAGCAGAGCATCATGAACCCATAACCTGCATACTGGATCTCACACTTCATCATATATTCGAAATGCTTGTGTAATTTTGCCTAATGATGTTCTCCTCCTTATATAGTTTTAGGCCTTTCTCAATACCATGGACCAAAACCACTTAGGACCAATACCTTGGACCAAATACTTAGGGTCAATACCTTGGACCAGATACCTTGGACCAATACCATGGATCAAAATACCATGGACCAAATACTTCAGACCAAAAACTTCAGACCAAAAACTTAGTTTTCCAAGGTATACGCACTTTTCCTTCTGTGAAAGTGCATGTGTGTGCTATATGCTTCTTTTGTTCTGTTAACCTACGTATATAAGCAGCTTGGTCATGGTGAACCTGCGTATACCTCTTTTTCTTCATTCTGTGAAGATTGATCTGTAATTCTTTTTTGTTTACCTGCTATACTTTCATCTGAGTGAGTTGCCTTCTGAATTGATTCCTTGAAGCTGCCCTGCATTTCATCACATCTGTAAACACTACTATCATGCATTCTGTCACATCCGATATCTCTTTTGTAGATTCATCCAGTTACCATATAAAGTGAGTTGTTCTGCTACAAGTGGGTTGCCATCAAGTACAACACGTACATCATAATGCCAATAGTTAGCGTGCGATCCTGCAAAGCACTAACTAATGTTGCTTTCTTCATTTGATCATCCATGATACCCTGAGCCTCCCATATAGCCTTCGCAATGAACCAAAATTGGTCTGGATCTTCATTCCCCATGCCTTTGAACACAAGTAGCTTTACGGAGTTCACCATATTGAATGGTGGCAGAGGTGGCAGTGGTGTAAGCGAAGGCATATGTAACGGAGGTGAATATGGAGGCAGTGTGGGTGGATGGGGTATTTGCAGGAACCCTTGCTTTATCAACTGAACAACGCTCTGCAGAGATGCCTGTGCTTCTTCCTCGTTGTCACTCAAAGGGGGTTCAATTAGTGGGATATATTTAGGGCTTGTTCTTCCTTTGTTCCTAAATGTCCTTCCACTTCGTGTAACCCCAAACATCAAGGTAGCTACATAAACCTCTTTTCACGCAAGAGCATCTTAATCCAAGTATTTAATGATTTTAAATACTTACCTCGCGGCCCTTGAAGAAGCGGCACTCTGCTTCGCTGTAACTGACCATGGTACCGACCACGAACTTTGTCACGAACCCTCCTATGATACGATCGAGCCAATGATCGACAACGCGCGCGATCTTATCTTCAGAGGCTTCTAATCTCCACACTAACTCCAGGGTCCAAACTATTAGACCGTCAAGCCTCCACCTTCCTTGGCCATCTGCCAATTTCGTGATCCACTCGTACAACTCAACCGAGAAGGAACAGAAGAATATCTCCTATATTTCTGTGTATATGTATTTGTCCAACCACTATTTTTTCATCAATCACGGATTCCTATTCTCTTGTGTCGTGAATTCGTGGATCTTTCTATCCAACCAGTCTTCGATCTCCTTCTTAGTTGGATTCCAATGATGTGACATCACACATCTCATTATGCAGATCCTGGTCCTGACAATGGAACCATTTTTTGGCTTGATGGGCCCTGACCCAAGTTCAGTGTTAATTAACCAAGAAAATCCCTACACTACTGGCCCTTTCGGCATCAATTTGTGGAGCGCAGACTAAAGTCTCACCCGAAGTAGTATGGGGGATGCAGGAACCAAGTTTTCGCACCCTAATATAGTTGTGATGTCGTTTTATACCCTAACCCTTCCTTTGCGAAGACCTATAAGCCCTCTAGGGCTTATCAATGTACTCTTATTCATCTTTGAAACCTCCATGGAAGTATCCTATTGTCCTTTGCGGACCCTAAATATTCAATTTAGACGCTTACGTGCCTTTTTAATTATCCTTACTTCTGTGTCTACCCCAATTAGCTTAAGTGTTGGTTAACTTCAACATGCATTATGATTATCTTCGCGTAAACAAATATTCTTACTTGTGTTCATATGACAAATTAAAATACAAAGATTCACACATCAATATAGCATTAAATCATAAACCCAGTATTCAACATAACATAATCACAACCATTCATAATAGAAGTAAAATAACTCATACACAGATATCTCCAGAATAATTCTCTTTATTGATGGTTCAGATCTCTAATACAAAATTTAACTTCCCTGCGCACACAACTATAGGGGTTTGCGCACTCAGTTGCGGACTTCTACCCTAGGCCTCTACGCACTCAGCTAGAGAGCCTCTTCCTATGCTAAGAATCTTCTCTCTTAGCTCTCAATCACCCAAAAACTTACTTAGGACTCAACTAAAAATCTGCCTTAGACTCTTCTAAGATTCCCTTTTTATACATTCCCATGGCGGCCCCATGGACCAAGGGCAGATCTCATCAAGCCGACACAAGCTATCTAAACTAAGGGCGGAAACCCTTTTTGACTATTTACATCTTCACGCTCCGCGACCATAAAATGTGGAGACTCTACATTCTTTATACAAAACTTGGGACTTTAGCCCCAAAAATTAGGCTTTTAACCCCAAAATTTACACCCGGGGACCCATTCCCAACATAGACCATCCCTTACTTGTAACCACTCAACCTTGGGAAAGCCTTTCATTGGAATTTTTGGGTGGTTTTCCAACAACTGAGAAGGAACATGGCTATTTATTTGTGGTAGTTGAAAAGTTCAACATGATTTGTATTCTTATGCTTTGTAAAATTGGCATCAAAGGATAAGAAGTGGTTAACATGTTGTTCAAATAAGTCTTGGTTAACTTTGGGATATCAAGGCACATCATCTCAAATAAGGATACTATATTTGAAAGTGCCTTTTGAAATAAACTTAAAGAAGATATGGACACCAATTTTAGGAGATATACAACTTTTCATTTATATAAAAATAGGGAGACAAAAGATGTTAATAGGACATTAGTCCATATTTTAAGGGCTTACAACTAAAAGCATCAAAATACCTAGGATGAAAATATGATCTACATTCAACGCTCTTATAAAAATGTAGTCCACACTTCTATACATAAGTCCTCTCTTGAAACTTTTTTTAGGTATTTTCCAGTTTCACCCTTAGATGTTCTATATGGAAAACAAAGAGAAATGAGGGAAGATGTCATAGGAGAAGCATTCAAAATAGAGAAATTTATTGAAAATATTAGGTAGACTCATTTGGAAGTACATGAGACATTGAATAAGTTATAAGAAAGGTACAATGCCCAACATGATTGAGACATAATTGATAAAATATTCAAGGTGGATGATATATTTTGATTATTTATTTAAAATAATAAAGGCTACATAATATTGGTAATAAGATCAAGGATCTACAATATGGTGACTTTGACCTATTGGAGAATGTGGGTGATAATGCCTATAGACTTATTTTATTCCCGTATAAGTGCTTTTATTCAATAATAAATGTGGAAAAATCTAAAATTCTCTCAGCCTTCTGTGTTGATTTTGGAAATTAAGGAAGAGGTCATATGGACCATAGATAACGTAACACTAGAAGATTAGGTGGGATTAACAGATGAAAATGTTTTGTAGAAGTTTATATTTACTAGAAAAGGGTATCATGGCCTTTTGAAAATAGCATTTTTAAAGACAACTTCTAGGAAAGGAAAAAGTGTAGTCTAGGGAGAAGGTAGAGGAAACTTTTCCTCACCTCATTTAGTAAAATATGTTGGGAACCAAAATCCTCCATAAATGGATAGATATTATTTGGAATGGGTCATTATATAATTTCTCATCCATATTAGCACTTTTTGGGTGGAAAAATTCAAGGAATTGGTTTGCAAGGATCATTTTAATGGTAGGTCCCATTTTGGAGATTTGGTTCCAAAACCATCCAAAGCTTGAGGCATCAAATGACACATTTTGGGACAATTTTTTTTAGCATAATTGGTACACTATTTTACATATTGAGATCTTTCCAATGGTGTGAAAATCACCTTAATTAGAGTTTGCATGTGGATTTTGTGCCCCTGGCAAGTTGACCTATCTTACTGACCACCATGGTACCAATTGGATGCCATGTTAGCCTCCATTACTTACACATGTAGGGATAGTCATGTGTGTACTTTCAATAATATTCTATAGACTCCAAGCCCTAACATTGGTTGAGGGTTTAGGCATGCAGAAACCCTAACACTATATGGCTATCATACTATGTTAAATATTGGGCCACTAAGAAGAAAGGATGTTTGTTTGTTTTAGAATTGCATTTGTTCCATAGTTGAGAAAAAAACCTAGGTGTGGGATTTTAGAAAATAACAAAAGAGGTGGATGAAATGGTGGTATAAAATGGTGTATCTAATAAAAATAAGGGTTTTGTTTATTTGAAAGGTTTATTACGGGGGAGGGTGGTTTCAACAAAAGGAATTTGGGAGTTATTTATTAACATCTACTAAAACTAGAGATGTTATTTAATATCTCATAAATGAAAGTTCTATGTCATAGGTTGACTAAGTGGAGGTACTATGGTAAAACCCTAGCCTTGAATGGATTTAGGCACCTTTGTCACATGGCCACCTTGTTGTGAACATACCAACACAAATGGACAAAAGAAAATGATGATTGGTAGAAGAGTTGATTTTACGTGCCCTCAAAAAGCGTTAAGGCACATAATAGACATTTTGGGTGTCCCTGATCAAATTGGGTGCACCAAATATCTTGGAAACTTGAATTAGTTGGACATAACAATAAATTATTAGACAGGGAATTCCTAAAAGAAGGTAGAACAACTGATATTATCTAGAGGCATGCACTAAACATGATGGATAAAGTGGCCAAGAAGAACTAACTATATTATAAATTCCTTAGCACACACAAATGGCTGCACTTAGTTGGTTAGGAATACTTAGTTGGGTGAACTTGGATTGATTGACATTTGCTGGGCACACTTGGATTCACCTTTCTAGGTGTTTTTTCACACACCTTATCGAATGCAGTTTTGGGCAAACTTGGACATGGATGCACCTTTTGAAGAGTAGGAAAAGAACTAATGATGCAACACCATTGCAAGTAAATTGCAATGAATGAGTCATAATGGCACCATTGAATTAAATATGGGGGCACTTGGATCCAATTTAGAAATCAAGGAACTTGCTAGTGAAAGGAAAGTCTCATATCAAAAGGTGGATGCCTCAAACGTGCTACGAAATTCAATAAGTTTTTTTTTAGGTGAATTAATACTTTATATTACTTAGAAAATAGATTTACTTGAATTTCAAAAGTGACCATTGAGGATAAAAAACTCCTCATCATGCTACCACTAATGACTAGAGAACCAAAAGACTCCCATAACCAAAATACATTCAGATCAAGGTTGGAGATGGCCTGTATCTTTGCCTACCCATCCTATACATAGATACCAACTAATTACTTGTGGATGTGTGGCTCCTATATATTTCAAAAAAAAAAATCTCACCAAATTTTCAACATAATAAGCCTTACAGAAAAACAACAACCAATACATAGAAAAAAAATTGAGACTGAAGTGTCGCATCTGTCCAATTCCATACACCAGATATTCTCAAAAGGAGTAATAAGTTCCCTAAGAAATGGGCCCAAAACAACAATAGACACTTAGAAAAAAAGTGTAGTTATTCGTCCAACCATTTCCAAACAACAAATATTTCAAAAGAAACAAACAGTTCCCAAAAAAGCAGGCTAGAGTCACCACAAAAACTGCAACTCCATGACGATCCTATGTCAACACAACTAGAAGACAAAAAAATTGATAACGAGTACCTTGCATAAATAAGACAAGAACCACCAGGAAACCACCATACTGCACCACCCACCATCCAAACTCATTTATCATTTTATAAATACGAAATATTTGTTGGTACCCTTGCATTGGACAAGGAGGATCCATCAGGTCCCAACAATCTGAATCATAGGAAATATGGCTCTTCACATGTGCCAGTTAGGAGTCCATATTATCCAAGAAAAATCTTTGATTCCTTAGCATCCTCTTGATATATTCCAGGGATGCAAAGATATTATATTTATTCACTTTCTTATCCCTCAATATCAGGCCCAAAAAGCTCTTCATTTTCCAATGAAGAGCCATAGAGTTTAGGTACTTCTTCCTCATTCCCTTGGTGTGCCCAAGGTTAGGAACCCTGGCTAAAATGTCCTCCAAAAGTAATAATCTGAAAGAGATTGTCTTCCCTCTCCTTCTTGGGTCTCGATCTTACGAATTTCCGTATGGGTATCAGGAAAAACTACATTGAAGTATGTGGGCATCGAGTCATGGAAAATAGTCTCGTTCCTCGTTGCCCTGGATGAGAAATTCCACCTTCACCCCTTATACTCCTCATTATTTGTCTTGACGGAACCACAAAGACTCAAGAGGTAGATTTAACTTCACTACAATGACTGCCTCTACCTCCAAAATAAAAATGTGACAAACTTGACCCACCTCCTACCATATCAGGATACTAGCAGACCAAATCATCACAAAAACACCAAACTTGTGACCCAACCTTTGCAGAGGACCCACCAGTTAGGACAGAGGATGAACCTTCCTTGTCTATGACCCTTTCACCATTAGACATTAAACAAACTAAAAACAACACCAAGACTACTGTTGGAGAGGTAAATCCCCTCTACGGATAGAGGCGATCCCTACTAGCCCAGAATGGGTCTAGCAACAATCAATCAATGCTACTATGTAAGTTCCTAATTGCAAATGAAAGATAGGCAATGAAAACCTACTTGGATTCCAACGCTATTGTTTGATGAAGAGACGTCGTTCTCGCTCCTTCGCTTTGGCCGGTCACGATCTTCCACGATCCCCGCAGATAGATACCTGCACACACGAAGAGAAATACAAACACGAGTGTGAAATCTAATAAATGCAATTATACATCAGTCAGAAAGGATGTAATTCACATTAACCATTACAAAGACAAATGAGAATGGAACCATAATAGTAGTCATCTATTTATTAATCAATAACAGAGAAAGGTACAACCAAAGTTCTGACACTGAGTCCTTCTCAAGAGGGTCCAGCCAGCAATTCTCTTAAGCATTCACCCTTGGAGGTAGATCTCCCAAGACAAAAACTCTCTCTCACACAAGCAATACTCACAACCTTCCTTAAGCTCTCTAGCAAATCCACACTTATCACACCAACTACCTACTAGCAGCAGCACTCTAAGCACTATGAATTCCACACTATCCAAAACTAGCTGCTCATGGCCATGGTAGAGGCTTAAATAGGAGAAGGAGTCTCCATGAATGGTGGGAGGATGAGCTTATCTCCAAGGAAGGTGGCTGAAATGACGAACATACATGCCATAGAAAGGAGGGCGACATTCACAAGGCCAACAACCAGGTCTGGAGTCATCTGGAAGGCTGGCTGTTAGAACAAACTCGCCCAAACTGGATCAGCGCGGGTGTATAACTGAACTGGAGCGCTGAAATCGCATCTGAATAACAGAGAAAGTGGTGTAAGCGCGACTCAATACAAACATAGGATGCGCTGGCTCATGAAATTCGACCAGCGCGGAAAACCCGTGTGCTTCCGCGCTGGCAGCGCATTCGTTGCACTATGAGGCGCCAGTCAGCGCGGTTATTTTAATAACAGTTGCGATGATGGAATAAACTTTGGAAAAGAGGGTCATTTGGCCAGTTTAGAGAGCATGAGCATGATGGATTTGATTTCATGACACAGTAGGGAGACTGACAGAGAGACAGTGACAAATTACTGTGTAACAGATGCCCCCTAAAGCATGAAGCCCGAGAGAGTGGGAGGGGTGAAATGCTTTACAAAACTCGCTGAACTGGAACACCCCCAGGAAGAATCTGCATATATGTACAACTAATATCTCGATTACATGTAGTCCAGGCATGGGCGCAGCCATCCAAAAGACATATGAAGAAGGTTTGTGGTATGGATGCAGCCACCTAGATGAAGAGACCATGATGATAAAAAGGTATGGTCGCAGCCATCCCAAAAGACTCAGGTATGGGCGCAACCATCCATCAATGAGTCATGTAATAATAATCCACAAAATCGCAACCTGGTTTGCAAAAGACAAAAACCAGGGTCTTGCGCTACATCCCCACCCGAACAAAGTACAAGTCCAAGCATGTGAATACATGAGCTGAAGTCGAACATGCATGAACATCGTCTGATTACTAGCCAATAATGAAAACTGTTAACAGATGCGAGAGGTACCACCAATAATGACAATGGCCCTCAAGGTACTTATAGGTACAATCCGCGGCGTGTGAATCAATGAGCTGGTGTCAAACACCCGCAGAATCATTCGATCGGAGGCCAATGATGAAAACTTCGCATCGAACACGAAGAACCTGCCATTGAGGCATGCAGGCTCTAAGGCACCCGAAAGGAGTCTCTAGGTCACTTTCCTGGATAATGAGCTGAAGTCGACAGGAAGTAACCTTGATCGAAGGTGGGCCATAATGTTTCCCACATCATCGACACAAGACAAAGAAGGATAGAATATTTTGTGTGAGACATCAGAGGGAGGTTGTAAGTTTGCAGAGGTCAACTTCTCTTGAACATATCGGCGGCACGACAGTGGATTTGGCAGTATCTGACATCAAATGATCTGAGGTCATGGTGACAAGGCAATGAGCAGATGAGAGGTCAAATAGGATAACCCAAACCCATGGAGGTCAGTGTAAAACAAGATGAGAAATCCCCACCCAGACACGAATGCAGACTAGTGCCATGTTCAAGAGCGACATACTGCCGACACGACCATTATTACAGTTCCATTTTCCCCACCATTTCTGGCAGGTACCCCGATTATTTTTGGGTGACAAGCTTGACGGGGATAGCATATGCTTGGGAAGCGTCATTTCGACGGTGTCCGATGTCATTAAGTTTTAACGAGTCTGACAAAGGAAGAACTCGGCGTATTTTCCTGTTTAGAGAGTCTGAAAAGACAGCGGAAAAGAAAACTCCAGGGGGGTCCTTTTTCGTAAAGTTGTGTCTCTCGAGCCCGAAAAAGTATAAAACAATGCTCGAAAGAACCGCCCGACCAGTATGATCGAGGAGTACTTTTCGTGAATAGTGACTTCGACCCGAAAAAGTAAAAAAGCGGTCAGAAGTACGTCGTTTTGGAGCCAATAACGAGTGCGAAACGACAAACACCCGGCAATCTTTTTAAGTTAAACGGTCGAAAAAAGAGCTTTAAAAGCGACCGCCTCTCGTTCCTTTTAACGAGCCGAAAGGGAGCTCGGCCATCTTTTCTTGCTTTACGTCGAAAAAGAGCTTAAAGACGACGTTTTGGGGATCAAGTGTGTATAGGACCGTTGTGACCCCGCCGGTTACTAGAATCTGCACAAGAACACCGCATGCGTAAACCTGTTCGACATGTTAAAAAACATAGTAAAACATGCATAAAAGCATAATATAGCGACATTAGCACTAAATTCATGGTAAAAACATGACAAAAACCCACATTTATAAAAAACCATAGTCAATTATAAATTTTTTACCATAAATAGGGGGGTAAAAGACATTTTTTACCATTGTTACCATTTTGAGTTGTGGAGAACGTTGTGGAGCTGTGAGGTTGACGGAGCGATTTCCATCCCGTGCGGACACCATCCATTCGGCAGCTTGTTCCAGGTAGGTTCTCCTCCCCCTGTGCTTCATTTTGAGTCTTTTTTGGAGCATTTCCACGGTGGGAATTGGCCATTTGGGCAAATATTTTGAGCTTCAATGCGCTCTCGGTCAGCGCGGATTTCCTCATTGGGTTCGCGCTGATCGATTAATTTTACACACACCACCTCCTGGATCAGCGCGAAAAACACGTGTGCTTCCGCGCTGACCCAAGGAAAAAACAAAGGGGCGCCATGATCAGCGCGACTGTTTTAAAAACAGCCGCGCTGACGCCGTGAAATTATATTTTTATGATTTTGAACGTATAAACTTCAACGGTCAGCGCTCTAATATTTTTTTGTGGTCATGCAGGACACAATGGCATTTGTTTGGCAAGAGAGAGCTCACGATAACGAAGATATAGCAGCTTATGCCAATGCGGAGTGCCGAAATGCAATGTGGGCATGCGGGTTCCTCAAATTTTTCCTCACTCTGCGCCTGAGAGCACAACCTGATCTCCTCGAGCTCTTAATCAGAGCCTGGAACCCAATTGACGGAAAATTCACAATCCGAGGCCGTGATATTGAGTTCGATTACACGGATATTTATTTTTTGACTGGGTTATCACGCCGGGGTGAGATGCCCATTCTGGAGGGGCAACGACCCAGTGGTGAGACCCTTGACACGCTCATGGCTCGAGTGTGCCCACGGGCACGTAAAACACGGAGTGGGAAGGTGGGTATTCCGACGGTGGATGACATCGTCCTTCGCACCATACTCTTCATGGTGACCCGGGCAGCGGGCTGCTTGGCCAATCACGAGGCCTCGAAGACCCATCTGCTATTAGCTCTCGAGTGTTTACAGCCCACCATATTCAACTGGGCAGCAACAGTAACAACCAGCATGAAGAGGCAACTGAGCAACTGTCGACGCGGAGAATCGAAGCAGTTCGGTTATGGGTCGCTCCTACTTCCGCTCATGCTGGAGCGGGTGCCGGCCTTACAGCTACAGGATATGGTCGTGGATCCACCCAGAGGTCCCCGGGAGACGAGGGCCAGTCGATGGGGCCATGTCATGCCGCGTGGAGGTGGCGGCCGCCCAGTGGCATGGGGTGTTTATTTTCGAGAGTGGCTGGATCGACAGGTCATTTTCGTAGAGGACTGGCCATATGCTGGCATAGACTTCCGCGGTGATCCAGACATGCCACTGCCAGCGGGAGAGCATTGGGACGATGGAGGTATGACACTTGATCTCTTTTTAATTTTTTATCTTTTTAATGTTTTTTAATTTTTCATGTACATGTCTTGATGAATGCTATTGTGTGCAGATGTGGGACCCACGAGACCCCTTGGTCTAGCCCCAGAGGCACGAGAGAGGGACAGGGCGCTGGAGCCCTGGCCTTGGCTCCTCGAGGAGTCAATACACCGGAGATTGTGATTCAGAACCTTGAGGGTTTACTGGCGGGAGTTCCAGATTACCAGGGGATAGAGGAGGTCCCTATAGCATCTCAGATTCACACAGTGGGGGTGGAACCCAGGATGCACCGCCTTTTGAGGCGGGTGGCACGGGCAGTTGTGTGCTACAGAGAGCATAACCCACCACAGTAGACATCTAGGTTTTATTTCCACTGATGTTTTTTGAGAGACACGCGTCTCAGATGTACTGAGGACATCGACTTTATCTTAGACATATACACTTATTTTTGAGTGCCTTAGTGCGCCACACAATATCTATATATATATATATATACCGTTTTTGGATGGATATTTTACATATGATGATGTTTTTATATGCTATGCAAATGTCTAACACAAATGTGATCTAATGTATCAGTTGCACAACATACGACCCACATATTTTAATTTTTTAATGCAAGCTTAAAAGCACACACAACACACATGCAAACTATGCTTGAAAAAGGATTTATTTACATATGCTTATTCTATGGTCTTATTATGCTTTCTATGTCTTCTTGTATGATGTTTATCTATTACGCAAATGTCTGTCTAATACATGGTTTGCTAATGCATCAGTTAACGTGTTTAATCGTCTCGGAATGTGTTGATATGTGATGTAATCAAAATTCCTTTCTAACAATCTTACACGTAAATACAACCTTAGAATGCGTTGGTCTCTGACGAAATATCGCCCGTTGAGTTGATGTATGACAAGTTGAGAGTCCAGGTTCACCACCATTGCATGAATGCCGAGATCAACTGCTTCAGCTAGTAACTCAATTACAGCACTGTATTCGGCAACATTGTTAGTGGTACAACCCAAGCATACACCTTGAAGGTCTATCAACTCTCCGTGAGGATCATAGATCGCCCACGCCGCAGAAGACAAATTGCAAGTGCTACGGCAGGCGCCATCAGCGAAACCAACATAAGGTGCACTGGACATCTGCACAAGGAGCAGAAAACATAATAAGAGGCAAACACGCCTTCACACCAAAGCAAAACGTGAAATCATGCACACATAACACACTTGCTAAAAACACACGTATGTACAAACTAGGTGCACGAAATCATGCATAGTATTTTTTCAAATAAAGCCCGTTGCGGGGCTTGTCGAGAGGATTTCCTTCGTAGTCGATCAGCTCATATGCCCCCTTTTGCAGAACTCTCTTCACGATATAGGGGCCTAGCCACATGGATTCGAGTTTACCTGCCCCCAGCTTATCCTTAGCTTGATCATAGAGCAGTACTAGATCTCCCTCAACAAAGGAACGAGGTTGAATGGTGTTGTCGAAGTGAGCCTTAACTCTCTTCTTTTGTGCTTCAATAGCTAGAGAAGCTAAGCGACGGGTCTCGTCTAGCCGTTCTAAATAAAGAAGCCGTTCCTCCACTGGAGTGGTGTTGGGAAGCAACTCGACAGCTAACTTTAATGAAGGAATCTCACACTCAACAGGAAGGGTGGCCTCCAGTCCATAAACTAGCTGAAAAGGGGTGAAACCAGTGGCATCCTTCACAGAGGTCCGGTAAGCCCACAAGGCGGGGAACAGCATCAGATGCCAATTAGACTTGTGTGTACCAACGGTACGTTGGAGCATTGTGATCAAGACTTTGTTCACAGCTTCAACTTGGCCATTGGATTGAGGGTAGTACAGCGTCGAACTATCTTGACGCAAGCCTAGTTGGGTCGTTAGTTCCATCATCATGTGATTACGGAAATGCTTTCCGTGATCCGTGACGATAGCCTAAGGGACTGCAAACCGAGTAATGACATGATTAAACAAAAACTGCGCCGCTGTGTGACCGTCTTCGTTCAATGTAGGCATCGCTTCGGCCCATTTGGTGAAATAATCCACGACAACGATAATATACCCATGCCCCTCGGCCGAACGAGGGTTACAGGATGTATAATCGATGCCCCATTCGGCAAACGGACCTACGGTAACAACAGGGTGCACTGGTGCAGGAGGTGCACGCATTTTCCGGTGGTAGATCTGGCATTCATGACATGCACGGACGGCAAGGATGCAATCCTTGAAGATAGAAGGCCAGAAATAACCAGCACGGAGGATTTTCTGGGCGGTGGCATATCCGGACATGTGGCCGCCACAAGCACCAGAGTGGCAGTCATTCAATACCTGCTCAGCCTCCTCGAGAGTCAAACATCGGCGGAGAACAGAATCAACACCGAAGCGGTACAGGGTGTCGCCAATGATGCGATAGGGTTGAGATTGATGGCGAATCCTCTGTCGAGCGTTTTTCGATACATTGGGATGGAAAGAAGACGTCTGCAAATACACGATGATGTACCCATACCAAGGGTCGAGGGTACTGATTAGAAACAACGTTTCATCTGGGATATGCTCTTCCGAACGAGATGGTGCAGAAGGAGATGGCGAAGAACAGAGCAATTCTGCAAAGACCAGAGACTTCTTAGACTTGGCAGCAGTAAATTCCAAGTCAAACTCTTGTAGGATTACGATCCATTTCGAGTACTTGCCCCCCAGCAGCTGACGCGACAAGATGTACGTCATTGGGTTGTAGTCAGAAATCACGGTCGTGGTGCGCAATAGGATATAGTGCCAGAAACGTTGGACGGCGCAGACAGCTGCCAATGCCAAATTCTCGACATAAGCGTAGCGAGTTTCTGTATCCAAGAGATTGCGACTAAGGTAATAGATAACGTGCTCATTGCCATCATCATCATCCTACACCAGAACCATGCTGATGGTGGTGTCAGCGACAGCTAGATAGAGAGTATAATCACGGTGGTAGTTCGGAGGTCTTAAGAGTGGAGTTGAGACAAGGAGGTCCTTGAGTCGCTCGAAAGACTCCTGAGCGATGAAATCCCAACAAAAGGGTGTGTCTCGCTTTAATAACCGTGTGAAACCCTTAGCCACCTCGGCATAATTCAGAATGAATCATCTAAGAAAATCGCTTTGCCCTGCAAGCTCTGCAATTGCTGCAAAGAGGCAGGGGGAGGAAGATTCAGGATGGCCTCAACTTTGAGGGGATCCAGACGGATGCCTTCTCGGGAGACGATGAACCCGAGTAGTCGGCCTGATTCTACGCAGAAGACACACTTATGAGGATTGAGCCTTATGCGGTAGTGTCGACAGCGGAGAAAAATTTCGCGAAGATGAGAGGGATGGTCCTGACGCTTGGCTGAATGAGCTGGGAGGTCATCCAGGTATGGCTGTACAATGTGACGAATGTCATGAAAGGCATAAGACATTGCACGTTGAAACGTAGCGCCGACATTCTTTAGACCGAAAGGGAGCTTCTTATAGGCAAAAGTGCCCCAAGGATAGATAAAAGCCGTCTTATGTTGATCTGTTGGTGCAATGTTGATCTGGTTGTAGCCAGAGAAGCCGTCCATAAACAAGTAAGTTTCTCTTCCTGCACACTCATCAATAAGCTGATCGATGAAGGGTGTAGGGAAGTTATCCTTTGGACAGGCACGATTGATATCACGGTAATCAACATAGACTCGGATAGTACCCTGCTTTTTATTCACAGGGACTATATTAGAAACCCAATCCGTAAGTGGAATGGGGTAAATAAAACCGGCCTTCAGAAGCTTTTCGACCTTTGCTTAGATAGCTGCGGCCTTTCGGGGGTGCACAGGGCGTAAGCGCTGGCGAACAAGCTTAGCACCTGGATACGTAGGTATTTCGTGCACCACTATACTAGGGTCGATGCCGGGCATTTCCTCGTAGGACCATGCAAAGACATCACGAAATTCGCGAAATAGAGCAGTGTAGAGTTGAACTTCCTCTGGAGTGCAAGTGACTCCGATATGAATGTGCTCGACAATCCCTAGTTTGATAGAGATGTCAATAGGTTGGGTTTGCATGATGTTTCCCATATTGCCCTCAGAAGACACTTGATAAAGCTGAATAGGTGTTGGGAGGGGCGGGGATGGGACACATGAAGTAAACCGCTCGAGACATGCGATCATTTCCGGATGGGGAGGGGAAAACGAAGAGCGGTGGTGGTGATCTGACCAAGGGAGCTCTTAGAGAGACATTGTCTCTATGATGGATTCATCAGAAGGAAATATTTCCTTCAATGGATCTGAAGTAGCCTCATCTCCTAGCCAAGGGAAATGAACATATGAATCGGAAACACTGCTCAGAAGAGCAGGTTCAGTAGGGGGAGCTGATGCAGTGATGATTTCGATGTAGTTGAGTTCGGCAGGACTCAACGGCATCATATCACCCCAAGAGTCTTCCTAATTAGCGGGAGGAAGAACCCATGGATCAGAGCGTACAAAGATCATGTTAATAGGGGCAAGATTCGGAGGTGGGAGGGGAAATACTCCCATTAAAGTGGGATCTTTGAAAAGTCTAGCACCCACGCTCTCGAGTGACTTAGAGGTATGCTCCACGAATGGCACATTACCTTCAGAAGAAGAGGCGAAGAAGGAGAGCTGGTCCACCGTGACAATATTTCCCTGGTGAGGGAAATGAATGACACGGAACAGGGAGGAAGCCACGGCTTGCATGGCGTATGTCTAGCTCCATCCGAGGAGGAGGTTGTAGGTAAGATTGGCATCAACAACTATGACCTCCACTTCTACGGTCTTCCCTTCCAAAGAGATGGGAAAGCGTTGGAGGATACCGTAAGGACGGGACTCTCTTCCATCGAAGGCTTCTAATGTCATAGGAGACTGACTCAAAGTAGGAGAACCAATAGCCTTCCAGCAAGCAACAAACATGACGCAGGTTGAGGCCCCTTCATCAATAACCGTACGATGAATCGTTTTGCCATTGATGATGACCTGTATAAGGAAAGCGACTTGGTGAGGCAGTCTCTGTGTAAAACCCTCGAGATAAAAAGAAATCAAATCTGAATCTGCTGGGTCGATGCCACCAATAGCTGATAGCAAGGACTTTCTCTGGGAGGGGCAGCTCTGGAGGACTTCTAGAGCGGAAATAGCAGACGGAGCCTGAGCTAAGTCCTCAACAATGCTATAATGCTGGGAAGCACGAGCATTAGGGTTGTAAGACGACTTCCGGAGTACACCTTTTGGAGGGGGTCGGGGGATCATCTCAGCGCTGGGCCTTTCGATGTGGAGAGGATCAGAACTAGACGGAGGAGCGCTGGAGGGGACCTCCGGCTCTTTCCCGGCATGAGATGGATCGTCTTTTTCTCGAGTTGAAACATGGATGGGAATCGTTCCAGCCATGAACACTTGAGAACCGAACGAGGAAGAGGGTTGAGACGGGTCTGCCACCATTTGAGTCTGCTGGGAAGGGAAAGGTTCTTTAAGCACGGCAGGAGTCCCAGGAGCACCTTTCAATAATCGACTAACTTCGGATCGCCTTGGGCAGTCCTTAGTGTAGTGATCCTCCTCACAGATGAGACAAGGATACTTAGGTTTTCGTTTAGCTCCTTCCTCAGGTGGAGGTTTAGGGGAATCCTGCTTGGGTTGTCCGAATTTATCTTTAGCTTTCCCTTTCTTTTTCCCTTTTGAGGATTTATCCACCGCAGTGGACTGAACGGCATTTACCTCGGAGGTACTTCCAGAATTAGATTGGCCCTGAGAAGCGTTTCCATTAGAAGCATTTTGTTTTTGCTTCCCAGGGTTCGCGGCCGATTTCTTTGATGACGAGTTTACAGAGCCAATGACTCTGTCAACAAATGGTTTTGGCGGAGCCTTGGGCTGTCCAGGCCTCGGGGTGTCTGGCAAATAATCATATAGAGTACTTGACTGAGAGTATACTAAGTCTAGGTACTGAGCACGCGCGATAGCTTGCTCTTCAGTTACACAAGCTCCCATGGCGATGTCTCGCGCAATCGCAGGGACAAAGGAAGTTGTGAACCAATCGGTCAGGAGTTGATCGGGAATCCAGAATTTGATCAAGCGATGACGTCTTCTCCATTCATGTATATGATCAGATATATGCGTAGCCGTGTCCTGTTTGAGAGACGTGAGGAGATGTGTCCCTGTCTCGTACCGAATGGGTAACTGAAAATGAGTTAAGAACGCCATAGCCAGCGAGTTGAAATCTTGAAACGTGCCACGATTCAGCTCAATATACCACTTAGTAGCTGAGCCGGTGAGAGTTCTCTGAAAGAGGCGGAGCCAGATAGAGTCATCAAGCCATGAGTTTGATGAACACCAGAGGTGATAGGTCATGACATGGGCTTGAGGATCTTCACCAGCTTTGCCATCGAATTTTGGACAATCACCGGGTATTTTAGTTGGAACTGGTGGCCAATACGGATTATGCAGAATGGGGTCATTCGTCAACTTGGACACATCCGGAAGTTCCAACGTCGCTAAGAAAGGCAACTGAGGGTTAAAGGACATTTGTGGCTGTGGAAGCGAGGCAGTACCAGGGTTCCAACCAGGTGGTGGTTTCCCCCATGGACTTTGTCCAGATGGACCCGGCCCAAAAGGGCCTGGCCCATAGGGAACTTGCCCGTAGGGGTTCTGTCCATACGGATTCTGTCCATATGCAGATAGTTGTCCCTGGGTCTGCCCCCCAGCACCCCATGTTTTAGCAACTTGACCTACAGGTGCAGCATACTGATAATTTTGGTAAGGAGTGACCTGCATCTGTTGATAATTTTGATAAGGGGTAAACTGAGTTTGCCCCTGGGGTTGCTGGTAGCCATACATTTGCTGAGCTCCATACTGAGCCTGATAAGAAGGCTGCATTTGGTAAGAAGGTTGAGGCCGTGGCCCACCTTGCATTTGATAACCCATTTGAGTTTGGGGCCCAGAATAATGTCCGTGAACCGGTTGGGCTTGGATCATCTGGCCGGAAGGTTGGCCTGGTTGAGTTTGGGATAGACCTGTTTGCCCAGAAGGACGTACTTGCTGGGTGCCAGGTTGTCCTTGAGCAACCAAGGGTTGTCCTTGCGGAACAGATGGCCGAGCAGGCTGGATGGCTGGTTGAGCTTGCAGTTGGCCAGCCTGTCCAGATGGATGATTAGGGCGGATAGTGGGTTGGCCTTGCTGCATAGAAGGCTGGCCCATTTGCCCGGAAGAGTGCACTGGCTGAGCAGTGGGTTGGCCCTGCTGTACGTAGGGTTGCCCCCCTTTCCCAGGAGGATGCATGGATTGAGCAGTGGGTTGGCCCTGCTGCACGTAGGGTTGCCCCCCTTAACCAGAAGGATGACCAGACTGAGCAGTAGGTTGGCCCTGCTTTACGTAGGGTTGCCCCCCTTGCCCGAGAGGATACCCCTGTTGGACTGCTGGTTGACCTTGAGGATTATAAACTTGCCCAGCTTGTCCAGAGGGGTAACCCTGCTGGAGACCAGGTTGGCCTTGTTGGATGTAAGGCTGTCCTGGTTGTCCAGACGGGTAACCTTGCTGGGCACCAGGTTGCCCTGGATAACCAGAAGGTTGACTCTGATAGGAAAATGATGGACCACCAGCGGCCGAAGGTTGTCCCGGATAGGGTTGTCCTTGTGGGCCCCCAGATTGTCCTGGGTAAGACTGGCCATAAAGTGGTTGCCCTTGGGGGGCTTGCACATAAGGTGGCTGGCCTTGATTAGGTGGTCCTTGAGGCTGTCCAGGGATTTCCTGGCCCCCATGAAAAGAATGAGTACTGGCATCCCAAGTGATGGATAACGGTACCGAGACTTCAACGAAAGGTTGAAGAGGCGTGGTTTGAGTAAACTGGAGGTACTAACCAGTAGAATCATAATAAAAGAGTGGACCTTGCGCATTTGGGTCCACAATGGGTTGCCCATGGGCATCATATGGCCCCCCTCCTGGAACAGAAATAGAAGAGGGTTGAGCACTTTATGCAGGGTCGACGAATCTAGACGAAAGTTCCGGCTGGCCATTACTCACTTGACCGTGAGAGGGATCAGCACCAGTGTTTGTAGACGAAGACGTTGTCACGGCACAGACGACTGGAGTCGAGTATGCTACACAACCGGTTGGATTCGTGGGAACTGAGGTAATAGGTGTAGTATGGGGTTGTGAAACAAAGGGTCCTGTGGTGGGAGTGATCTGAGGATCCCACATAGTCGTAGCAGGAATCCCGGCAGCTATTCTATCCCTCATCGACTAATATCGTGGGGGGAGTGGAGAAGTAGCTGGAATGGGAGTGTCAATATTCGACACCATGGGTGTCTCACTTGCGCTGGGAGATGTCTCGTCCATGTGGGAAGTAGACATTGGAGACGAAACACCAGGAGGGGTAACAGGAATATCGTCCTCGTCAGGCTCCCAGATAGGGTTCCAATCTTCTTCGTAATCCTCGTCGCCCGGGGCACGTACGTTGATAGGTTGGATACTCGGGATAATAGGAAGAGTATTGCTTACAACTGGTACCTCAGGAGCAACAGAAGATGGAGGACCTTGATCACTTGGACCGGGAGTTGACGGGTCAGCCAGGATGACAAACCCCACACAAAACCTAAAGGAAACTAACGATAAAGACCCTACTCAAGCTAACGCACACAAAATCTAACCAGGTGATGTTCACGTGGCCGAATAAATTTTAAGACACAGGAACTAAACTTGACCTTTTCATGTTTCAAGAGTCGAGAAAAGGACGAAAAGATGACTCTAGTCTCCTTCGAATGTTTAATGAGCACGAAGTGACAAGACGCTCACTGGCACCTTTTCTTTTAAGGAGTCCGAAAAGGATCAAAAGTGACTACTCTGGAGACTCTAGGCAAAGGGTTTACCAAGCAATCCGTAAAACTGCTTATACACCTTGGAAATCGTATGAGAACCAAGGACTTTCCGTACTGCAGTCAATCTTCCCGAATGCTGTGTTCGGTGCGTTACGATTCGCAAGGCGGCAGACTCGGCTTCCTATGGATCAAGGATAAAAGCCTAGTGGGGTCTCCCTATATACGCGACGGTACGTGGGAGCACAATCCGTGTTAGACCACTATCGGGTCACAGAAGGAGGAATCACCCAACCGTAATGTGAAACAATAGTGACTATGTTTAAAGACGCCGGAACACGTCTCTAGCCTAGACCTCTAGATGTTTGCGTTAAGTTCCAATGCGTTTTTAGGTTTATTCAGTTTATTTTATGGTTGATCTTGAATTAAGTTTCGGTTTCAGGCCCTATCGTGTGATCTCTCACAATTACCTAGATGCAAACTACATGCCAAAGAATATCATTTCGTTCGATGAATTCTAACTATGAGAGGGTTAAGAGTTTTCAACCAAACAAGATGAACTCAATCAATCAAACCATCTAATGCAGCTAATGGCAAAGAAATGAAATTTTTTCTTTTGAGAACACAAATCAATGAAATGCTCTTTTTCCCATTAACTATTGAATGCAAAAGATATTAGTTTGTTTTCTTTTTCCAATGGCACAATGCACTTAAAATGAATTTTGAGAGACAGGAACACCGAGTAAAGAGAAATCAAATCACTCAATGAAAAACACAACAAGCGTGAAAAGAGCCGATTGAACCCAAGCAACTGTGATCCGTGTCTGGGTAGTGAGAAGTAATTGAAACAATCCGAGGACTGGTTCAATGACAATCACCTAAACAACCAAGCAAAGAAGGCAAAAAGAGGAAGGTTTTCGCAAAGGCAAAGGCAAGTAGTAACGAATCTTTTGTGAACGAGTGATAAAACAAAGTCAATCTAGTGAAAACGGGATGATAACACCAGGTCATAGGACACAAAACAAGAATCGTCCGACAAGACTTCGCAAGCAAGTGCTTCACAGTTCAAACAATAGAAATCAAGTCATAAACCAGGTAGAAAGAGTAGGAGATAGTCAAACCAACAAGCTCAGGAGGCAAAATTGAAACAAATTCAATTCTACAGGATCAGCGCGGGTAACCCGCAGCAACAATGCGCTGACCAGAAACCACGCGTAGCAACAAAGCGCTGTCAGCGTGGAAGTACACGACTTAAGCGCACTGGTTTGATTTCAGAACCGTCGCGACTGTTTAACGTACAAACGCGATGACCACGAAGTCAAAGAAACAGCTATGCGCTGTCAACCCGACTGTTTTGATATAAACCGCGCGGAGGCTAAAAAACAGGCAGAATCAAGCCGAAAGCTCCCAAACCAAGGCAAAAACTCTTTAAACAATTAAGACACCTCCCAGACTGAACTAGGAAGTCTAAAAACAGAGAACTAATCCCCAATATTTGAAAAGAGAGTAACAATCAAACTCAAAACAAGAATGAACAAAAAGAGACAAAGGCCAGCTCCCCAGTATGGTCGCCAAATTGTTGGAGAGGTAAATCCCCTCTATGGATAGAGGCGATCCCTACTAGCCCAGAATGGGTCTAGCAACAATCAATCAATGCTACTATGCAAGTTCCTAATTGCAAATGAAAGATAGGCAATGAACACCTACTTGGATTCCAATGCTATTGTTTGATGAAGAGATGTCGTTCTCGCTCCTTCGCTTTGGCCGGTCATGATCTTCCACGATCCCCGCAGATAGATACCTGCACACACGAAGAGAAATACAAACACGAGTGTGAAATCTAATAAATGCAATTATACATCAGTCAGAAAGGATGTAATTCACATTAACCATTACAAAGACAAATGAGAATGGAACCATAATAGTAGTCATCTATTTATTAATCAATAACAGAGAAAGGTACAACCAAAGTTCTGACGCTGAGTCCTTCTCAAGAGGGTCCAGCCAACAAGTCTCTTAAGCATTCACCCTTGGAGGTAGATCTCCCAAGACAAAAACTCTCTCTCACACAAGCAATACTCACAACCTTCCTTAAGCTCTCTAGCAAATCCACACTTATCACACCAACTACTTACTAGCAGCAACACTCTAAGCACTATGAATTCCACACTATCCAAAACTAGCTGCTCATGGCCATGGTAGAGGCTTAAATAGGAGAAGGAGTCTCCATGAATGGTGGGAGGATGAGCTTATCTAAAAGGAAGGTGGCTCAAATGACGAACAGACATGCCATAGAAAGGAGGGCGACATTCACAAGGCCAAAAACCAGGTCTGGAGTCATCTAGAAGGCTGGCTGTTAGAACAAACTCGCCCAAACTGGATCAGCGCGGGTGTATAACTGCACTGCAGCGCTGACATCGCATCTGAATAACGGAGAAAGTGGTGTCAGCGCGACTCAATACAAACATAGGATGCGCTGGCTCATGAAATTCGACCAGCGAGGAAAACCCGTGTGCTTCCACGCTGGCAGCGCATTCGTTGCACTATGAGGCGCCAGTCAGCGCGGTTATTTTAATAACAGTCGCGATGATGGAATAAAATTGGGCAAAGAGGGTCATTTGGCCAGTTTAGAAAGCATGAGCATGATGGATTTGATTTCATGACACAGTAGGGAGGCTGACAGAGAGACAGTGACAAATTATTGTGTAACAACTACAATACCTCGATACCCATGATAGGGCAACCAAACACCTAATTCAACCACTCAATTATTATCCTACCAAGAGAATAACCATCACAGTAGACCCCTGCAATTCACTCCAAATAATACTCACAAACCTAAAATTGAACCTTGAACAAAGACCCCAATAAAAAACCCAAATCCACGTTAATAGTACACTTCAAATGGAATCCCTTAACCAAATATGAAATTACATAAACAAATAATTCATCCCTAGACCAATAGAGACACCTAAAGATGGAAATCAGTGTTTGTAATGACCTCGATCATTTTTCAAATATGTTAATTGTTCTAGTCATTATGCATTTGTGTAGATATTGTAAATGTTTTCCTGGTTACTTCACACTCATAAGGTCATTGTAAATACTTTCATGGTTATTTTATATTAGTGTAAATATTGTATACATTTTGAAAATGATAAATATACATATATGCCTTTCTTGGTAACTTTGCAATGGTGTGAATATTTACTGGTCATGTCCAATTGCATAGTTACTGTAAAATGTATATCTATATATGTGTGTAAACCTTAAGTAAGTGGGGTAGCTATTGTTTTTTAGGTAACAAACACACATACACAGACACACATATGCAAGATATCATAAAACTCATGCAAACATTACAAAAAAAATAATCTAATAGATGGCAGGAAAGGGAAGCAGAAGGAAAAATATGAAGACTAAGGACAAGTGGGGTACTTTAGGTTGGCCCAAAGGGGTTGGGATATATTGGTATATAATAAACCATAGGAAGATAACATCATAAAAATTCTAGGAACCAAGTTGGGAAATGGCATGGAAAAATCAAGGAAAAAAACTAAGAGTGTAGGAGAAGGAAGAAGAAAGAGGGAGGGTGTTCAAAGAACAAAACTGGGGAGAATGTTTGTTGTTGGGAGATATCGGTGAAAGGTATTGATCATGTTCCCTTTACAATGAAGAAGTAAGGGTATACCTATGTAATATCGAGGACCACTGCACAAAGAAACAACGGAAGACTTAGGATAACCAAGTAATAAACACTCCATCTTGTAGCTCTTAGTGAAGGTATTGAGGTTCGTTACATTTTCCCTAAGTAAACTATGCTCAGTTTGGATTAAAACATTTGGACTTGCTTGCATACCAAATTGCAGTAAGCTCTGATCCCTTGTTTTTTTTTCTGTTAAGTAGGGTCACTCTGTCCATAAATTGGGGTGGATGATTCTTCCTATATTACTCTTTCTCCTTGCTGCAATTTCCAATAACTTTCACATATCAATATGTCTTTGTTGGATGGGCCATATATTGTTAATGATATTGGATAAGACAGTATGGTTACAAGCCTCTCATTTTGTAGTCACATACAAATCTAGAGTGAAGTTATGATATTCTCCATGTACATGTTGGAGATGTTTTCCAGAATTTGTGGAAGCCTGCAAAGGATTGCTCAACTTTTCATATCTCTAGTACTTTATCCTAATTAGTTTGTCCATAGTATCCCTCACAATTTTGATGTTGCAACTCATGAAGAGTTGATTTGACAACACTATATTTGAGACAGGCATACAAGGTTAGTTGCAACTTGGGGATAATTTTGTGCTACCTTCTTATGCATACTCATGAAAATAGGTCTCCGAAGCCCCTAAATTAACTAATGGTGGGGGTTATTACCTCTAAAGTCCCTCATTGGATAGTGGGTGGAGGTAGAAAACCTATGGTTTCCATGGAATAGCCTTCCTTGCTGAAGTAATCAAATTCTAGTAGACTATAGACCCCCTGCATTGGGTGGAGTTACAGCAGCAACAAATTTAGGGTGGAGGAAAACCTTTGGAGTTCTTGAATTGCATGAGGGTGGAGCATATCACCTTTAGAGTCCCTCATTAGGTGGTGGGTGGAGGTGGCTTACCTCTGGGGTCCCTAGACTGACTTGAATTGAGTTCTTTAATGCTAGAGGGGTGGAGGTGGGTTAGACCTATGGAGTCCCTAGTACATTTGACAATGTGGTCATTGGGATAGTCTTCAGAAGCTAAGGGGTTATAGCTGCATGAGAAGTCTGAATGCATCCTGTCTATGGTTGGTTGGTGAATTCATTTTCCTATCCCAATTCCCATTCTCTTGAAAGTTGTGATTTCCTTAGGCCAATCTCACAATAATCTTTACTATTATAAGAATTTTGAATGCATGGTGTTGTGGCCTACTTGTGATTACTTTTATTATTAAGATGTTCAATACATGATCTATCTAAGGTTATCCTCGTTTGATATATATGCCCCTTCACATTAGTTGTACTACAATGTTATTACTACTATTCGTAGGTTGGGTATATGGTTTGGGTATACTTGAAATATGGTCGTTGCTTGATATTATGAAAATTTAGTGATGAAGTGTGTAAGGAAGACTGGGACTATGTATAATGTGTTATATTGAATAACGACAATCAATATACTGTGTGTGTTTGGGTCACATGAAATTTTCACTAGATATTGTGTGTATCAGGCCATGTAAAATGATTTCTACATGGTATATTATATATTTTTATCATACATTCATGAAGCTTCAAGTATTTATATGGACTGTCTACCAGTGCCATGTTTATTGCATAAACATTAGTTGATGAATTTTTGGACGAGTTTAATTAATTCTTTGATTTCCCATTCTACAATATTTCCATTGTGAAGTTCACTACTTGAATTAGTAGTCTTGGGAGCTTCAACTAAGAGCTATGAATTACTTGTTTCATTGCTTCATGTTATTTTAAATATTTTGTGTAAATTACAAGAAAAACTTTCATGAAATTTTGTCATCAGTAGCATAGATTTATGGTTAAATGATTTGTTTTCTTCTTATAGAATAGATTTTGAATATTTGAATGTTTTCCTGATTAGATTATAAGGTTTTTATGAAAATATAGACAAGTATCTCTTGCTTAGTGGTTACAAGGTTGTCTATTATTGAAGAACATGACAATTGTAGGCATCATTTCTAGTTTGCCCAATTCTACTTGTGAGTTTGCAAAATCACTCTGGGCCAACAAATTTTATTATACCATTGGATATTCATACCTGGTATATGTTATTTATGCATACCCTCTTGTGACCTTTGAGATTTAATGTAATCGTCAAGATACATTGGTAAAACCTTACCTATTTTAGCTTTGGGCTATGAAATAAGAATGTTATGTACATATGTAGATGAACTCCTCGGTGTGTGGGTAGAGGCATCCTAAATTGAGTAAATATCCATTTCAATTGATTTTCTTTAATGTGTTTAAGGAATGTTCATGTTTTCATCACAAAATTTTGATGAATGGATCAATTGAATACGAAAGGAAAATTGAATTTTGATAGATAAGCCCCCAAAGGATGAATATGGTTTAGAGTTGTGTTATCCCAAGAGTATTAAGTGGACATGTAATTTGAAACAACTCTACCTTAAAATTGTTTCTATATGCATAGATCTACAAAATATGGAATTTGGAAATTAATTTTATAAACAATTTTGGGACAAAATTGGTCGTTATTGAATCCATCATGGCATACTCATTGGACTTGGGGTTGGCCCAATTGATAAAAGGATTCTTTTCTAAATACAATGTTTTCATCCTATATCTAAATATGTTCGTGGTTCCTTTTGGGTGTTTCTCAAGGATTAGAAGTGTCAAGATCTTGGTAGGTTAATGTTTAGGAATCTTTGTGCTTGTTTCAATAGGCATGATTATAGACCAAATGAATAAAAAAGGAAACATGACTACAAACCAAATGAATGCACAAAGTTTCAATCTAAGTTCTAGAAAAACTGAATTGAGTCTTGTGCACTTACTAGATCATGGAAGATGGTAGTGCATATAGAGAATTATCATTGGGGAAAAGGTGCAAATAACCACTTACAAAGGACGGGTAATTGTTTGAGCCAGCATGAATGATGATTCAATCCTTGGCCAGTTATTTTGTGAAAGATTTACATAGGCCATTTCTAAAAGTAGACGGGTAATACATAGGAGAATTGGTCCTAATTGGTGTTGTGATTATTATATAGGTTATGTATGCCAACGTCACTCAGAGTCCCTTTAGGTCTACAAACAAAAAATTTCACATACATATCTTAGAGAACACCTTATGCTTGTTTATATTCCTATATTTTCTGTAATGGATTGTGTCTGTAATGCAATACAAAAGAATTATAGGGAAAATAATAACATGACAGGATTTTTGTTCACCTCAGTTCCTCTTTTATGGTTGAATTAACATATGACAATTTAGAGGTTGAAATGAAACTTTACTTCTCAGGAAAAGGTTGCGATGGGGATGACCCTAATTGAAAATCACTAAGGAAATTTACAAATTTTGACACTCCAAACAGAGCCAACCCAATTGCAAGTTGCAAATGAGTTGCTTACTTGAACTAATATGGTTTGTTACAAAGGAAAGGAGATTTACTCCAAATGTTAGTCATTCACCATAAAATGAAAATAAATTTGGGTGAGTTAAGACAAGATGTCATGAAAGGGAGGAATGATTTTCTTGAGGTTGCTTGAGGTGAAGTAAACCTGCAACATTCTTCCATGAAAAAATTATCCCAAAGATGCATCATGTCCAGTTGTCGCTCAAGATGTTTCCAACCTACCTTATGAATGGACAAGTTAGAAATATATCGATACTATACTTGACCTCATTATATTGTAAATAGAAAAATCTTGGTCAATTTTTATTTATCCCTCGTATCCTATCCCAGGTGAGTACACAGTTATTCAATATAAAACAAAAAATAAAACCCAGTCCTCATAACTTCCCCTTGAGTCTTAGGTTAGTAAGGTAACCACCTTTATTTAGATAAGGGGTTGTGTTACAAATTTGTATCAGAGTGAGGTTGCAACACTAGGCCTAAAGGTGAAAAATGAAGTATATTGTTGCTTGATTATGAATTTGCACATGCATAGAGATTGTATTAATGAGAATTGATTAACATTGTCATACATATGCTTAAATCCTAATAATTTGTGCTAGTTAGTACCAACAACTACAAGTCTAGAAGACATTTGCATGATGCATCTCTATTTGATATATCTAATAGTTTTGTGCATTTATTTAAACACATCATAGACACCAACAAGACAAGGGAATGAACAACAAGATGGTTGATGACAGTTCTAACAGATCTCGACATGAGACAAAAGAAAGATCAGTCAAATGGGAGAAGTTAGTTGAGCTTCGAGGAGAGGGATACTCTCTCGATTAGGTGGACACACTTAAGAGCCTAAAGGCCAAACTAAGAAGTTACAAAGATGACAATGAAAGATTGGTCAAGTGTAACAACCCCTGGTTGATTTTTTATGTAAATAAAATAAGACCAAGGTCATGGGACATGTATTCCTAGTTGAATGTTGGGAAAAACATAGTGATGGGTATCACTTATGATTAATTAATGGCTATGGAAATCGGCAAAGGCATTGGCAAAGGAAAAGAGGCAATGATTGGAATTTTAATTATGAAAATAAGGAAAATAGGAGAAAAGGAAGGTGAAGAGTCACATATTTACATGCAATGGAAATTAGAGGGAAAATGAAAAAACTAGAGGCCTCAATGATAAAAAGGCTTATGAGGATCAGTTCACAACCTTTTGTCAATTCAGTTTTGGAGCTTTCATTTCATTCTCTCATTCTCTCATACTCTTGCACACTTAGAGAAATCTCGAAGCATGCCTGGTGCACTTTATCATTCACTTGGATTTGGAGAAAGAAGGAAACTGCAAGGGAAGATTTGAATCAACAACTATAGCTGGATTGCTTTGTAGGTAATAGGTTGCATGTTTGATTTCCTTGTTGGTTTATGGATGCATGGTATATGCATGTGATTTTATGGTTATGTGTTGTCATTGGCATTGATATTTTCCTAAATTATTAATGGTTTTAGCATTTCCTTTCCACTTATTGGATAGCCATGGTGTTGTGGGTTTTCCACTTGTTGTTTTTCTGATTGGTGCTCATGTTCCTTTTGGTTTTTGGTTGGAACAAATGCTTTGGAAGCCCTAGAACAACTTAGTTTGAGTTACTAGTAATATAGCCTAGGTTGGGACAAAAACTCTGGAGCCCTTTGTGGGTTGAGTTCTTAGTCCCTAGAGCCAGGTTGGACAAATGCTCGGAATCCCTGGAAGGTTGTGGGTTGAGTTATTAGTTCCTAGACCCTTGGACAACTTCGATAGAGACTAATCTGGTTTGTGTTATTGATGTTTGATCGTGGAGGTGGAATCGATGTGGTTGAAGGTTGAGGTGGTTTGGCCTCTAGAAGTCCTAGTTTGGTTTCGTCTTGGTTTTTTCCATGAGATCCCACACTCATGCATGGAATATGGTGTGGGGGTGATTGCCTGAAAGAGAGACTTTTCTTAGCCCAATCTATGGTTGGGTGATATGTGGAAGTCCCTCACTTGGTTGGTATTTTTATATATTAATAAGAGTTATTATTCTACTGTGATTCATGTATACTTGTAGTTATTATTTTGGTGATATTATGTTTAGGTTTCCATGGTCTATATGCTGGTTATTTGTTGGTTACATGATGTATGTTCTTTGTGGCTCTTGTCATGAATTGTCTAGTTATAGATTAATTGATGAATGTATGGACTAATAAGTGTTGTTGAATATATGTGGAGAGGGCATGAATCCGTCTTGGTGATTCTCAAATGAATGTAAGATTAATATGATCAGATATGCATCCATGACCTATAGATTACATCTTTTCCATGTGTTTAACAAAATGTATAGTGAGTTCTAGGCAATCTAGGTCAAGTTTTTAACTTGAGATCGAATGTTTAGCTTTGTTGTCATGTTAATTATGATTATAGAAAGCCTCAAGAAATTTTGGAAGTGGCGTGGAGGCTGACCTAAAATGGTGGCACAGATCCCAGGACCGCATGCTCAAAACTAAATATTTTAGTTCATAAATGTTGGTAGCTAGGCTTATGAGTGTAGTTATAGCCTCATAACTACATTCATGCCTTGTTGTGGGCCCAGGGCAGAGAAAAAGGGTTCCAACTCAGGGTTTGGTCACTTGGGGTGGTTGTTTATCCTCTGAATGACCTATGGTCCTTATAGGATGTCAGTATGTCATTAGTTTGTAGGCCCGACTTCCTTAACTGGAACTAGAAGGTAGGGTCAAGACATAGTGACACTAGTCTCATGTTTACCCTGGAAGGCTTGTGAAATTGGGTAAATGTGGGAGGAGGCATTACATCAAGGCATAATAAATGCAAGCACAAGTCAATGTTTTCATAATATAGAGCTTTTTAGAACTACAGAAACAAGGGAAACATGGATTGGGATGTGTCCCTGGAAATAAACAGAGGCATAGGGAAGTGGAGGAAGAGACAAATGGAGTAGATGGAATTTGGTCTAGGAAGAGACACTGGTGGGAAAGTGATGATACAGTGAGAGGAGGTACTCTAGTGAGTACCCCCCATAGGAGAGCTAGTATTCATAGGCAACACTTTGATTCCCCCCCCTAAGAGGCATCATGATCATCAGAATAGTGAGAAGGAAAATCACATGCCATAGGAATTTAAGAAGGCTAAACCCCCTACTTTTGACAGTGAAATGAAGAAATCCAAAGATGCTAAAGCTTAGGTTCTAGGGATGAAGAAATTATTTAGAATTCACAATTATTTTGAGAACACGAAGGCGAGGGTGGCCATATTCAGACTAAAAGGAAAAGATGATATATAGTGGGAGGGTGTGAAAAATGTGTGGAAAATATAAGAAGAAGATCTGACATGGTGTGAATTCGAAGAGCTATTTCAGAAAAAGTATCGGTCAAGGACATAATGTGGTAGTAAGGAAAATGAATTCCATGAGCTCGGGAAGGGACAAATGTCAGATGATGAATATGTCACCAAATTTTTGGAGCTATTTTTATATGTACCCTAATTGAAGGATGAAAAAGTGAAATTCCAGGGGTTTATCAGTGGGTTACCCTTGTATTTCAAGGATCACATTGAATTTGATGAACCTCAAACATCAGAAGATGCCATTAGAAAATAGAAGCATTGCTATGAGGGGTCGAGACACAGGCCAAAATTCAAAAGTGACTGGAACCCAGAGGGTAGAATAATTAATAAAGGGAGATGGCATAAGAAAGGAAGGAAAATGAAAACTACAGGTAAAAAGGAAGGTGTGACCTCAACTAGTACAAGTCGACCTTGACCAAAATTAAAATTGACTAAAAAAGGTTGTGCGCATCAAACTGCAGGAGAACATAATAGATTTGATGACAAGATGTTGTTGAAATGTTGGACATGTGGAAGGAATCATTGTAAGACAGATTTCCCTCACTAGAAGGATATAAGGCCGCAAATCTACACTACACACGAAGCTCGTACTATGAGGGATGTCGCACAGATTATAGTCATGATATATGTAGTTGTGGACAACAAATAGGATGAACATTAGGCTTCCATCATTAAAATGAAAGGTAAGATTTGTAATATATTTGTCTTCATTTTAATTGACTCTAGATATAACTACAACTATATATATACCATCCTCCTCCCACATCTACTTAAGTAACTGACCAACCGCGGTAAACATGTGATGAGAAGTGACTATGATATGATTCAAATCCTTATGTGTCAATGAAGGAAGTGGAACCGATGGAATACATCACACATACCTTACACATCAATAACAGAACTCCCAGGAGCCATCCCAACCACTCAGGTAACCAATCCTTGAGACCAACTAAAGTTTTAGTGCATCAAACCCCTGGATGCTCCCTTGATATGTACAAGGGTGCATCTGGGAGGCTCCAGAAGCTCCCACAACAAGGGAAAGGGAGATTCTAGGGAATTTTTTCCCTAGTTATATTTCTACAACTCTGGGATTTGTGCCACTTTTTAAGGCTTAGAGCCCAGGTCACTACCCAAAACTCAATGACACCTTCAGTAATGAAATTTCATAGCGGAACAAAGATACATTTGTAAAAAATCAACAAGGACTAGATTGGACCCCTACTATCCATGACAGGTATTTTGTCAAACATGTCACAAACATGAAAGCTATATGTCTTAACAACAAAACTGAGCATAGGGGTCTCATACTTATCTGAGAATCACTAAGAAGCATTGATGCTTCAACACATTAGCTTCAATTTCATCTATTAGGCCATAGATGCATTGTTCATTCATTCCGAAGTAAAAACATGATATGATCCAAACATCATGATAGTCATAAAACTCATTCATAACCAGAATATAAACATCAGATATGCTAAGCATAAAACAACCATATAAGCCACATAAACATAAGCATATTTACCCATAAATACCATAGGAAAGATATTTTATTGCCACAAGCAAAATGCAACCAAGTCTCAGAATTCCACATACCACCCGACCATAAACATGGTTGAGCCATATTCCAAGCATGAATGTGGGATCTCATGGAACAATCCATAAAAACCAAACCAGAGCTTCCAAAGGCCAAACCACCTCCACCAATCAAACAGTGATTCCACCTAATAGTCATACATCACAAACCATCACCAGATTGGTATCTACCCAAGGCTTCTAGGGCTTCAGTGTGTTTGTCCAACCAAGGCTCCAAGCCTAGTAACTCAACCCACCAAGGGCTCTAGAGCATTTTTCCAACAAAGGCTCCAGGACTAGTAACTCAACCCAAGTTTTTACAGGGCTCCAAAGTGTTCTTCCAACCAAGGCTCTAGGAACTAGTAACTCAACCCATAGCTAAAGGAACATGAGAAGCAACCAGAAAACAAAATTAAAACCCACAACACCATGGATATCAAGGAAATGGGAAGGCTAGGCAAATCCACTGTCAATCCAGGCAATCCTCCATGCCAGTGACAGATCATGACCAATAAATCACATGCATATGATAAAACTAGTGAGGAAAACGTACATACAACTCAATACCTGCAAGAAAAACCTATTATAGTTGCTGATCTTGATGTCCTCTGGTGCTTTCCTAATCTACTTTTGGCTTCTTTCTCCAAGCATCCAAGTATTCCACACTCTCCAAGAGTGACCCAAGAAAACTCTAATTGTCCAATAGTATGAGAGAGAGAGAAAATAGAATGAGAGCACCAAAAATAAATTGACAAAAGTTTACACTAGCCAAGCCTACCCACTAATCCTTAGAAGCCTTTTTGTCAATGAGGTCTCTATTTTCTTCATTTTCCATTATTTTAGTTCATTTTCCTCCTCACATGCAACCTGTAACCTTTCACCTTCCTTTTCCCCTAATTTCCATTATTTTCATAAATAAATGTGCCAAAAATGCCACTTTTCCTTTCCAAAGCCTTTTCCATTGCCTTTGCCAAATTCCTTAGCCATAATAACTGAAATGAACACCCACTAGGATGTTTTTACCAACATTCAACTTGGAATATGTGTCCCATGATCGTGGTCTTATATATTTTTACATGGATTTTTAACCATGGTTTTTACAAAACCCTCCCCCCTTTGGGGTCACCGTCCTCAGTGTTTAATGACACCTATAACCAACAAGACCTCTCCAACCAAACATAATTCCCATGGAGCTTTATAAGACAACTCATTGCAGTATTTACAATGACATCTCACTGAAACATGACAATCATACCATTTACTGGAGCTTTATAGCACAACTCATTATGGTATTTACAATAATATATACATATATTGATGAAAATTTGCTTCAACCAACAAATAACCATACTGTCTATGGATCTTTATAAATCTAGCTCAATACAGTATTTACAATAATATACACATGTGCACATTTTCTCAACCAGCAAATAAAGGATACTATGCCTACATCTGCAACAAGGGAATCTAGAGGCTCACACCTCCACCATCAAAGTAACACCAGGATTCACCTCCTTCCCAGGAAGTCTAGAATCCATTGTAAGGTAAAATATGAATCCAATGTCTAGTACTATAATCCTGCACCACTTGTCCTCTCAATGAATAGTTACCGACTCATTTTTCCAGGGCACACTCCCAATTTTCATTTGATTCCATCTGAAAATGCTGATGACCAAAACAAATATATCCCCGACCTTCCCTTCTCTGCTACACAGTCCCTTGATGTTTTGGAGAATTTGGTATCTACAGATAAATACTAATTCCCTAGATAAGTAGCCATATCTAGAACAATAGTTTAAAGCACTTTAGCCTTTTCCTATAAGCAATAGATAAGACAAAGAGGATGAGAAGACCTACTTGTAGTTTCGATTTCCTCTTGTCTCCTTTGTATCAATCCTATCGCTCCTTCCCGTACTTAACACGCTTGAGAAGTACCTATAAACATCAATAGAAGACAAATAACCGATCAAAGCAAAAGATCTATTGATTACAAGTAAATGGAATCAGATACATTCACACATATAAGCATCATATAACAAGATAAGCATATGGGAAAAATGTTCAAATACTTTATTGGATAGAAGGAAGAATTACAACCATGAAGTCTAATTCGAAGTCACTCCTCCAGATTTGATCCCACCCACATCACATCAAAAGCATGACACTCCGGTAGCATAACAATAATTGTCTCAAAGTCAATTCTCATAGCAACATTATCTCCATACAATTCATCAAAGTCCAACCCCTTGATCACTTAGATGAGTTCTCAATTTATAAGAAGATGGAGGAGTTTATGTCATAAATGGGGGTCTTGAATGGCCTTCCATACTTAGAATTAGTTCCATGGAGGAAGGGATGAGAGCATAGGATGCATCTTAACTCATTCCTCATCCATTTTCAAGCTCATAGGAGTTGATAAGTGAGGGAAACTTCTAGAATACTCCAAGAGATAAGAATATTCCCCAAACCCTATGTGAATTTCTCTCAATCTCGCCCAATGCAGGTCAAAGAGGGCCTAAGTGCTCTGTAGAGCACCCTGGCATGGACTTAATAGCTCTGCAGCACACCCTTACATGGGCCTACCTGCGCTGGTCCCTTTAGAGATCATTTCAGGATGTCTTCAAGTCATGAAACTGTCTAGGAAGGAGGCATTCAAAACGGTGACTTGTTTAGGGCATGTAGCAACTGAAATTAGGGTTTTATGAGCCCTAAAACACTGATTTGGATGATGGGAGTGATATGCCAAAATGGATCTGTAACAGCTGCATCCTAAAGATGAAGTCAAAAAATGTGAATGTCAAATGAAATGCTTTATGATGTGATGAAGAGTTTTTGAAGTGGAAGGTGACCTGCATCAGTTACAATACATATATCATGATATTTTGATTTTTTCATGAATCGCTAAGGGAAGGCATACCCATGCTTAGCATATAAACTTTCATTACATGTACATAGACAGTCATCTACAGATATAGACCCATGAATGGATGACCATCAGTGTAAGGCCATTGTACATATGATTTAGTACTCTTGAAATCGCAGCCCGGATGGATGAAAATAGATCCGGGGTATTCTATCTTGTTCAATCGTTCACTCAAGTACAAGTCTAACCATGTGAATATGTGATTTGAAGTCGAACATGGGAAGACACTGTCTGATTACCAGCCAATGATGTGAGGCGTTAACAGATGCGAGAGAAATCATCGATAATGATAATGATCCTCAAGGTACTGCAGTACATTCTACATGGTGTGAATGGATGTTTTGATGTTGAACACCATACAAAGTCTTTCAGTCGAAGGCCAATGATGTCAACCTATCACTGGAAGTGAAGAAATTTCTATTGATGTATGTAAGCCTCAAGGTACTGGAAGGGTGTTTCTAAGTCAACTTCTTGGATAATGTGCTGATATAGACAAGAAGCGACTCATCGTAAGAGGGCCTTGATGTATCCCACATCAACAACACGAAACGAGTGTAATGATTTTGGAGATGGATTTAAATGATGACACAAGGTTTACGAATGGTGTTCATGAAAATGAAGGTTTATGGTATTGCAAAGGATGAATTTTAACTCGATGACTTCTCTTGAACATGTCGGCGACACTGAAATGAATTGGTAGCATTGACCCAAAAGAAAGTGATGGATGGTATGACAACCATCAAGCTGATAACCCAACCCAAGTAGTCATAGTGATGAAGTGAAAGTGTCATGTTCAAGAGCGACTTGCTACCATAAAGTGGTTTTATCCCTTTTTCCCATTTTCCCTAGTCATTGCTGACCAGTACCTCTTTATTTTTTATCAAGCTTGAGGAGGATAACATATGCTTTTTGTATAATTCCACCCTTCGGGTGAATCCATCGCTATGTGATGCTTTAACGAGTCTAGCAAAGGTGAAACTTGACCTTGTCTAGATGGACAAGTTTCTTTCTATTTGATGTTTTAACAAGTTTAATGACAAATATAACTCGGTCCTTTTCATGTTTAGAGAGTTTGGAAAGGGACAAAAAGAAAACTCCACAAGTTCTTTTTCGTAGATTTGTCTCTCAAGTCTGAAAATGTGTAAAACAATACAAGAGAGAACCTATTGATCATGTTCGATCAATGTATTCCTTTTTCGTAGTTAATCTATCTCAACCCGAAAAAGGGTTAAACTTATACTAAGTAGATATCGGTTCCAATCCGTTAACGAGTTGAAAATGACAAGCACTCAGAAATCTTTTCATATTTTGAGAGTCTGAAAAGACCTTAAAGAGGACTCCAAGGGGGTTCCTTTTTTTGTTATTTATCAGAGCTCGAAAAAGAGATAAAAATATGCTCTGTGGCAAAGGTACAATTTACAATCGAGCACGTCAAATTCTGTAAGTCAGATGTAAAACCTGCTCAAAACATCACCAAATGGATTAAAAATACCTATTTCATAGATAAAAATAGGTAAATACTAATGTTTACTCAATAAATGAACATGTAATAAACATAAAACAAGTTTTTACCATGTAATTTTTACCATTGATACTTACCATTCAGTTTTGTGCTCTGGGCTAGTTTTTTACCTCGAACTTCATTAGCTGATTGCGAGAGATTATATGGACCATTTCTCATGCCGTCCAGACTAGATAGGAGATCTACCCCTCCTCTTTTTTTCCAGGTCATTCTTTTACTATTTCATGCAAGTTTTAGGGTTTTTTGTGGCCTCTGGGGTTTGATTTTTTTGCCCTGGGATAAGCGCAGGCTTTCATGTCAAAAACTATGATGAAGAGCACCCAGATAGAAGACTGCTTGCTCTACAACGCATTGTCTCCTTTCCTGGGCTGCGTTGGGTGAATTCACAAACTTGATTTAGTTGTTTGCTCCAAAAATTGTCCCATTTTTTGCATGGAAAGGATCCTAACTAAGCTTATGATTGGATTTCAGGCTTTCATCGGATTAGAATGTCAATTACATGGTGAATAAGAGAGCATGAAGAACAAGACATGGTTTCCCTAAAAAATCCGAGTACAGTTGAGGGCCTCAAAAATTGTGGGTTACTCAAATACTTCAGGTTGTCCAGAATGAGGCAAAAAATAGAACTATTGTAGTTCCTAGTTCATGCATGGGATCCGATAGATCAGAATTTTCACATAGGGGAAAAAATGGTCCCTATCACCATTGATGATATTTACTTTCTTATCAGACTATCGAGGCGAGGTGCCCCCATCTCACTTTCTAGATTTGCCCGTGGAGGTGAATCGGTGAGGGATTACATTCGACAGTTTTGTTGGCCAGGTACACAGCCTAGCAAGGATGGGAAAATAAACATCAAAGATGTAGGTGACTTGCCTTTGAGAACGATCCTCTTCACAATCGAAAAGTTGGCTGGTAGTGTGACACTTCCTTTGGCGAATAGATCATATATGCAGTATGCACTTGAGTGTCTAGAACCAAAAGTATTCAAGTGGTGTGAGGGTGTGCTTTCTTCACCGAAAGAAAAACTGACCAAGATAAAAAGTGCTAAGGCGAAGAATTTCTGCTATGGTTCGATCTTAATTGCTTTTACCGTAGAGAGAATTCCATTGATGCAACCGCAACATGTATCACTAGGTTTAGCTAGTCCTAGAGATCCACGTATGCAGAGGTGGGTCGAATTGATGGCTTGACATACGGGTCAGTCAACAATCATTTTTTCCACTACATTATTGATTTAGATTAATCGACAACACATTGTCATCAAGGAGCATCCATACTCAGGGATGGATTTTCATGGAGATCCAGACTTGATTCTACCAATTGGAGCACAATGGAGTGCTATAGGTAAATTGTTTGACCAAAGTGTTTTTTGATTTTCAAGTTTCTACATGTTTTTGTGTTTTTAATGTTCCCAAGACTAAACTAAAATCATTCTCATGCATGTAGATGTGGGCATTGTTTGACTTGTGAGACACCAACATGAGGTAGGTGGGCTAGCGTGGAGAAACATTGGGAGAGCAGTTATCCAGGACTTGGATTTGGCCGTGACACTGGCAGAGTTGCAGGATCACACAGAGGGATTAACCCTTGGTATTCTGGATGTTTGGATCGAGGAGTTACCTATGAGGTTGCAGCACCACACTATTGGTGTTCCTAGCCATTGGATGAGGCTTTTGCGCATGATAGCAGAGGTTGTGACCTATTATCATGAGCATCACTAGGTCTACTTAGGATGTTTTTTGCGTGCATTTTGAGTTTTTGGGTCAAATGACCAAACTTGTCTTGGACACAAATTTTGTAAATTTTTTTAAAACATCTATCTATTTTTACTATCAAAGTTTTCTATGGTTATGTACAATCCTATTCAACTAATGACGTGAATTGAAAATGTTACTTTTAGATGTGTTGCAAATGTCTGTTTAACACATAATTTGCTAGAGAATCAGCTAATGTGTTAAAGTTTATGGAAATATGTTGATATTGAATTTATTCAAAACGCCTTTCCAAAATACGAACTCTAAGGAACATACAAAGAATTGTTGGGTTTCAGATGGTATACACACTTGTAAGTTGTAGTATAACGAGTTGTGAGTCCAGCCTAACAGTGATTCAGCAAATGCCAAGTGAAATGGCATCAGAGAGAAGTTCGATCAACGCACTATACTCAGTGATATTGTTCATTGAACGATTGATACAAATCCCTTGAAAGCTCACTACGCCACTTGGAGCAAAAATAGCCCATGTTGCAGAGGATAAGTTCTGTGTACTATGAATAGCACCATCAGCGTAACCAACAAATGGTTCTGAAGATTCTGACATCTGAAACAAGTGCAAAGCGAATTACTATCCAGATAAAAAACTCTAAAATACACATTGACACACACACATGCAATGAAAACATATATATAGTGAGTTTTACTACACTCAATTAAGCATAATAACGTTTGAGGTACACCCCATTTTAGGGCTATGAAAATGGAATCCCATCATAATCTACCAACTCGTAGGCACCTTTTGAAAAAACATGCTTTACAATATAAGGACCCATCCATAGCGGTTCAAATTTCCCTGCTCCAAGTTTATCAGCTTCCTGATCATAAAGTAAGACCAGGTATCCATCTGAGAAGATACGAGGCTTCAAATTTTTTATTGTAATGAACCTTGATTTGTTTCTTATGTGCTTCGTTAGCCAATGCGGCATCACGAAGGGTTTCATCTAGATGGATAAGTTCCAAGAAACATGCTTTTTCTTCAGAAGTGTTGGGTAACAGGTCAATTGCGAGTTTGAGAGATGAAATTTCATATTGTATCGGTAAGATTGCTTCCAAACCATACATCAACTGAAAGGCTGTGAATCTAGTTTCATTCCTCACCGAGGTTCGATATGCCCACAAGGCAGAGTACAAGATTAAATTCCAGTTTTGTTTATGAACCCCTATGATTATTTGAAGCATTCACTTCAGGACTTTCTTGATGGCCTCAAATTGTCCATTCACTTGCAGATAATAGGGGGTAGGACTATCATATGACAATCCTAACTTAGCATTCAACTCAGCCATCTTGTGATTGTGAAAATGTGACCCATGATCTATAGCTATAGCCTATGGTACACCGAACCGAGCCACCATGTGGTTGAAAAAGAAAAGAGCAACTATTTCACCACTGTTGTTTAATGTTGACATCGCCTCGGCCCATTTGTAAAATAGTCAATGGCAACTATAATATACCCATGCCCCCCAGCTGAGGTGGGGTTACATGTCATGAAGTCAATGCCCCATTTGGTGAATGGTCCAATAACAATGACTCAATGCAATGGTGCAGGTGGAAATCTAGCTTTGCGGTCATAGATTTGGCATGCATGACAGCTTCGAGCAAAAATAATACAATCTTTAAATATAGTTGGCCAGAAGTAACCAGCACGGGGAATTCTCTATGCAGTAGCATATCCAGATAAGTTTCCACCACAATCACCTAAATGGCAGTCATTCAATGCTTTATCGGCTTCCTCATGTGTGAAGCACCTCTGTAAAATTGTATCGATACCACGACGGTAAAGAGTGTCGCCAATGATCTGATAATCTTTGGCTTGGTATCAGATACATCACTGCTGCGAGCGAGAGGTATTTGGCCAGAAAGTTTGGGTCTGGAGATAAATCAATATATCTCCATACCATGGGTTAGATGACAATATCAGGAATAGAGACTCATCCAAAATCGATGGTTCAGATGTTGAATCAATGGAGGTCGAGGGAAGGTCACAAAGTAGCTCGGCGAAAACGAGAGATTTCTTTGATTTGGACTTGATGAATTCCATATCAAACTCCTGTAAAATGACTATCCATTTTGAGTATTTTCCCCACAACAATTGATGTGACAAAATAAATGTCATAGGGTTGCAATCCGAAATGACAATGGTCTTCCAGAGCAAGATGTAGTGGCGAAATCTCTGAACAACTTACAAGCTGCCAAAGCTAACTTTTAGACATAAGAGTACTTACTTTCTGTATCATTTAGATTGCAGCTCAAATAATATATAGGATGTTCTATCCCATCTTCCTCTTGGACTAAAACCATTCTAATGGTTGTATCTGCAGCGGCGAGATACAGGTAATAGTCATTTTGATAATTCGGAGAATACATTAATGACGCTCTAATCAAGGTATCTTTAAGAGAATCAAAGGAAGCTTGCGCAACCTGATCCTAATGGAAGGGTATTCCCTTTTTCAAAAGGCATGTAAAACCTTTAGCCATTTCAGCGTAATTGGGAATGAACCTCCTCAGAAAGTTAGCCTTCCCTTGGAGTCTTTGTAACTGTAAAAGATTTGACGGTGGAGGCAAGTCAAGAATTTCCTAAACCTTTAAAGGATCAAGTTGAATTCCATCTCTAGACACTAAAAATCAAACAATCGACCAAAACCAACACAAAACACACATTTGTGTGGATTGAGTCGTATCTTGTAGTGTCGACACCGTAAAAATATAGCTCTCAAATATTGCAGGTGATCAGTCCGCTTTCGTGAATGAGCAGGTAAATCGTCAAGGTAAGGTTGAACAATATGCTTGATGTCATGGAAGGCATAGATCATTGCCCTTTGAAATGTGGCCCCTATGTTCTTCAAATCAAATGGGAGTTTCTGATAAGCGAATGTGCCCCATGGAAAAATAAAAGAAGTTTTAGATTGGTCCTTTGGGCGGATATTGATTTGAATGTAGCTGGAAAAACCATCCATAAATGAGAAAATTTTGCATCCGGAACATTCATCAATAATCTGGTCGATAAAAGGAGTAGGATAATTGTCTTTTAGACAAGCCTAATTTACATCCCTATAATCAATGCACACCCGAATTTTTCGTTGTTTTCTCATGACAGGAACATTGTTGGAAACCCAATCAGTAAGACGTACAGGGTAAATAAAACCAGCATGCAAAATCTTTTCAACTTCTGCTTTAATGGCAATGACTTTCTTTGGATGAACAGGTCGAAGCTACTGTCATACTGGTTTGACATTAGGATACATTTTGATTTCATGTTCAACAATACTAGAGTCAATGCTTTACATCTCCTCGTATGACCATGCAAATATATCTCGAAACTCACGAAAGAGAGTATGGTAAGCATCAAGTTTTGATGGAGAACAAGATTTTCCGACATGAATGTTTTCTACAACATTAGGTTTGGTCGAAATATTAACAGAAATTGTTTAAATTCAAAAGGAAATCAACAACTGAAGGGTGGTTAAGTTCATTTGAATAATCTTTGATGTCATTTGGAAGATGGGAACGATGATGATAATCTTCCCAAGGTTCTTCTCCTATCATCATTGATTGGGCGATTCCTTCATCCATAGAAAATGTACGTGAAAAAGGATCCAAAGAAGTACCATATTCTAATGAACGGTCTACCCATACAATTGGTGAAAGTGGATTTGGGTTCGCCACACAAGCCAGAAAAATTGATTGCTATGCAAGATCAATGGGGCTTAGCGGCGTAACTTCAGTATTACTATCAACTTTAGAACCATTGGTTATCCTCCTTAAATCAGATGAGGTGGAGGAAATCATATTGCAAGTCTCTACTCTTGCCACTTCCGCCAAATCAGATGGTGATGGTAGCGTAAAAGTACCCATTAGGGAAGGATCTTTGAAGAGACCTACGCCAAAATTTTGAAGTGATAGCGGGGGTTCGTGTACCAATGGAATGCTTCCAGTAGCCTGAGAACTAGATGCAAAGAAGGCAAGATAATGGATAATTGTGATTCCACCTTAATGAGGGAATGCAATCGTACAAAAGTATGTGGAAACCACAGCAGCCATAGCATATACCCATGGCCTTCCCAGTAAAATGTTGTAGTCGAGGGGTCCGTAAACTACCTCAACTTCAACAGTAACTTTTTTGTCCCCTAGTTGAATTTGCAGGTTACTCAAAATCCCACAAAGCGTATATGTGCATCCGTCGAAAGCTTTTAACATTGTTGGTGATTGTGACAACGATGGTGAACCAAGTGTTTTCCAGCAACTCATTGACATAATGCAAGTAGATGCCCCCTCGTCAATAATTGTTCAGTGAAAATTTTTTATTGAGAGCGTTTACTTGAATTAATAAATCTAATTGTGCCGGTAACTATGGTGTATATCCTACATTGTTTAAAACCACAAGATTGGAATCCGTAGGGTCTATTCCACCAGTTGCTGACAATAAAGCCTGCTTCTGGGAGGGACAATTTTGTAACACCTCAAGCATTGACATAGTAGAAGTTGATTGAGAAAGGTCTTCTACTATGTTATAGTTCTGAGCTGCTCGGGCCTGAGGGTTAAATGTCAATTTATGTACAAATCCCTTTGGTGGTTTTATTGTCAATTCTGGAACAATAGGCGGTGATTTTCAGATGAAGTTGAAGTCGAAGGATTACGTTGATTGGTGTCTTGATTATTCAACAATGACGGTGGATTTCCATAATCTTTATTTCGTGTTGACACCAAAACTTCGTTTTGAGGCTTTGTAACGGATAGCATAAGTACTTGGGATGTGGAAGCATGGTCTGTTGCAACCAAATGTGTCTTTGGGTTTGGAAACAGATTAGTCAACACTACAGATGTGTTAGAAGTCTTTAGAAGCTCAGAGACTTCCGAGCCGTGTGGACAATCTCTTGTAAAATGCTTGTCATTACAGATTAGACATGGATAACAAGGTTTCCTTGTCGAAGTAGAGGAATCAGATGATTTCTCTTGACGGGAATTATCTTGTTTTTCCCCTTCTTCTTGCCTCCTGGTTGCTTTTGATTCTTTCCTTTGTCAGACGACACAACGTTGACTTCAGAAGCAAGAGTGTTTTTTGATGCATTGGAAGTTTGATTGGAAATGGAAAGTGTTTGACTAGATGGTCTACCTACCATTTGTGTGCTCAAAGAACCAATCACACCATCGCTAGCATGAGAGTCCTTAATCGATGGTGGTGGAGGAATAGTGAAAGCTAGTTGGGGTGCATTGAGAATCTTGTCGTAGATCATGCCAAACTATGTATAAATCATGTCTAAATATTGGGCATGAACAATTAGTTTCTCTTCTGTGACAACTTTACTTTTCGCCACATCCTTAGTGATTGATGGCAACAAGGATTTTATAAACCACTCAGCCAAAAGCTGATAAGGAACATAAGTCTTAACCATTCGATGACGACACTGCCACTCGTGAATATGATCTGATATATGAGTAGCAGTAGTCTGTTTAAAGTTGGTCATGAGTTCTGTTCCAGTCTCGTATCTGATAGGTAACTAGAAGTGGGTCAAAAATGTGGTGGCTAAAGTTGTAAAGTTGTTGAAAGAATCTCATGGTAACTCAATGTACCACTTCACAGCCGGACCTGTAAGCATTCTTTGGAAAAGACAAAGTCTAACTGAATCATCATTCAAGGAGTTTGATGAACACCACAAATGAAAAGTCATGACATGATTTAATGGGTCTTCTCCGGGATTTCCATTGAATTTTGAAATGTCAGAAGGTAATTTATGCAGAATTACTGGCCACCAAGGTGCATATAAAATTGGATCATTAGTGAGCCGGTTTAAATCTGGTAATTCGAGAGTTGCTACAAATGGCAACTGTCGATTCAATTCAGGTTGAGCATACCCAGGATATTATGGAATTTCTTGAGCAATAGGTCTTTGCATACCAACATAGGGCATCTTCATTTGGTAACCTTGATAAGGTGGTTGTTCAACAAATCCATTATAAGGTGGTTGTTGATAACCAGGTTGAATTTGCAGTTGTCCATAACCAGAAAAACCTTGTTGACCAGGACCTTGGTAAGCTTGATATTGTCCAAACCCAGGTTGAGCTTGTTGGGCAAGTCCAAAGTGGGGTTGGAATTGTTGGAATTGAGGCTATTGATATTGGGGCTGCCAAGGCTGTTGAATCAACTGTTGTTGTTGTTGGTACAATGGTTTTTTATTTAACGGTTGTTGTTGCCCAATAATGTAAGGTTGACCAGGTTGTGAATACATTACACCAGTGTAAGTCTGAGTACCTCCAGATAAAGGTACACTAACCTGAGGTTATTGGATCCCGGACACAAGCTGTTGTTGTACAACAGCCTGAGAAACTTGGGCCTACTGACCTGAAACTTGTGGTTGGGCAGTAGAAGGATTAGTTTGTATAGGTTGAGATACAACCATTTGAACTTTTGACTGCAATACATTGGTAACAACAGGTGTAGTAGAAACAACTGACACAGTTTGTATTGGTTGTGTTGGATCACAAGCCTTGGTTGAACTGGCATTGTTGGTTGCCATTGACAGACTCGCATTCTAGATTTACCTGAATATGGTGGGATACTGCCATATGATGGTCCTCCACAATATGGAGGATAATGTGAATACGCATATTGCTTTCCATATGGTGGCAATCCAATATGTAATGGATACATAGGTCGTTGTTGACTAGATTGCCTAGTTTGATATTGATGTGCAGGATCTAACTATTGAGTTCCGATAAATGAAGAACCAAGTAAAATTCTGGTAGAGGACATGGGTGATGACCACGGTGTAGAAGCAACCCTTGAGTGGGTTCCAAATAAAGATTGGTAACCAACTAGGACAGATGGTTCACCATATAGATGTGATTCAGGAGTAGTAGAAAACATCGAAGAGGTTGCAACAAAAGATTCTGCCACAACTGCATCAGATGATACAGTCTGGGATGTTGATGGTGTTGGGTGTGGAGCCTGATTATCTTCTGTATTCAAAGGTTTCAACTGGATGTATACCCTAGGAACATTATACACCCCTCCGTTGAAAAGTGTGCAACAAGAAATGCTTGTTGAGAATGCAACAAGATGATGGAGCTTAGTGGAAAGGAGACGCCTTCACTAAGTGGGCCTGCAGGAAAATTATGGCGCAAGTTCTATTTTTGGATCCCGACAGGGATGATCACAACAGGAGTGACCACAGCAGGGATGATCACAGCAGGGATGATCACAACAGGAGTGATCACAGTATGAGTGATCACAGTATGGGTGACCATAGTATGGGTGACCATAGTATGAGTGATCATAGTATGAGTGATCAAAGTCTATTTTTAGACTGGCTGTCAAAAATAGAAAAGTCAAATATTATTGTCTCATAATGATATTTGGACTATAAACTTGATCTTATTCTCTTAGAGCACTTCAGGATGAGCTATGGATGTGGTACATGAAGATCCCAGAAGGAAATATGTGGTTACCTATGGGATGACTAATATTTGCATGCAGGACTTCAGTTAGAACTCAAGTGAGTTGAGTTTAGTGGACTGGAGGTGCAGTTGATGGAGTTGTGTTCAGTTTAACTTTGTTAAACTAGTTGTATTTAGTCTAACTGATCAATAGACTAGAGATGAGTTGGGTGAATTAGTTATTAATTAATTCACAAGTTATTAACTCATAATGCAACTATAGAATACATCAGTTAACTTTATTGCATGTCAGTGCATGTTCAGTTCAGCAGGGACAGGTGTTAGAGGATCAGATTGCTATCAGTTGTGACTATAGCTGTGCATGATGATTTGCACAATCAGAGGGATTGAGTATGCCAATGAATTGGCCAATACCAAGAATTGTAGCCTGTGCTCACGTCCAACATAGTGTGATTGATTCTTTGCAGGTGAAATACGAGTTTGGTAAACCATTCTCATCAATTCTTGAGCAAGTATTGAGCTGTGGAGGCAGGCAAGCAGCGAGGGAGATTTGAAGATCAGATCTGAGCTGTATCGTGTGTAACAGGTGGAGCTGGTACTGGATTGTTTGTGATAAGCATTGTACTTTTTAATGTTACATGATTCAATCAATATAATATACAGATAGTTGGGGCTTTTAGCGAGATGCTTTCCCCGGGAAAATACTGTGTTGATATGAGTTTGATTGATGCTTCTATGTGCACCTGTGAATGTTTATGCTTCTGTAAATTGATGATCAACGTAGAGGAGATTATGTATTGTGTATGTATTCGGAAATAGTACATTATCAAGATAATCTCCATTGAATATGTGTCATATTATTCAAAATTTCTACATGGTATCAGAGCGACCTAATTTGTAGAAGAAGTTCTACATGATATCAGTGTTGTATTGATCATCAGATCTATTATTCAGAAAGTGTTAACATTTTGTTTCTTCAGGCAGAGTCTGTGATCGGGCCAGGTAGCCTCTGGATTCATCCTTCTCTTGGAAGGTGAGATATCCGGTGAATGCCCATACAGTCAATCTTTGTACAAGAAATACTTTGTTCTCATGAATTTTAGATCAGAAGTGGTTGAGTTTTTTTGAGCTGTGGAATGGTGCTCAAGGATAAAACTCGGAAACATTAAGTGTGAGAATGGAGACAGTATGTCCCAGTATCTCACAAAGTTCACCCAATGCCGGGATGAACTAGGAAGTGTGGGGGTGACTGTCGGATGAGGATGGTGAGTCTAGCACTCCTTGACCTTCCTAAGAGTTGGCATAGCTACCAGGACTCGGTGAATGGAAGGGAGAAACTGCCAGGATGGGAGAGACTTTGGTCGGATCTTGTGCAGGAGGAGATTGGACGGAGCACCAAAGATGGTTCTTAATCCATGCAGGACGAGGAGAACTGTGCCTTAGCGAGTAAGGTGAAGAAGGGGAAGGAGAAGGGTTCTCTTTCCGAATCCAGTTCTTCCAGTGGTGGGAAGAAGGTTGACAAATCAAAAGTGCGATGCTTTTGTTGTCATGAGGAGGGTTCATGGGTCAAGAACCTGTATGCCCTTGAGGTTCAAGATGCATGCAAATCCTTGAGAAGCAAGGCAATTGATGGAGACTTGGTGGTTGAGAGGGAAGGTATGTTACCTTTCAACATGCAGAGCCAGAAGAAGTCTTAGACGATTGTGGAGGAGCCACGATTGGTGCAACAACTTTAGGAGGTTGTGGAGGAGCCACAACAGGGGAAGCTGAGAGGAGATCGAGTAGAGACATCTACTCATCTAGAGACCTCCAATAGGGGGAAACTTCGAGCCAGGTGGGCTGAGGGATCACATGCAGCCATACCTCCAGGTAGGAGGTGGGGCGATATAGAATGATCGTCCCAAGGAGGAGGGGCAGGATCCTTGAGGTACCCAACCTCTTGGATGAGACCTTGCTACGGGAACCCCAATGTGTAGTAGTAGGAACTGGCTGATTGGGTAGAGACAGATGCGGATGGAGCGGCAGAGAGAGCGATAGTGCAGGGAATCCCAGAAAAACGCATAGCTAGCAGGCTGCAAAAATGCGAGAGGCACAAATGTTTTGCATAGTGCTAGGTGGCACAGAGAGGTGTGGAATGGTGCGAGATACATGGAGATGTTGCAGTAGCGTAGATGTCAGAGAGGGAGCACTTGTCAGCAGCAAGTAGAGCTTCAACATCAGAGGGTGTTTCTAGCCCAACAGGGAGGTCGGTTGGGAGGTGCAGTGCAGATGCAATGCTGGGAGATAGAACTAGCAGCAGCACAGATGCAGTCAGAGATGAAAGTGACATTGGCTAGAGCAATCAGATACTGAAGAGCACAAAGATGCAGAGTTTCCAGTTGACAGAGGCAATAGCAGTCAGAGACTTTGATGACAAAGCAAGTGGACCGGCAAGATGTGTTGCATGGAGAACATTCCAGAGTTACAGGATCAGGTTTGAGAGGAAGCATTTCTTGTTGAGAGGGAGTGTTGAAAAGTGTGCAACAAGAAATGCTTGTTGAGAATGCAACAAGATGATGGAGCTTAGTGGAAAGGAGTCGCCTTCACTAAGTGGGCCCACAGGCAAATTATGGCGCAAGTTCTATTTTTGGATCCCAGCAGGGATGATCACAGTAGGAGTGACCACAACAGGGATGATCACAGCATGAGTGATCACAGTATGAGTGATCACAGTATGGGTGACCATAGTATGGGTGACCACAGTATGAGTGATCAAAGTCTATTTTTAGACTGGCTCTCAAAAATAGAAAAGTCAAATATTATTGTCTCATAATAATATTTGGACTATAAACTTGATCTTATTCTCTTGGAGCACTTCAGGATGAGCTACGGATGTGGTACATGCAGATCCCAAAAGTAAATACATGGTAACCTATGGGATGACTAATATTTGCATGCAGGACTTCAGTTAGAACTCAAGTGAGTTGAGTTTAGTGGATTGGAGGTGCAGTTGATGGAGTTGTGTTTAGTTTAACTTTGTTAAACTAGTTGTATTTAGTCTAACTGATCAATAGACTAGAGATGAGTTGGGTGAATTAGTTATTAATTAATTCACAAGTTATTAACTCATAATGAAACTATAGAATACATTAGTTAACTCAGTTGCATGTTAGTGCATGTTCAGTTCAGCAGGGACAGGTGTTAGAGGATCAGATTGCTATCAGTTGTGATTATAGTTGTGCATGATGATTTGCACAATCAGAGGGATTGAGTATGCCAATGAATTGGCCAATACCAAGAATTGTAGCCTGTGCTCACGTCCAACATAGTGTGAGTGATTCTTTGTAGGTGAAATACGAGTTTGGTAAATGATTCTCATCAATTCTTGAGCAGGTATTGAGATGTGGAGGCAGGCAAGCAGCGGGGGAGATTTGGAGATCAGATCTGAGCTATATTGTGTGTAACAGGTGGAGCTGGTACTAGATTGCTTGCGATAAGCTTTTTACTTTGTAATGTTACATGACTCAATCAATATAATATACAGATAGTTGGGGTTTTTAGCGAGATGCTTTCCCCGGGAAAATACTGTGTTTATATGAGTTTGATTAATGCTTCTATGTGCGCCTGTGAATGTTTCTGCTTTTGTAAATTGATGATCAACGTAGAGGAGATTATGTATTGTGTATGTATTCCACAATAGTACATGATCAGGATAATCTCCATTGAATATGTGTCATATTATTCAAAATTTCTACACCCTCCACGTGGGGGGGTGTGGGGGGAGGGGTATGGGGGCTCGGGGGTAGTGCCCTCGAAACTAAAAATAGATGTAAAATTGCCTTGTAAAAGTTTAGTAATTTCTAGTCAATCTGGGCCGTTCATTAGGCGGATGATCTGACGGTAGAAGTTATGTTCAATTTAGGGTTTTTTGCCCTAGAAGGCAACCCCTCACTATATATGAGGGAATTGTATTGCGTCTATGTAGATCTGTATTCTGGGTGAGGAAGAGAGAGGAGATTGAGAGCGAAGAGGGAGTTACAACGGATCTGCTATAGGTTGTATCTCTTCAGTTTGTTGGATAATATAATAAAAGAAGGATTGGATGTTTCTCCGTGGACGTAGCCCAAATTGGGTGAACCACGTATACCTGTGTCTTTCTTGTTTTATGTGTTTTCTGTGTTTATATTTTTGCAATATTTTATGTGCTCCATTGCTCCGTAATATGTAATTTTCTAACAACTGGTATCAGATCCGAAGGTCTATTTGGCTAATAAACTCGCAGGAGAGAAGGGTTCCTAGTTTGAGTGGGAGCAATGGCAGAAGATGGTAGGTTTAGGGTCGAAAAATTCAACGGCCAAAACTACCAGCTGTGGAAGATGCATATGGAAGATTATCTGTATCAGAGAGATCTGTACCTACCATTAAGCGGAAAGACAAAGAAGCTGATGAGTATGACAGACACTGAATGGGATATTCTCGACAGAAAGGCACTTGGAATAATACGGTTGTGCCTAGCGGCGTCGGTAGCATTTAATATTTCAAAGGAAACGACAACAGAGGGTTTAATGTCGACATTGGCTAAACTATATGAAAAACCCTTGGCCTCAAATAAGGTATTTCTTATTAAGCGTTTATTTAATATGAAGATGTCAGAAGGCAGATCTATTGTTGATCATTTAAACGATTTTAATACAGTTACAAGTCAATTAAGTTCTGTAGGGGTAACTTTTGATGATGAAGTTAGGGCTCTGTTATTTTTGTGCTCATTTCCAGAAAGTTGGAATGGTTTAGTTATGGCCATTAGTAACTCTGTCTCTGGATCTAGTACTTTAAAGTTTGATGATGTTGTCGGTGCAATCCTTAGCAAGGAAATGTGACGGAAAAGCTCCAGTGAGACATCAGGTAATGCTTTGACTGCAGAGACTAGGGGAAGAAAAATGGAAAGAGGAAAGAGCCCAGGATATCGTAGTAAGTCAAGAAAAGGGAGATCCAAGTCCAGATCGGGGATAGTGTGCTGGAAATATGGGAAGAAAGGACACCTGAAGAAAGACTCTAAGTCTCAGAAGGGAAAAGAAGGAGACGCGCAGCAAGAAACTAATCATGATGCCTAGGTGGTAGATTCAAGGGCCTCATTCCATGCCACACCTGATAGGAAACATTTTCATGATCATGTTCAAGGAGATTTTGGACAGGTTCGATTGGGTGATGATAAACCTTGTAAAATCATTGGAATGGGTACAATTTTCATAAAACAGCAAAATGGAAATCAATGGCTATTGAAGGAGGTAAGGTATTTTCTAGATGTGAAGAAAAATCTGATTTCAACAGGACAGTTGGGAGGTGAAGGTTGTGTAACTACTTTCACAGATAAAACTTGGAAGGTCACTAAAGGATCCTTGCTAATAGCGAAAGGAGGAAAGGTTGGTACATTGTATTTATGCAATGGTATTTCTAATTATGTTAATGCTTTAACCTCTACAGGAGAAGATACAACATTTTGGCATCACAGGCTCGAGAACATGAGTGAGAAGGGGATGCAAATTCTTCACTCAAGAAATTTGTTGCCAGGTTTGAAGCATGTTGATTTAAAATTCTGTGAGAATTGTGTTTATGGAAAATAGAAGAGAGTCAGATTCCATAGAGTTGGGAAAGAAAAGAAGAGTGAAAATTTAGAGCTTGTGCATACAGATGTATGGGGACTTGCTCAGGTATCATCTCTTGGTGGCTCTCATTATTATGTTACTTTTATTGATGATGCAACCAAAAGAACTTGGATTTATTGTATTCAAAATAAATATGATGTATTTGATACTTTCAAGAAATGGAAAGCTTTGGTTGAAAATGAGACAGGAAAAAGGTTGAAGTGTCTTAGATCAAACAATGGAGGTGAATATTGTAGCAAAGAGTTTGATAGGTACTGTTCAGAGAATGGAATTCACAGAGAGAAGATAGTTCCAGGAACACCCCAAGAAAATGGTGTGTCAGAAAGGATGAACAGGAAAATCATGGAGCGTGAAAGGTGCATGATTGCATGCAGGATTGCCTTTACAATTTTGGGCAAATGCTGTATATACTGTTGTTTATCTAATAAACAGAGGGCCTTCAAGTTCCTTGGATGGCGGTATTCCAGAGGAGGCATGGACAGGTAAAAAGGTAAACTACTCTTTTTTTAAAGACTTTTGGTTGTGAGGCCTTTGTCCACATTAATAAAGAAAATAGAACAAAGCTTGAGGAAAAATCAAAGAAATGTACCTTTATTGGATATGGTGTTAATGATTTTGGTTATTACTTTTATGATTATGAAAAACAAAAAATCATTAGGAGCAGAGATGTCATATTCAATGAAAATGTTTTATATAAGGATCAGCTACAAGAAAAGAAACAGGAAAAAGAAAACAGAGAATACACAGTGCTTGACGATATCACAGGAAAAGTGATGGCCCCTGAAAAATCATAATGATCAACATCCAGAACAACAACCACAATAATAACAAGCACCCCAAACACCTGAAAGTGGTGTTAGAAGATCTACCAGGATAAGTAGACCACATGAACGATACTCTCCTTCATTATATTATGTATTATTGACTGGTTCTGGTGAACCAAAATGTTATGAAGAAGCAGTGCAAGTAGAAACCAGGAAGAAGTGGGAGCAAGCCATGAAATAAGAGATGGACTCCGTAGCACATAAACAAACTTGGGACTTAGTCAGGTTGCCTGCAAGTAAAACAAAACTGTAGAATAAATGGGTTTACAAGTTGAAAGAAGAAGATGGAGGTAGGAAAAGGTATAAAGCTAGACTTGTGGTGAAAGGGTTTGCACCAAAAAAGGGTATAGACTTTGATGAGATATTTTCTCCTGTTGTGAAAATAAATTCAATCAGAACTATTCTAAGTCTAGTAGTAGCTGAAGATTTGCATCTTGAGCAGTTAGATGTAAAGACAACCTTTCTCCATGGGGATTTGGAGGAAGAGATATATATGCAGCAGCCACAAGGATATGAGGTAAAAGGGAAGGAGAAACTAGTGTGCAGGTTGAAGAAGAGCTTGTATGTCTTAAAACAGGCTCCAAGGCAGTGGTATCTAAAATTTGATAGGTTTATGTCTGAACAAGGTTATACTAGATGTCACTCTGATCATTGTGTTTATCTCAAAAGGAAAAATGATGGCAACTATATTATATTGTTATTGTATGTAGATGACATGCTTGTTGTAGGTTCTAACATGCAAGAGATAAATGTGCTCAAAAGAAAATTGGCAAACTCATTTGCAATGAAGGATTGGGTGCTGCAAAACAAATCCTTGGTATGAGAATAACTAGAGACAAGAAGAATCGCAAATTAACTTTGTCTCAAAGTGAGTACATAGAAAAGGTGTTGAAAAGGTTTAATATGCAGAATGAAAAACCAGTTAGTATACCTTTGGCTAGCCATTTCAAATTAAGTAAGGAGGTGTGTCCCAAGACTCAGGAAGAAATGGCTCATATCTCTAAAGTTCCATATGCATCAGCAGTTGGAATCTTAATGTATGCAATGGTCTACACAAGGCCTGATATTGCACATGCAGTGGGAGTTGTAAGTAGGTACATGAACAATCCAGGAAAAGAACATTGGATGGCGGTGAAATGGATTCTCAGGTATTTGAGAGGTACCACAAATCAAGCATTATGCTTTGGTGGTTCAAACATTGCTCTACAGGGATATGTTGATGCAGATATGGCAGGTGACAAAGATAACAGGAGGAGCACTATAGGATATGTATTTACTGTAGGTGGAATAGCTGTCAGTTGGGTTTCAAAAATCCAAAGTGTTGTTGCACTTTCAGCAACAAAAGCAGAGTATGTTGCTGCTATAGAGGCTAGTAAATAAATGATTTGGTTACAAAGGTTTCTGGATGAATTGGGTAAAAAGCTGGAGTTGGGCAAGTTATACAGTGACAGCCAGAGTGCCATACATCTTGCAAAGAACTCTGCATTTCATTCCAAGACTAAGCATATACAGCTCAAGTACCGTTTCATACGTTAGCGTTGGAAGATGGACAGTTGAAGTTGGAAAGGATACACACTAGCCATAATCCTGCAGATATGTTAACAAAAGTTGTAACCAAGGAGAAACTGAGAATATGCTTAGTTTCAATTAGTCTTCAAGTATGATGAAGAAGTTGAGAAATAGCCAGGTCCAAAGAGGAGTCATTGTCTAGCAAATGAAGCAGCGGTGGAGTTGCTATAATTAGTCTCCAAGTGGGAGATTGTTGGGTGTGGAGCCTGATTATCTTTTGTATTCAAAGGTTTCAGCTGGATGTATACCCCAGGAACATTATACACCCCTCCACGTGGGGGGGTGCGAGGGGGGCCAATCCCCCCTGGCTGGGGGGTCCAGGGGCTAGTGGTTCCCTGGCGAGGGCTCGGGGGCAGCACCCCCGAAGCTAAAAATAGATGTAAAATTGCCTTGTAAAATTCTAGTAATTTCTAGTCAATCTGGGCCGTTCATTAGGCGGATGATCTGATGGTAGAAGTTATGTTTAATTTAGGGTTTTTTGCCCTAGAAGGCAACCCCTCATTATATGAGAGGGAATTGTATTGCGTTTATGTAGATCTGTATTCTGAGTGAGGAAGAGAGAGGAGATTGAGAGTGAAGAGGGAGTTACAACGGATCTGCTGTAGGTTGTATCTCTTTAATTTGCTAGATAATATAATAAAAGAATGACTGGTTGTTTCTTCGTGGACGTAGCCCAAACTGGGTGAACCATGTATACTTGTGTCTCTCTTGTTTTATGTGTTTTCTGTGTTTATATTTCTGCAATATTTTGTCTTCCATTGCTCCGTAATATATAATTTTCTAACAGACGGTTGCTTAGCCATAGTTTACTGACCCAATAGATGTCTTAAACAATCAACAGGTACTTGAAAAGAAGCAGGATCAAAAGGAGCAGTAAAATGAGGAGTATAAGGGTAAAGATAAAGTCTTGTTCCAAAATGAAATGGAGTTCAAGGTGTAGTATCTTCTTCAAATTGTTCCTCAATAGCAATTAAACTAGGTGGAAGAACTTCACCGTCAGGTCGGTAATAGACTTATGGTGTTGGTAAAGTGGAAGTTTCAATAGTTACTGATGTCTGAGGGTTAACCGGTTGATCATCTTCTGATAAAGTAACAACTTCTGAATGTTCAAATTCGAAGTCCAGATGTTCCGATAAAAGAACAACAGTTTTAGAGAGAGGTTCTTGAACAACTTCAGGTTCAGAAGTAACTTCTGATTGAACTGTGATAAGTTCTGGATTAACTTCTGGTTGAACTGATTCAAGTTTAGAAGTAATTTCTTGTTGAGCAACTTCAAGTTGAGGATCAACTTGTTGTTGAACAACTTCGGTTACCATTTCACTAGTGTCAGTTATAGTGTCCTCAGGTAATTGTGAAACTTCTTCTTTAGTAACAGATGTACCAGAAATAGTTGGAGTAACTAGAGTCTTGATACTTACCAGAATGGGTGACTCTGGTAATTTAGATGAAGAACTAGGAGTTCTTGATGTATTTGACTTAGTTAAACGAGACCACTTTGACTGAATAGGTGTAGCTTCGGGTGGAAAAGGCGGTTTGCTCATTTCTCTCCATGAAAGACGGGGTAAGGGTTGATGTTCCTCCATGATTTCTGATTAATTTTATTACAAAAAGAAATAAAAAAAAGGGGTAATCTAGGCAAAAGGTTTACCAAGCAACTGTGAACTGCAAAATACCTCCTGGCGAACCAAGAAGTATGGGTAGGGAATCTCCCCAAATGTTGTGTTCAGTGTATCACAACGTACAAGGCGACTGACTCGGTTACCTAAGGATGGATAGAAACCTAGTGTTTTCCTCCCATATATACCCGAAAGTACGTGGAGGCCCAATTCATATAAGCACTGTCTAATGCAAAACCGCACAGTGAGAGCATTCCCATATACTTTACGTACTATAACATTGCCCTATATACCATAAGGTACGTGGACGAGCTATGATATACTCATGTATGTGGAATGAGGTATCACACTCGAGATGTATTATAGACAAGTTAGCGGCAGATGTTTTATTTTACGACACCGGAACACGTCTCTAGCCTAGAACCACTAAATGTTTTTCGTTAGGTGACAATGCTCGATTAGGTAAATTGAGGTTAATTTTAAGTTGATCTTGCTTAGGAATTTGCCTTTCAAGTTCACCACGTGATGTATTATGAAATTCCTACGAATGTAACTATTATGATAAGCATTCTTTCCATTCAATTTAACAATGAAAATCTTAGCTAATAGGGATAGAGCAATCAGATTTCTTTCGATCAAAGAGAAAAGAGCACAATCTAATGCAATTTCCCTAAACTATTCCTATGAGCACACACAAACTTTTTCAATGCAAAATGCATGTATTTCTTTTCGATTTCCTTAATGTGAATATGAACAAAAGGAAACTAATGCACATACAATCAATCAATCTTTAACAAGAATGAAGAATTTACGACAGTTTTGTTTCAAAGGAAAAGAAGACTTTTACGACACTTTCTTTCGAACAAAGATTAATCGACTATAATCTAACTTTGACTATGGATCAATAATGACAAAGAAAAAATTTAAGAAACATTAATCAACCAAGTCAAAGTAGGGCTAGAAAAGGAGATAAAAACTTGTTTTCTGAGACATGACATTCATTGACCAATCAACAAGCAATCAAACAAAAGAAATTTGGCAAAAAACTCAATCCAAAGGTGGGAAACTGACCCTAGGAGGATCAGCATAGCCCTGAATGGGAGACAGTGCACTTCAGAGCACTGTCCCTAAACCAAGGGTGCTCTGCAGCACACTGTGTCCCTCACAAGCTTGCGCTGGTGACAGCAAGCCATGTCAGAGGCAAATTGACATAGTTTTTAACCAAAATTCAATGCAATAGAGCTGAAATACAACTAATGAAAACAAGTATGGTCTGCAAGAGTGTCCTAGGAGGTGGGTAAGATACTAGGAAGGATGATCACTTCCATTGTGGTCGCCAATTTTTTTTGGAGAATTTGGTATCTACGGATAAATACTAATTCCCTAGATAAGTAGCCATATCTAGAACAACAGTTTAAAGCACTTTAGCCTTTTCCTATAAGCAATAGATAAGACAAAGAGGATGAGAAGACCTACTTGTAGTTTCACTTTCCTCTTGTCTCCTTTTTATCGATCCTATCACTCCTTCCCGTACTTAACATGCTTGAGAAGTACCTATAAACATCAACAGAAGACAAAGAACCAATCAAAGCAAAAGATCTGTTGATTACAAGTAAATGGAATCAAATACATTCACACATATAAGCATCATATAACAAGATAAGCATATGGGAAAAAGTTTCAAATACTTTATTTAATAGAAAGAAGAATTACAACCATGAAGTCTGATTTGAAGTCACTCGTACAACTTTGATCCCATCCACATCACATCAAAAGCATGACACTCTGGCAGCATAATAATACTTGTCTCAAAGTCAATTCTCATAGCAACATTATCTCAATACAATTCATCAAAGTCCAGCCCCTTAATCACTTAGATGAGTGCTCAATTTATAGGAAGAAGGAGGAGGTTATGTCATAAATGGGGGTATTGAATGGTCTTCCATATTTTGACTTAGTTCCATGGAGGAAGGTATGAGAGGATAGGATGCATCTTAACTCATTCCTCATCCATTTTCGAGCTCATAGGAGTTGATAAGTGAGGGAAACTTGTAGAAGACTCCAAGAGATAAGAATATTCCCCAAACCCTATGTGAATTTCACTCAATCTCGCCCAACGTAGGTCAAAGAGGGCCTAAGTTCTCTATAGAGCACTGTGGCATGGACTTAACTGCTCTGCAGCGCACCCTTACATGGGCCTACCTACACTGGTCCCTTTAGAGATCATTTCAGGATGTCTTCAAGTCATGAAACTGTTTAGGAAGGAGGCATTCAAAAGGGCTACTTGTTTAGGGCATGTAGCAACTAAAATTAGGGTTTGATGAGCCATAAAACACTGATCTAGATGATGGGAGTGATATTCCCAAATGGATCTGTAACACTTGAGCAATTTGGTCACCCCCTTTCATGTAGTCACACACCTTCCAAGTTACGTTGGCACCCCCATCCTGGGTAGTCCATCCCTCGACAAGGTTTCCTCACATCTGAAGGTCCAAAAACCAAGATATATCACTGCCTAAAAACCATCATACCAATCATAGCATGCTCATGGAAATCAATGGACACTATTGAGTACCAGTGTCCCACATGGCCCTACTCTTGAAATGCTTTACCAGCATACAACTACATGTTCCAATTTCTTTCATTATTGCTACTAATTCTTGTAGTCGATTTCAACCAACCAACCCAGGCATTTCCCATGCTTTCCTATACCAAGTGGTGAGCACTAGTATTGCAGAAATAATGCTGCAACTCCTGGGCTGCCTACTTTACTCTTATCAACCCAGTAGTTCGTAACAAACTTGGAAGCGATGGTGCTGTATGCACAAGTACTAGTTCTTATTGCAGGTTGTCACTTGGTCAGCCGATGCAAGATCACTAGGAGCTCAAGCCAACTTCTATGGATTCCATAAGAAGCTTTATATGTGATGGAAGGGAAAAGAGATTACTCTACTGATGCTATTCTACTTGCAGAAAGGAAGACTAAAATGTAAAGCAAACCAAGGAAATCCTAGTTAACCACTAATCCTACTTTTGTAGAAAACACTATGAAAACCATGAAAAGAATGCCATTATCTACTCAAGGAGGTAAACAACATCTACCTAAGCTATTTCTGGAAGTAAATGAGCAGAAAACATCTTTTTAGATTTTTATGTATTTTTATGTGAATTTGTTATGCATGTAATTTATTTGTTTGTGGATGTGGTAGCGAATAGGTGGCAATGGATGGTGGTTTTAGGACTTGAGAGGATGTAGGATGGTGTGGATGGGTCCTAGGAGGTCTCAGGTGGCCTTCTGGAGGCTTTTCCCAAACTCAGCCTTCAAAAGAAAGCCTACAATAAAATCTACAGGAGGACATAGGAAATCTATAGGAGGAAAAACATCGTTCTACAGGAGGCCTACAGGAGGAGGCCGAGAGCAGTTTTCACTTTTTTGAAGGTGTGAGAGTGGGTGGAGAAGGTAGATGGAGGTTGGAATGAAGTGTTATGGCACCTAGGGTCTACCAAGAATCATTAGAAGAGAGAAAGATTATTGGATTTGCTTAAGGAGAGAGAGGAAACTCTATGGAAAATGCAGGAAACTAAGGCAAAATTCAGGGGAGACTTGGGCAATCTGTAGGGCATGGATTATCTGGAGGATGGAGTGGCTGATAGGCTGGACTACTGCTAGAAGATATTTGCTGCATAAACAACTAACAGTCAACCAATGAGATTAAGAAAGCAAGGAAATAATTGCATCAAAAAAACAGAGTTTTTGCATCAAAGTAATCTATGATCTATGGAAGAAAATGTTGATGCCCATTGCATGAAAGAAGACTACTACAAATAGGGAAATGAGCATGATGAAGAAGTTCTGAAGCAAAGCAAACTAAACTATGAACCAATTAGAAAGCTGCAAACACTAGAAGTCCTATGAAGGAGGAAAATCTGTGTTTTTGGGGCAACAAGAGGGTCTTTGCCTCAGATCATTGTCCCAAAGGGAGGATGAGAGGCCAAGGCACTGCTGCTAGCCTTTTGGATCTTTTCTTTATCACTGTTTAACCTGCTATTGAAAACACAAATGGAAGAAAACTAATGAATCGTAAAAAACAACCTATTCTTAACCATAAAAGAAATATATCTAACAGCAACCTAATCTACAACCTGAAATGAAACATACAAATATAAGAAAAGAGGAGATTGGCTACTTGGATTGGGCCCTAACCCAATAGCTTCAGCCCTCTGAGGTAACCTAGTGCTAACTCAAAAAGAATTCCATCTTTATTCTCAAAACAATAACAAGATTTCATGAACTATCAAGATAATAAGCTCGAAGTTGAGTAGAGATTCATAAGCAATACTGCTGCAAAAATTCAACAAAAATTCGACCCTAGTGAGGCCCTAGGCCTCTCTAGTTATACAAATGAAGCTCCCAACAACTTCCTCAAAATCAGGGAGGCTTGGCTCCCAAAACTTGAGATAAACATCAGTTATCCTCCACTTGCTCGGCTGCCTGCTAATGCATGACTTGGTTGCCTGTACTCTGAGTTGAATGAAAGAAAATTCGATGTGGGGGGTAATAAATGAGGGGGATTCCCTCCTTTAAGTCCTCTCCTTTGTCCACTTTGAGTTATTGCTGCCATTTTTCCACTGTATCCTTGAATTTGACCACAAAAATCATCAATAATTTGCATTAAACACATATTAGACCTCATGGCATCACAACTAACTCAACTCACTCTATAAGCATAAATATAATCATAAAATCATGTAATAAGCTAAGAGAATGGTTGATTTGACTAGGTTAGGAGGTAAAATGAGCCCATATAATTACCCATTTATTAGGCTCATCATCACCCCCTACTGAAAGTGTTGCTCATCCTCTGAGCAACTTAGTCAATCTCTTCATCTTTTATGGCCCTGGTGGCCTCCCTAGCATCCCATGCTTCTGATGTGGTCTCCTCTTCCTTGTCATAGAATCCTACCTTCCTGTCTACCTCTTCCCACTGTTGTTGCTCTTCTTCTTCTTTTCTGCCTTCCAGCATGCCTAGCAGCAGTGGGGGACTCAATTTTAGGCCAATCCAATTGACCTTCAACCTCTGCATGGAGCGCTTATACATGGGCACTCTCCTTAATGCCTCCCTCATCCTCATTGGGGAATGATATTCCCTGATCTACAGACTGTGTGGTAAGGTATTCCATCTCCTCATACAGGCATGTACACAGTCATCCCCAAGTAATCTTTCCATATCCTCAAAATGTGCAATGGCTTGTGCTTGGTCACTGATATATCTAGGTGCAATCTGAGGATTATGTGCAAGCAGGTTATGTGTGCTGATGAGGGCCATGGGGTCTGATGGCTTAGCTCTGATCATTAATGGCTCATTCTGCTCCTTTATCATCAACCTTCTTATTTCTGCTGCCCTTAACTCTTCATGGTTCATCCATGAGGCCATGGCCATTAGTTGCAGGTCCCCTAGCCTAGCATTGGGGTCCCACACATTCATGTCTATGAGGGCCATATTATGCAGGTATAATTTTGCCATCTTTGCCTTATCTTCTAATGTTCTTTGGTCACACAGGTCCATACACTGCCTGTAATCTTGGAAAGGCATTGTGCCTCTTTGTGCCAAAGTCTTGATCTAAAATTGCATCCACTGGTCCTTGATATCACCATAGGATTTTGCTGGTTGCCTACATTGCAATGCCTCTATGGACCAGCTGGCCATGCATGCCATTTGGGTCTCTTTCTCTTGCAGCTGCCTCCTTAGCAATTCATTTTCTATTTCAAGTTGGCTCCTTGCAACTGCTTCTCTGTGTCTAACAACACTTAACTCTCTGCCCATTTCTCTGAGTTTATTCTCCATATGGCCAATATCCTCAACCCCTTTTGATTTGGCTATTTGCATCCACCTATGGGTCCTTATTCTTTCTTTCTCCAATTCAAAGAATAGCGGAATTGCAAATTTTTGTGTAATGATTCTTCCCCCCTCAAGAAGATTGTAGTAAGAGCCAAGACTAGGCTGGGGATCAGGTTCTTGTGCCTTTGTTGCTTCTTATTTTCCCTGTGGCTGTCCTTTTACTCTTTCTTCAAGTTTTTTGGTCTCCTGTAGTTTTGGCAGGGTCTTCTATAGAACAGTCTGTGCCTCCTATAGAACTGTTTTTAAGTCCTACAGTTCTACTTTTTCTTTCCATGTGGGAGATCTAGGAGTCCCCCTTTCATAAGTGATAGGTTCCTTGGAAGGGGATTCTTTTCCTTGGGCAGAGGGTGAATCTTCAATAGCAATTGGAACTTTAGAAGAAGGCTGGGGTTTCCCTGTTTTGATCCTTATGCTCTTCCTAGCCCTAAAATACATTGAGGTCTGCCTCTTCCTCTTTTGTTTTGGCTTAATTGGTGTGCCGAGGGTAGTGAGAGTAGCTGTTGCCTCTCTTTCTAGGGTCTCAGGAGACACTTTTGTATTTTTTGCCCCTTTTCCTCCTTCTGTCTCTGTTTGCTCTGTTTTCTCCTTCTCTCTTTTGGTTTCTTTCTTCTTCCATTCTTGTTCCTCTAAATCACCAGTTTCTTCTCCTTCTCCCCCTTACTACTCTTCCTCCTCACTACCAATAGGGCTAATATCATAGGTCAGGGCCTTTATGTCATCTTCAGCAATCATGTTTCCGAAAATTTCCCATGCTATAGGGATTGTAAATGTATGGAGGGATTCTTCCACTAGAATTTTGATTAACCCATGGTGAGCTAGCTAGTCTGGATTTCCTGCTTTTACTTTAGTACTGGAGTCAATGAGGGATTGCAGGAGGAAGTAAGGGATGTTGAGCTTCTGAGGGGTTGGAGTGTCCATGCCATACCTTAATTCATGCATGATTCTAAAGTGGTAAACATAGAAAATGCTATACCTCTCCTCACAGGAAATATACTTGATTATTTGATAGCTAACATCATCCAAAGGGTATGGTATGCTAGCTCTTCTTATGCCATTCTTATATTCTACAGGGGTTTCATTGTATTGGAAGAAATTTTTCTTGGCAGCCTGGCCAATTGGTTTTTCTTCCTTACTCCAAGGCAACCCAAGAGGAAGGGTGGTGACCATACTGATAAATTCAAGGGTTATCTCCATGTAAAGTCTCCTAAAGGTGATAGTGGCATGTGTTCTGGAGTGAGGGGCCAAAGAGTGGGCAAATTCCTGAGCAATTTCCTCATTAAACCCTCGGAATTTCTCAAAAAAGTTCATCCAATTGGCTCTTGTGAATATGTCCACTACTTGGGGGTGTGCATGGAGCCTGAAGGAATTGGTGGGCTCCTTCCTCATAAAACCTCCTGTCATTTTTCCTATGCTTCCTTAGGAAACCAACTATGGAAATGGAGAGAACAATTTCTAAATAAAACGGAGAGACAGATAGACTGTGTTTTTTTTTTTTTAAGAAATAAGAAGCAATTATTTTTATCAATTTCCTCCACCCAAAAGTTCTATTTTCTCCTCAAAACTAAACCACTACTTGCATATTTTGATATTCAATGGATGTTTTCCAAGAACCTACCTCTGCAGCCTGAGAATTGTGCTAAAAACTGTGTTTTCCCTCTTCCAAACAGCTTACTGGCCCTCCTGTAGAACACTCCCAGCCCTCCTGTAGGTTCTCTTATAGAACCTGTAAGTGCTCCTGTAGAACGCCGAGAGCAGGGATATGGGAGAGATCAGTGGAGAACGATAGGTATGAGGCTTGTGGGGGCACGAGAAGGTAGCAGGAGTGGAGTTTCGAGGAGAGAATGAAGGAGAAAGGTGGTGAGAGTGCTTCGGCGAGGAGTACTTATTGCTTTTTATGGATATTTTCGGTGATGGAGGGTGAGCTGGCCAAGTGTACGTTGGCCCCATTCGGACCATTGGTCCCCACCTGCCTTGTCATCATTTCCCTTTCCTCGTAATCATCTCTCATGATTGCATCGGAGTTCCCATCGCCTCCACTACCTGTCCTTGACATCTCTCTTGAGTTTGACTAAGCGCACGTGTGGTGACATCTTCGTATGAGTGAAGTCAACTAGATGAAGGTGGCCAAGTTAACTGGCCACCTCAACCCCAAATAGCCTCAACCATCTCATTGTTGTTGCATGCTCTCTAATTATACCAATGCAAACAGAGGAGTGGGTTAGTTACTTACCTGAGATCTGAATGCATTTGTTGTGAGGTGCTATGGCCTTTCCTTCTGCTACATGCCTTTATTTCTTTTGATGCATGCTTGTCTTCTTGCTGAGATATGGTTGTGCTGTGTGCAGGTTCCTTTCTGGTTGGATCTAATCTTCAGGTGTCTGCTTCAACCTTCATATTTGTGCCCTCATGCTGCTGATGCTAGATTTTAATGGGATCAACTGCTACAGGAATTCCTACAGGAGCTCCTGTAGTTGCTTCTCCCTTTGAAATTTTAGCTTTTTCTGTGCTTGGAGCTATGAGAATGATGCCAAAAATGTGGATAGAGATGGAGAGGTAATAGGTAAGCTGCAGGTGAGATTTAAGGTGCTGCTTCCTCTCTTATTTTCTTGTTTTTTTTTTCTTTTTACTAAAAACTGTTTTTTCTAGGGTTTTCTGGGATAGGAAGAAAAAATGATGATTGGGGTGTCATGCAGGTGTGGAATGGATGGCAAGGAGGATTTAAGACTGCAAGAGGATTTATAAATCTTTTATGAAGCTTCCCTATTCCTCAAACTGCCTTTAAAATCCATTTCTGGCTCTCTGTAATTTCTATAGGAGCCTCCTATAGAAAACACAATTTTCGAAAAAGAAGCACAGTGAGGTGAAAAGAATGTCAAGAATGATGGAGAAAGGTGAGGGAAGATAGGATAGGTTCTAGTATTAGTTTCAGAGCTCCCTTGGCACCTACTTCTGCTTCCTTTAGTCCTCCTACAAACCTGCAATACAACTAGAAATTCATTTTTCTTTTTCTTCTCTTTTTTTTTTCGAAAACAACCAAGGCAACTCAGGGAGGTTTTCACCCTAGTTTCCTACCCTGGATGCCTCCAAGGGAGGTTTTCACCCTGGGATCTTATTATTATTTTTTTTGACACCACTAGGCCGCCTCCTGAGAGGTTTTCAACCCAATGATGGGACTCAAGCACCTCATGGAGGTTTTCACTTGAGTCCTTATTATTTTTTTGTTTTTTCTCTTTTTCTTCAGTGAGTGGGTGAAGTGGAGGCTAAGACATGCTCCACTATCATCACTGACTTATTCAATCCTTAAATGAACTATCGCTTGGAGAGGGGTTTCTTGTAGACTTTCAACCGATGTCCATTGACAAGCATGAGGATGGCTTCATCATCAATGGTTCTGATAAGAACTGAACCATTGTTATTTAATTTCTCCACAGTGTAGGGTCCTAGCCACCTTGTCCTCAGCTTGCCCTTGAAATCTTTATATCTTGAATCATAGAGTAGTGCCCAATATCCCTCTTGAAATTGCTTCTCTTTGATGTTTTTGTCATGCCATATCTTCCTCTGAAGTTGGACTACCTCTGTATGGAGAAGGGCCTGCAATCTTTGTTCATCCAATCCATTGAGATGGAGTAATCTTTCTTTGTGTGCATGGCTAAGGTCTAGGTCTAGCTGAGCTACCATCCTTAGTGTATTGAATTCAAATTCTATTGACAGCAAAGCCTTCTTCCCATAGACCAGTTCATAGGCTGTGAACCCTGTAGTGGTGTTCCATGTTGTGTTGTAGGCCCAGGTGGCCTCAACTAATCTGTCCTCCCAGTCTTTTCTGCTGCTGCTCACTACCTTGGTCAGGATCCCTTCCAAAGCTCTGTTAGTGACTTCCACTTGCCCATTGGCTTGTGGATGGTAAGGGGTGGAAGTCCTGTGCTTGATTCTATGATGTGTAAGTAGGTATTTAATCAGATTAGAAGTGAGCTGGCTGCCTTGATCTGTAACCAACTCTCTTAGATACCCTAACTTGTAGAATATGTTCTCTCTCAAATTTAGCTACTTTTTCCTCTGTCGCTACTTTGATTGCTTTTGTTTCTACCCACTTTGTCAGGTAATCGGTGCACATAATGATGCGTTGCTTTTGTTTTGAAGGAGGGCCGATAGGACCCACAAAGTCCATACCCCACTTCTCAAATGGTTCAAAGGTCACTTGAGGTTGCACGGGCATTTCATCCTTGGGAGTGGGTTTCCCCATCCTTTGACACCGATCGCACTGGCTGACAGATGTCCTCACATCTTGATGAAGAGTGGGGCAATAGTAGCCTGCTTGCAGTATCTTGAAGGCAATTCTTTTTGCTGCAAAATGACCTCCACAAGGCCCATCATGACAATTCAGGAGGATGTCAAAATCTTCCTCGTCCCTAACACATCTCCTCAAGATCTGATCTAGGCCAAGTTTGAAGAGATTGCCCCCAATCTAGGTGAAAGGGGCACTTTTCCTTACTATCTTGCTCTTCTCTTTTGAGGATAAGTGTGGTGGGAACTGTGTTGAAACCAAGTAGTTTGCTATATCAGCAAACCATGGAGAGAGTACTGAGATAGCAAACAGGTGTTCATCTGGCATTTGATCATCCACCATTCCTTCTTCACCTGCAGGCAAATTTACTCTAGACAAAAAGTCAGCAACAACATTTTCTTTACCAGGCTTATCAACAATGGTCAAATTGAACTGCTGTAGTAAAAGCAACCATCTAATAATGCAAGAATTTACATTCCGTTTTGTTCATTAAATATCTAATTGCAGCATGATCAGTGTGCACAAAAGTTTGATAGCCTGTAATATAATGTCTGAATTTGTTTAAGGAATGCACTACAACTAGGAGTTCCTTTTCGGTGATTGTATAGTTTAGCTTTGCCTTTGACAAGTTTTTGCTTATAAAGTATATGGCATAAGGCAACTTTTCATCAATTTGTCCCAAGGCTGCTCCTATTGCTTTGTTCGAGGCATCTGTGTGAATGTGGAAAGGTAGGTCCCAGTTTGGGTCTCGTAGAATTGGGGCGGTCACGAGCTTGCTCTTCAAGGTATCTAGGGCTTCTTGACAGTTTTCCGACCATATAAATTCGACATCTTCTCCTAAAAGTCCAAACAAAGGAGAGGCTAGCTTGCTAAAATATTTAATGAATTTCTAGTAATACCTAGCTAAACCTAGGAAACTTCTGACATCTCTCACCTTTTGAGGAGGTGGGACCCTTTGGATGATGGCAATTTTGTTAGGGTCCACCTGCAATCCTTGTTGAGATATTGCATAACCTAGCACAATCCCTTCAATCATCAAAAATTCAGATTTTTCCAGACTGAGGGACAGGTTCATCTCAATACAATTGTCTAGAACTTTTCCTAGGTTAGATAAAGCTTCATGAAAATCAGAGCCATAAGGATTAAAGTCATCCATGTATATCTCTACTGCATCATGAACTAATTCAGAGAATATACTCAGTAGCGCTCTTTGGAAAGTGGCTGGAGCATTACACAAAATAAAATGAAGGACCTGGTATGCAAAGGTAACCCAAGGACAAGTGAAAGTGGTCTTATCTTGGTCTTCCGGGCTGATTTGAATCTGATTGTACCCGCTAAACCCATCTAAGAAAGAGAAAAACTTTTTCCTTTCCAGACCGTCTAACACTTGATCTATGAAAGGTAAAGGAAAATGGTCCTTTTTAGTGGCTTTGTTCATTTCCCGATAGTCGACACAAATTCTCCACTTACCATTTTTCTTGGGCACTAGCACCAAACGAGAGACCCATTCACTGCAAGAGATGGGATAGATGAATCTTGCGTCAAGAAATTTCTGCAGTTCTTCCTTAACAATATCTTTAAGTGCTTGATTCATCCTCCTTTGAGGCTGCCTGACTGGTTTTCAATCTTCCTTAATGTATATATGATGAGTACATACTGAAGGGTGCACTCCCGTCATCTCCTTATAACTATAGGCGAAGGCATCTAAATGTTATCTCAGTAAGCTGCATAGCTCCTTCTCCTGGGAAGTGGATAGGGATGGATTGATTTTCAAGGTTCTTTCTGGGCCGAACTCTATATTCTTAACACGAAGAGAGGTTGGGTCGGCCACACAGAGATCAGTTGAGGGGTTGTTTTGGGTTTCTCTCACTATGTCCTCTAAGGGTAATACACTGGGAGGTGGATTCTGAATCAAATTTTCAATCATATCATCCTCATCTTGTGGTTTTCCCCCATGACGGTTTCCAATGCACAAAGTGGTGCAGAATAAAATTCATCCTCATCTTCCTCCTCCAACCAGAGAGGTAGATCATGTTCTAGCAAGGGTTGGGCAGGAGGATATAGGATTAACTGCTTGGACATATGCCCATTCTTTATGGTCATGTTCCCAACTCGACAGCTAATGTAGGCATCGGCGGTAGCCAACCAGGGTCTTCCCAGGATGAGAGGATACCCAGTGAGCTTTGCCTTCGGCTGGAGAACTAAGAAATCAGCAGGGTACTCCCAAGAATCAATGGAGACCATCACATCTTCCACAATCCCTTCAGGGGTCATGGTGGAGTGGTCTGCTAGCTGCAGTACTGTCGTGGTCTTCCTCAAGGAGCCCTAGAGGTTAAGTTTGAGCATTGTGTCCTTTGTCATCACGTTAATGGTAGCTCCCAGATCAATCAAGGTATGTGGGATCATGGTGCCATTGATGTGGACATCAACTACTGGGCTTCCAAGGTCCAGATATTTTGGACAGATTACCTGCTCCAACATCAGGTCGGACAGTTGTCCTACAACATTGACAGTTGGGGCATCTCTCTTGCGCCTTCGTGGATGCCTAAAGCACTTCTCTTTGATCAACCTATTGTAGATAGGCACATATTTTATGGCTTGGAGAAGTGGTATCTTCACACATAACTGTTTTAATTCTCCCAGGAGTTCAGTTTCTTCTGCGGTAGGTTGGGCTGTTGCGGATAGTCTCTCAGAAAAGGGTGGAATAGCTTTAGGTTCACTTTCCTCTTTATCTTCCTCAATCTCCCTGGGTGGAGGCTGACTATCTGAGAGAACCTTCCCAGATCACAAGTTAATCTCCTGAATCTCCACAGCATAAGTTGGGCATGATGGTTCCCCACTATACACTTGCTGAGCCTATCTGTTGTTCAGGTTCGGGTTCGGCTGGGCAGGCATTTGGGGTTGCCTTGGTGGAGCAGAAGGTAATGGTTGTGGTTGAGCAGGTGGTGGAGGCAAAAGAGTGGGAGGAGAGTTGTATTGGGGCCTCCACCCTTGATGAGATGCATTCCACTGAGGTTGCGGCTGAGCATAGGATTGAAATGAATGAGTAGCTGGTTGGGCATGATATTGAGATGGGAAGGACAAAGGAGGAGGCGTGGACCAGGAAGGATGAGCAGGAGGGCCCCAAGAAGGTATGGAAGTGACTTGGTTGGGGTGGTAGTATGCCTGAGATGTCCCTTGCATCCCCTACTAGTATGGTCTAGGTCCATGTGGTCTCCTTTGGTTCATGAAATAGAGTGGTTCAGTGGCTCCTTCGGCCCCTTGGTATACCGCTTTAAGTCCGGGCAAGGAATGACACTTATCTGTAGAATGATCTTCTTCACAGACTGAACAAACCTCTATAGAGTTCAATGGACATTCGTTCCTAGGATGCCTCCTGGTGCATCTAGGAAAAAAAATGGCCAAAGCCCTCTTTGCTTCCTCTTGTTTTCTTTTGATATGTAAGGTATCCATTTGCATTGCAAGAGTCTGTAACATCTCACTCTTGAAGTCTTCCAGCATGTTTCCAATTTCTCCTTTAATGGATGATTGGAAGAAGAGGTATTGGCTATGGGTTGACTCCCCCTACCTTTCTTTCTAGTTGCTCTAGAATGGTTTCTAAAAACAGTCTTTATGTCCTCATAAGATAGTTGGTAGATGTCTCCCCCGTCCAGCAGATGGAGGGTGTCTAGAAGGTCTTCTGGAATTCCCCTGAGCAGGACCAACTTCAGAGATTCAGGGTCAAGTGTACACTTGGCCCTTTTTTAATTGAGCTGGAACCTCTCTTCATACTCTTCCAAGGATTCATCACTTCCCATGGTCATTCAAAAGATTTCTTCTTTGGTATCTTTTGACCTACAGTAGTCTCGATACTTGTCATTAAAGGCATGTTGCATCTGAGCCCAAGTTGTGATGCTATTTCTAGGTAACCCCATGAACTAGCACAATGCTGCATCCTTGAGAGTAGAAGGGAATAGTTTCAACTTTTTCTCATCTTTTGCATAGTCATAGGTTCGATAGATGACAACAAACTCAAACAAGAATGTATTAGGATCTTCTGTATTCAAACCATGGAAGTGAGGTAGGGTTGAAGGACTTATATTCTTCATTTTGGTGTCCCTGTTGGTCTCCCAAATGGGAAAGGTACCCTCTATTCTTTCTCCATTCCCCCTAGCATTTCTGTGTTCAGCGATTGGCTCTAAAGGAAAGTTTTCTTCTTCTTCTTCCCTATAGGTTCTTCAAATATCTCAGGTTGCTCACCTAAAGGTTCTTCTTGATCGCAACCACCAAAGAAGAGAAAAGGTTGGCTATGTGAAGCAATGGGGGTGTTGGGAAATTTTTTTCCTGAATTATCTCTATTTCTATGAGGCATGAAAGGAAATCTTTTTGGTTGGTTTTTGTTTCTTTTTCCCCACATTGATAGTACCTGCAAAACTGAAATTGATTGAACAAAACAATTTGCAACTAACTGAAATGAACTTGCTGAAATGAAATTTGCAGAATTGAAGAGGAAAGCAAGGAAATGTAGAACCGAAAGAAAGGAAATGACTAATCTACTTTTGCTGAAATGGAAATTGCAGAATTGAAAAGGAAAGTAAAAGAAATGCAAAACTGCAAGAAAGGAAATGACTAATCTTCTTTTGTTGAAATAAACTATTAGCAGAATGTTGCAATAGGAAATAGAAGAAAGCAGTAATCACATAATACTCTGACGCTTCCCTGGCAACAACGCCAAAAAGATGGTGAGCACCAGTATTGTAGCAATAATGCTGCAACTCCTGGGCTGCCTACTTTACTTTTATCAACCCAGTAGTTCATAACAAACTTGGAAGTGACGGTGCTGTATGCACAAGTACTAGTTCTTACTACAGGTTGTCACTTGGTCAGCTAGCGCAAGATCACTAGGAGCTCAAGCCAACTTCTATGGATTCCAAAAGAAGCTTTATATGTGATGAAAGAAAAAAAGAGATTACTCTACTGATGCTATTCTACTTGCAGAGAGGAAGACTGAAATGTAAAGCAAACCAAGGAAATCCTAGTTAACCACTAATCCTACTTTTGCAGAAAACACTATGAAAACCATGAAAAGAATGCCATTATCTACTCAAGGAAGTAAACAACATCTACCTAAGCTATTTCTGAAAGTAAATGAGCAAAAAACATATTTTTGGATTTTTATGTGAATTTGTTATGCATGTAATTTATTTGTTTGTGGATGTGGCAGAGAATAGGTGGCGACGGAGGGTGGTTTTAGGACGTGAGAGGATGTAGGATGGTGTGGATGGGTCCTAGGAGGTCTCAAGTGGCCTTCTTGAGGCTTTTCCCAAACTCGTCCTTCAAAAGAAATCCTAAAGGAAAATCTACAGGAGGACACAGGAAATCTACAGGAGGAAAAACAACGTTCTACAAGAGGCCTACAGGAGGAGGCCGAGAGCAGTTTTCATTGTTTTGAAGGTGTAAGAGTGGATGGAGAAGGTAGATGGAGGTTGGGATGAAGTGTTAGGGCACCTAGGGTCTACCAAGAATCATTAGGAGAGAGAAAAATGATTGGATTTGCTCAAGGAGAGAGAGGAAATTATATGGAAAAAGCAGTAAACTAAGGCAGAATTGATGGGAGACTTGAGCACCCTGTATGGCATGGAATAGATAGAGGATGGAGTGGCTGATAGGATGGACTACTGCTAGAAGATATTTGCTGCATAAACAACTGACGGTCAACCAATGAGATTAAGCAAGCAAGGAAATAAGTGCATCAAAAAAATAGAGTTTTTGCATCAAAGTAAACTATGATCTATGGAAGAAAATGTTGATGACCATTGCATTAAAGAAAAGAATGAAAGAAGACTGTTGCAAATAGGGAAATGTATATGATGAAGAAGTTCTGAAGTAAATCAAACTAAACTATGAACCAATTAGAAAGCTACAAAAACTAGAAGTCATATGAAGGAGGAAAATCTATGTTTTTGGGGCAGCAAGAGGGTCTTTGCCTTAGATCATTGTCCCAAAGGGAGGAAGAGAGGCCAAGGCATTATTGCTAGCCTTTTGGATCTTTTCCTTATCACTACTTAACCTACTATTGAAAACAAAAATGGAAGCAAACTATTGAATCATAAAAAACAACCTATTCTTAACCATAAAAAAATATATCTAACAACAACCTAATCTACAAACTGAAATGAAACATACAAATACAAGAAAAGTGGAGCTTCACTGCTAGGATTGGGCCCTAACCCAAGAGCTTCAGCCCTACGAGGCAACTCAGTGCTAACTCAAAAAGGATTCCATCTTTATTCTCAAAACAATAACAAGATTACATGAACTGTCAAGATAATAAGCTCGAAGTTGAGCAGAGTTACATAAGCAATACTGCAGCAAAAATTCAACAAAAATTCGACCCTAGTGAGGCCCTAGGCCTCTCTACTTATACAAATGAAGCTTCCAACAACTTCCTAAAAAGCAGGGAGGCTTTGCTCCCAAAACTCGAGATAAACATCAGTTATCCTCCACTTGCTCGGCTCCCTACTAATGCATGACTTAGTTGCCTGTACTCCGAGCTGAATGAAGGGGTATTCAAAGTGGGGAGTAGTAAGTGAGGGGGTTTCCCTCCTACAAGTCCTCTCCTTTGTCCACTTCGAGTTATTGTTGCCATTTGTCCACTGTATCCTTGACTTTGACCACAAAAATCATCAATAATCTGCATTAAACACATATTAGACCTCATGGCATCATAACTAACTCAACTCACTCTATAAGCATAAATATAATCAGAAAATCATGTAATAAGCTAAAAGAATGGTTGATTTGACTAGGTTAGGAGGTAAAATGAGCCCATATAATTACCCATTTATGAGTCTCATCACCAAGCACATAACTTCCATTAGATTTAACTTAAATTGAAATAAATTCACATCATACCTCATTGGTAGCTCATCAATAAGGTATACTTGCAATTCTATTACTTCTTGTGACAACAAGTCAAACTAACATCTTTGATCAGATCATTATGCATAAACATATCACATTAGTTTGGCTCAAAACACAACCATCATAAATCAAAATCATGAATTGCATGTAATTATCATAAACCAGAATCATAGATCACAGTTAACCATCATAAATATTTATCACAGGTCATATCTATAATAAAACTGAAATAAAATACTAATACTTATCCTTCATTGGTCCTTACTTCTACCTTTCTTCTTTTTTGTACATACATCGGATTGGTTTCAATTCTCGAAAAGCACTCGGTGCCTTTGCTTCTCTTCAATCATGTACACATACACAATGTACATCACAACACATACATCCACACACAACGCACGACATCACATAATGAATACACCTACACCTGATATGCATCACAACAAATACACCTACACTTGATATACATCAAGACACATACACCTACATTCAATGTACAACACAATACACAAACGTGCACATAGTACAAAACAATGAATACACATATCACGATGCCACGACTACATAATGAACATATGTAGTAGCACATGTACAGAAGGAAACATGTACGAAATGTTAATAATACCACATGTACACTAGTACCACATGTACAACATGTACTCAGTACCACCTACACACAACACCACCTGCACAATGTGTACACAACATCACATGTACATGGCATGACCTGCACAATGTGTGCACATCACCACATGTACATCAGACCACATGTATAATGTGTGCACAATACCACATGTACATAACACCACATGCATGACATGTACATGACACCACATGTGCACAACGCCACACACATGACATGTACATAGCACCACCTGCACACAACACCACATGTACAACATGTACACAACACCACATGTACAATCATACACACAACACCATATGTACATAACATCACATGTACAACATGCAAACAACACCATATGTACATATCACTACATATACAACATGTACATAGCACCATATGCACACAACAACATGTATCCATCATGCGAATAGTACAATATGTACACAATACTACATATCCAACATGTACATATCACCATCTATGTTGGGTTGTGTTATATTCTTTCCACGTAGTTAATAGGGGGTTTGAAGGGCACCCATAACCCCACTTTATGGGGTCCGGGGCAGCGCCCCGGAAAATTTTGGTTTTGGACCATATGTTAGGTTGGGCAGACCCACCTATGGTTTTGTGCATGATTTTCGCACATGTTTTTTGGACGCTATGGTTTTCGGTCCATGGTATTGGAGGCGATGGTTTTCGGTCCATGGTATTGTAACATTGAAAGGAACATAATGAAAAATCAAGCTGGTAGTCCCGGTTTTGGGATCTAGGGAAAAATCTCTGTGCATATGTGTTTTATGGGTTATGCTCTCGCATTGTTTATTTTCTTTGTTTAAGAATTTGTATGCGGGTAATTTCTGTACAGGGTTAAAACCTACATTTGGTATCAGAGTTGTTTTGGCTTCAAGGGGACGCCTTTGTTGCTAAAGGGTTTCACTCGGGCCTGTGGTAGACCCTGTTCAGTGGGAGATCTGCGAGATCGATTCTGGTGGTGAAAGAAGATGGCGAGCAGTGGAAAGATGGAGATTGAGAAGTTCAATGGTCAGAATTTTGAGTTGTGGAAACTCAAGATGGAGGAACTGTTGGTGGATAAAGATCAGTGGATCGCGGTAGATCCGGGTACTAAACCATCGGGAGTGACCGATGAAGAATGGAAGAAGTTGGATCGGAAGGCAAAGAGCACAATACGATTGTGTGTCTCAGATTCAGTATTGCTGAATGTATCAGGGGAAGCTACCGCAAAGGCTTTGTGGGTGAAGTTAGGGACTTTGTACCAATCTAAGTCTCTGGTGAATAAACTGTTCCTGCGGAAAAAGCTATATAACCTGAGGATGAAAGATGGAGACTCGGTGACAGAGCATCTGAATGCGTTTAATACTGTGATAAGTCAGTTATTATCTGTTGATATTAAAATTTCAGATGAAGATAAGTGCATCAGTCTGTTGTGTTCTCTACCAGATTCGTGGGATAGTCTGGTTATTGCAATAGGTAGCAATGCAACTGCTTTGCAGTTTGGTGAAATAGTCTCAGCCTTGCTCATGGAGGAGATGAGACGGAAAAATATGGACAACCAGAATGGTGATACCTTGTCTGTACGAGGACGGTCCTAGAACAGAAACAAAAATAAGTCATCGAGTGGGAGATCTAAATCTAGAGGGAGATCTAAATCTCCAGGAAAACCTACAAAGGTGGTGTGCTGGAAATGCGGAAAGGAAGGGCACTTCAGAAAGGATTGTAAATCTAAAGCTCCTGATAAAGGAAAGGGATCTGATGATGCTCCTTCTGCAGAGGCAAAAACCACCTCAGATGAAGGTGGGGATGTGTACTTGGCTTCTTCAAGTACACATGTAGATCATGAGGCATGGTTGATTGACTCAGGTGCATCCTTTCACTTCACTCCCCATAGAGAGTGGTTCTGTGAGTATGAGAAATATGATGGTGGTGATGTCTTCTTAGGAGATGATAGGAAGGCTAGAATCATTGGTCGGGGAAAAGTAAAGTTGAAGTTGCAAGGTGGAAGGGTTAGAACACTTCCGGGTGTTCTACATATTCCTGCATTGGCCAGAAATCTGATTTCTGTAAGCAAGTTGGATGATGCAGGTGTAAAGACGGTGTTCGAGAAAGATACCTGCAAGATGGTTCAAGGAGCACTGATATTAATGCGGGGAGTTCGGATTGGAACTCTGTACAAGCTGCAAGGTAGCACTGTTGTTGATGGGTGCAATAGTTCTATGGTTCCTGAAAATAGAGTAGAGAATCTAGTGGTCTTTGGAGAGAAGACCATGTTGTGGCATCAAAGGCTTGGACATATTGGAGAGAAGGGCCTTCGAATACTTCATGGTAAAGGTATGGTAGAAGGTATGAATAATAGCTCTCTGGATTTTGATTTCTGTGAAAATTGTGTATATGGGAAGCAGAATCGGGTGAGTTTCCCCTCTGGTGGTAAGAGGACGAAACAAATATTAGAGCTTGTGCACAGTGATGTGTTTGGACCTGTGAAGGTTCCATCACTGGGTAAGTCTGTGTACTATGTATCATTCATAGATGACTTCTCAAGGAATACATGGATATATTTTCTTAAGAAGAAATCTGAAGTCTTTGACAGGTTTAAAGAATTTAAGGCTCTGGTGGAAAATCAGACAGAGAAGAAGATAAAGGTGTTGAGGACAGATAATGGTGGAGAATTTTGTAGCAAGGAATTTTGTAAGAAGTGTGGTATAGCACGGCAGAAGACTACTCCATATACACCTCAGCAAAATGGAGTCGCAGAAAGAATGAACAAGACGTTGATGGAAAGGGCAAGAAGCATGCTCAGTGGTGCCGGGTTAGGACAGGAATTCTGGGCAGAGGCGGTGGATACTGCATGTTACCTGATCAATAGATCACCTTCATCAGCGTTGGAGGATAAGACTCCACAAGAAGTATGGACTGGTAAGAAACCCTCTCTTTCACATCTAAGGGTATTTGGATGTGATGCATATGTACATGTTCCAAAGGGGAAACGAACCAAGTTGGATAGTAAATCTGAAAAGTGCATCTTTATTGGGTATAAGGATGGTTTAAAGGGTTATAAGCTTTGGAACCCAGTCACACGGAAGGTTGTGTACAACCGAGATGTGTTGTTCAGAGAGGTAAAATATGTTATTCAACATGAAGTCCAACCAAAGGAACCTGAGAAGATAGAGTTTGAGCCAAAGGAGGAAGAATCAGACTCTGCAGCAGAGGAGGAATCAGAAGATGAAGAGCCACAAACTCCGGTTGTGAGAAGATCAGTTCGAGAAAGAAGGCAGCCAGAAAGGTATAGTCCATCTGCTTCCAGCTCAAATTTTTCTTTGTCTGTTACTGATAATGATCCCAGAACTGTGAAGGAAGCAGTGGATTCAGAGGATGGAAAACTCTGGAAAGAGGCCATGGTCGATGAAATGGCATCTTTGCACAAAAATGAGGCTTGGGATCTGGTGGAGTTGCCGACTGGAAGGAAACCCATTGGCAGAAAATGGGTGTTCAAGAAGAAGAAAAATGCAGAAGGAAAGGTGGAGAAATACAAAGCTCGGTTGGTAGCAAAAGGTTACTCCCAGGTGCCGGGAATTGATTTTGGTGATATTTTTTCTCCTATTTCCAAGGTAACTTCTATTAGATTACTTTTATCTGTTGCTGCTGCTTTTGATTTTGAGGTAGAACAGATGGATGTGAAGACAACATTTCTTCACGGGGATTTGGAAGAGGAAATCTACATGAAGCAACCTGAAGGCTTTGCGGTGAAGGGTAAGAAAGAATCGGTATGCAAGTTAAAGAAGTCTTTGTATGGGTTAAAACAGTCACCAAGGATGTGGTATCAGAAATTTGATACATTTATACGGGGACTTGGCTTCACCAGAAGCAAAGTAGATCATTGTGTGTATTTTAAAATTGGTGACCGTATTATTTATCTGGTCTTGTATGTGGATGATATGTTGCTATTTGGAAATGACAAAGAAATTATCCAAGATTTGAAGACCCAATTGTCCTCCAAATTCGACATGAAAGATCTTGGTGCTGCAAACTATATTTTGGGCATGGAAATTAAAAGAGATTGGTCAAAGAGGAAGCTCTGGTTAAACCAGAGGAAGTATGTCGAGACAATACTCCAGAGGTTTAATATGCAGGATAGTAAACTGGTGAAGGTTCCTATTCCTGTAGGTGTGAGGTTATCTACTGAACAGTGTCCCAAGACACAAGAAGAGGAAGAGGACATGTCTCGTGTTCCATATGCAAGTGCAGTGGGTAGCCTGATGTATGCAATGGTCTGTACTAGACCAGACATTGCACATGCAGTGGGAGTATTGAGCAGGTTTATGTCAAAACCTGGGAAGGAGCACTGGACAGCAGTGAAGCGGGTTTTCAGGTATTTGCGTGGCACTAGTGATTATGGTTTGTGCTACCAAGGAAGACCAGGATTGGCCAGAGTGTTGGATATTCATGGCTTTGTTGATGCAGACTGGGCTGGAGATTTGGATCAGAGAAGATCTACAAGTGGGCATGTGTTTAACCTATTTGGAGGTGCAGTCAGTTGGATGAGTAAGAAACAATCTGTAGTGGCACTATCAACTACAGAGGCAGAATACATGGCAGCCACTCATGCAATCAAGGAAGCAGTTTGGTTGCAGAGATTGTGTTCAAGTATGGGGTTAGTACAGGGAGCTATAAGAATAAACTGTGACAACCAAAGTGCAATTTTCTTGGCAAAGAACCCTGCTTATCATTCAAAGACAAAGCACATTGATGTTCAGTATCACTTTGTGAGGGATATTATAGAAGACAGAAAGGTGTTGTTGGTAAAGGTGGACACTTTAAAGAATACTGCAGATGCATTGAAAAAATCTGTGAGCTCTGAGAATTTCTCTTGGTGTAGAGAAGCAATGGGAATCTTAGGGCTGAAAAAATGACTAAGCTCTCCTATGGCCCCCTGTGGAAAGAAAACAACAAGTGGGAGATTGTTGGGTTGTGTTATATTCTTTCCACGTAGTTAATAGGGGGTTTGAAGGGCACCCGTAACCCCACTTTATGGGGTCCGGGGCAACGCCCCGGAAAATTTTGGTTTTGTACCATATGTTAGGTTGGGCAGACCCACCTATGGTTTTGTGCATGATTTTCGCACATGTTTTTTGGACGCGATGGTTTTCGGTCCATGGTATTGGACGCGATGGTTTTCGGTCCATGGTATTGGATGCTTCGGCATGTATAAATATGTATTGTAACATTGAAAGGAACATAATGAAAAATCAAGCTGGTAGTCCCGGTTTTGGGATCCAGGGAAAAATCTCTGTGCATATGTGTTTTATGGGTTATGCTCTCGCATTGTTTATTTTCTGTTTAAGAATTCGTATGCAGGTAATTTCTGTACAGGGTTAAAACCTACAATCTATACCCAGCACTGCATATGAAATATGCACACAACACCATATATACAATAGGCCTCATCACCATAGATACAATCACTGAATATACAATATGCACAACATATACACAACAATACCAATTCTCATCCAAAAACAAACTGTCTCTACCAAGCAACCTTGCTTCCAGTGTCTCTCTGCCATCCATGCTTATTCCAGCATGCCACAGATCTCACTGCTTTCATTTAAATGATGTATCCCTCACAATTACCTATCATAACATAAACTTAGGCATAATACAAGCATACAATATCAATTCATATCCACATGATACTAACCTCAGAGATCTGTTAGGCTACTCTTCCCACTTGATTCCCCATAAGAGAAGGAACCTCTTTCATGCCATTCACCTCCATAAGCAATCATTCCTCCACAAGAATGATTCCTAATGACCCTATTAGAAAACAACATGCATACATACATATATATACATATGAATATTATCATTAAAAAATCATGATCCTGTCAGAAAACAACATACATACATACATACATGCATATAAACATTAGCATAAAAACAATCATGATCCATGATGACCCTATCAAACATGACATACATACATACATGTATACATGTATACATGTATATATATATATATATATATATATATATATATATATATATATATATATATATATATATATATATATATATATATATATATATATATATATAGACATCTACACAATCATGATCACAACATAATTACCAGATACCAAAACTCCCTTTATCTGTTCACAACATGCAGAACATTGAGAACAGTTATTCCCAACATAGCCAAGGCATCTGATGCCTCAAATCTAATTACTTTACCTTTCCTAATTACTTTTCTCATTGTTGTCCAGCCACCATCCATTTACACTAATGGACCCAGCCAACTTAGCCAAATTTCATAATCTTACCTTTAGCTGCCCTTACACATGCACCAACTTCATCCGAGTCTTTCATTACTTCTTGGGTTCCACACAGCTTCTCCTGAGCTCCATTAACTTTCTTCTTTCCCAACCAATTCCCAAGACTCAAAACTCAAAAGGCAATCATAAGAAACAAACAAGAAGAAGACCATAAAAACCAATAACAACACAATGCCACGAAAAAGTGGCAAGGCCTTTCACTAGACATAAACAAAACTACAAATCAAGCTCAACAAATAAAAAAAGACCAAAAGCACAAGGCTAGAAACAAACACCATGACTCAATCCCCATGGTTCCCAAAGCCTCCAAGGGAAAACCCAAGTTTATCCTTCTTCACGACTTCATGGTATTCTCTTTTTACATGCAATCCCTTGCATCATATTTCCATAAACACATAATGGTTAGTGCAATAAACATAACAATACACCAGTTACCTTATCTTATTACACCAAGCATGTTTCCCTGCAAATGGTCACACATGTCGACCACATGCTCCAAGGATCAAGGAAACATATCTTCTAATTTGAAATCAACCTTTACCAAGACTAACAATCATGTCATAGTCCATAGTCAACGCATAGTCATTAGACATAATGCTATAACTATCGCCTACTTACACTCAAGTACATATCAATTGTATCAACACATATGTGTTAGTACAATCGTCTTAAAACAAGATCATTTATTCATCCAATCTTACAGACAATTAATCAAACATTCAAACAAACTATGAATGTATGATGTTAGATAAATCAACTAGACGACATAATAGACACCAAATTAACACTCAAACACCAAATAGACGACATACTCAAACAACCAAGCACCAAATATATGACATAAGCAAACTCATACCTTAATGTATCTCAAGGGAGGCTATATTGTCTGCACAATCAAGCTCTATTAGCATGATATAACTTCAAAACATATCAACTCAACCATAAATAAGGCCATGATATCCATAACATGTTCACATCATAAACTCATAAACAATTTTCATTCATGCATAACAATCACATATGCACCGCTAGTCTAGATTAGTATGACATAATATCACAATATATTAACTCATACCTGAATGTCATAACCATGATCATTTGCATAGGTCAATCCAAATTAGCATAAAACATAATAACATCAAGACCTCAGTTGCAATGACCATAGCCATCAGGCATACGACTACAATGCATATAACAATAGGTTACTATCCTTCATGACTAACTGACGCATGTAGATATGATCACACTGATTAACTAATATCTATCATGTATGTAACCATAACATAAATATAATGAAAGGCATACATATAACCATAATTCATATACCAATCCTTAACCTACATACCTACATGCCCAACATACAAACGTGTATGACGACATGCTCTTGCGTCGAGGTCCAATGCTGCAACTTCACTTTGATGGTCTACATCTCCTGCTTCACCTTAGTCAACACATCAGTATCATAGCATACTAACAACATCATGATGACCTAAAATGCCTACAATGACCTCATGCATGGAAACCATGCCCATAATAATGCATGCATAACAACATATATACACTGACATGCATAACAAATGCATATACAACCGACATGCATTCATGACTAACACATCCCAACAACAACATCGCAACTTCCACATGGCGACATAATGACAACAATGACCACCACCATGCATATATAACAAGCACATATACAACCTACATGCATTCATGACAAACACATTCCACCCATCTAGTCCAAGGGTTGAACCATGCTGTGATACCACTTTGTAACACCCTCCTCCCACATCTACCCAAGTAACTGACCAACCAAGGTAAACATGTGATGAGAAGTTACTATGATATGATTCGACTCCCTATGTGTGAGTTAAGGAAGCGTAATCTATTGAACACATCACACAGACCTTCCAAATCAGCAACACAACTCCCACGAGCCATCCCAACCACTCAGGTAACTAGCCCCTGAGACCAACTAAAGTTTTAGTGCATCAAATCCATGGAATCTCCCTTGATATGGACAAGGGTGCGTATGGGAGGATCTAGAATCTCCCATAGCAAGGAAAAGGGAGCTACTGGGGACATTTCCCCCCAGTGTTTTGAATGCGACTCTGGGATCTGTGCCACTTTTTTAGGCCCAAAAATCAATGACACCTTCAGAAATGAATTTTAACAGCAGAACAAAGATAAATTTGCAAAACATCAACAAGGACTAGATTGGACCCCTACTATCCATGATAGGCATTTCATCAAACATGTCACAAACATGAAAGCTACAGGGCTTAACAATAGAACTCAACATAGGGGTCTCATACTTATCTGAGAATCACTAAGAAGCATTGATGCCTCAACACATTAGATGCAATTTCATCTATTAGGCCATAGATACATTGTTTATTCATTCATAAGTAAAAACATGATATGAGCCAAACATCATGACAGTCATTAAACTCATTCATAACCAACATATAAACATCAAAGATGCTAAGCATAGAACAACCATATAAGCCACATAACAATAAGCATATTTACCCATCAATACCATAGGAAAGATATTTTATTTCCAAAAGAAAAATGAAACCAAGTCTAGGACTTCCATGTACCACTCGGCCATAGACATGGCTAAGCCAAATCTCAATTCATCCAGTCACCCCCATGCCATATTCCAAGCATGAATGTGGGATCTCATGGAACAATCCACCAAAACTCTACTAGGTATTCCAGAGGCCAAACCATCTCCACCCATCAAACAGTGATTCAACCTCATAGTCGTACATCACAAATCATCACCAGATTGGTCTTTACCTAACCCTTTAACAATCCACCAAAACCGAACTAGGTATTCCAGAGGCCAAACCATCTCCACCCATCAAACAGTGATTCGACCTCATATTCGTACATCACAAATCATCACCAGATTGGTCTTTACCCAACCAAGGCTTCCAAGACTAGTAACTCAACCCACACATGTTGTTGGGATCCAGAGCGTTTTTCCAACCAATGCTCCAGGACTAGTAACTCAACCTACCAAGGGCACCAAATCGTTTATCCAACCAAGGCTTGTGGACTAGTAACTCAACCCAAGTTGTTACAGGGGTCCAGATCGTTTGTCTAACCAAGGCTTCAAGAACTAGTAACTCAACCCACAGCTAAAGGAACATGAGAACCAACCAAAAAGAAAAATTAAAACCCACAACACCATGGCTATTTAGGAAATGGCAAGGCCAGGAAAATCCATTTTCAATCCAGGCAATCCTCCATGCCAATGATAGATCGTGACCAATAAACCACATGCATATGTCATGCATGCCAAAACTAGTGAGGAAAACATACATGAAACTCAGTACCTGCAAGAAAAAGCCACTGTAACTACTGATCATGATGTCCTCTTGTGATTTCCTACTCTTCCTTTGCATTATTTCTCCAAGCATCCAAGTATGCCACACTCTCCAAGGTTTCCCCAAGAAAACTCTAAGTTTCCAAAAGTATGAGAGAGAGAATAGAGTGAGAGCTCCAAAACTGAACTGACAAAAGTTTACACTAACCAAGTCTACCCATTGATCCTTAGAAGCCTTTCTATCAATGAGGCCTCTATTTTCTTCATTTTCCAGTATTTTCCTTCATTTTTCTCCTCACATGCAACTTGTGACCTTTCACCTTCTTTTTCTCCTAATTTCCATTATTTTCATAAATAAATGTGCCAAAAATGCTAATTTTCCTTTCCAAAACCTTTTCCATTGCCTTTGCCAAATTCCCTAGCCATAATAATTGAAATGAACACCCACTAGGATGTTTTCCCCAACATTCAACTTGGAATACATGTCCCATGATTGTGTTCTTACAAATTTTTACATGGATTTTTAACCAAGGCTATTACAATATCAATCCTAAACTTGTGGATCATTCCCAGCTAGCTAAAGCAATGCATGTAGAAGCGTGGTTGATTCAACTAGATACAAGGACAAAAATAAGAGTAATCCAATGGGTGAAATCATGTGTCTTTGAACTCAATGGCTTGCTAATAGTAGCAAACCTCAATTTGCTTCCCTTGGGTGCATATAACCTATTGTTGGGCATGGATTGGTTGTTTGCCCATTAGACACAACTATATTTATGTGAGAAGGCTATTGAATTCCTAGACAAGGTTGGAGTAAGAAAAATATTACAAGGCAAGAGAAATCCTACTTTAGTGAGAATGATCATAGTTATGCATGCTAAGCGTAGTCATAGAAAAGTGTGTCTTCTATTTTTCATACACATTTCTAGTAATGTGGAAGCTAGCAACATTACAAGGAAGGAGGATAGTGAGGTCATCAATAGATATCCCATTCTACAATAGTACTAGGATGTATTCCCTCTAAAAATTCCTGGTTTTCCCCGTGATAGGGTTGTAGACTTCTCTATCGAGTTCATGCTAGGAGCAGCATCGACATCCAAGTTAGCATATAGGATGTGTTCTCCTTTGTTGGTGGAACTGAAATTAAAATTGAAGGAGATGCTTGATAAGGGATACATAAGACTAAGTGTGTCTTTATGGGGATGTCAAGATAGGGTTCCCAGGGTCAATTTTGGGTTAGTTTAACCAATTTTTGCAATAGATTTTGTAAAGAATGTAAAGTCTCCGCGAAGTGTGGAAGTGGAGCGCGCAGTTAAGTAGAAGTCAAAGGGGCTTTACCCCTTGTTTGGGAAAGTGATAGGTCAATTTTTGAGACTCACCCATTGTTTGTGGACCATGGTATTGTATGGAGAAAGCTATGTACAGTTGAGTCATAGCAAGTCTAAGTAGCAATCGAAGATAGAAGATAACTACTTTTGGGCATGTGCTAAGGCAGGAAAGCTCTGTTTCCTGTACTTAAGTGAAAGGGGAAGGCTCTTGCAGCTGAGTGCGCAGATACCTTGGCAAGTCCGCAACTGAGTGCGCACGGTGGAAGAGTCTATAAACTAAACGCTGAACTTAATAAAGACTTATTTTGGGACAAATATCTTGCCTTTGAGTGTTATTATTATTTTTGTTCAAGTTATGCATTATGGATTAATGATTTGTTTTCTGTGGAATAATGTGTAATTGTTGCGTGAACCTATTGAATCTTTAATATTTATGCATGAACTAAGTAATTATCTATTTTCGCGAAGATAAAGGTTAAATTTGTTATGCTTTCTACTGAATCGTGTAGATCTGCACGAAGGCAGATCTAGGGTTACTATTTAGTGTGTGAAAGTGGATAATCTACCTCCTTTAATTCTATAAAATATGATCACAGAACTTCATGAAAGTCTAGAAGCCATTTTCTTAGAGTTGCAATAGTATGCCATAGAAGGATACAAATCTGCGGAAAGGCAGATCTGAGCTATAACGGCTTAAGATCACTTATCACACGATCTATGAATGCAGAAACCTAGTTCTAGGATCCCCCAATACTGCTTCGAGTGAGACTGCAGCTTTCACTATGTAGGTTGATGCCAAAAGGGCCAGAAGTTACGGTTTTTTTGGTTGTCTTGAACAACTCTAAACCTGGGTCAGGCCCCCTTAAGCTAATAAATGGTTCTGTTGCCGGGATCGATATCTATCTAAGAAATGTGTGATAAATGGTTTCCTATGAAGAAAGAGATTGACAAGTGGATTGATCGAAATGTTCACGCATTTGTGGCGCAATAAAAGAGGAGCCCTAAATTATCCAAGGAGTAGTGGCTGCAATGATTTTTGTACACAGACGAGATCGACACGTTCTTCGGTTTCTTCCCTGACAAACTACACGAGTAGTTATCTAAATTGGCTAATAGTCAAGGGACGTGGAGGCTTGACGGTCCTATAGTGTGGACTCCTGAGTTGGTGTGACATTTGGAGGCATCAGGAAGCAATATCATGCGGGTTGTGGATCGCTAGATTGATCGCACATTGGGAATTTTTGTGACTTATTTCGCGATCGACAGAAATATCAATTATAGCGAACGAAACGAAGGCTCTTTAAGGGACCGAGAGGTAAGTATTTAAAATCATTAAAGACTTGGATTAAAATTTTGTTATGTGAACATGGGGTTATGCAGTTATCTTGATGTTTGGGGCTACATGAAGTGGGAGATTCTCTAGAAGGAACGAAGGATCAAGCTCAAAATATAGTCCGCTCGTTGAACCCCCTTCAAGTGCCGACGAAGGGACGATGTTGACTACGCCGTGAAGTGCAGTTCAGTTAATTATGCAGTTTATCCCAAGGATACCTCATCCATCCACTCCACCCCCACCTCATACACCTACACCTTCATCCCCTCCACCTCCACTTCCACCTTTCAACATGGCGAATGTGATGAAGATTCCGATTTTTAGAGGAGTAAGCAGCGAAGATCCTGAACATTTCAGGTTTGTTGCAGGAGTTGTATGGACGGAAAAGTAGATTAAGGATGATAACATCAAGAAAGCACAACTGTTCATAACCTTACAGGATTGCGCATTATCATGGTATATCAAGTATTGCACTGATAACCCCACAACATCGTTGGCAGAGACCCAACAAGCTTTGAATAAGGAGTTCAGAAAGCCTAAGTCAGATGCCCAGTCGATAACTGAGTTTAAGGAAATTTGACAAAAGGTAGATGAGACGCCTTGGGATTTCGATCAAAGGTTGAAATGCCCAATTAGGAAAGCTAATATGATAATTTCAAATTCCTAGCACTATGATTGGTATATAGCGCTACTTTTTCCACATTTGGGAGTACCTCTGTCACAACAAAAGATAGCTACACAAGCTGAAGCCTTATAAATTGCAATGAGGTTGGATGCTTTGCCCATACAAGATACGAACCTTGGAGTGCAATAGATTCATTCACAACTAGAGAGGTTGCAGTTGGAGTTATAGAGCCTGAAGAAAGGAAAAGAATCTCAGCCGGAGGTGTGCACTGAGGTCTGGTGTTTGAAATGCAAGAGCCATGGACTTGATAAGGACCATTGTCCAGTCTATAAAAACTATATTATTGGGGGAGGGTTTGTTCCCATGAAACCAAAGAATAACATTGGGATGAGCGTGAGAACTACGTTGTGGTGCACTATCTGTTAGGTTACAGGACAACACGCAACTGATAATTTTCATCTACTACAAAGTTTTTACATACCCCTTAGCAGTTGTTTTGTAATTTCTGCAAATCTGTAGGTCACGATGAACACCATTGTAGAAGCTATGAGCTTGTGATGGATAGAACCCCTACCTATCAAATGTACGCAAAAAACCGGCCTCAGGATCAGGGCGTAGGAGTAGCGTGTGGAGGATTCCAAGGCCAAGGATGAGGAAGAGGCAGTGGACCGGGTAGAGGCTGTCGACACTTAGTCTTCTATAACTATGGCAAAGCAGGGCACTTCGCACGAGATTGTACTAACCCCACGCACTTGTCATGTTAGTATTGTCGACAGTTTGACCATGTGATAGAAGAATGTTCGGTCCTTATGGCGAAGATGCAATAAAAGAAGGCACGACCCTAGTAGCCTACATAGAACATTCAAATGATGAGGGTTGTGCCCTGCGAAGAAGATCAGAGTATAAATATAGTGACAAGAAGTGGTATGACGACTAGCGCAGATAAAGGTAAGAAACTTGAGGATGATGAGTGGGTGCGCAAGGCTACTGAGAAGGAAGTATAATTTGATCTTAATCACACTAAAGAGACCTTCATGGAAGCAAAGAAAAACTTCGCTGAGGTCTATAGCTCAGGAAGCCAAGAGAAAATGCCCGAAACTAGTGTGACACAAGAGGTAGATCCCTCGGTATTAGCTACTTTTCTGAAGACCTGTATGAAGTTACTGTGCGATAAGAAAGCGGTCGAAGGGTTGTAAGGGCTAATTGACAAGTGTGAAAATAACGAAAAGACTACTACTGAACAACACACAGTGAGAAAGATTGGTAAGCATAAGAAGTGAATAGGGCACGAGATGAGGCTGATCACGCAAATATGAGAATATGAAATGGACCAGGTAATCATGGATCTGGGATCGGATTCCAATGTCCTCCCTAAGAAGACATGGGAGAGAATGGGGAGACCAACACTGTAGTGGTCTCCTATTCAGTTGTGCATGGAAAATCAACAGAATATTATTTCGATGGGGCGCTTATATGGTGTAATGGTGGATATTGAGGGTGCAAGCGCGCTGGCTGACTTTGAGGTCATTGAAATACTGGATGATAGTAACCCATACCTCACGCTACTAGGAATTGATTGGGCTATTGATATGAATGCGGTAAACAACTTGAAGAAGCGAAAGATGACATTTGAAAAGAAGTCGCTCAGGGTTGTAGTGCCACTAGACCCTGCAGAAGGAGCACGTTATATAGAACCTGTTTGTGATTTTGTGGAAAGTGATGATGATCTGGATTAGATATATAAGATCACAGTGCAAGATGAATATTAGATCAATCCTATGGCTGACGGATGAAATGCGTGGGATAGGGATAGCTCTGCACCTCATATTCGAATGAAGAGCTTAAACACTGGAAAAATTGGCTGCATGAAGTATCTACTCTCCGTTGTAATATGATGACCAAATCACTGCGGTGTGTCTTGACTAAGGTAATGATTCTTTCACATTATGATGGTTTGACTTATGTGGATTTGTTTCTAGATGAATTTGAAATAGAAATACTAGAAGAACATCACTTCCAGGCATTGGAGTTGGTGCTACGCCTTCCCGTTGGTGGGATACACATAAGGAGAACTTCGCTGGATGGAAGGACTACAGAAGGATGATGAAGTTGAGATTTGGATATGATAATACCCAGATGACAGAAAAATATAGTGGGAAGGATGACCCGCGCGATCATTTGGCATGATGGATGAAGGTTTGGGGAATAGAACCACAACGAGAATGGGTGCACATTTTCTGTCATACCTTAGATAAAATTCCAATGAAATGGTATTTGGAGACAGAGCTTCACCATGGAACAACTGAATGGGACATCTTAAGGTAGAGTTTTCTATTAACTTTCAATTTTGAGGATGGTTTTGAGTGCATTTATGAAGCGCTCCAGGAGATAAAAGAACCTATATTTAGGACACCTAAGGAACCAGTAGAATGGGCTCGAACGGATTGGAGTACACAACTGTGCCATGCGCTAGAGTATTACAATGTGAGTGTTGAAGAGGAAGATGAAGATCCATGGAATACTACCATTCCAGAGACAGAAGGACAGCATGAAGTCGAAGGACCAAAGGTGGCGAACCCAGATATATCAAAACCTTTGAAAACTCGATAGGTAAACATTGGATCTAAAGTAGAACCTAAGTTCGTGAAGATATGGGATTATTGGGACGAAGATACGGTTGAAAGGATATTTGAGCTGTTGCATGAGTACCAGGATCTGTTCCCCATTAAGTTTTCAGATTTGAAGGGAATTGTCGGAGATTTAGGTGTTATGAAGATTACGTTGAAGTCGGATGCGAAGCCTGTTAAGCAGAGGCCTTATCAACTAAATCCAAAATATAAAGAGAAGGTCAACCAAGAACTAGATAAGATGCTAGATTCCAGTATTATTGAATCAGTAGAGGAATCCAATTGGGTAAGCCCAATGGTGGTCCAAGAGAAGAAACAAAAAGGCGAAATCCGAATATGAGTAGATCTAAGGAAGTTGAATGATGCATGCATGCATGATCCATTTCCCACACCTTTCAATGATGAAGTATTATAGAATGTTGGCATATAAGAGGCTTACTCATTTACTAATGGTTTCTCAGGATATCATCAAATAAAGATCGCACCGGAAGATCGAAGCAAAACAACCTTCGCAACAGAGTGGGGTTATTTTCAATATATAGTAATTCCATTTGGATTGAACAACGCGCCTACAATTTTCTCTCGAGTAGTGATCGCGGCATTCAAGGAATTTATTCACAAATTCCTGGGGGTATATTTTGACGATTGGACTATGTTTGGGTTAGTGAAGCACCATGTTGTGAGCCTGTGCCTTATGCTAGATACATGTTGATGGAAAAATTATTAAAGAAAGATGCAATGTTTTCTTGGGATGAATATTCTCAGTGCAATCTGGATGTCTTGAAGGAAAAGATCATAAATGTGCCTATTTTGGTGTTTCCAGATTGGAAGAAAGAATTCCATGTGCATGTAGATGTCTTTTGTATTGCGCTAGCTGTGGTATTAATACATTCTTTTGTTTGGAGGAAGGACTGTCAGACACGCAGCTCTTTGCGGTGTGCGTTGTGGATGACCATTTTGTAGATATCATTCAGTTTTTAACTACAGGTACAACCCTGGAGGGATATTCTACTCAGCAAAGTCCGCAGATTTTTTAGTAATGGTGGGTCATGTGTATAAGATGGGAACAGATGAGATAATAAGAAGATATGTTCCTAAGTTTGAACACGTTAGCATCCTTGCTGAAGCACTTGGAGGAGTGGTAGGAGGTCACTATGTAGGAAAAGTGACCGCGCAGAAGATTATGCGTGCTAGGTTATGGTGGCCGACATTACACAAGTATTCTAAGGCATACTGAAACATGTGCGATGCTTGCCAAAGGATGGGGAAGCCTTCACGAAGAGATGAATTGCCTTTAAATCCTTAGGTTTCGTTACAGGTATTTGATAAACGGGCCATTGACTTCATAGGTCTAATAAAACCACCATGTAAGAAGACGGGCATGCGGTATATCATTATTGAAACTAAGTGTTTAACCAGATGGGCAAAAGCACAACCACTGAAGGATTGTACAACTGCCATCGCTGCAAAGTTTTTGTTTGAATATGTCTTAACACGGTTTGGATGCCCTAAGATATTAATGAGTGATAGGGGTACACATTTCTTGAATGAAACGATCAGCGCGATGCTTGAAAAATTCCAAGTGTATCACCAAAAGAGCATGCCCTATCAACCGCAGGTGAATGGAACAATGGAAGAATTTAACAAAATTTTGGAGAATGCATTGACAAAGGTCTGTAACACATAAAGAAATGATTGGGATATGCACATAATGACAATGATATGGGCATATAGGATGACTTGCAAGAAGTTGACATGCCAAACATCGTTTAGGCTGGTTTATGGGATTGATGCAGTGATGCCTATGGAGTATAATGTGCCAAGTTTACATATTGCAGCTTTGACAGAGATGGCAGATCGTGAGACCTTGGAGGAAAGGCTCGTGCATCTAATGGAATTATAAGAGGACCGCTTTCTTGCAGGCTTTCACCAACAAGTGCAAAAGGAATGCGAGAAAGAATGGTACAATAGACATATTAAGTTGTGCACGTTTCTGATAGATGATTTAGTGTTATTATACGACAACAAGTAAACAAAATTTCCAGGGAAGTTTCAAATGCACTAGTTGGGGCCATATGTTGTTAAGGAGATCAAGAATGGTGGCGCAATTCATCTCACGAAGCTGAATGGGGAGCCATTCCCAAGAAAAGTGAATGGAAGTAGGCTGAAGTTGTATACAGGTGATCCTTCTTGTGCAATGACTATATGGTCACAGGATAGTCTTAGTAATCCATGCAGTTGTAAGGGATTGTGGGACTGTTACACTAAAAAATGTCACCATGACTATTTGCAGTTAGTATGGCTCCATCCACTATCATACTATCCTCCTTGGCAAGTCTCATGCCTCTGCTCTCCATGTCAAACTCCAAAAAAGAAGAGAAAAGTCATTTAAAGTCAATTATCTCTGGTACGCAATTTCTCTTAGCCTTATCTGCGTGTACGCAACCCAAGTTCACAATACCTGCGTACTTGTATGCTCTGTATGTAAAGAGGTGGGTGCGTACCCCTATAAAGGTCAAAAGGCGCAAGTTACATCTTAAAAAAGTTACTTGTGGTCATTTCTAGAGCATTCTAGAAGCTTGTTTGACGTGTATGAAGCGCCTACAGATGGTTCATGTACCCAAAGAAAGAGGAACTTATCCCATGAAGAGGGGAGCCTATCCCATTGAAAGAGGGACTTATCCCATCCATGATGGAGCTAATTAACTTCCTCTAGATCACTATAAATACAGGCATTGGGCCAGAGGGAGGGGGGGTTGAAAGCTGAACATTCCTAAGGGTAGATGCTGCTGGAATTAGGACTTCCTTGTAGAAGCTTGTGAGGAGAGATTACCATCTTTGCTTGTTTCCATTGGGAGGTGGGTGAGCTGATCAGAGTAAAGGAGAACTCTTGTGGACCCTGGGAGGAGCTTTCACAACACCAAGGCTCAGGTTGTAATTGTTCCTTTTGTTACCTTTTGATACAAATTAGTCCATTCTTCTCAACAATTTGTTATTTATGAGTTGTTTCATATACTCCTTGGTCTATATGTTAAATATGTTTTATTTTATGTGATATTCAGGTGCTATTTAATCGTTTGATTGTTAGTGAATGCAGGTTTCGAAGAGAAGGAGGAGCTCATCCAGATCAACGAGGATGGACTACTACAACAGCGTTGGATTACAGGTAGGATCTAAACACTTGATTTCTCATATTGTAATGCATATTTAGAGAAGGATTGCTCTTATTTGTCTTGTTTGTCACTAGAAAGTCTTAGGCTTCTAGGGAGGTCGGTTGTGTCCGCACTAACGACTCTTTCCGTGTGACAAAATGGCGACTCCACTGGGGAAACCATGAATGTGTTTGAGTTCTTTTTGATTTGATATTTTGGTCTGAGAAAAATCACTTGTTTTCTGATTTTTGGCTGTCTAACTGTGTATTTGGGTGGGTTAGCTTAGAGTCAAGTTAGTTTTTTATTTTTCTTAGCTTTGCCAGCAGTACGCAGCCTCTGAGATAGGCACAGTGCGTACTTGTACGCACTGCGGCTTTGCGCACAGAGCGTACCCGCGCCTGTGTGAACAGATGACCTGCGTACCCCTGTCAATTTTGAGAAAATTTCAATTTTTGCTTTTTTGCTCTTTAGATTTTGTTTTCAATTTGTTTTTACTGCCCAGATCCATTAGTTTACTGTCAGAGATCTTCACCTGAACTTGTTCCGTTAGTGTCGAGGGTTTTGGTGGAATTCATAGAGTTTTTGCCTTAGGGTTTGATTTTTAACTGGTCCTGTAGTGACTTTGGCGTTAGAGGTTGTCAAACTTTGGATCTCCCTGTTTTGTTCAACCCTCTTAGGAGTCGGGCCTGTCATAGAAGTCACCCTTGTGAGAGACCTACCTTTGTGTCTTTTCTTTGCAAATCTCAAAAAAGTTTGTTGTTTAAAGCTTTGAATTTCATTTTTCTGAAAAAGAACAAAAAGATTTCGATTTTGTTTTTCGATTAGTTTATGATTCTGCATAGACTGATCCTTAGTTGCGTTTTGACTGAGTAAAACATCCGGGAACTATCCTTGTAGGCTTTTGTCCTCATTATTTTTTGCTTTTAGGTAAATTTCCTTTTAATTTGCTTTTGAGTGAATTTGATTTGATTGTATTAGATTTGTTAAATTTGATTTGATAAAATAGTTTTACATGCTTTATTAATATAAAAAAAAACAAAAAATTTCTTTTGGAAAAAGTTTGCTTTGGTAGCATTTGTAGATTTTTGGGAGAAAAAGGAAATTTCGTAGAATAATTAGTGGTCATGAGTTGTGTGTTTTGAAAAGATAAAGAGAATTGTTTCTTTGATTGTCTTTACTAAGAAAGTTGTTTTCTATAAAATTTGCATTTTCCAACTCTCTTAGTTAGGAGATTCATTGAAAAAAGGAAAGTAGAGTAAATCATCTTAGGTGCATCTTTGTAGTGGTTGCGAGTCGAGTCTACACACCACCAGTTTCATCTCCACTACCTTTTGTCTTTAAGAAAAACCATAAAATTAACGCTTAAAGTAAAATCAACTTAGTAACTTTTATTTACTAGGGCTCTGAAACACCAATTTAGATCAGGCTAGTGTCTTGGAGTAGGAGAGTAATTAACTCTCCAAGACAACAAAACCAAACAAGTAGCTTATCTTGTGATAGAATAAATCCAATTGTTTCATTTGTACTCTGGGAAAGCTCCTCTTAAAGGAGAAGCACGATCTCTTGTCCGAACCAGTGAGGGGATCAATCCTCCCTCGTTGGGAACGACGCCAGACACGCACGTATTACAAACGGTAAACCTCGGATTAACCATTGTCGAGGAGCCAGGGGTCACTTTTCGGTAAACCTTGGATTATTGTCAAGGAGCCGGCAAGGGGATTGAGCTTGATACTCTGCCCTTGCGTGCTGTCAGAGTGTAGACTGTTCCCCCAGGTGCATTTGTTGCTGTTGGTAACCTTAGTGACCATTATCTTTAGGATTCTATCGAGGTGACGGTGGAGGGAAGATCCCACTGTACCTAGAGCAGACGTCAGCTAGACTCACTTGGATTTTCCGGGGGGTTCACTTCACTCGAGACGGTTAAAGTGGAGGAACTTGTGCCAGTCTATTCATTAAGCAGGTTTCCGGGGTAACTGTTCCACCCACCACTTCTGTACTGAATCCGGCGATGTTGGGTTTCATCTCCAACTAGCGTTTTCGGTCTGGAAGGCTACTGTTTGTGCTTGGTTTGACACCCTAGATTCTTTAGGCATGTGATTCAAATTTGTTTGGTTCTTTAGAGACTTTAGGTGGTTTGCTTTGAGATTTTACTTTGTTTGCGTGTGCAGTAGTTAAAAGTTTTTAACTGTGGCGGAATTACCGAGACAGTCCCGTCGACTTCGGGGCAAGTCTCCTGAGGTTGTTTCTGTGGCCGAATTGTTGAGGAAATCCCGTAGACTTCGGGGTGAACCTCCTCAAGACGTCCCGAGTCATTACGAAGGTTTGAAAGTCCTTGTAACTCCTCCTAGTGGCAGTAGAGTAGGTTCACCTGAAGAAGGAGAGTCTTCATTGGTAGTCCATCAAGATTACCAAAGTCTAGAAACAGGTTATAATCCTGAAGCAGTTGCGGTTTCCGAGCTTGCTGGTAGTTTTTAATCTACTAGTGATATAGGCAAAGAACCTGAAGTATCTGAACATGTTACTCCAACTTCTAGTGTACCAGATTCACCTAGGGTAGAAAGAGTCATCACCGAAAATCTTCCTACTGGTTTGATAGCTATTGAAGAACTTGTTCCAGAGGAAGAATCAGGCGTATCTATCCTTGGAGATCAACCTACTATTGATCTAAGGGAGCGTGAATCTATCTTTTACAGTCCTCCTAGAAGTACTACTTGGTACCTTTCGTTAACCAATTATTTAGACAACTCAGGGGTAGGTTTTTCTCCACCTCGTACTCCTTTCCCACCTGGAGGTATTTATACTCCTATAAATATGTCTGGTCAGTCGTCCGTGTTCACTCAATCTCCTGAATCTTTCTTACACGGCGGTCCTTCTGTTCCCACCGGGTATCAGTCACTTTCTGGTACCTTTGCGGGGACATCTCCTCAACCCATTGATCATGGGTTATTAGCTGGAAACAATGGTAATAAACCGTTGGGTGTAGGGGACATTTACATGATGTCAGGTTCAGTTCCCATTTCTCAACCTCAAGGTGGCCAATTACCGCCTAGGGGGCAGCCTCAGTTAACGCCTGGGGGGCAACCTCAAGGTACACAAATTGTGTCTGGGGGGCAGCCTCAAGGCCAGTATGTACCCATGGTACAATACATGCCTCAAGGTCAACCCCAGCCTCAATATGTACCCCAGGGTCAACCTCAGTATCAATATTTACCTCAAGGGTATCAACCCCAAGGGTATCAACCTCAAGGGTATCAACCTCAAGGTCAAGGTCAACCCCAGTATCAGTATTTACCCCAAGGTTATCAACCTCAAGGTGAATACTCGGGTCAAGGTTATCAACCACCTCAAGGTCAGTCATATGTTCAAGGTATGGGAACTGTACCTTTCAGTTATCAATCCTATCCTCAATCCGGTTATGGATCTCAGTATCCTCAACCTGTTATGGGTCAATACCCCGGAATGATAGTGTGGGATCCATCACAAGGTCAATAGGTGTTGCAGCCAAGTATACAGTTGTTACCTCAAACTGGACAACCTGTAGTTTCTGGTTCACCACAGCAACCACAACCTGTCCAGTCAAATGTTCAAACTTCTGTAACTTCGGTAGTTACTCAGCCGCCAATTGCACCTAGTACTCCATCTCAAACGTCTGCTGCAATTACCGCAACATCTACCACACTTACTTCTGGAGTATCGACAGCTCCGGTTTCTACTGTCTCTGCAACCACTCCTCAGACATCTTTACCGTTGTCTGGATCTACGATTCAAACCACGGTCCAGATGCCTGTAGGGCAGCCTAGTTTAAGTACTGTTGTAAAAAGTCAACCTCAATTTACCTACCAACAGTACCAGGGACAGTACCAATTCGGTCCTGCTATCCAACAACTGGTTTACCAGTATCAACCGTATCCTGGGTACACTTATCAACAACCTCAACAACCCCAGTACGGTCCGGTTAATCCTGGTTTTCCAGGAGGATATAATATCCCGAATGCGATTCCTGTTCCAAGTTATCCTGGATATCCTCCTCCTGGGACTGGTCTTGTGACCCAGAGTTTTAGAGATCCTAACCGGCAGTTACCGTTTATCGCAACTTTGGATTTACCAGACTTGACGCGCCTAACAAACGATCCAATTCAATATCTTCCGTTCTGGCCGCCAATGCCAAATAAGTTGCCCAGTGATATACCCAAGTTCGAAGGTAAGTCTGGAGAGGATCCGTCAAATCACGTGATGACTTACCACCTCTGGTGTGCTTCAAATTCTATCTCGGATGATTCGATCCGCTTACGTCTTTTCCAGCATACGCTCATTGGTCTCGCGGCCAAGTGGTACATTGAGTTACCACGGGCCTCTTTTTACAATTTTAGCCAGTTAGCTACCTCGTTCCTAACTCATTTTCAGTTGCCGGTCAGATACGATAATGGTACTGAGTTATTAACTTCATTAAAACAATCGACGTCCACTTATATTTCCGATCATATTCATGAATGGAGACGTCGAAGACGTTTAGTGAAAGTTTTTATCCCGGACCAAATCTTAGCTGAATGGTTTGTAAAATCATTATTACCGAAGATTACTGAAGATGTAGCAAAGGCCGGAGTAGTTACTGAGGAGCACGTCATTGCTCAAGCCCAGTACCTTGACTTAGTTTACACTCAGTCGGGTACGTTGCACGAGAAGATCCTAGATCTTCCTAAGTCAAATCAAATCGCTGCTGCTCCTTCGGGGTCTCATGCTACTGATGGCATGATTGGTACGGTGAATACTAAAAGTAAAAAGAAATCCTCAAAGAATTCTTCTCCAATAATAACCTTACCAGACTCCCCGACAGGAGAGTCTTCTCTTGAAATTACTGCCGACATTCACGCTGTAGAGTCATCTACGGCTAAATCAAAAAACGGTGGTAAGAAGAAAGGCAAGAAGAAAGAAAAAGCAGACAAGGCTCCAAAGGAGAAAAAAGAGAAGTCGGAATCTAACGACGAAAAGCGCAAACCTCGCTATCCTTGTTTAATTTGTGAAGAAGATCATTTCACAAGAGATTGCCCTCATCGGGCAGAGGTTGTGAAAATCGTTAAAGGTTCCCCAACTCCTGCTGTTTTGAAAGATCCATTTCCAAAGCAGGAGAGTAAAATGATAGGTTCTTCCTCGAATGCCAGTGAAGAACCCATATTGATGATGTCTCATGTACGGATTGCGACTCGATCGCAAGATTATAGTAGTAAGAGTCCTGTTGATGGCAAAGAAGCAGAATCTTCTCATTCTAATCCATCAACCTCAGCTCCCGGTTCCGATCCACTACAGATCGAGAAACCTAACCCAGACTTGGTAATAAAACCACCCGCCAAGGGTATACTTCGAAAGTCTGCTTTCAATCCACATGCGAGAGCAGCTCAGAATTATAACATTGTTGAGGACTTAGGTGTTTCACCCTCAGCAATGTCGGCTTTGGAAGTGCTGCAATCATGCCCATCACAACGAAAATTACTCTTGTTGGCTATAGGAGCTGTTGATATTCAGGACCCGAACCTGATAATCTTTGATCTAGAAAATAGTACACCGCGTCTCCCTCATCAGATGGCTTTCCAGATTCTAGTGACAGTAAAAAACAGGCCTATTCATCGGACTGTAATTGATGAAGGAGCTTCTACGTGTATTATGTCGATTCAGTGTTGGAGATCGCTTGGTTCTCCTTCACTGAACCAATCCCCGACTATTCTTAAGGCCTTTGATGGCCGTGGGTTCCATCCATTTGGCATTCTACAGGATTTGCCTATAGGGGTTGAAGGAAAAACTGTTAGTCTAGATGTGGAAGTGGTTGATGCCCCTCTAGACTACAACCTTCTTTTGGGTCGCAGTTGATCTTATGCTATGACAGCGGTTGTGTCATCGGTCTTCAGAGTTATAAAGTTTCCATACAATGGTAAGATCGTGACGATAGACCAGCTGGCTTATTTTTCATCCGACCCAGCATCTTCAGAGAGTATCCAGCATGTCGGTAAAACGACTATCCCTTACAAGGATGTTGGTGTAGGATTAGTTAAAGATTCCGGTTTACTGGGAAATTTTCCTTTCCCTCCAATCAACGAAGACCCTTCATTTGCTTTCATTCATATGATTACTTCAGACACTATTATTTACGATGATCCTTGGATTGTCCCATCTGAATCTGAGATAGACTCATTCGGTGGTGCCATGCCTTTGAGTCCATATGAAATTGCTTATGAAGCCGTGCAGTGTTTTACCGACTCGCATTCAACCCAAATCGACCAAATGAATGTGGTCCATGAGGAATCACTTTTCACATCAACCTCAGAATGGATAACGTTTCCTGAAGTCGTGTCATCTGACGAACAACTTCGCGAAATCCTAAGTGTAGACGATCTACCATGGGAAGATCTTCATCATAGATCTTCGTTTTTACCTGAGGGTGATGACTTTGAAAATGATTTTTCATCAATTTTTACCGCTGAATATGTCAAGGATGCTCAGAATCCCATGAAACATCTTGATTCAGAGTTGAATTTGGGAAACATTTCCCAAACTATTGCCATTGACATTTCAGTCAAAACCGGAATTATTGAGAACATTCATATAGGTGCCTCGTGTACAGATGACGAAATTCAAACATACAAGGTCCTATTTCAAGAATTCCGCGACGTGTTTGCCTGGTCCTATGAGGAAATGCCAGGAATTGATCCCTCCATTGCTGTTCAAGAAATCAAAACTTACCCGGACGCTAAACCCGTTCGGCAACGTCTGCGTCAGATACACCCTAGGAAAGCGGCTGCGATTAAAGTAGAAGTCGAGAAGCTGTTGAAAGCAGGTTTCATTTATCCGATCCCGTTAACGGATTGGGTATCGAATATTGTTCCGGTTAACAAGAAACAAGGAACAATAAGAATATGTATCGACTATAGGGATATAAATCGTGCTTGTCCAAAGACAACTATCCCACACCCTATCTCGATCAAATAATTGATGATTGTGCCGGCAGTGAAATATTTTCCTTTATGGACGGTTTTTCCGGTTACAACCAAATCAATATTCTACCTACCGATCAACCAAAAACGGCTTTCATTTGTCCTTGGGGGACATTTGCTTACTGCAAATTACCTTTTGGACTTAAGAATGCCGGAGCCACTTTCCAACGGGCAATGTCTTACGCGTTTCACGACATCAAACACATTGTGCAACCGTATCTCGATGATTTGCCTGCTCATTCTTTACATCGAGCTGATCACCTTGTCCACTTACGCGCTATTTTTATGAGGTGTCGGCATTATCGAATTCGGTTGAACCCACACAAATGTGTCTTCTACATAGAAGTGGGACGATTGCTAGGATTTGTCATTTCAAAAGTCGGTATCCGCGTCAATCCCTCAAAGGTCGAAGCCATCATCAAATTGCCTCCTCCTTCGAGTTTGCGCCAACTCCAAAGTTTGCAGGGGAAAGCGAACTTTTTACGTCGATTCATTCCTAACTACGCCGAGGTTACAAAGGGTTTCACCCGGTTGTTGAAACAAAACGCTCAATTCTCTTGGGATGAGATAGCTCAGAAATCTTTTGATGCGCTTAAGCACGCGTTGACCCATGCACCGTTGCTGCATCCTCCCAACTACAACCAGGATTACTTTTTGTATCTCGCCGCCTCCCACTCCACCATTGGAATGGTCTTAGTTCAGGAAGACGAATTCGGAACGGAACATGTGATATATTATCTTAGTAGGACGTTAAATCCCACTGAGCTAAAATATTCGCATGTGGAGAAATTGGCCCTGGCAGCCGTTCAAGCTGTCCAGCGATTTCGTCACTACATTCTTCTCCGTAAAACTACAGTGATTTCGGATTGCAACCCTATGATCTATATTCTGACTAAACAATTGCTAGGGGGCAAGTACTCCAAATGGATCGTCATCCTGCAGGAGTTCGATTTGGAGTTAGAAAAGTCCAAGTCTAAGAAATCCTTAGTTTTTGCCGAGTTAATGTGTGATTTCCCGCGTGCTGACACAGAAACAGTGGCAGAGGAGCCCATTGCGGACGAATCTTTGTTTCTTATCAGCACTTTAGATCCGTGGTATGGGGATATAATTGTCTATCTCCAGACCCAATCCTTTCGGCCCGAAATCTCAAAGTCGGAGCGTCGAAAAATTCGATTTCAGTCCCAACAATATAAAATCATTGGAGATACTCTTTATTGTCGTGGGGCGGACTTGATTTTTCGACGTTGCTTAACTCATGAGGAAGCTGAAAGGGTTTTGAATGACTGTCACTCTGGAGCGTGTGGCAGTCATATGTCTGGGTATGCCACAGCCCAAAAGATATTGCGCGCTGGCTATTTTTGGCCGTCCTTGTTTAAAGACTGTATTATTGCGGTCCGAAAATGCCACAACTGCCAAGTGTTTGATCGTAAGATGCGCGCGCCACCTGCTCCTCTCCACCCTATAATTGTCGTTGGTCCTTTCGCCAAATGGGGTATCGACTTTATTACTTGTAACCCTCACTCGGCCGAGGGGCATGCGTATATCATCCTTGCGGTTGATTATTTTACTAAGTGGGCCGAGGCGATGCCTACATTCGAGGCAAGCGGCAAGATAGCAACAATTTTCGTATTCAATCACATTATTGCTAGGTTTGGTGTCCCACAAGCGATAATCACTGACCATGGGCGCCATTTTCGAAACATTATGATGACAGAACTTACAAGCCAGCTTGGTTTACGTCATGATAGTTCTACTCCTTATTATCCTCAAGCAAACGGTTTGGTTGAATCCATCAACAAAGTTCTAGTTATCATGATCCGACGGATCATTGGTATTCATCGGTCGAATTGGCACAACATGTTATTTTTAGCACTTTGGGCATACCGAACCTCAGTGAAAACATCAACAGGGTTCACTCCTTTCCAACTAGTTTATGGTTTGGAAGCCGTGCTACCCATTGAATGCGAAATCCCGTCACTTCAAATGGCTATCGAATTACTCCCAGCTACTTCCGAAGAGGAGAAGCGTCTGTTATACTTAGCTAAATTACATGAGACTCGACGAGATGCTGCTTTGGCAATCGAGACTCACGCAAAAAGGATGAAAGCTCAGTATGATCATAACGTGACCCCTCGTAATTTTTCGGAAGGAGACCTAGTGCTATTATATGATCAAGCTAACGATAAATTAGGCGCTGGAAAATTCGTTCCTATGTGGCATGGGCCCTACATTGTCAAGCGCAAGCTAGCAAAAGGGGCCTATGAGCTGATGGACTTTGACGGGGACTCTTTGGGTAAACCCAGAAATGGACTTTACCTAAAGAGGTATTATGCTTAAATGGTGGGTATGGAGATTCAGTTAGTTTAGTTAGGTTAATTTTTCTTTCTAGCTGGTATGTGTGCTTAGTTTAGACTGTATTTTTAGTTTAGACTGTGTGCTTAAGAGTGTGTTTTTCGTCGTTATTCTGGCTTATCTTGGTTTTACTCTTGATATTGCAGATGTCGATGCCTCTCCAAACGTACATTGGATTCGCTGATGGTGCTTGTCGTAGCACACGGAATATCTCTTCCGCAACTTGGGTTATCTATTCGCCCTCTGACGAGTTAGTTTCTATGCATGGGGTGAGCCTCGGTCAAACAACAAACAACATTACAGAATACAGTGCAGTGATTGAATTATTATCTGAATCTATTTCATTTGGGATTCGGAGTTTGATAGTAAGGTTAGATTCTGAACTCGTTGTATTATAGCTTAATAGATTCTATGCCATTAGAAATCCAGTGTTATTAAGATTGTTTTTGAGGGTGCGTCTCTTGGAACGTGAATTTGATTACATTGAATATCAGCATATTCCAAGGTCTTTAAATACATTAGCAGATGCAATGGCGTCTCGAATGTTAAATAGACATTTGTAACAATCATAAATGTAAATTTATAAACATTTCATCACACATGTTTAACAAAATAAACCGGTAATAATGATATATATAGATAGGAGTGTGTCAAAAATATACATCGTCTTCGATCATAGGTTGAAAAACACCTTATGATCGGCAAAAATGATAAGTACAAAAAACCAAAAATGTCACATGTGTCTACAAAAGTGACTGGCCAATCACTGGTGGTGCTCTCTATATGAGACCATTGCCTGCGCTACCCTACACAAGAACCTCCTGAAAGGTCCTGGGACTGCGACCACATAGCGCTGAAGTCGGATAGGAATGTCATCTATAGTGGTCTCTGGTATACCCACCGTCAGATGCTCTAGATCCTGTTCCAGCTCGGCTAAGGTCTCTGCGGCCACATCCTGTGGGGCTGGTGCTGGTGCAGCTGGTACTCTTCTCTCAAAAGCTCGGAGATTGGCCGGACGCCGTGGGCCTACATCTGCATTTTGAAATTTGTCACTGTCAGTTTTGAGACGATATATAAAAAAAAAAAAAATAGATAATTTAAAAAAAACTTGTGAAAACATGAAGTACCTCTGTCGTCCCATTGTTCTCCCTGTCGAAGAACCATGTCCAGATCATTGCGAAAATCCATTCCGGCATAAGGAAAATCCTGAATCGCAAAGACCTGGCTCTCCAGCCAGTGAAAGTAACCATCAGGAAATCGGACAACTGCTGCTCCCTCATCAGGATGGCGGGCCATTATCGCAACCCATCTCGTCAACTTAGGCTCCCGAGGAGGCCCAACTGGAACTGTAAGATGCTGGGGGATCAGCATTGGAACTCTCTCTAGGGAAAAGCTCACAACTAAAGGCCCATATCCAAAGGTCTTCAGTTGTCCGTTCTTTGCCCTGGTTAGTTGGCCATTCATATTGGCCAACACAGCATCGCACCAGTTGAAAATGGTGCCTCAGAAGCAATCTATAGCCATCCGCATTTGGGAACCAGTGGCTATGTGCAAAGCGGCAGCGCCGCAAAGTCTGGTAACTGTAAAGGCAATTACCATAAGTTTAGGTCGGGATATGTATTTGATTTCTATCCCCTTCTCCTGGTTTTGATTGTTGCACCACTCTAGCCGGAGACTAGCAAGGGATTGGCCACCCGGCCTAGTCCCGAATAGAGAAAGTTGCTCGCCTCTGTTAGGCAAGCCAGTGAGAAAATATATGTCGGAGGGCTCTATCTCGAGCTGATGCTCTCCGATGTAGAAACATTGATCCTGAATGTTCCACCTTTCAACCAGCCACTCTAAGAATGGCACCTGGGCCCTCATGCCAGGTATGGCCCAGTACTTGTAGAGACCGCATACCTTTAACGCATCAATAGAAGGTTGATGACCTATTGCGGCCAAATTAACGTCTTCGTGTTCTCTTTCATGCCAATCTAGCATGGTGAGTGACCTACACACCAAAAAACAATGATTAGAATTCATTAAACAAAATTTGGTTGGTTAAATTTGGGGTTTGGGGTTTGAAAATCCGCATTTCACGGGGTACGCACCCCGCGTTCAGAAAACAGAGCGACGGTACGCAGCTGTTTTGAAGGTGGGCTGCGTACTCCGACCTTTTTCCCATATACGAAAAAGTCGGGGTACGCAGGTCGCCCATGGGGCACCTGCGTCCCCCGAGAAGCGGACCCTAAAACCTAAAACCCTTTAAAAAATCAAACTAGAACTTGAAATGAAAATCTAAACGGATGAAATTGAAGAGGAGGATGTTGTGAAATACCTGAAAGAGACGGCGCTCGATTCTGACGGTCGGATTCTCCGCAAAGTCCACGGGAAGTTTCTTGTCAAAAGCCCTTTTCTCAACCTCAACAGTAAAATGGTAAAAATGACATGGTAAAAAGTCTTTTTATAGGTTTTTTGGATGAATGAATGCTAAGTTTGTTTGTTTTTCACCATGAAAAGATATTTTTCAATGTATTTTTGCCTATCTTAAACAGGTATGAGTAATGTGTTGTTTTTGTGCAGGACAAAGGGGCTTTAGGGTAAAATCATCATTTTTCACGAACCAAGAAATCAGAGTCATATTTTAAGCCCTTTTCTGACTCCTAAAATATGAAAAGATTGCCGAGTGTTTCTTTTACACTTGTTAAAATGGAATTAAAAGACGGTCCTCTTATAGCCCTTTTCTGACCGTAAAAACAAGAAAAGATTGCCAGATTTTTGTCGTTTCAAATCCGATATTGGAAATAAAACGACGTGTCCTTGATCGCTTTTTACTTTTCAGGTCAAAGGCACTAATCATGAAAGTACTCCTTGGTCGTAAGATCAAGCGGTTCTCTCAGGTATGATTTTATACTTTTTCGGGCTTGAGAGACACAAATTTACGAAAAAGTTCACCTTGGAGTCTTCTTTAGTTTTTTCAGACTCTCTAAAATTGAAAAACGCCGAGTTTCTCCTATACTGGACTCGTTAAAATTTCACAGTAAAGGACCTGTTCGATTACAAACAGGAACGGACCACTCCTTCTTAGGGTCCGAATCTAAACTAAGTTGGACTCATCCGAAGGATGAGCTTATAATCAAGCATATGTTATCCTCCTCAAGCTTGTAAAAAATAAAGAGGTACTTGCCAGAAATGGTGGGGGAAAAGAGAGAAGAATGAACCTATTTGTTATCCTTTGTTACAGAAGAACCTTATCATCGCTCTTGAACACGACACTTTTCATTCACCTGGGTTGGGAAATCCTTTGCCTTAAAGTTGATCAAACCACTTTGAAAGTCTTCAACCGTTTCCGGATATTAACTTTGGGTCAATCGTCACCAAGCCATCTGTCGTGTCGTTATGTGTTCAAGAGGTCTCTGCAAATAAACCATTCATATGCAAAATACTTGTCATCCATTTGACCATCCCTGAGTCAGTCCTTACAGCAACATTTCTTCAACTTGAACAATGATTTCGTGTTGTGGGCTTTCCTGCAACGGGTCGCTTTCTATCGACATCAGCACATTATCTAGAAAGATGACTTAGAAATCGTCAGTACCTTGAAGTCTGCATGCATCAATGGCAAGTTTCTCGCCTTTGACGATAGTTTACATCATTGACTTTCGATCAAAGGATTCCGTGACGTGTTCGACATCAACCCATTCATTCACATTTCATGGGTTGTACTGGGTACTTTGAGAACCATTGACATTACTGGTGGTCTCTCTCACACTTGTTAACGGTTTACACCATTGACCAGTAATCAAGTGGTTTCTACCATGCTCGACATCAACTCATTTATTCACATGGATAGAATCGTACCAATTCGGGAAGTAGAAATGAAGACCCTGGATCTAGCTTCCACCATCCAGGCTGCGAGGAGTTTTGTATTCATTATATAGTAGACTTATCATAAACAGATGGTTGTGTCCATACTGTGTCTACAAAAGTCTATGATTGTGATGTACTGCAAAATCATTCTTGTATGAGAGCAGTAGTTAGATTGTTAGTTAAAGTTTTCAATCTGAGTATGGGAATGCCTACCTCAGTGATGATATCATCTTATATATGTATTTTGTGTTGAATATTTGCAAGTTTTGACCGGGTCCTCCGCAAGATACTCCTTGAAATGATAAAGTACTTCACCCTTCCTAGATCATATGAAACCCTAATCTACTACAGGCTTCGCACTTTAGGGGGCAATCTGTTACACTAAAAAATGTCACCATGACTATTTGCAGTTAGTATGGCTCCATCCACTATCATACTATCCTCCTTGGCAAGTCTCATGCCTCTGCTCTCCATGTCAAACTCCAAAAAAGAAGAGAAAAGTCATTTAAAGTCAATTATCTATGGTACGCAGTTTCTCTTAGCCTTATCTGCGTGTACGCAACCCAAGTTCATAATACCTGCGTACTTGTACGCTCTGTATTTAAAGAGGTGGGTGCGTACCCCTGTAAAGGTCAAAAGGTGCGAGTTTCATCTTAAAAAAGTTACTTGTGGTCATTTCTAGAGCATTCTAGAAGCTTGTTTGACGTGTATGAAGCGCCTCCAGATGGTTCATGTACCCAAAGAAAGAGGAACTTATCCCATGAAGAGGGGAGCCTATCCCATTGAAAGAGGGACTTATCCCATCCATGATGGAGCTAATTAACTTCCTCTAGATCACTATAAATACAGGCATTGGGCCAGAGGGAGGGGGGGTTGAAAGCTGAACATTCCTAAGGGTAGATGCTGTTGGAATTAGAACTTCCTTGTAGAAGCTTGTGAGGAGAGATTACTATCTTTGCTTGTTTCCATTGGGAGGTGGGTGAGCTGATCAGAGTAAAGGAGAACTCTTGTGGACCCTGGGAGGAGCTTGCACAACACCAAGGCTCAGGTTGTAATGGTTCCTTTTGTTACCTTTTAATACAAATTAGTCCATTCTTCTCAACAATTTGTTATTTATGAGTTGTTTCATATACTCCTTGGTCTATATGTTAAATATGTTTTATTTTATGTGATATTCAGGTGCTATTTAATCGTTTGATTGTTAGTGAATGCAGGTTTCGAAGAGAAGGAGGAGCTCATCCGGATCAACGAGGCTGGACTACTACAACAGCGTTGGATTACAGGTAGGATCTAAACACTTGATTTCTCATATTGTAATGCATATTTAGAGAAGGATTGCTCTTATTTGTCTTGTTTGTCACTAGAAAGTCTTAGGCTTCTAGGGAGGTCGGTTGTGTCCGCACTAAGGACTCTTTTCGTGTGACAGGGACTATAAACAACGCTGCCCGAAGGGGAGAAAAACATAGTAGGGAGGTTTGCGATGGAAGATAGGAGTGCGACAGGTGAAGCTGTGCTCGATGAGCTACACCATGGAGTATGGCACCGTGCAAATGGGTCCAAAACTAGCCATTGGAGTTACTATTCACAATTTGATGGAAAAAATTCCGTTAAGAGGAGTGGGTAGGCACCATTTATGGTGAAAATCTTTGAAGCTCTGCTGCCAAAGACGCATTTATGATTAGAAATTTGAGGGAATGATCAGATTTGAATTAAAAACCTCCTATAAATTGGACAGGTTGGTCCGCCAAAGAACACTTTTCCTACTGAGAATTGTTTGTGAGCTATGGTGTTTTAAGTTTATGAGTCGACATTTTTGGGAGGATCTAGCTTCTAACACAATATTTGCAACCTTACCTGAGTTGAACCAGAAGATCATTCTTGCCAAAATGTTTGCACTAGTCAGTTCGGAAGTATTATTTCTCAAGCGGAAGGACCTGAGGTTGTGTCTATGGAAGTTACACACACTGTGCCTACAGCATCGAGGTTGCCTAGGCCGAAGCAATCCGCTACAAAAGAGAAGTAGAAGAAACCTATGCCAGTGAGACATTCGCCGAGGAAGAACCCAGAGGTTCGGTAGAAGGAGAGGAAGGATAAGCAGCCAAAGAAAGTTGTGGATTGGGAGGAAGAATAATTCCAAGGAGTGGAGGAATTGGATGTTGAGGAGGGATAGCCTATCACACAGCTCCAAGAGTATATCCCTCCATGGAAAGGGAAGACAAAAGTCACAAAATACACTGATTCTGGGAAGTTTATAGTCTCAATGCCCCTGTTACCAAAATAGGTTGAATTTGAAGGCACAACCTTAGCGCGCATTCTGGTGCTAAAGATGGAAGATTGGGATCTCGCGAACCACAAGAGATTCCCTCATTTCGCTACCCACGAGTACATGAAGAAGATTTATTACGAAGAAACCAGGGTTACACGGCTGGAACACATGAAATGGGTAAGAGGTGTTGAGCAGGCCAGGTTGTTGCACGTGTTCTGCGTACCACATTTTCACAGATCAATAATAAAAAATATGTGTGTGCACCAGCTACTCGCGCTCGTGCACAATGGGTGCTTATGGCTCGATGAACCCATCTCGATCATGGAAATTATCATCCATCAGATTACAAAGCTGCCCTAGAAAGGGGCAGACCCTGCTAAGGAGTTTGGAAGGAAAAGTGGAGAAAAGGAGTTGCACGACAAGATGAAAGCCGAATTTGGTCTAGTAAAGAAGTCACGTGGATATTCTATCCACTCCATTCAGGACTAGGCAGTGTAGTTCCATGCCCAAATTCTTTCAGGCAAGATTATGAGGAAGTGTCGTGCAGACAAAGTTCCAACATCGATAGTCTTTTTGGCTACCTAGTGCACGAAGGGAGTATAATATAACTGGGCACAATATTTGTGTAAGGAGTTCCTCGCGAACTGTTGCGAAGCACGGGAGGATAGTAAACTATTTCATTATGGGTGGTTCCAATTATCAATTGTCTTAGTAGTATGGAGATTGTCGAAGGATAGTCAATTTCCTCTACAAGTAGAAGATTTACCAGAGGCAGTGAAGTTTGCTTCGTTGTGGTCGACAAAGGATCCGGAGCGGATCAAGGAATCAAATATCTGCTGGATATTAATTGAAATGGATCTTCAGACAGTGATCAGTCAGCAGATAAGGTTGTCTCCAACCTTGTTTGAACAGTTGAGTTCCTTCGCGGAGTTCAAGGTCAATTCCATAACTTCTCAATCAGGGGCAAAAGGACCCTAAGCATATCTGGAACAAGATGCCATACTTAGTTCAAAAACAGATGTGCAAGAGATTGTGGGCAGTTGGCCACCAAAGTGGCATGAACCCACAAATGTTGGTGCAGGTACCAATAAGGGTGTCGAGAGCTCTACTGCGTAGATGACATCTACGTAAAAGCGAAAAGAGGCAACAGAAAATGCCGCACGAGCATTGGTTGAACAGAAGATGAAACATTAAAGAACTTTTGAGGTCTAAAATGGGCCTCCTAAGAAAATTGTACAACCAAAATAAACTTTATAAGAACCAATATGATTCAAGATGATGATGTCAACCATGGGGGGTGATTCACCATTTTTGGGGTAAAAAAGTAAAAATATTAAAAAATAATAAAATAATAAAACTACTTTTTCAACTTGTATTTTCAACTTATCTCCCTAAGGTTTTACTCAAATTTTGAGCAGGAATACTCATTGGATGAAAAATTTATTTCCTCATCCAAGGAGTAACCATGTTGCATACTTTCGATGGGCTTTACTACATGAAAAATTAGAAATACATGAAAAAATGTGATTGTAATAACATTTTTAATGTATTTCTCATTTTTCATGTAGCAAGGTCCATTGAAAGTATGCAACATGGGTACTCTTTGGACGAGAAATCAAATTCTTCATCCAACGAGTGTTCCCACTCGAAATTTGAGTAAACCATGGGGAGATAAGTTGAAAATACTAGTTGAAAAAATAGTTTTTTTCTTTTTTTTTCCTCTAAAATTTGATGATGTAATATAATCTTATCTTATTATTTCCACTATTATTTTATAATTTCCTTAGGAGACCCATTTTAGGCCTCAAAATTCCCCTAACAAAAGTTGTTGCTAAGGTAGTTGCACAAAAAGAGTGCATTGCAAATGACTATGATGAGAAATAACGCACTGATACAGAGGAAATCGAAGAATCAGCTTCGCAGCATCCAGATTAGTCGGAACACTTAGAGCACGAAGGAGGCAAGGGAGAGGAGCATAACTCTCCATTCACATTGAGGAAACACGGTAGGGAAGCAACTGTTGGGCCAAGAATGAAGCATAAATCAAATGAACAAGCACACGTAGACCTAATGATCCTCACAGAGGGGGATCTCGATGAGATCAGAGACAAGGTAAGAGACACCACAATAGAGTTGTGGTAGTATTTTGAACAAAAATACATGCAGATGCTAGGGAGCATCCAGAAGGATCTGTGCGAGCTGCATATCTAGACCTATAAGATTCAAGTGAGCGTTGGGAAAGTGAGCGGGGTGCAAGTGAGCCTGGTGCAAGGGAACGCGACAATAGTAGAGCTAGAATGGACTCTGGACCTTAGAGCCATACCACTACCAGAAGGATCTGTTCGTGCGGAATGAGAGGAAGTGTTACACAACATTTTGTCACTGTCCCTATCCTCCCTGTTCCTCAATCCTGGAGGACCTCTACAATGAAACTCATGTGTTTTACTATCATGAAGAACATGTCTTTACATCACTCTTCATCTACAGAACATTTCCTTCTTACATTATTTCAAGAGAATATTCCTTCAAACTCAGTTTTAAAGGCCGACGTTATCCCTCAGTTTCTTCCCAATGCCAATTTGCAGAGTTTAACACTGAGCCTAGTGCCGATCAGCGCTTGTATCCATCCATTACCCACATCGACCCTATTTTGGAAAGTTTTATAAAAATGGAGTCAAAGCTTCTAGGTCTAGAAGCTTCGTGAACGGAAGTCTGGTAAATGGTTAGTTGAGATAGAGCCGAGAGACACTGTTTCGGCTCCTTTCGCCTATTAAAATGGAACAAACCAAAAGGTATGAGACCTCTCCCATCATAAGAGGATCCATGTCCCCTCTCTCAAGCTATATAAACTTCTCCTATTCCAACCTCAGCTAGCTAAGGGAAGGGCTTGAATAATCTGCAAAATCTTGATAGCCTAAACAACTCTTGATAGCCTTAGCCTTCTAGTTCGCGCTTGTAAAGGGAGAATAAGTATGTAGTTTGTTCAGTTTGGAGAAAAGAGGGTGAAGCCTTCAACTTCTATTGTTTGAGGTGAATCATGAGATGCTAACAGTGGTGTTGGAACCTGGACACGTCAAAGGAAACCTGCAACGCTAAGGCGAAGGTTGTACTTTCCTTTTTTCCATAATAATACAATTGATATTTTGTTTCCTATATCAATCACATATGGTATTTGGTAGCTTAAGACTCCTTAGCCTCTTAAGTAGGTTGAATCTATTGTATGATATCATGTGTGCTTTGGTTTCTTGTCTATTTGTTTCAGGTGCTTGATTGACATTAAGGAGCTGATTGTTGGAGCAAAAACACAAGGACTTCATCAAACAAGGATAAGCGATACAAGAGGTAGGATCTTATCCATTCTCAATCTAAGGGAAATTATGTTAGATTGTCTTGTTTGTGGCTAGACCCTCTCCCCTGGGCTAGAGGGATTGTCTCTGTCCACAGAGAGAATCTTCCTACTCCACAAATTGGCGACATCGCTAGGGAGCCATCCCTCTCTTTGGATTGTTTTTCATTTCATGATTTGTGACAACTTTTGTCGTATCACTCTTTCTCTTTTGTAATCTTTAATTTACGTTATCTACTACTTTGATTCTTGAACTTAGAGTGACAGGTCTAGTTTTGGTTTGCGGAATTTTTTTGTTTTTCTTTGAATCCCTTGATCAACGCTATTATTTTGCTAACAGTAGCACCGACCAATGCGAGTTCCACTTGAACAATCACGCCGATTCCTGTAGGTTAAAATCAAGGTTTCTCTTAAATCATTGCCAGTGTGTCTTGTCCTCATAGGTTCTGTTTCTTGGCTTGTTTGCCTTTATTCTCCCTGGCTAGAATGCTTTGTTAGCTTGATTTATTTTCTTGTCTGGTTTGAGATTGCATTACTTGATTTTTTGAGTTTTTTGGATGGTTTGTGATCCTAGGGCATCTAGGTCACTGTCCACTCATTTGCTTATATGCCCATTAAATCAAGTTGGTGATTTGTTGCTTCATGCATTTCATGTTTTAGTCCTTGCATCTATATTGCTCTGTTTTCAATTGAACGAGTGAAAAAGTTTCATTTTCTCTTCTCTTGTTGAACGTCTCTTTTCTAAGCATAGATTACATTGCTCAGTTTGTTTCGATTGAATCTTTGCATATTTGGTTTGAAAGGAGTTCTTTTTATCATGTTTTGCATATGATTGATGTTTGGTTGTTTGAAAATTTTCATTGAAATGTTTATGTGAAATATTTATTCGAGCATTCCATTGAAGAAAATACATCATTCTAGTTTCTTTAATTGATATGTTACATTAAGTAGCATCATTGAAATCTAGAATTACATCATCATGAGTAGTTGAAATGAAATTAACTTCTTCTACTGTTAAAAGGACTAGTTGAAGTGCATATGATAGGAAGAGTAGGAGGTGGAAAGAATTTTCATTGTTTTTTTTAAAAGCAAAGTAGTGAAGAGTCATCTTACTTTCATTTTCTTGTTTGTTGCATTGATTGCTTCTCTTCTCTCAATTAGTGTAAGCATTCATGGAATTGAAATGGTTTTGTCTCATATAGATGCACATAAGAGTTTTTCAGGTGACATCAATAAGACCTAAAAACGGAGACTTAATTTCAAGATAACCTTTAAAATATATTCAATTAACTTAAGGAGAATTTGAAAAATTAATGATCATATCTAGTGGTCTAGGTTAGAGACGTGTTCCTACGTCTTTAAAACATAGCAGTTGTCATTCGCTTCGGCATTAGACAGCGCTAGCATGGACTTGTGCTCCCATACTGTCAAGTATATAAAGGGAGATCCTCATAGGTTGCAAACCTTTATCCGTAGGAAGCCGAGTCTGTTGCCCTATAAACATGATACACCGAACACGGCATTCAAGGAGATTGCCTACACATACATCAAGTCCTTGGTAAATTTATTTGCTGAGGTTTATGTTGTGGTTCACGGTTACTTGGTACTCCTTTTACCTAGATTCACCTGAGCAGTCATTTCGATCTTTTCTGACTCTTTAAATTTGAAAATATCATCGAGAAACTTGTCCTTTCGAGCTCACTAAACCAGTGAAAGCGACTAGAGTCACCTTTTCGTCCTTTTCTCAACTCTTAAAATGTGAAAAGGAAAAGTTTTGTTACTAGTTATAAAATTAATTGACTGCGGAACAACGTCCTTCCTCTAAAAATACTTCTTAGCAGATCTAAGGTTGATACTGATGGAAACATTTTGTTGAGTTTACCAGTCAAGGAAACCCCTTTGACGGGAATCCTATTCCTTTTCCTTATTTTGGAAATTCTGGTGTTCCTTATGTGGCAACGTTGTCCCTTCCTAGATTGACCATTGGTCTTCCAGTTTGGTTGTTTTCAACCTCAGTGGTTTCGAGTGTCCAAACTACTTTTCAACCAAGTTCTCCTCCACCTGAACAATATCAACCTCATGTTGATCCTAAATTTGACCCCTCGCCTTCTTCGCCCATTTCTTCACCTCGTTCTTCCTCTTATCCTGGTGAAAGTATAGATTCTAGTAACCAAGGAGCTAAGAAGAAGAAGAAAAATAAGAAAGGGGGCAGCCAAGTACTCATTGCTACAGATGCAACTAATGAAGAAAAATCTTCTAACAAGCCCTGGAAAGTAAAATTCCCTTGCATGTTATGTAAGGATGACCACCTTCTTTGGAATTCTCTTGGTATTCCTAAGGTCTTAGAATTGTGGTCCATAGGTTCATGTTGACCTTTGTCATCAACCTCCGACAATCATGCTAGTGATAAAACTTCAACTAGTAATAGTAAAGCTCATGGGAAAAAGGGAAAAGTCAAATTTCCTTGTAAGTTGTGTGAAGGTAATCATCCCATTCACCTTTGTCCTGTTATGGATGAAGCTTCCAAAGAGTTGGAAAACCTTACAACGTCTCAACCTCGACTTCCAACTAGGTATCAAAAGCTTTTCCCTGATCCTTCACTACTTGATCTAGTGTTTGATCAAAAGACATATTTGGTCAATCCCACTCTCTCTGAAAGTAAGTCTCATGAGTTTGTTCTTGACCAACCATTGGTCGAGAAAATGGTAGAATTGGCTCCACCTTTAGTTAACCACACCTTTACAATAGAGAGTGAACGACATACTACTCATGTTCTTCTGGTTTCTTCGGTTTCGAATGAACTAGAGGGAAATCCTCCCATTCTCGAGGTGCATGAGAGAATTTCTCCTGTTCCCATCAAGGAAGAGGGTAGTTCTCAAGTTCCTATGACACCCCCTCCAAGTAGTTTAGTCACTTCTTTTGATTGGAGTCAACTAGTAGGATATCACCTTTCATCTTATGTGCCTTTCTAGACTATAGTACAGGCTTAACATATGGCCTTACCTAACACAGTCGTAGATGAGGGTGCATCTATTAGTATTCTATCCTCAACTATTTGGAAAGCTTTGGGTTCTCCTCAGCTTGTCCCTGTCACCCAAAATCTGTTAGCTTTTAACAGAGGAACCAGTCAAACATTAGGGATTCTTCCTAAGTTACCTATTACTTTTGGAGGGAAGACTATTTATATATACATGATGGTTGTCCAAGGCCCTTTAGATTTTAATATACTCCTTGGTTGTGACTATGTTTATGTCATGGGAGCTCTTGTCTCTTCCCTCTTTCGAGTGATGTGCTTCCCGCATGAAGTAAACATTGTGATCATTGATCAACTTACATTCATTGGTCCTAAATCATCTCCCACTCAACCATCATCCCTAAATGGTTCTTATGCACAACAAGTATCACCCCCTCCATAGGTTAATTACGCAACCACCTGTTCCATGACCACATCTATTGATGATCTTGTAGGTGATGTAATACATCATGTACTGGGGGCATCAGAGCTCGATTTTTCATTTGGATCCCTGGACATGTATCCCTTCTAGAGTGTTGTTCTCCCATCTGATGAGAACCTCTTGGAAGCCATGGCCTATTTTGGTCTATGATCAAAGGGATGGAGCAAAGTTCCTTGTCTTGTGTCAAGCTCCTTAAAAAATGAAACAAGGGATACGAGGATAATTCTTTTACTGTGTCAACCTCGTTAAAAAATGAAATAGGTCCCTATGAGAATCATTCTTTTACTTGTGTCAAGCTCGTTAAAAAATGAAACAAGGTGTCATGAGCATGGTTCTTTTCCTGTGTCAAGCTCATTGAAAAATGAAACAAATCGCCTTTCAATTCGAGTCTCTAATTAGATCTCATAAAATCCCAGTCGAGTCTTTCATTTGATCTCGTAAGTGAACCTTCATTCCATCCACTTAGCTGAATAAAATGAAGCTTGGGGGGTATGTACTTCGAATTGAGTCATTATGTTGGGGGCATGCAAACTTATCTCAAGCATAGTTTATCTTTGTTTCAAGCTTGTGTAAAAATGAAACCAAATCCAAGCATAGTTTATATTTGTTTCAAGCTTATGTAAAATTGAAACCATCTTCAAGTATGCTCAAGCATAGTTTCTCATGTTTCAAGCTTGTGAAAAAATGAAGCCATTCCCACTTTACATCTCATGATTTCCATTTTTTCAGCCGATTTTTTTTGGATGAGCCTTGGTTCTTTGATTCCATCATCACTATCTCTTTGGCCGATCATATGCCTTCATTTGGTTGTTTTTCCAATTCCTAAGGAACATATGTGATGAGTGGTCTTATTAGCCAACCTATTGACCATTACATGTTTTAGAAATTCCATCATTTCCGAAACCAGTTGCTATCCTTCTATACCACTCATTCCTCTAGGAGGAGTCCCCTTTCAGCGCTTTCCGACTCCAGAAATGTGAAAATATTGTCGAGTACTTGTCATTTTGAACTCATTAAATTAAATGAATTGATGTTGTCTTAGTATACGTTTACCCCTTTTTGCGTTGATATTGACTATTTACGAAAAAGGTACACCTTGGTCGACATGGTCAAGAGGTTCTCTCAAGTATTGTTTTCTACCTTTTCGGGCTCGAGAGACAACTTTATGAAAAGGGACCTTTTGGAGTTTCTTTTCCGTGTCTTTTTCAAACTCTCTAAACATGAAAAAGATACCGAGTTTTTCCTTTTTCGAACTCATTAAAATTTAACTACATCAGATTCATTGCCATGACGGACGTGAGCTTCTCCTTCCTAGGTCTCGTTAATCTTACTAGGTTGGATCCATCCGAAGGATGGACTTATATTACAAGAATATGCTATCCCCTTCAAACTTGTGGTAAAAAAATAATTAGGGTATCTGCCAAGAATGTTGAGGGAAAATGGAAAATTTTTACCAGTTGTGTCGGCAGCTTATCACTCTTGAACAATACACCCTTTTGCTTCATGTCAAGTTTGTGGTGCAGGTAAATTCTTGATGCAGACAAAGACAATTCCTCTAGCCCAAGAGAGCGGGTCTAGCCACAAACAAACAATCTATGGAAAACTTCCTTATGCTAGAATCAAATAAGAGGGCTTACCTCTAAGAACGTTATTCTGCTTGGTGATGATCCTGCTTCCTTTAGCTAATTTTCGTTTTCTTCCTTCAAATTCCTCAAATAAGCAAACAAATGACAACAACAAACATGATAGCATACAAATTGCATTCAGCCTACTTAACAGGTCAAGGAACATTAAGCCATCAAATGTAAGATAACACTTCAATGTAGGAAATCAATCAATAGTTGTATTCATATAAGTTCAGAAAGAGATTACAACCAATGCCTTGACGTTGCTGGTCTCCTCCGACGTATCCAGGTTCCCACACTTCTGCTAACATCTCATGGATAGCCCCAACAATGGAAGTTTTAAGGATTCTTCCCTTTAGTCTCAAACCAAACCAAAAAAACTATTCTCCATCAAACATAAACTAGAGAGCTACAAGCTATAGATGTCTTGCTAATTATTCAATCTCTAAAAATACTAAGACTAAAACTACATCCAAAAAGTAGTTAGCTTGGGAAAGGAGGGGCTTATATAGCTTTGATGGAGGGGATATGGTTCCTCTTATCATGGGAGAGGTCTTATCTCTTGGGTTTGTTCCATCCTAATAGGGGAAAGGAACCCAAACTGACTTCCTTGGCTCCATCCAGCCCAACCATTTACTAGACTTCCATTATGAAGCTTCTAGACCTAGAAGCTTCGACTCCATATTTAAAAAACTTGCCAAAAGAGGATCAACACGACTAAGACAAGGCTCAGTAGCACTGATCAATGCTAGTCCCAGTGTTAAACTCTACAGATCAGCATGGGGGATGAATTGGTCATTAGCGTCAGTCTTGTAAACTAGGGTAAAAGGAAGATTCTTGGGAAATGATGCAAAAGGGAAATGTTCTACTCATGAAGTGGGACATAATGGGAGTTTCTTCATGATGGGAAAAAACATGAGGGTCACTATAGAGGTCCTCTGGGATCATGGAACAGGGAGTACGTGGACAATGAAAAAATTATGTGTAACAAATTGTTATAGACATTTTTGTGCCTTACAGCATAGAGCATGAAATGTCAATAATCTAAGGGATCCAAAGTCCCTAAACATGTTGTTCTTACCCTTAGAGGAACAAGGTCAGCAAACCACAGCACTGCAAATCAGTTCTCCACTGAAAAACACTCAAAAACGGGTCAGTTTTGGATCATTGCAGCTGCTCCACTAGGCATCTGCGCTGCATAGCAGGTACAACAAAGGCTACCTGCGTTGCATAGCAAGTAGAACAAAGGCTACCTGCGTTGGGCGTACTTGGACATGTGGAGGAATCTTTTTCTCAAAGTGCCAGTGCCCAGGAAGCTTCTAAAAAGACACTTGATGATAAGATTCGCCTAATGATGAGTTAAGAGCTTCTAAAACTCCAAGTGGAAGACAGAAACTCCGAGTGAAGAACTGAAGAACAACTGGAGTTGAAGAGGACAACAAGTCACACATCAAGCTGACTTATCTTCACTCCAAAACTCTATATAAGGATCTCATCCCATGGGATCTAGGAAGGCCGGAATTTTGTGCAAAGAATTGTTGTTGGTTTACAGTTGTGAGCATTGGGTGATTGCTTGAGAGAGGTGAAGAAGAGATTTCTCTCCGTCAGGAAGGTGATGCTGGATTGGACCTCTCATGGTTGTATCACCGCCTGAACCTTACTTCCATATATTAATAAAGCATTTGAGGTTCTTCTATTTGCATGTGTTTCAATGGTGTATTGTCTTACTTGCGTCTTTGATTTATGCTAATCCTTGAATCGATTATGAATGCATGCCTCTTGTAGTTTCCTTTTCTTGTCTTATTTGCAGGGTCTCGTGTAGCTGGGCCCGTGAAAAGACTTGGATCTAGGAGCAAGCGGCAAACGAAGGAGATTGGATCGACCATTTGCGCAAGACATCGGTAAGTGGATCTCTTCCTTCTATCTCTTGCATGTCATAAAGAAGAAACTTTAGATAGCTTTGCTTTCAGCTGTTGCTAAGGAACTGTCACCCTTAGAGTGGGTTAGGGTCATTCCGAGTTGGATACTTTCCCCCCCAACAGACTGGCGACTCCGCTGGGGAGCATGTCTTGTTGGTAGCTTGTGTTTCTTGCTATTCATTTCTTGAACAAAGAGAGTACCGAATCGAACTGCATTCGAGTCTTTCGAATGCAAAGTAGAGGGCAGCTACTCTAGCCCAGTGTTAGGCCTGTTTATGATTTGAAGAGCAAATCCACAAGGACTCTTTTTAGCTCTTTGTGATAGCGTTCATCTTCCTTTAATCATCCTCTAGAGTATACTTGACTGATAGCAACTGATTTGGCCAAAAACCGTTCATTTTTTAGAAAACTGTGAGCCGGAATCTGAGAGAGACGAGAGTTGTCTCATCAGTGCAGCTGCAACAAAGGCTACCTGCACTGCAATGTAGGTCCCGAAGGGGCTACCTGCGCTGCATCTCAGATTGACAGTGCAGCACCTGCGCTGATCCAGTTTTGCCTTGTGCAACTGGGATTCCCCACTGTCTGTTGCCCAGTTTTCAGTATTGTTTTTGCAGCCTGTTGTCAACCTGTATACCCAGCTGAAACCACTTCTCTTTGCCTTCATTCCGCCTCAGTTGTATGAAGAAACCGTGATTGTTCTTATTGTATTTCTTGCTTTCATTCACAGTTTCCCGTAGCGAAAGTGAACTAGTCTTGCTGTGACCTCTTGGATCTAGACCTGTGAGAAAGTGTCGTTGTGATTCTAAGAGATAGTTTATTGCTGTTCATAGCTGCTTGAACATTTGCTTTCGTTATATGGTTCGAATTTCTGTATTTCTTGTGTTGAAACGAGTGAATCTTAAGGTGTTCTTTTGATTATTGGACAAAAACTTGTTTTCTTTCACTTGAAATTGAATTCGAAATTATACAACAGCTTTCTTTTTGTAATACATCAACATTAAGGAAGAAGAAAAGAAATACTTGCATTGTGCATGTGCATTTTGACAGTTTGCATGTCGATTTAGGAAAAGTGCATCAGTGTGTGCTCTATGATCTGTTTGAAAAGATGATGTCTTTCTTTTCCTTCAGTAGTTAAGGTTTTCATAAGTTGAAAGAATTGAAAAAGCTTGCTTATCATTCTTAGACTGCATTTAGGAGTTGTATCATACATCACGTGGTGATCCGTAAAGGCAAACTGCTAAGCAAGATCAACCTAAAAAGAACTGAATTTATCTAACAACGCTTTGAAACATAACGAAACACAGTAGAGGTCTAGGTAGAGACGTGCAAGGAAAATTTTAAGGATGGAAAATTTTCTTGAATTTTAAAACATTGGCGAATCTCACTAATACCTAATATGCAAACTATAAAATGTTTATTGATATATTTGTAAAATTATTCAAATTTATAATGATTTTATATATAGTCTCTATATAATGTTGGCGATTTTTAAGGTAAAATGGTTTTATATTCTAAAATTTGGGTGAATAATCTTTTATAAAAATTGGAAATTGGCGAATATTTTTTGTGGAAAATCATGCAAAATTAGCCCACTGGGCGAACATTAGCCCCTAAAATTTTCCATGGAGACGTGAACCGGTGTCGTTAAACATAGTGACTATTGATCTCTACGAAGGTGGGTGATTCCTCCTGAGGGACGATAGCACTAATACGGACTTGTGCCCCCACGTACCGTCGCGTATATTGGGGGACCCCTATAGGAACAAAGCCTTTATCCATAGGAAGCCGTGTCGGCCGCCCTACTGATCGCGATGCAGTGAACACAGCATTCACAAAGATCGACCACTCGTACCGTAAAACGTATTCTGTGGTTTCGCGAAAGGTTTGGCACACCCTTGCCTAGAACTCCAGAGTAGTTTCTTTTGGCCTTTTTCAAACTCTATAACTGAAAAAGTCCATCCGAGCATTTGTCACTTCGGGCTCGTTAATACATCGAAGGAGACTAGAGTCATCTTTAGCTTTTTCTCGACTCTTAAAACATGAAAAAGCAAGTTGTGTCTTAAAAGCGTCTAAAATTAATTCAATTCGAAAACACATTTTACCCTGTGCATTGTTGGTTGATCAAGTAATCCGCAATCGTGGAAGAAAGTCAATCGATGAACCTTCGTTCGCGGAGGAACACGAGACAAACGTCTTTGTCCCTGGAATCGAAAACAACCAGGGCAAAGCGACCTCGTTCAACTGGTTCCAAATCTCCTGTCAAAGTTAGAACAAGTGTTCCAACGACATCTGAGGTTCTAGTTACTCCAAACATTTCTGGAAACCCTGCCCCTATTGAAGAAGTTCAACAGCCCAGAAGGACAGTAACACTAATCCTAGTCTGAAAGCAAATACTTATGTTACTGAATCAGGTCCATCAGTGATCGGTTCAGAGAGTCTTGCTCCTCAAACAACTGTCGCTGTCGAAACAACCCCTTCATCGGCACCAGAGATATTCTACGGACCTGACGGTCTTCCTCTTCCACCCGGTCTGATCGCAATAGAAGAGATTGTAGAAGATCCGCAAGCAACTACTCCAACACATTTTGGAGCAGGGATCACTCTACTTCCTACTGCATCAGAAGCTAGCATATCACCCAGAGAAGTTCCTGAAGAATCACTAGGCAATCTTCTGGATAGACTAAAAATGTCTGAACAACCGTCGACATCTAGGACTGTGCCAAGTAACACAGCGACAGCAGAACTCCCTGCAGTCATTCCGACAATGTTCGCCGGTACACCATCTGTCCCTAACTCTCAATAGCCGGAGGGGGTCCCTTCGGGGGCCATGACGACAGTATGGTCTGTTCCTGTTTGTTCTCCCGGGATAATACCCGGTAACTCCTATGTTGGAACTCAACAAATCGATCCTTTCGGGAATCCATTTGGACAGCCCGGTCCTCGAGGTGTAATAAATCCTCTCGGTTCCGAACCACCACCGTATGGGGGGCAATATGCTTTCTCATTACCTCCTCCGGGAGGTTACCCATACGGGAGTTCACAACCATACCCAAGTTATACTGGAATAACTACCAGTGGTTGGATACCTATGCTACCCCAGCAACCAAGAGTTGTGTATTCTATGCAACAACAGATGCCTGTAACGAACATCCCGACAACACCAGCTATTGTGACTGTGTCGCAAGTTCAAACAATACCTGTTGCATGTCAACCTCAGTTTTCTCAGGTTGTAATGCAACAACCCTTTGACCCTGCAACTCAACCACAATCGCCAACTGGCGGAGCAACACAAGCACAAGCGGGTACCCTTACCCCTAATCTTGGCCCAATGGTAAGCATAGCACAACAACCAATGGCGTCACAACCATGGTTAGTGCAGTATCAACAACCGCAGTTCCAGCAAGTGTACCAAGGTACCGAGCAGCAGATTTTTGCGAACAATGGACAACCATACTTACAGTACGGTCAAAACCAACCACTATATAGTGGAGTAGTCCATCAACCGTATCAATCATATCAGCATCAATTACATTATGCTGGTATGCAAAGGCCAACTGCTCAGGTAATTCCGTCATACCCTGGGTACGCTTCACCTAACTTGAGTCAGCAGCTGCCATTCGTGGCAACTCTGGAGTTACCCGATCTACATCGGTTGACAAACGATCCTATCGCCTACGCCCCTTGGTGGCCCATGATTCCTCACAAACTTCCATCGGACATTCCTAAATTCAATGGAAATCCAGGTGAAGACCCGTCGAATCACGTCATGACCTTTCATCTGTGGTGTTCATCGAACACCCTGAACGATGATTCGATAAGACTTCGCCTCTTCCAGAGGACATTGACAGGTCCGGCGACTAAATGGTATATAGAATTGCCAAGAGCCTCTTTCGACAATTTCAGCTCCTTAGCCACGACTTTCTTAACCCATTTTCAATTACCAATAAGGTATGAAACAGGAACCGAAATACTGACCAACTTCAAACAGACGACAGCTACTCACATATCTGATCATATACATGAGTGGTGTCGTCGACGTAGGATGGTGAAAACATACGTTCCTGATCAGCTATTGGCCGAATGGTTTATAAAGTCATTACTTCCAGCTATAACGGAAGATGTGGCCAAGGGGGGAGTCGTAACCGAGGAGCAAGTCATTGCTCGTGCTCAATATTTAGACTTGGTATATACTCAGTCTGGCACGCTCTATGACAAGATACCTGATGCCCCCAGACCTGGATTTTCAATTCCTCCCCTTCCTAAATCGAATATTGACTCTCATGCCGTAGATGGCGTGATTGGCACTGCAAGCGCGAAGTCAAAAAAGGCTTCACCTCAGAAAGCCCGTAAGACTTCAGATCGAAATGCCCATGAAGAGATTCTTGCTTCGGAAGTAAATGCCATATCAGCAGATAAAGGCAAAGAAACCAATCAACCAGGAAGCAAGAAGAAGCAAAACAAAGGGAAGAAGAAGCAACAGGATGATCCGTCACCTGAAAAAACTTCTTCGAACTCTCCTGAGAAAGGGAAAAAGAAATGGTCCTGTTCGATATGTGATGAAGATCACAAGACAACAGAATGTCCATACAAAGCTGAGCTCAAGAGATTCTTTAAGAGTCCAAAGAACCCAGCTGTATTGACAGATCCTTTTCCCAAACTAGGTCAAAATATGGTTGATAGTGGAAATGCTTCCCCGTCGCAAGTGCTAATGTTATCGATCTCCAAGCAGCAAAATGATGCTTTGATTTCGACAAGGAGCAAAGATTACGGGAATCCCCAACTGTCAAACGAAAAAGGTAAAGATCAACCTAGTAGTTCGACAACAACTTCGACAGAAGCTGTCCCACCCATAATGCCAGAATTAAAAATAAAACCACCTAAGGGTGTAGTACACAAGTCGACGTTTAATCCTCGTGCCACAGCGGCGCAGCATTATAACATAGTAGAAGATTTGGCTCAATCGCCATCCGCTATGTCGACTCTAGAAGTACTACAAAATTGTCCATCGCAAAGGCAGGCATTGTTATCGGCAATAGGGGGGGTTGATCCTAAGGATTCCAATCTTGTGTCCTTTGATCACAAAGGGTATGACCCTCAGTTACCAGCTCAGCTAGCTTTCCTGATTCAAGTAAAGGCCCTCAACAAAACTGTTCACAGAACAATTATTGACGAGGGAGCATCGACATGTATTATGTCGATGAGCTGCTGGAAAACGCTAGGGTCACCAACCTTGTCGAGATCTTCGACAACACTAAAGGCTTTCGACGGTAGGACATATACCCCTTACGGTATCCTAAGTAACTTGAAAGTTGAACTAGGTGGAAAAACAGTAGAGATTGATGTTGAAGTCATAGATGGAAATCTGGATTACAACATCCTAATGGGAGGACCATGGATTTATGCCATGGCAGCTGTAGTGTCGACTTATTTTAGGAAGATCGCATTCCCGTTTGAAGGAGGGATTACGGTCGTCGACCAACAGAACTTCCTCCTTAATGGTTCACAAGTTACGGGAAGCATTCCCATGATCCATGAGAGCGACCATTCAATTCAAGATATAGGAGTAGGCCTGTTGAAAGACCCCACGATGATGGGGACTTTCTCGCTACCAAATCATATGTACATAGGAAATGTACCATTGGTGGCTACCTGCAACATGATATCTTCCACGAAGGTCGCAAAAGACAAAGTCGTCATGGATCGGGCAATGGTGTTACACCCGAGCCCAATCGAAATATTGTAGCAATCAATGTTTCAGGCATGGGAGGCGAGCCCAAATCAATGCTCGTCAAGCATGTGGGTAGATAGGTCAGGAGAATATGGAACCCCTTTGGATCCTTGGTCACGAGTGCATGCAAGTGACGAAGAAATCCTGCAGTCAATGATGATTGAGGGGGCACCATGGGATGATAACCACCATCGTTCCCTTCCAAAGGAAGATACTCAAGGCGACCTGTATCACCCTTCAGTATTTGAATTCCTAACAAATACTGTAAATACGGTGGATTCTGAGAGAAACCTATCCAATATAGAAGAGACTATAGCCATAAATATCTCGACCAAAACAGACATTGTAGAGAATATTTATGTCGGCAAAGGTTGTTCCCCTTCAGAACAAGAAATATATAAAGCTCTTTTCCGCGAATTTAGAGATGTCTTTGCTTGGTCATATGATGAAATGCCAGGCATTGACTCGAGAATCGTTGAACATGAAATTAAAATGTATCCTGATGTCAAACCAGTAAGACAACGGCTTCGGCAGGTACACCCCAAGAAAGCCGTTGCTATTAAGGCAGAAGTTGAAAAACTCCTTCATGCTGGTTTCATCTACCCGGTTCCTCTAACCGATTGGGTATCGAATATTGTCCCAGTTATGAAAAAACAAGGAACAATACGAGTGTGCGTCGATTATAGGGATGTAAATCAAGCTTGTCCAAAGGACAACTACCCTACACCCTTCATCGACCAGATAATTGATGAATGCGCCGGATGTGAAATCTTTTCGTTTATGGACGGATTTTCCGGGTATAATCAAATTAATATCCGCCCACAGGACCAGTCAAAGACTGCATTTATTTGTCCGTGGGGCACATTCGCTTATCGAAAATTACCCTTTGGTTTAAAGAACGCAGGGGCGACATTTCAGAGAGCAATGAATTATGCTTTCCATGACATCAAGAACATCGTTCAACCTTATCTCGACGATCTTCCGGCTCATTCGCAAAAGCGGACTGATCATCCGCATCATTTAAGAGCGATATTTCTACGTTACCGACACTACAAGATAAGACTCAATCCGCACAAATGTGTGTTTTGCGTCGGTTCTGGTCGTTTACTTGGCTTTATAGTCTCCAAGGATGGGATTCGTCTCGACCCCTGCAAGGTGCAGGCAATCATTAATTTGCCTCCACCTTCGAACTTGCTTCAGATTCAGAAACTCCAAGGGAAAGCAAACTTTCTGAGGAGGTTCATTCCAAATTACGCAGAACTTGCTAAAGGTTATACCCGTCTCCTTAAAAAGGATGTACCTTTCGTCTGGGACCAGGTTGCACAAGCTTCCTTTGATGCTTTGAAAGAAGCGCTAGTCAAAGCATCATTAATGTATGCCCCAGACTATCTAAGGGATTTTAACCTGTATCTGGCTGCAGCAGATACGACCATTGCAATGGTTTTAGTTCAAGAAGTCGATGGAATTGAACACCCTATATATTATTTAAGTGAAAACTTAAATGATACGGAAAGTAGATATTCTCATGTTGAAAAGCTGGCATTAGCAGCTGTTCAAGCGATTCAAAGATTTCGACATTATGTCCTCTTTAGGAAGACCACCGTATTGTCAGATTGCAACCCCATGACTTATATACTGTCGCGACAGTTGCTTGGGGGCAAATATTCAAAGTGGATAGCTATCCTTCAAGAGTTTGATCTGGAATTTGTGAAATCCAAATCAAAGAAAGCTTTAGTTTTCGCAGAATTATTATGCGATCTCCCGTCATCGTACAACGATGAAACGTCCAAAGAATCGATCGTGGACGAAAGTTTGTTTCTGATATCAGCAAGTGATGAGTGGTATGGAGATATAATAGTTTATCTCCAAACCCAAAAGTTTCAGCCAGACACCTCTCACTCAGAACGAAAACGCATTCGATACCAAGCAAAAGACTACATGATCGTCGGTGATACGCTTTACCGTCGTGGTGTCGATACGGTCCTGAGAAGGTGTCTAACCCATGAGGAAGCCGAAAAAGCCCTAAATGAATTTCATTCAGGCACCTGTGGGGGGCATCAATCTGGATATGCTACAGCACAAAGAATCTTACGAGCAGGATACTTCTGGCCAACCATGTTCAAAGATTGCATAACCGCAGTTAGAAGTTGCCATGCATGTCAGATTTTTGATAGCAAAAACAGAAGACCCCCCGCTCCTTTACAGCCAATAATAGCTGTGGGGCCTTTCGCCAAATGGGGCATCGATTTCATACAATGTAACCCCACCTCGACCGGGGGCATGGGTATATTATAGTCGCGGTTGACTATTTTACCAAATGGGCCGAGGCGATGCCTACATTGGATAACACTGGTGAAACAGCAGCCCTATTCTTTTTTAATCATGTGGTCGCTAGATTCGGCGTGCCACAGGCCATAGTGACAGATCATGGATCGCATTTTCGCAATCACATGATGGTTGAATTAACTGCCAAACTAGGATTGTCTCACGACAGCTCTACTCCGTACTATCCGCAAGCTAACGGACAAGTTGAAGCGATCAACAAGGTCCTGAAGCGCATGCTGCAAAGGATGGTGGGGGTTCACAAAAGAAGATGTCATTTGATCCTGTACTCGGCTTTGTGGGCCTACCGAACATCGGTAAGGAATGCCACTGGGTTCACACCGTTTCAACTGGTGTATGGCCTGGAGGCGATCCTACCAATCCAGTGTGAAATTTCGTCCCTTAAACTCGCAATTGATCTCCTCCCCGGAACCTCAGAAGAAGAAGCTCGTTTCTTAGAGTTAATCCAGTTGGATGAAACCCGTCGTGATGCCGCTTTGGCTAACGAAGCCCATAAGAAACAAGTCAAGGCGCAGTTCGACAAAAATGTCAAACCTCATGTCTTCTCAGAAGGGGATTTGGTCTTGCTTTATGACCAAGAATCCGATAAATTGGGAGCTTGGAAATTCAAGTCCTTATGGATGGGCCCTTATATTGTTAAAAGTGTATTAGCAAAAGGTGCCTACGAGTTGGTAGATTATGACGGAGTTCCACTGGCGCAACCCCGCAACGGGTTGTACCTTAAGCGTTACTATGCCTAATAGTAACCTGTATGCTTTTGTTACATTTTTGTTTTCGCTAAAGCGTTTGTTCCGGTTTAAGTAATCCGCTTTTTACACTTATTGCAGATGTCAAATCCATTGGAACCGTGGGTTGGATATGCTGACGGAGCGAGTCGTAGTTCGAGGAACCTATCCTCTGCAGCATGGGCCATTTTTAACCCAAGCGGCGAGTTAGTGAGTTTCAGGGGGGTATGTATTGGTCAATCAACAAATAATATCGCTGAGTATAGCGCGTTGATAGAGCTCCTCTCTGATGCCATCACCCATGGCATACGCCGGCTAGTCGTCAGGCTAGACTCACAGCTCGTGGTACTACAGCTCAATGGTACCTACTCTGTCCGAAATCCAGCTATTTATCACAAGTTCCTAAGAGTTAAAATCTTGGAAAGACAGTTTGATTTTATCCAATATCAACACATTTCCAGAAACTTAAACACATTAACCGACTCATTAGCAAACTATGTGTTAGATAGACATCTGCAAAATTGATAAAAAGAGAAGCATCATCGATGTTTCATACATGGATCACATAAAAACTGGAATAAACCCCGAAAATCAAAAATATACATAACTGTTTACGGTTTACATGTAATGTTCTGTAACCAAGACAAAATCGGTCATATGACCCCAAAACTGGCTGGGGGGCACCCTAACCTAGTGATGCTCATGATAACATGCCACGGCCTGTGCAATCATGCGCAGAAGACGAGACCATCGTCTGGGAACACAAACAGTATGTCGCTGCAATCGTAGAGGCAACTCGTCGATCCGTACATCCGGAATCCCAAGGGTAAGACCCTCGACATGTTCCTGCACAGCTGTAAGAGTCTCGGCCAAGTCAAGGTCACGGAGAATAGCTCTCCCAGGAGCCTCCCCTGCGGGGGCAGCGGCCGGAGCTCTCGAACGAACTGCTGGACGGACAGGGCCCACATCTGCATGCACACATGAGTTTGATTAGAGTCTTGATAGAGTAAAGCACAAAGACATTATAAATAAAAACAGTAAACAGTGATAAGGTCAAAATATTTACCAAGATCACCCCACTGCTCGCCATCCGGTAGTACCAAATCCGGATCACCTCGGAAGTCCATGCCAATATATGGATACTCGGAAAAAGCCATATCCTGCCGCTCAAACCACCTAAAGAAGGCATCAGTAAAAGTAATCTTAGATTGACCCGCATGTCTAGCCATGTGGTCAACCCACCTCTTCATGCGTGGCTCAGTGGGAGAGGGCAAGTCGAGAACAATGTACTGAGGTTGCATCAGGGGTATCTTCTCCAAAGCGAAGGCAGTCAAAACTGAACCAAAGCCAAAATTCTTCAATCTCCTGTCCTTTACTTTGGTCAACTGGTTTTTCATCTGAACCAGTACTGCATCACACCAGTTAAAAACTTTCGGCTGAAGACACTCCAGGGCGTGCTGCACATATGACCTGTTGGCAACATGAGGGGATGCACTACCGGCCATCCTACAAATCGTGTACAGAATAGACCTGAGAGACCTGTCAGTGAGATCACAGATAGAAATCTTGCCGTCTCTGCTCGGCTGAGATCCCTCCCTGCAATACTGACGGATATAATCTTTCACGGAATCACTCCCTCGGGCCGAACCGGACAAGGAAATGGGGGCACCCCGCCTTGACAACCCAGTCAAGAAGTAAATGTCCACTATGGTCAAAGGGATGGACTTGCCCCTAATCTGGAACGCTTGGTTAACAGGATCCCAAGCATCAAGCAGGTACTGCAGTAAACGTATATGTGCCCTCATGCTAGATATCCGGAAGAATTTTAGCAAGCCACAGTTCCGCAACGCGCTCACGGTAACAGGATCATGGAGGGCAATCATGTCCTCCTCTTCATGCTCTCGTTCTCGCCACGTAAGAGTCATTCTGCTCCAATAAACTCTACAAAACAAACAAGAGGAGGAGTAAGATCCCTGACTCAGTAAAGAAAATGGCAAAAATCTCATGAAAAATTGTGCAACCAAGATGTTTTCTACGCCCAACGCAGGTAGGGAAGGGTCTCACCTGCGTTGGGGCACAAACTGCCTTTGAAAATGAGAACCCCAACGCAGGTTTCGATATAGGGAACCTGCGCTGATGGCAGAGCGCCCTAGAGAAACCCCAGGGGCTCATGGGGGCAGGAAAACAAGCATAAAACTGAGAAATAAGACCATGAAAAGATAGAGCTAGGGTTTAGCTCCTACCTGGTGGAAACGGCGCTGAAAATCGTCCACAGAATCTCCCGAAATCAGCTGGTGAAAAATCAAGAGGAAGAGGCACCTCCAAAGCTCCAACAAACCAAATGCACACGAAATGGCAAAATGAGAGGTAAAAACATCTTTTAAATTGCTTTTTACGTAATTCAAAGTGGAATATTAGTATTTTTACTTCATGTTATCCGTTTCTAACAAAGTTTGTTGTAGCAATTGATGATACAGTACTATCTCTGAAAAAGAAAAAGCTAGTCATGGTAAAATATGAATTTGATCTTATAAAATGAGCAGTTTTGGCAAAGTTCATGCTCGTTAAAAAATAAACGCAAAACCGAGCAGTTTTCGCAAGTGTTCATGCTCGTTAAAAAATAAACGCACATGTGAGCAAGCTTCCCCCGGAGTTCAAGCTCATTCAGAAAAAATGAACCAGTAAATAACCATTTGAGACCGTAAATTCATTAGCCATAAAAGCCTTGGTCGTGTTTGTGCACCATCACCTCCACTTTTCCTTTGGCCGATCATTCACATCCACTTGATTGTTTACCTATTTTGAGGAACAGCTGCGAAGAGTGATTTCACCTAGCCATCCTTGTAATACTGCCGTGATTGGAAAATTCCAACCTGTACCTGGAATCTGCTGCTATCCCTGTTTATCACTCATTCCTCAAAATACGAGTCTTCTTTGAGCTCTTTTCACTGACTCGTAAAAAATGAAAAGTTTGTCGAGTTTTGGCCTTCCAGCTCGTTAAAAGGACCGGAAGAGCTATCCCTCCTCTAGATTTTAATCTTTTTGGACCTGAGGGATTATTGCACAAAAAGATCGAGCGCTTGTCTGGTTCGGCTCGATAAAGATATCGAACATTCATCCCTTCTGCATTGTTTTATACTTTTTCGGACTTAAGGGATTAGATGACGAAAAAGGACCCCTGGAGTCTACTTTATGTACCCTTTTCAGACTCTCTAAAAATGAAAAGGACCGAGTTGGCTTTGTCGCTGGGCTCGTTAAAAATGTTAGATAGCGACAAACTTGTCTTTAGACAAGAACGAGTTTCCCTATCGCTAGGCTCGTTAAAACATAGCGATGGGCTTGCCCGAAGGGCAGGTTATAGATCAAGCATATGTTATCCTCCTCAAGCTTGACAAAAATAAAGAGGTACTGGTCAGAAATGACTGGGGAAAAATTGGGAAGAACCTCAAAGCTTAATGGTAGCAAGTCGCTCTTGAACATGACACTTTTGGCCTCCGTAAATATCGGGTTGGGTTATTATCATTCACCGGTCCCTTCACCATGGTCTCGCCATACCATCCATACATGGGGTAATGCTACCGATCCATCACATCAGTGTCGTTATATGTTCAAGAGATGTCATTCAGAAAGTGTCAACCGGGTCCCATCCACTACCATACATCATCTTTCATCCTTCCATGACCGCCACCCTGAATCATATTTCACAGATCGTTTTCACCATCATCACTAGCTCCGTTCCGTGTCACTGATGTAGGATTCATTAAGGCCCTCCTTTGATGGATCACTTCTTGTCGACATCAGCTCATTATCCAAGAAGTTGATCTAGGAACACCCCCTCAGTACTTTGAAGCTTGCATGCCTCAATGGCAAGTTTCTCACTTCCGGCGATAGGTATACATTAATGACCTTCGACCGGGAGACTTTGCATGGTGTTCGACGTCAGAGCCTATATTCACGCCACGTGAATTGTGCTGCAGTACCTTGAGGGTCATCATCATTATCGGTGATTCCTCTCGCGCTTGTTAATAGTTTACATTATTGACTGGTAATCAAGCGATGTCTTTCCATGTTCGACTTCAAGAAATTCTCACATGGATCGACTTGTACTAGAGTGAAGATCGGACAAGTTTGAAGACCCTGGATCTAGTTTCATCCATCCGGGCTGCGATATATATTCAGGAGATAAAAACATAGACATGTGCAGCAGATGAGCATCCTACTAAAAGGATGATAATTAAAAGCAGAGAATTATCCGTCTCTTATCAGACGATCGTCTGTTTATGTACGGAAAATGTATTTATAAAGCTGATCATGGGAAATGCCCGCATCAGCTAGATCATGAAAAGAAAATATGAAAAGATAATGTATTGTATTGTATTTTGTTACAGGTCACCTCCCGGCGATTGAATGAACTTCGGATCCTCCTAATAAAGCATTTCACCCGATAAACGACCTCATACTTTAGGGGGCAACTGTTATAGACATTTTTGTGCCTTACAGCATAGAGCATGAAATGTCAATAATATAAGGGATCCAAAGTCCCTAAACATGTTGTTCTTACCCTTAGAGGAACAAGGTCAGCAAACCACAGCACTGCAAATCAGTTCTCCACTGAAAAACACTCAAAAACAGGTCAGTTTTGGATCATTGCAGCTGCTCCACTAGGCATCTGCGCTGCATAGCAGGTACAACAAAGGCTACCTGCGTTGCATAGCAAGTAGAACAAAGGCTACCTGCGTTGGGCGTACTTGGACATGTGGAGGAATCTTTTTCTCAAAGTGCCAGTGCCCAGGAAGCTTCTAAAAAGACACTTGATGATAAGATTCGCCTAATGATGAGTTAAGAGCTTCTAAAACTCCAAGTGGAAGACAGAAACTCCGAGTGAAGAATTGAAGAACAACTGGAGTTGAAGAGGACAACAAGTCACACATCAAGCTGACTTATCTTCACTCCAAAACTCTATATAAGGATCTCATCCCATGGGATCTAGGAAGGCCGGAATTTTGTGCAAAGAATTGCTGTTGGTTTACAGTTGTGAGCATTGGGTGATTGCTTGAGGGAGGTGAAGAACAGATTTCTCTCCGTCGGGAAGGTGATGCTGGATTGGACCTCTCATGGTTGTATCACCGCCTGAACCTTACTTCCATATATTAATAAAGCATTTGAGGTTCTTCTATTCGCATGTGTTTCAATGGTGTATTGTCTTACTTGCGTCTTTGATTTATGCTAATCCTTGAATCGATTATGAATGCATGCCTCTTGTAGTTTCCTTTTCTTGTCTTATTTGCAGGATCTCGTGTAGCTGGGCCCGTGAAAAGACTTGGATCTGGGAGCAAGCGGCAAACGAAGGAGATTGGATCGACCATTTGCGCAAGACATCGGTAAGTGGATCTCTTCCTTCTATCTCTTGCATGTCATAAAGAAGAAACTTTAGATAGCTTTGCTTTCAGCTGTTGCTAAGGAACTGTCACCCTTAGAGTGGGTTAGGGTCATTCCGAGTTGGATACTTTCCCCCACAACACAAATGCCCCCTAAAGCGTGAAGGCTGAACTAGAGTAAGGGGTGAAATGCTTTACAAGTAGATGTGGGGAACCAGATTCTTTCACTGGAAAAACTGTAAGCAAGAATACATGTACTTATCTAAAATCTGATAGTCATGCCTGATAAACATGAGAGGCATATAAAAATGCATGAATCCATGGTATAGGCACAACTATACATCAAGAAAAAGATCATGTGCATGGATCCTCAGAATGGATGCAACCATCCTACTGGAGGGATCATATGAAAGAGATCCATGGCATGGGCGCATCCATCTGTCTAAAGAATCATGTATATAATCATGAATGACTCATTACTCCTTGCAACCTAGACTTTTGTAATCTAAGCCCAGGGTCTTGCACTCCAACACGTCCTGATCAAAGTACACATTCTAACTTGTGAATAAATGTGTTGAAGTCGAACATGTTAGAAAGTCACTTAATTACCGGTCAATGATGTGAACCATTAACAAACATGAGAGAAACCACCAATAATGACAATGGCTCTCAAGGTACAAACAACAAAATTCATGGGGTGTGAATAAGGAACTGAAGTCGAACACCCGTGAAATCATTCGATTGAAGGCCAATGATGATAACCTATCATCGAGTGCGAATAACTGGCCATTGAGGCATGCAAGCTCCAAGGCAATGGAAAGGAGTTTCTAGATCAACTTTCTGGATAATGAGCTGAAGTCGACAAGAAACGATCCGCTAAAGGAAGGTCATAATGAATCCTTCATCATCTACACGAAACAGGAACACAATGAATGAGAGTAATCCAAGATGATTAGACAATGTACAGGTTGGAATACTTCTTTTGAACATATGGATGACATGACTCTGGAGTTTGGCAACATTTGACATCATAGGATCAAAGGTCATGGTGATGTGGCAGAGATCATATGAGATGTTTAAAATGGATAACCCAAAACCTAGGGAGGCAAGTGGCAGAGTGAAGATGTCCTAAAAATCGCCAGCATGGTCGCCAATTTGTGGTGCAGGTAAATTCTCAATGCAGACAAAGACAATTCCTCTTGCCCAAGAGAGAGGATCTAGCCACAAAAAAACAATCTATGGAAAACTTCCTTAAGCTAGAATCAAATAAGAGGGATTACCTCTTAGAACACTATTCCGCTTGGTGATGATCACGCTTCCTTACTCCAGCTACCTTTTGTTTTCTTTCTTCGAATACCGAAAATAAGCAAACAAATGATAACAACAAACGTTATAGCATACAAATTGCATTCAGCCTACTTAACAGGTCAAGGAACATTAAGCCATCAAATGTAAGATAACACTTCAATGCAAGAAATCAATAAATAGTTGTATTCATATAAGTTCAGAAAGATATTACAACCAATGCCTTGACGTTGCTGGTCTCCTCCAACGTATCCGAGCTCCCACACTTCTGCTAGAATCTCATGGATAGCCCCAAAAATGGAGATTTAAGGCTTCTTACCTTTAGTCTCAAACCAAACCAAACACACTATTCTCCCTCAAACATAAACTAGAGAGCTACAAGCTATAGATGTCTTGTTGATTATTCAAGCTCCAAAAATACTAAGACTAAAACTACATCCAAAAACTAGTTCAGCTTGGGAAAGGAGGGGCTTATATAGCTTTGATGGAGGGGAGATGGTTCCTCTTATCATGGGAGAGGCCTTATCTCTTGGGTTTGTTCCATCCTAATAGGGGAAAGGAACCCAAACTGACTTCCTCAACTCCATCCAACCCAACCATTTACCGGACTTCCGTTACGAAGCTTCTAGACCTGGAAGCTTCGACTCCATATTTAAAAAACTTTCCAAAAGAGGATCGGCGTGACTGAGACAAGGCTCAGTAGCGCTGATCAGCACTAGTCCCAGTGTTAAACTCTGTAGATTGGTGCGGGGGATGAACTAGTCATTAGCATTGGTCTTGTAAACTGGGGTAAAAGGAAGATTCTTGGGAAATGATGCAAAAGGGAAATGTTCTACTCATGAAGAGGGACATAATGGGAGTTTCTTCATGATGGGAAAACACATGAGGGTCACTATAGAGGTCCTCTGGGATCGTGGAACGGGGAGTATAGGGACAATGACAAAATGCTATGTAACAGGGTTGGGATATCCTCACTTCATCATTGACCTTACTGGGTTTGGGTCATCCACTTTTTTCCTTTCCATTTGATCTTTTCCATGTCATCATGACCTTCAATCTTATGGATCCAAAGAGCTGCTAAACTCCGGAGTCATGTCGCTGATATGTTCAAGAGTTAATCCTTCTGTAGTTTACACTCATTCCTGATTCTCTATATCATCCATAATCATTGTAACCCATTATCTCGTGTCGATGATGTGGGATACATCATGGTCCTCCTTCGACAAGGTCACTTCCTATCGACTTCAACTCATTATCTAGGAAGTTGGCCGAGAGACTCCCTTTTAGTACCTTAGAGCTTGCATGCCCAAATGGCAAGTTCTTCACACTCGAAGACAAGTTCTCATCATTGGCTTTCGATCAAGTGACATCATGGGTGTTTGACTTCAGTTCCTTATTCACACTTTGTGAATTGTGCTGCTGGTACCTTGAGAGCCATTGTCATCATTGGTGGTTTCTCTCACGCTTGTTAGTAGTTCACATCATTGGCCGGTAATCAAGCGAATTTCTAGCATATTTGACTTCGACACATCTATTCACATGTTAGAATTTGTAATTTGATCGGGTCGTGTTGGAGCACAAGACCCTAGGCTTAGATTACAAAAGTCCAGGTTGCGAGACGATGTGACATGATCATGCTTATATGCATGTCTATTTCATATGGATGGTTGCGACAATACCATGAGTCTATTATATGTGATCCTTCTCATTATTGGATGGCTGCGACCATACCTTGGGTTAGATATGAACCTTCTTACTAGATGGTTGCGCCCATACCTTGGATCCATTTACATGATTTTTTTTGGATGGCTGTGTCCATACCATGATTCATGTATCTTTTATTAGATATTTTAATAATCATGTATATGTATCTATGCTTGCTTGCAGGTTTCTCGATGAGAGTTTCTGGTTCAATGCATCTACTTGTAAATCATTTCACCCCTCACTCTTGTTCGACCTTCATGCTTTAGGGGGCATCTGTTACATAGGATTTTGTCATTGTCCCTGTACTCCCAGTTCCTCAATTTTGGAGGACCTCTACAGTGAAGCTCATGTGTTTCACGAAGAACATGTCTTTACATCACCTTTCATCTACATAACATTTCCCTTTTACATCATTTCTAGAGAATATTCCTTCAAACTCAATTTTAAAGGTCGACACTATCCCTCAGTTTTTTCCCCGCACCGATTTGTGGAGTTTAACACTGAGCCTAGAACCGATCAATGCATGTATCCATCCATTACCCATGCTAAACCTCTTTTGGAAATTTTTTCAAAATTGAGTCGAATCTTCCATGTCTAGAAGCTTCATGAACGGAAGTCTGGTAAATGGTTAGTCAAGATAGAGCCAAGAGAGACTGTTTGGGCTCCTTTCCCCTATTAAAATGGAACAAACCAAAAGGGATGAGACCTCTCCCATCACAAGAGGATCCATGTCCCCTACCTCAAGCTATATATGCTTCTCCTATTCCAACCTCAGCTAGATAAGGGAAGGGCTTGAATAATATGCAAAATCTTGATAGCCTAAACAACTCTTGATAGCCTTAGCCTTCTAGTTTGTGCTTGTAAAGGGAGAATAAGTTTGTAATTTGTTTGGTTTGGAGAAAAGAGGAAGAAGCCTTGAACTTCTATTGTTTGAGGTGAATCATGAGATGTTAACAATGGTGCTAGAACCCAGACACATCGAAGGAAACCTGCAATGCTAAGGCGAAGGTTGTACTTTCCTTTTTGTCATAATAATACAACTAATATTTTGTTTCCTATATCAATTGCATATGGTATTTGGTAACTTAAGACTTCTTAGCCTCTTAAGTAGGTTGAATCTACTGTATGCTATCATGTGTGCTTTGGTTTCTTGTCTATTTGTTTCAGGTACTTGATTGACATTAAGGAGCTGATTATCAGAGCAAAGACACAAGGAATTCATCAAACAAGGATAAGCAATACTAGAGGTAGGATCTTATCCATTCTCCATCTAAGGGAACTTATGTCAAATTGTCTTGTTTGTGGCTAGACCCTCTCCCCTGGGCTAGAGGGATTGCCTTTTTCCACAGAAAGAATCTTCCTACTCCACAAAAATATCACATTGTGTTGACCACAGTTAAAGATATGAGGGTGAACTTAGTCGCGCTACCACTTACGACCCTCCATGTGCTGCATCAGGGGGTTTTGGAGGATCTATAGATCAGAGAGAAGCACACCCTTATAGTCATCAGTGAGATCAAGGTAAACAATGAGCAGATGTTCGAAAAGAAATATCAGGCTCTGAAAGAAAAGGAAGAACTACAAGCATGAACTCAGAGCCTGGAGACAGCTATAACATAAGCATGCAAGATAGTTCTCAAATTAAACATTCTGGAGGATGCTGTAGTGACAACAAAAATCAGGAAATTGGCTGCTACAGTCCGCACGTCGAAGGATGAGATTGGAAAAGTCATGTTTGATTTCTAGATGAAGATCTCAAAGCTTCAGCTGAAGTTGGAGCCATCCACTCAGCCAAAGGTCTGGGAGCAATGCAGAGCAACGATCAGGGAAAACATGGGCACATTGGATACCGTAATCACAAACTACGCAATGATATTTGATCAGGCCATGGAGTTATGGATGAACTTGCAGGAGGACCCAAACTTGCAAAAGCTCAACACAGACATTTGGGAGACACAATGCAAGTTTGATGAAGTCAGAGCGACTACGCGCACTTTGGTGCCAGTCCAATGCCTCACGCAATTGCAGGAAGGAAAACAACTACAATCATAGATTGAAGAGTTATAGAGGAAAGAGGCCCTTCTCAAGGCTAGACTACAACCATGGATAGAGGAAGCCTGTCAGCTTACTCTATCACTTCAGGAGAAGTTAAAGACACTTTAGCAGATGCAAAGAATGATGCGCTTAGCAGTTGAAGGACAGACAACATAGAAGCGAGTAGAAGAAGTGTAGCAGGCCGCAGTAGAGAGATCTACTGATGTAGCAGCACTGAAGGTCGTTTTCGGTGGCCTCCACAGCAAGATCGAGGCGCCAGCTAAGTGACTCGAGGGTGAGTCACCATATTTGTGTTGGGGGCTTGTTGGGATAGGGTCCCCAGGGTCAATTTTGGGTTAGTTTAACCAATTTTTGTAATAGATTTTGTAAAGGATGTAAAGTCTCCACGAAATGTGGAAGCGGAGCATGCAGTTAAGTAGGAGTCAAAGGGGCTTTAGCCCCTTGTTTGGGTAAGTGATAGGTCAGTTTTTGAGACTCACCCATGGTCCGCGGACCATGGTATTGTATGGAAAAAGCTATATATAGTTGAGTCATAGCAAGTCTAAGTAGAAATCAAAGATAGAAGATTATTGTTTTTGGGCAAGTGCTAAGGCAGGAAAGCTCTGTTTCCTGTACTTAGGTGAAAGGGGAAGGCTCTTGCAGCTGAGTGCGTGGAGACCTTGGCAAGTCCGCAGTTGAGTGCGCAGGCCCCTACAGCTGAGTGCGCAGGGTGGAAGAGTTTGTAAAATGAACGCTGAACTTAAAAAAGATTGATTTTGGGACAAATATATTTCCCTTGAGTGTTATTCTTATTTCTGTTCAAGTTATGCATTATGGCTGAATGATCTATTTTTTGTGGAATAATGTGTAATTGTTGTGCAACAACAAACCTATTAAATCTTTACTATTTATGCATGAACTAAGTAATTATCTGTTTCTACAAAGATAAAGGTTAAATCTGTTATGATTTTTATTGAATCGGGTAGATCTTCGTGAAGGAAGATCTAGGGTTACTATTTAGTGCACAAAAGTGGATAATATGCCTCCTTTAATTCTATAAGAACTGATTGCAAACCTTCGTGAAGGTATAGAAGCGTTTTCTTAGAGTTGTAATAGCAGAACATAGAAGGGTACAGATTTGTGCAAAGGTAGATATGAGCTACAAGGGCTTAAGATCACTTATCGCATGGGCTTTGGATGCAAAAACCTAGTTCTAGCATCCCCCAATACTACTTCAAGTGAGACTGTAGCCTACATTATGTAGGTTGTTGCTGAAAGGGCTAGCAGTTAGGGTTTTGTTGGTTGGCGCAAACAACTCTGAACCTGGGTCAATCCCCTTGAAGTCAACAGGGAACATCAATATTATTCATAAATAAAAATTATGACATGCTTAGATTATGCATTTATTACAGGTGTTTGAATAAGGTGACCATTAAAAATGGATACCCCTTGTCGAAGATTGATGATTTATTCGATCATTTGAGAGGAGTGATGATCTTCTCCAAAATTGATATGAGATTAGGGTATCATCAAGTGTCCATCAAGGAGGAAGATGTCCATAAGAAAACCTTTTGAATAAGGTATGGTCATCACGAGTTTGTAGTGGTGCTCTTCGGGCTTACAAATGACCCTGCCACTTTTATGTGCCTAATGAACAACATGGTGCGCCCCTACTTGTATAAATTTGTGGTTGTATTTGTCGATGACATATTGGTCTAGTCAAGGAACAAGGAGGAACATGAAGAATATCTAGAAGTGATCCTACAGTTATTAATAGAACATAAAATTTACACAAATCTAAGCAAGTGTGATTTATTCCAATCTCAGATTCATTACTTGGGACACATGGTCTACAAGGATGGGATAACATTTGACTCGGAAAAGATCATGGCCATAATTGAGTGGCCATCGCCAAAGAATGTGACAAAAGTAAGATCATTCATGGGATTGACAAGCTACTATAAGAAGTTTATCAAAAACTTCTCTAAGATAGGCCATCCAATCACCACCTTACAGAGAAAGGGAAAGAAGTTTGAGTGCACATTTGAATGTGTAACAAATTTTGATAAGTTTAAATAGTTTCTCACCAATGAACCAGTCTTAAGGATTGTCAATATAGAAAATGACTTCGTGATTTGTATCGAATCCTGCAAATAGGGGCTTGGGGGGGTCTTAATTCAGCAAGGGAAATTGATTTGATATGAGTAACAAAAGTTGAATGAACATGAGCTAAAATATGTTACCCATGACCTGAAGCTAGTCGCCATTATCCATGCATTAAAATTGTGGAGGAATTACCTCCTCGACAGGACATTAATGTTAATGACTAATCATGGAGGGTTGAAATACTTGTTTGATCATCATAAATTGAATGTGAGACAAGCTAGGTGGATTGAAATACTTAGTGAATTTGACTTTGAGATCAAATATATAAATGGCAAGGAAAATAGGGTTGTCGATGCACTTAGTAGAAAAGTGCAAATAAACCACTTAACAAACATAAGCTATTATGGAAGTAATTTTGGAGAACAAATTAAAGATGCAATATTATGTGAGGAACAATATCAATAGATAAAGGAATAATTACAATAGGATGGTGAGGGAGAGAAGAGTGAGGAATATCACCTCATAAAAGATGGCTTGATCAGATTCAAAAATAATTTTTTTGTACCAAACAACAGTGAATTAAATAACCTCATACTCAAGGAGTTTCATGCCAAGCCATATTTTGACCATCTAGGATATCAGAAGAACCTCATAGCCATCAAGAAGTTTTATTATTGGCCTAATTTGAAGAAAGCGGTAACTGACTTTGTTGTGAAGTGTACGGAGTTCCATCAGGTGAAGGTTGAATGGAAACACCCAACAGGATTATTACAACCTATTACCATTCCAGAATGGAAATGGTAAGTGATATCCATGAATTTTACATCAGGATCAATAAGGACATCCATGCATCATGACACAATTATCATGGTAATTTAAAATTTGAGTAAGGTAGCTCACTTTGTAGTAGTGAATTCCACCAATTTATCCAACGAATTAGCCAAAATATTCATCTAGGATATTGTGAGACACTGAGACTACATGGGGTACCCAAGAAAATCATCTCATATAGAGATGCTAATTTCACCTCAACATTTGGAAGGAACTATTCACATGCTTGGGAATAGAATTGGCCTTCAGTACAATTTATCATCCATAAATGGATGGGAAAATAGAGAGAACAAATAGGATCCTCGAAGATATGTTGAGGATGTGTGTGATGCACCTACCAAAGAAATGGGTGTTGGCATTTATGTTAACAAGCTCTTGGTGTTGTTGGTCTTATGCATGAGTGATGGAAGCATGATTGGTGATGTTCTTGATAGTTGGCATTGATGTCAACATCCTATGACTAGACCTAGTAGAGATGATGTTGTGGCTACGAAGGAGATGGTTTCCAGCCATGATGTGTTGATTGGAAATGTTGTTGCTGTAGGAGGATGGTGAGCTACTCATGGTGTGAGATGTTACTACTATAGGTAGTTGGAGTGTTGATCTCTTGGTGCTGCATATGTCTCTACTTGTCTTGGAGACATTGGTTTGTTGCTTCATGTGATGGTTTGAGGCTACTTGTGTTGGAGGTGCTTCCACCAGTGTTGGAGGCAGTTGTATGGCATGTTGTTGATGTTGCAGGACTTGAGGATGCTACTACAGAGGATAGAGATGTTGCTATAGGTGTCAGAGAGATTGAGGTTGTTGCTTGAGGATCTAGAAGTGTTGGTCTTGGTCCTAAAGTTGGCATAATAGGTCTAGCATGTCTTAGACTTGTTCCTTGCCTATTCATTAGTTTCAGACCTATTGTAGAGGCTTGGAGGAGTGTATAGGAGTAGAGGAAGATGATGGATTAGGTGGCAGAGGTTCTGGACTAAAGAACATATGTTTTACTTTAGTTTTAGGCCTAGTTGTTGAGTATGGTGTTTGGATAGAAGTGGCAGTTTTGGATTGGACTTTTTGGGAAAATGAAGATGAATTTCAAAATTCTGAGACATGGGTTTTGTGCAGAACGGACCCAATTATCTTCCCATTGAGCATTTTTTTGAAATTTGGCTGAAAACAAAGGTTCTCTTCCTTGGATGCAGGCATAGAGGCTTGTGAGAGTGACTGTAGGACCTCTGGATGTTTGCACAGTGTGTCATGAGAGTGACTAAGGACCTGGACGCTTGCACAATGTGTCATGGGAGTGACTGAGCCTGTAGATGAGTTTTCTCCATGTTTCTCACACTCCTCAAATGTTTTATTTGGTTTTTATGTTATATCTTAATCAGAAATTTTGAGTATGTGGTTAGAAAAGGTCGTGGTGTCTCTAGAAGCAGATCAAGTTTGAAGATATCAAATGGATAGTGGAATTAGTGCTTGATTTGGTCAAGATGCCTTCCTAGACAAAATCTGAAGCATGTGAAAGGAGCTGTTGGATCTTCCATAACCTATAGAATTTACTGAGTTAATCATCCCAGGAATTTGATAAATATAGGAAGACATTGAGTCTATTTGGTTAATTTGATTGTCTAGTTGAGTGGTTTGTGTGGGAGCTTGGAGAAGAGCCTGCAAGAGAATGTTTCTCTGGTGCATAATTTCTGAAGCAGTTTGTAGTTGTAGCACCAATGAGCTGAGGTATATTTCAGCCATTATGTTTATGCGGTGAGTGAGTTGTTGGTGTGTGATTGCATTAGTGATTGAGGAGATTTATTTGATCCTTGTGTGGGGATTTTTTTATGGAGTTTTTATGGCATCTATTGCTACAAATTTATTTGTGCTTTGATGCTATGTTGTTGCAGTGCTCATGTTGAGCAAGTTTTTAGAGTCCAATTTGAAAATAGATGAAAGGAGGCTCACATGGAGGTAGTGAAAGCATGGAGGCTTTGAGTAGATAGTGACTTGGTGGATTCAGTAGAAGGAAGAGTTTTTTCCATCCAATAGGAGTTGGACAGTCCCATTAGAGTGGGGTGAAGATCGACTGAACGCGGTGGCTTCCACCGGATGGTAGTCCGAAGATATGAAAGAGAAACATGTTCCTATCTGAAAGGACCAGAATACTATGAAAGAATCAAGTATTCAAGGCTCATTGGAGTGAGCTTATCCATGTATAATTTATTTAGTTATTAATAATAGAATTGAGCAGTACAACAACAGCAGGGTGGGTTTTTTCCCGGGATGGGTTTTCCACCAGAAACACTTGTGTCATTGTGTTGATTGATTTTTTAGTTGCATGTTTATTTGTGTTGCACTAATCTCTGATTATATGTTTCAGTTTATGCATGCCAAAGAATAAATAATTGGAGGAAAATTTTAAAGTGCCTTACTATTGATTCACCCCCTCTCAGTAGTGAATATATTTCCAATAATTGGTATCATAGCAGAGCTCTTGGTTGCAGCTTGATTGTTGAAGAGTAGATTAGGGGTTTGTTGGCAGAAATTGTTTTTTTTCTTTTCAGAATGGTTGTCCTCAATGCCACAAATTACAAGGTATGGCACAAAAATGTAAAATCTCAAATTTTATCTTATGGATCTAACATTTGGAAAGTAGTGTTTGAAGGTTGTGGCAAAGATACAATTCTAGATGAAGTTTTATAGTAGGATGTACAAGAACAATGTATAATGTATGATAATCTTCATAATTATGATATCAAGAGAGCAGTGAGTTTGAAACGTATCAAAGAGATGTGGGACAAGCTAGAATCCATATTTGGAGATGGTACCAACAACAATTTTGAAAATGAGAAGAAGAGCAACAAGAAGAAGAAAAAAAAGAAGAATAAGAAGAAGAGCCTCCAAAAACAAGAATCTCAACCACAAGAGTCTCATTCTTCCAGTGCACATGATTCAACAGATGATGAGAAGAGATCAGAAAATCTTGCACCTAAAGGTATAGACATTAATGATTTTCTGTTGAGTTACAATTTTGATGATTCAGATTTAGATCATGTTGATGCACATAGTGAAGATGAGAATGATGTTAAGATTCTTAGAGCTGAGATTTCTAGACTAACAATTGCATGCAAGGATCAAGAAAAATTGTTGCAGATCTATGATGATAAGGAGGCCAAGCTCAAAGAAGAGATAGTGAGCTTAAAAGTTAAAATGGAAGAATTTGAAAGAGTTGAGGAAGGAATGAAGAAACAATATCAAGTAAAGGTAGAAGAGATTGAGAAATTAGAAGCTGAAATTGTTTCCTTGAGAAAGAAGCGAAAGATGGAGAAGAGTACCATGGCCTTGGATAATTTTCTTGAAATCCAAAGATCACCATTGGATAAATCCAGTCTTGGATTTCAAAAGGGTGAATCTAGTTTGCATGCAGGTAAGAACATCAAAGAAGAACCCAAGAAACCTGTTGCAAACAATACCAATAACAAAAATGAGAACCAAGGAACTAAGAAGTAGATCCAGCAGCCAGTTAGCAAACAAAAGAATCAACAACAGAAAAGCAAGCAAAATGAGCAGCCAATCAAGCAACAAAACCAGCAACGAAGAAGAAAATCTCAAGGAGCAACTACATTCAGAAGATCATTTGCTCCTATAGATGATCGTGGTAGCTCCATTAGATTTCAAAGGAAGCAAATTCCTTTCATGCATGAGATACAATGCTACAATTGTCACAAGTTTGGGCATATTGCAACAAATTGTTGGAGCAAAATTTATAGAATATATCAGTAGAGATTCCAACAATATCAACAGCTAAAGAGAATGGTCAATAGGTATACTTGTGATATTTATGGTTATTGTAACTCATGTCAGTTGTTTGGCCATAAGGCAATAGATTGCAAGTCTAATTGTTGGAGGAGAGATAGATTTCATGCATGGTTTAGATTTGGCATGAGCAGAAGAAGAGTTGATCCTCTTAGCCATGTGAAGTGCTATATTTTCCATAGCTTTTCCCATATGGCAAGAGATTGTTTGCAGCCCCGTTACTCAAGGAAAAATCATCAAAAGCAGCAAAAACCAAGAGGATCTAGCACAAAACTAGTGAAGGAAGAGAAGAAGAAAATAAAGGAAGAAAGGAAGCAACCTAAGACCATGTTGAAGAAGAAGGAGCTTAAGCTCTTCAACTAGTGAAGAGCATTCCCTCCTGCAGTCCATGGTTATTTCATGCATACTTATTAAGGACTGCAGATTATGAGAGGTGCATAACCTCAGGGGGAGCATATTATGGAGTTTGCAAAAACATATGATGAGTTCATTTTAGCGCCATGCACATTTAGGTCCACAGGATCAGCCTGTCATATTGGAGATGAAGTTTATTTTTATGGCTGGTCTATTTTCTTCTAGTTTATTTATTAGTTGGATCAGCTATGTTGTTACTGATGGTTTTTGGAGCAACTACATGTTGCACTGTTTATGATGTGTTTGTTGATATGGTAGCCATATAATTACTCTATATGCATTGTATAGCTGTGATGAGGGATCAAAGATCTAGGGGTAGCATTTGTGCTCCCAAATGGTTTTGGAATGTGTTGGCATTGTGTTTCAGGAATATTTTTGTTGTTGCTGCCACACATTTCATGTTGGACGAGATAGTATGGTTGTATGGAAATTTTGGCATTGATTTTGTTGCAGGATGGTATGCTTGAATGACATAGTTGGTATTTTAATTATGATCTCATTGTTAGATCATATTTACTATATGTTTTCATGCATATGTTGCTGCCATGGAGATCAGATGTTGCGTTGGATTTAGTTCATGTAGAGTATTGTTATAGGTCTATTTGGGCACATCACTCCCGACATTCAAATCAGTACAATTAGGGCTCATCAAACCCTAATTCAGTTGTTACATGCCCTAGACAAGTCATCAAATTGAATGCTTCCATCCATGAAAGTTTCCTAGCTTGAAACCCTGCTGAAATGCCTCCTTGGGACACCAGTGCAGCCTTGGTCAGGGGTAACTGCACTGCAGAGTAGGTAGGCCCATTCAGGCCTGCACTGCAGTGCACTTAGGCCCTCTTTGACCTGCGCTGGGTGAGAATGAGCAAAATTCACATTGGATTTTGGGAATATTCTCTGATTCTAGAGCATTCTAGAAGGATGCCCAGCTCTTATCTCATCCTATGAGGTCGACTTTGGATAGGCTATGGATCAATTATCCCTTTATCCTCTCATCCATTTCTCCATGGAAACTAACTCCAATTTTGGAAAGCCATTCAATGCCCAATTTATGACATAACCACCTACATTTCCCTATAAATTGACCACTCATCATAGTGATCAGGGGGTTGGAATTTGAAGATTGTAGAGAAATATTGTTGGTTTGAGATTTGATTTCATGTCAAGCAATGTTATGCTGCTAGATTGGTGTGCTTTTGGTGTGACGAGGGTTGGATTGAAGCTGGATGAGTGACATGGGATCAAACCACTTTGGGTGTAACTCTTCCTTCTACATCAATAAAGTTGTTTGTTTCTTTTCTCATATTCTTGTTCATATCTATGACTATTATGTGTTTCAATGTTGTCGATTCCATTGGTTTATAATAGATAGATCATGTATTCTTTGATCGTTGTTGTTTTCTGTTTCTGGTGACAGGTACTAATTGAACGGATTCAGTTTGAGTGGGAGCGACGAGAGCAATTCAAAGGAGATCAAGGAAGCAAAAGATTACAAGTAAGTTCCTTCATCTCATCTATCTATTATAGGAAAAGGTTAAACCACTTTCTTTCTGTTGTTCTAAGTGTAGCTACCCACTTAGGGAAAATGTGTTTATCCATAGATACAAATTCCATATAACAAATTGGCAACTCCAATGTGGAACGACCATCGGTCCTGGTAGTTTACCCTTATCATATTACATCCTAGTAGAATTTACATGACTTTATTGATCTCTTTTCAGTCATTTTGAAGCTTTTTTGGTTGAAATTTGCACTAGAATGCATATTTTAGGAATGTGTTGGTACCAGTGCACTGTAGTGCACCCTTGGCTTAGAGACAATGCTCTGCAACACATTGTCTCCTACTCAGACCTATGTTGGTCCCTCTCAAGCTAAAAAACCCATCTTTTGCTTGATTTTTCCAAAGTTGCTTCTGATGTTGTTTGCTGAAAGATCAAAGTTTTTTATGCCTCTGAAATCAATTTGTATTTCTTCTCCTAGCCCTACTTTGGCCTTGATTGTTTAGTGTTTCTTAAGAGATTTCTTTATCATTATCAATTCATTGTCAAAGTTAGCTTACATTGATTAGTATTTACTTTTCCTAAAAAATAATTGTCGTAAAGTCTTCATTTCTTTGAAAAAGAAAATGTCATAAAGTCTTCATTTCTTGTGAAAAGCATTGATTGATCATTTGTGCATCTAGTTCCTTTTTGTTCATCTAAACACTAAAGGGACTAAAAAGAAAAACTTGCATTGTGCATATTGTAGTTTGTGAATGCTTGATAGGAATAGCTAGGGAAATTGCATTAGGTGTGCTCTTTGCTCTTTGTCAAAGATCTAATTGCTCTATCCCTTACTAGCTACGGTTTTCATTGTTAATTGAATGAAAGAATGTTTCTCATGTTAGTTGCATTCTAGGAATTGCAAACATACATCATGTGGTGAACCTTGAAAGGAAAATTATTAAGAAGATAAACTTAAAAGTTATCTCAATTAACTTAATGGAGCATTGTAACTTAACAAATAACATTTAGAGGTCTAGGCTAGAGACGTGTTCCGGCATCATTAAACATAGCAGTTGTCACTAATTGTTTGCGATACATTCTGAGTGTGATACCTCATTCCACGTACGTAAGTATATCATAGCTCATCCATGTACTTTCGGGTATATAAGGCGGTGTTATAGTACAAAAAGTATAAAGGAATGCTCTCACTGTGTGGTTTCACATTAGACAACGCTAACACAGATTGGGCCTCCACATACTTCCGGGTATATATGGGAGGACTACATTAGGTTGCTATCCATCCATAGGTAACCGAGTCGACCGCCTTGTATACTGTGATACACCACGTATGTTAAGTCCTTGGTTTACTGAGGCAGTATATTGCAGTTCACAATTACTTGGTAATCCTTTTGCCTAGATTATCCCTCTTTTTTTTTGTTATGTTATTTTGATTAAAATAAAATTAATTGACCACGAATAACATCCTCCATGTCACTCCTTAGTTGATCTTAGGTTGAGACATATGGCAACAACTCCGGAGTCCACCGATCAAGGAATTCCTTTTGATGGGAATCCTAGTCCTTTTCCTCCTTTCAGAAATATTAGTGCTCCTTATATGGCTACATTGTCCCTTCTAGGACTTACCATCGGCTTGCCAGTATGGTTGTTCTCAACCTCCTTGGCCCCGCAACTAAATATTCCTACAACTGGACAAAATCAACCTCTAGTTGATCCTAAAGTTGACCCTTTACCTTCTTCATCGATTGTTTCTTCCTCCCCTTCTTCCTCTTCGCCTGGTGAAAGTATTGACACTAGTAACCAGGTGGATAAGAAGAAGAAGAAAGGGAAGAAGAAGAAGAAGAAGAAGAAAATTCGACAGGGGGGAAACCAACCAACCATTGCTTCGAATGAAACTTCTGATGAGAAATAGTCCGATAAGCCTCACAAACTTCGATATCCTTGCAAACTTTGTACTGGAGACCATCTTCTTCGGAATTGTTCTGGTATTCCTCAAATCTTAGAAGAATGGTCTTCTCGTTAACATCATCCTATGTCATCAACTTCTGGAGATCATGCTGGTAACACTCCATCAAATAGTGGTAGTAAAGTTCATGGAAAGAAGGGTAAATTTAAGTTTCCCTATAGATTATGTGAAGGGAATCACCCCATTCACCTTTGTCCCTATCTGGAAGAAGCTCAAAAAGTGTTGGATAACTATCTTGCTTCTCCGCAGTGACTTCCATCTGGTTACAGGAGACTCTCCCTTAATCCTTCACTAGTTGATGAAGTGACTGACCCAAATCAACTGTTGGTTAAACCCACTCCATCTGAATGTGAATCCCATGAGTCTATACCTGACCAATCACAGGTCGAGGAAACAGTTGACTCGATTTCACCTTCATTTAACCATACCTTTCCCATAGAGAATGAGTATGATACCACTCAGGTTATTTTTGTTTCTTTAGATTCCAATGAGCTTAGAGGAAACCCTCTTGTTCCATCAAGATGGGAGGAAAATCCTCTCGTTCTCGTAACTCAAGGGGGTAATTCTCCCATTGTTATGGTACCCCCTCCAAGTAGTCTGGTCACTTCCTTTGATTGGAATCGACTGATAGGATGTCGTCTTCCTTCTTATGTACCTTTCCAGATCATAATACAGGTTTATAATATTATTTTATCTGGAATTATTATTGATGAAGGTGCATTTGTGAGTAGCCTTTCCTCTACTACTTGGCAGATGCTCGGTTCGCCACCACTTGTGCTTGTTACCCAGAATCTGTTGGCTTTTAACAGAGGAACCAGTCAACCATTAGGGATCCTTCCTTAGTTGCCTATTACATTGGGAGAAAAAACTGTTTATCTCAATGTGATTGTAGTCCCGGGCCCTTTAGATTACAATTTACTTCTTTGGCGCGACTATGTTTATGACATGGGAGCTATTATTTTAACACTCTTTTGAGAGATGTGTTTCTTGCATGAAGGCAGAATTGTCACCGTTGACCAAATTTCAATTCCTGGTCCAAATACGGTTTCCAGTCAACCATCTTCCCTAAATGGTACTTTTGTCCCAATGGCATCTTCCCCGCCACAGGTCAACTGATGATCAATTCTATGATGTTGTGCATTATGTACTGGGGGAAATGGAACCAGATCTCTCTAATGGATTCCTTGCAACGTATCCCTTCCAGAGCATTGTTCTCCCATCTGATGAAAACCTCTTAGAAGTCATTACCTCTTATGGATCGGGATCAAGGAATTTGAGGATAGTTCCTGGTCTTGTGTCAACCTCGTTAAAAAACGAAACAAAGGGTATGAGGATAGTTCCCGGTCTTGTGTCAACCTCATTAAAAAATGAAACAAAAGGTATGAGGATAGCTCCTGGTCTTGTGTCAACCTCGTTAAAAAATGAAACATAGGGTATGAGCATAGTTTCTTGTCTTGTGTCAAGCTCGTTAAAAATTGAAAAAGGAATATGAGGATAGTTCTTTCACTGTTTCAACCTCATTAAAAAATGAAACAACTCCCATGAGAATAGTTCCTTGTCTTGTGTCAAGATCGTTAAAAAATAAAACAAGGAAGATGAGGATAGTTCTTTTACTATGTCAACCTCATTAAAAAAGGAAACAGGTCCCAGAGCATAGTTCCTTGTCTTATGTCAAGACCGTTAAAAAATGAAACAAGGAATCTAAGCAAAGTTCCTTGTCTTGTGTCAATCTCGTTAAAAAATGAAACAAGGTTCCAATTTGATTCTTTGATCTCGTAAATGAACCTTCATTCCATCCACCTGATAGCCACGAGTAGTCTACTTAGGTGAATGTAATGAAGCTTGGTGCGCATGCACCTAGAATCGAGTCATCATGCTGGGGGCATGTAAACCAATCTCAAGCATATTTTTTTGTTTCAAGCTTGTGTAAACATGAAACTAAATCCAAGCATAGTTCCCTATGGTTAAAGCTTGTGTAAAAATGAACCCATCTCCATTTTAACCTGTGTGATTACCATTCTATCAGCCTCTTCCATTAGAGGAGCCATTTGTTTTTTCTCCTTCCATCGTCACTATCTTCTTGGCCGATCATATGCTTTCACTTGGTTTTTTTACCCTTTTTGAGGAACAGTTGCAATGAGTGGTCTTATTAACCAACCTATTCACATAAATCAACATGTTTTGAGAAGTTCCAACATCACCAGAACCAGTTGCTATCCTAGACACCACTCGTTCCTCTAAGTGGAGTCCTCTTCAATCTCTTTTCAGACTCTCAAAATATGAAATGATTGGTAGGCGCTTGTCCTTTTCAGCTTGTAAATGGATTGGAAACGGCATCTACTTAGTATAAGTTTAACCCTTTTCTAGACTAAGATAGATTACTGACGAAAAAGGAATACATTAATCGAACATGGTCAATAGGTTCTCTCTTGTATTATTTTACGCTTTTTCGGACTTGAGAGACAATTTTACAAAAAATAACTTGTGGAGTTTTCTTTTTGTCCCTTTTCAAATTCTCTAAACATGAAAAGGACCGAGTTTTGATTGTCGTTAAACTAGTTAAAACATCAAATAGTGACAAACATGTCCATGATGACAAGACCGAGTTTCATCTTCACTAGACTCATTAAAACATCACATAGCGATGGATTCACCCGAAGGGTGGAATTATAATAAAATCATATGTTATCCTCCTTAAGCATGTTTACAAAAATAAAGAGGTAGTGGTCAACAATGATTGGGGAAAATGGGAAAAGGGATAAATCACTTTATGGTAGCAAGTCGCTCTTGAAAATGCCACTTTCACTTCATCTCTGTGACTATTTGGGTTGGGTTATCTGCTTGATGGTTATCATACCTATGGTCTATCACACCATCCATCACTTTGGTTTTGGGTCAATGCTGCCAATTCATTCAGTGTCACTGACATGTTCAAGAGAAGTCACCCAGTGAACTTCATCCTTTGCAATACTCATAAACCTTCATTTTCATGACCACCATTCCTAAACCTTGCATCATCAGTCATATTCTATCTTCAAAATCATTACACTCGTTTCATGTCGTTGATGGGGGATACACCAAGGCCCTCCTGCGACGAGTGGCTTCTTGTCAACATCAGCACATTATCAAGGAAGTTGACTTAGAAGCACTCTTCCAGTACCTTGAGGCTTGCATACATAAATGGCAAGTTTCTCACTTCCAACGACAGGTTGACATCACTGGCCTTCGATCAAAAGACTTTGTATCGTGTTTGACATCAAAACATCTATTCACACCATGCAGAATGTATTGAAGTACCTTGAGAATCATTTTCATTATCGGTGATCTCTCTCGTGTCTGTTAACAGCTTACATCATTGGCTGGTAATCAGACAGTTTCTTCCCATGTTCGACTTCAGATCACATTTTTACATGGTTAGACTTGTACTTGAGCGAATGATTGGATGAGATAGAAGACCCCGGATCTAGTTTCATCCATCCGGGCTGCAATTTCGGGAGAGTACTAAATTATTTGTATGATGGCTTTACACAGATGGTCATCCTATCATGGGTCTATTTCTGTAAACGACTATCTGATTTATGTACATGTAACGAAAGGTTTATATGTTGAGTATGGGTATGCCTTCCCTCAGCAATTCATGAAAAATTCAAAGATATCATGATATTATGTATTGTAATCGATGCAGGTCACCGTCCACTTCAAATCCTCCTCATCGCATCATAAAGCATATCACTCGACATTATCATTTTCGACTTCATTCTTTAGGGGGCAACTATTACAAGTCTATTTGGGCACATCACTCCCGAGATTTAGATCAATACAATTAGGGCTCATCCATCAAATTGAATGCTTCCATCCATCAAAGTTTCCTATCTTGAAACCTTGCTAAAATGCCTCCTTAGGACATCAGCGCAACCTTGGTCAGGGTAACTACGCTACAGAGAAGGTAGGCCCATTCAGGCCTGTACTGCAGTGCACTTAGGCCCTCTTTGACCTGCGCTGGGCGAGAATGAGCGAAATTCAAATTGGATTCTGGGAATGGTCTCTGATTCTAGAGCATTCTAGAAGGATGCCCAAATCTTATCTCATCCTATGAGGTTGACTTTGGATAGGCTATGGATCAATTAGCCCTCTATCCTCTCATCCCTTTCTCAATGGAAATTAACTCCAATTTTGGAAAGCCATTCAATGCCCAATATATGACATAACAACCTACATTTCCCTATAAATTGATCACTCATCATAGTGATCAAGGGACTGGAATTTGAAGATTGTAGAGAAATATTGTTCGTTTGATATTTGAGTTCATGTCAAGTAATGTTATGCTACTGGATTTGTGTGCTTTTTGTGTGATGAGGGTTGGAGTGAAGCTGGATGAGTGACACGGGATCGAACCGCTTTGGGTGTAACTCTTCCTTCTACATCAATAAAGTTCTTTGTTCCTTTTCTCATATTCTTGTTCATATCTATGATGATTATTTGTTTCAATGTTGTCGATTCCATTGGTTTATAGTAGATATATCATGTATGCTTTGATCATTGTCATTTTATGTTTCTGTTGACAGGTACCAATTGAATGGATTCAGTTCGAGTGGGAGTGACAGGAGCAATTCAAAGGAGATCAAGGAAGAGAGATTACAAGTAAGTTCCTTCATCTCATATATCTATTATAGGAAAAGTTTAAACCACTTTCTTTCTGTTGTTCTAAGTGTAGCTACCCACTTAGGGAAAATGTGTTTATCCGTAGATACAAATTCCATATAACAAGTATGAATTTTATTGCTCATGTTTATTATTCTAGATGCATCATGTTGCTACTCATGATATGTATTTGCATGGTTTAATTATGATTATTGTTGCTCACATATGGAGTATACTTGTGTCCCTGCTCACTGATTTCATGCGTATGCCTCATTGATGATATATTTCTCACCCTTGATGAGGATAAGGATTAGTTGATGCCTATGATGCCTTATGTTGTGGATGTATTTGTTGTTGCTTATGACATATTCCTATGTTGCTGCTATTAGTTTACTTTCTTGTTGGTGCACATGAGGAGTATGGTGGTTACATGGTGATATTTTTGATGGATATTTGTTAATGGGATGATGGCACATGCACTAGCACATTTTTTGGCCAGTGTTCCTATTTATTGTAGCAATTGGAGAGCTTATGTTTTAGCTCATGGAGGCCTTGTGTTTGATGGATATACCATGTATCACATTTGTTTTTTGTTTTCATATGGAGCATATGTTGATGCTCATTGTTGCCATGTACTCATTTATTTCATGTTTTGGGGATGTTTTGATAAGAGCACCATTATGTGCAGATGTAAACACCATGTATTGACATTATGTCATATTAGGGGCACATTTCTCATGGAGAGACCCATGGTGTCTAGTATGTATTGTCATTTACTATGTATGTGTCAATGGATGTCCAAGTCATGTAATATGATATATAGCATTGATATAGCCCCACACATTTGGGTGCATGATGTAAAATTGGGTCCATAAAGTCATGGTTGGTGATAGGGTGAACATGAGCCCATTCGAGGCACTATATGGGAGGAATTACAACACTTCTATTAGATGGAGTGATCCTGTAAGGAGGGCCTTAACTAGGTCAGACATGTTGAGAGAAATGGAATAGGAAGTGTAGACCATCAAGAGAAATTTGAAGGTGGCACAAGACCAATAAAATAGTTATGTTGACTAGCATGGAGTGCATAAAAATTTCAAAATATTGGAGCATGTATATATGCACATTAAACCCAAGAAGAGCTCTTTGAGGATTGGGTTATGTGCCATGTTGGCATCACGATTTTGTGGACCTTTTGAAGTATTAGAAAGAATTGGACCAGTGGCTTGAAGATTGGCCTTACCTCCTTTAGTAAAAATTCATGATTTTTCCATGTTTCCTTGCTTAAAATATATGTGTGAGATCCTAGTCATGTCATTGATTGGTTTATACTATAGGTGGAGCCAGAGGGAGATTTTAAGTTAGAGCCATTATGCACCCTAGAGTGTAGTAAACTCAAGCTCCAAAATCAAGATATAGAGAAGGTTAAAGTGTAGTGGAAACAATTTGGGCTTGAGGAAGCCACATGGGAAATGGCTAACCAAATGTAGGCAACATATCCATTTTTGTTTACCAAATAGATAAAATATGAATAATATTGTAAATACTATATAGAATTGTATATATAAAGTTCTATCAGCAATATTTCTAGTTTGACACATTTTTTATTATTATATATGGTCATAGAATACTATGGATGGTCTTCCCATCATGGGGGACGAGTTGTAATGACCCTGGTCATTATACAAATATGTTAATTGTCCTGTCATTGTGCACTCATGTAGATATTGTAAATGTTTTCCTAGTTACTTTGCACTAATATGTTAATTGTAAATAATTTCTTGATTATTTTATAATCGTGTAAATATTATATATATATATATATATATATATATATATAAAATATAATATATATCATGGTGTGAATATTTTCTAGTCATGTCCAATTGCATAATTAATTGTAGAATATATATATATATATCTGTGTGTGTGTGTGTGTGTGTGTGTGTGTGTGTGTGTGTGTGTGTGTGTGTGTTAACCTTAAGTATGTGAGGTAGCTATTGTTTTGGAGGTAACACATACATATGTGTAGACTATTGTAAACATCATGCAAACATTGCAAAAAAAAGTAGTATCTCGAAGATGGTAGGAAAGGGAAGCAAAAGGCCAAACAACATGAGGTTAATTGACCTACAAGAATGATAGGGCTAAGAACCGTAAAAATATAAATACTAAGTATAGGTGGCACACATTTTGTTGGTCCATAGGGGCTGGGCCAGAATGGAATCTAACCAACCACATGAAGAGATCAAACAATATAAAAAGAGGGACAATTGAGCTAGGAAAGGGCACAAAAAAATCAAGGAAAAAAATCTGGGAGTGTAGAAGAGGGCAAAAGAAAGAGGGAGGGCGTTCAAAGAATAGAATTGGGGAGCATGTTTGTTGCTAGCAGATAGAAGCTCAAGGTATTGGTCGTGTTCCCTATACAATGAAGAGGGTAGGGTAGACATGTGTAATATCAAGGAGGACTGCTACATAGAGAAACAATAGAAGACATAGGATAGTGTTGATAGTGCCGGAAATTCGTCAACCAAAGGATTCTCCACGATGTGAAGACCCAATTATATCTCACATAGTTTGGAAGAGGATCCCCATCCGGGGTATCGATCCAACTATCATACATTCCTACAGATTTTCTTTGGCTCTGAATATCAGCAAGAAAGAGGGGTGCAAATGTTCTTTCGAAAAGCAAGGGGGTGTGCTTGGTGAGTGTTCGGCTGTATATGTGTCAAATTTCTTTTACTGCGGATGGGGGAGAGCAGTGAACCTCTAAGAGAGAGGTAATAGTACCACCCTTCATCAGGTGCTCATGTCCTAAGTGTCGTAAAATGCTTAAAATTTAAAATGCTCAAAACTAGTTGAAAGTTGAACAACTAGAAAGTGCTCGTCCTCCTGATTCCGGCGCCACAAACGGTTCAAAAAATGGTCGTCGTATGAGAAAGTTATGGCAAAAAGAAGAATTTCTTAGTAACATTGAAATTTTGAATTTTTCAAAAAAAATTAAAAAAGAATATTCCACAGAATATTCCTTGGAATATTCTAGGGAATATTCCTTTTGGGCAGCGAATCAGAAGCTGCCATGTGGCAGGCCCGGAGGGCACCACGTGGCCCTGGGTGACGTCAGCAAGGGTATGTGCATGGTTTAAAATTTTTGGGAGTTCCGTGGTTTGAACCTAAGACCTCTGGTCTAACACTACAGCGCCTTACCAATGCACCAAGTGGATCAGACTTGTTTGAATGGCGGCATAAACGTAATTTAAACTTTGATTTGTGTTGGGCGGGGCCCGAAGGGGGCCAGCCCCCCATACCATGTGACCACAGCCCAAAACCGTGGGCCAAACCTTTAACCGCCGGGCACAAAATCCGAGGGAAACCGCCAACCATTCATATGCATTTATTATAACTACAGTCAAGTTGGCAGAAAATTTGGCAGGAGCGCCAAATTTGGGTGGACCCGCCATATTTGGCGGGCCTAACTGGCTCCAACTACAGTTAGCTGGAGTTTTTTTAGGCTAAACTGGAGGGAAACTTTAATTGGCCATAACTTTGGCTAGGAAAGGCAGTTTTGGACGACCTTCTGAAGCCATTGGCACAGGTCTTACAACCATCTGAGGTCATTTGCAGAGGTTTTGGAGCCAAGGAAGTTCTAGGAACCACCAGGGCCCAGTATTGGGAAGACTGTATAGGGTTGCAGGTATCCATTGGAGGTGAACCAATAGTTAATCCTGAAGGATTCAAGTGTTCTGAATCTGTTTTTACCATCTATTCCACCTGCAGATGCTTCTATTCAGTTGTATATTCAATTTGAGCATTTAATTAAAACAAGGACAGGCCCATTTGGGAGCCTTGGACCCAGCAGACGTAGCCCAGGAGGGGTGAACTACTTCATCAACTTCTTTTGCATTTGTGGTTGATTTATTTTGCAGAACAAATTCGTTTTAGTGTGTTAAACAGTAAAAGGAAATCAATATGCTATACTTAAATGGGTCATGAACAGCTGAAATTTTCATTTGTTTTCTTTCTGCAAGACATGGACATCTTTTAAACATATATATATCTGAATTGAATACGTTGCAAACCATTTACAAGTAGTTTCAAATTCAGATCAAGTCGGTATCAGAGCTATGTTGTTGTTTCTTTGTATCAAAAGCAGTTAAATATGCTATAGACAAACCCTGAAACGAGCCAGGAAGCCTTCGAAATGCTCTTGTTATACAATTGCAAAGTAGATAAATGCTCTTTCAGTCAATCTCTGGTGTAGTTGTATTTTGATTGTTTTTGTGCAAAGATCTTCTAACTGTCTTGCAAGTATTGATGCTTACCAGGCTGAAACTTAAAAGAGGGGAAGGATAGTTGACTAGAGAATGAGAGAATCCTCAGTCAAGGAAGGCCAGAGAGCCATCACCTCCACTTTCAATTTCACCCTCAAGAGTCTCAGCAGAAGCTTCAAGAATGTCTGCACTTGAAGGAGAAATTCCTGCAGACATGGATCCAAAAGAAGAAGAAAGAGTCTTCAGAAAGGATTTCTTGGACCTCATTGAAATGGTGAGGATATTTTACCAAGAACGAAATGAGAAATTGGCTGGGGAAGGGTCCAAACATCCACATGGAGGAGAGGGCTCTTTAGGAGGTAAGAAGGATGATGATCATTCCAAGAAAGGACATGGAGGTAATGGTGATCCACCACCCCCATTGTCACCTTCTTCCTCTTCATCCTCGTCTTCTTCTTCTGTGCATAAGCATAGATCCTCTGGAAAAAGTCCTTTTTTGAAGCTTGATGTAAAATTCGAATTACCTATGTTTAATGGTGAAGTGAATGCAGAAAAGCTTGACAACTGGATTAGGCAGTTGGAAGTTTACTTGAGGATCCAGAATATGCATGATGATGCCACAAAGATTCAGTTGGCTTCTTTGAGAATGGATGGACCAGCATTGGTCTGGTGGGAGGCCAAGACTAAAGAGGAGATCAAGAAATTTGGTAAGGTTACCTTAACATGGCCTGAATTTCTGTTAGCCATTAAAAAACAGTTTTATCCTCTTGCTCACATGTAGAAAGCCATTATGAACTGGCAAAATTTCAGACAACTTAAGGGTCAGAGTGTCCAAGACTACACCCAAGAATTCAGGAGAAGAGCTCTCTTGTTAGGGGTAGATTTACAGACCCAGGAAACCTTGTTGAAATACATTGGTGGCTTGCATAGCTACCTTAGACATACCATTTTGATGTTTAACCCTACTAGCCTGGACGAGGTTTGTGTCCAAGCTACCCATTTAGAGGCAAGGGGAAAAAACACATTTGAAGAGGGTAGAAACAAGCCCCCCAAGGGGAAAAACAAAGAGAAAACCTCCAAGGGAAAGGGCAAAAAGAATGCATCTGTCAAACAGGAGAGTGAGAAAGTGATCTGTAAACACTGTTCTAAACCAGGCCATGAGGAGAAAAACTGTTGGAAATTAAATCCTGAAAAAAGACCTCATTTTAACAAATCCAAAGGGAAACAGAAAACTGCTGCTACTACATCTACACCACAGGATTTAGGGGATGATTCAGGTGATGAAACAAAAATTGCAGCCATGGGTTTGAAAAACTTGAAGGGAAAAGAAATTGAAACTCAAGCCAGCACTAGTACCTCAAACTGCCATGTACAAGCTCCTAATGAGGAAGAAAGAATTGAACTGTTTCATGTGAGGGTGATTTCAAAACATACTAAAATTGACACACTTTTTGATAGTGGGTCACAAGAAAACCTTATATCAGAGGACTTGGTCAAGCAACTTAAACTTGAGACCGTTCCACATCCGAAGCCATATCCACTTGGATGGATTTGCAAGGATGCAAATTTACAAGTTTCAAGAAAGTGCACATTGCGCTTTGCAATTACTGCACATTTTATTGACACGGTTGAACTTGATGTGGTACCTTTTGATATAGCAGGAATTGTTTTGGGAAGTCCTTACTTGTTTGACAAGAAAGCTATCTTTCATCGCCATGAAAACAAATATCATCTTTTCAAAGATGGCAAGGAGTTCATTGTTAGAGCTCATCGCAAGAAGACAAATATAGCGATGGTGAATGTAGGACAGGTAAAAAGGCTCGTCAATTCAAGTAAGAATTTTGTTCTTCTTATGATTAAGCCCAAGGTTGATGTGAATCATGAGTCATTTGACAATTGTGATCCAAAACTTAAGTCAGAACTGTATGATGTCGTTGATGCATATCATGAGATGTTTCAGGAGCCAACAGGTTTGCCTCCTAAGAGGGAGATTCAGCATGAAATCCATTTACATCCAGATTGTCCTCTTCCAAACATAGGCATGTACTGCATGTCTATTATGGAGAATGCTGAAATAAAGAAGCAAATCAAGGACTTGTTGGACAAGGGTTTCATAAGGCCAAGTACTTCGCCATGTGGGTCACCGATTGTACTGATTCCAAAGAAAGATTGCACTTGGCGTATGTGTGTTGATTTCAGGGCCTTGAACAAGATAACGGTAAAGAATCATTACCCACTCCTAAGGATAGATGATTTGCTAGACCAGCTGAAAGATGCTCGATATTTCACTATGTTACACTTGCGCAGTGGATATCATCAAGTAAGAATTGAAGAAAGTGACATTTGGAAGACAGCCTTTAAAACCAAACAAGGACTTTTTGAGTGGCTTGTGATGTCGTTTGGTTTGTGCAATGCACCTGCAACTTTCATGCGGGTAATGGATGATGTCTTGCATCCTTTTCTTGATGATTTCGTTATTGTCTACTTAGATGACATCTTAATTTTCAGCAAGTCTAGAGAAGAACATGTCATGCATGTTAGGAAAGTACTTGATGTTTTGAAGAAGAATAAGTTATTTCTTAAAATGTCAAAGTGTGAATTTGGAAAAAATTCTTTGGTTTATTTGGGACACATAGTAGGAGGAGGTGCTTTGAGAATAGATCCTGCTAAAATAGAGGCTATTGTGAATTGGCCTACTCCCAAATCCATAACAGACGTAAGAAGTTTTTTGGGTGCAGCTCAATATTGGAGGAAGTTCATCTCTAACTTCTCTTCTATAGCAGCTCCTATGCATGCAGTGACAAGTGTGAAGCATGCTTTCCAATGGGGAGGCAAGCAGCAAAAAGCTTTCAAATCTTTGAAAGAGAAGATTAGTTCAGCTACGGTCCTTGCATTACCGGATTTGAGACAGCCATTTGAGATACAAACCGATGCTAGTGATTATGCCATGGGTGCAGTTCTTCTACAGCATGGTAAGCCTATTGCTTTTCATTCTGAAAATTTTAATGGTGTTGTTGTAAATTATCCTACATATGATAAGGAGTTGTATGCGTTGGTACAAAGCGTCAAAAAGTGGAAAAACTATTTGATGGGCAAAGAAACTGTTATACATACCGACCATCAGCCCTTACAGTACTTGCAATCACAAAGCAAGTTACCACAGTCACGACACTTCAGATGGATGGGCTTCTTGCAACAGTTCCATTTGGTAATAAGGTACAAGAAAGGTACTTTGAATAAGGTTGTTGATATGCTTTCAAGGCCTATTATTGGTGTTGTTACTTTACTTAAGAATGATTCCATTGTACATGATAGTTACATAGAACAATATGCATCTGATAATGACTTTAAAGATGTGTATGCTAACTTGAGTAAAGGGAATCATGTAGAGGAAAATGACTATCACATGCATAACAATTTGTTGTTTCATTTGGGCAAGTTGTGTATACCACAGGGGGAGAGAATAAATGTCATAAGAGAAGCTCATTCTTCTCTTATTTCTGGCCATTTTGGGGTAAGCAAAACAGTTGCACATCTACAGAGGTATTGCTATTGGCCTCGCATGGTAGATTATGTTTCAAGGTTCATAAGAGGTTGTTCATTATGTGCTACAAGCAAGCCTAGTAATAGGAAGCTTGGCTTGTATACTCCTTTGCCGGTACCTTCTAGACCATGGGAGAGCATCTCTATGGATTTTGTAGGAGGTTTGCCAAAATCTAGAAAGCAGCATGATTATTTATATGTAGTAGTTGATCGTTTAAGCAAAATGTGTATACTTATGCCTTGTAAGAAAACTATAACTGCTGAACAAACTTCTGAATTATTTTTTCATCATGTATGGATTCACTTTGGTTTGCCTACTTCCATTATTAGTGACAGGGATTCCAGATTTGTGGGGAATTTTTGGTCCAACCTATGGGAGATGATGGACACAAAGTTGAAGAAAACTACTGCTTTCCATCCACAAACAGATGGACAAACAAAAGTTGTGAACAGAACCATTGTGCACCTCTTGAGAGGATATTGCAGCAAGCATCCCAAGTTGTGGGATGAACATTTTCACTACATACAGCACGCTTACAATCATGCCAAGCACTCTTCCACAAACACCTCACCGTTTGAAGCTTGTTTTGGTTACTTTCCAAAATCACCTCTTGATTTCATTCTTGAGAAAGATGTGGCCATTGAGGGACATAATGATATTGACAAAGCTCGTTCATTCATTGAAAGAATTTAGCAAATACATCAGCAAATTCCCTTCTTTTGCATTTTGATCTGAAGTCTTACGGGCCTTCTTGGAGTTGGCCTTTGTCGACTTCGCATTTGTCGTGCCAATCACGCCATCGCCGGCATGAGAGTCATTGTTTGATTTACGAGGAGGAGGAATTGAAAATTCCGGTCTAGGGGCATCAAGTATTTTGTCATAGAGCATGCCAGACTGAGTGTAGACTAAGTCTAGGTATTGTGCACGAGCAATAACTTGCTCTTCCGTTACGACCCCCCCCTTGGCCACATCTTCTGTTATAGCAGGAAGTAACGACTTGATGAACCATTCAGCTAGTAGCTGATCGGTAACGTACGTTTTTACCATCCTACGACGACGTCACCACTCATGTATATGATCGGATATATGAGTGGTCGTTGTCTGCTTGAAGTTGGTTAAGATTTCCGTTCCCGTTTCATACCTTATCGGTAATTGAAAATGGGTTAAGAAAGTCGTGGCTAGGGAGCTGAAATTATCGAACGAGGCTCTAGGTAATTCGATATACCATTTTGCCACTGGACCCGTTAACGTCCTCTGAAAAAGGCGAAGCCTTATCGAATCATCGTTTAAGGTGTTTGATGAACACCATAGATGAAAGGTCATCACATGATTCGATGGATCTTCACCCGGATTTCCATTAAATTTAGGAATGTCTGAAGGAAGTTTGTGAGGAATCGTTGGCCACCAAGGGGCATAAGCAATTGGATCGTTTGTTAACCGGTGTAAATCGGGTAACTCTAAAGTTGCCACGAATGGTAACTGTTGATTCAGGTTAGGTGAAGCATACACAGGGTATGATGGAATTGCCTGAGCAGTTGGCCTTTGCATACCAGCATAATGTAATTGATGTTGGTATGACTGATACGGTTGGTGGACTTGACCACTGTAAAGCGGTTGGTTTTGACCGTTTTGAATATACGGTTGTCCACTGTTCGCAAAGATCTGCTGCTCAGAACCTTGGTACACTTGCTGGAATTGTGGTTGTTGGTATTGCACTAGCCACGGTTGTGAAGCCATGTTCTGTTGCGCTATACTAACTGTTGGACCAAGGTGTGGGGTAATTGTACCCGTTTGGACCTGTGTCGCCCCACCAGTAGGCGATTGTGGTTGAGTCACAGGGTCAAGGGGCTGTTGCATTACAACCTGAGAAATCTGAGGTTGACATACAACAGGCAACGTTTGAACTTGCGACACTGTCACAATAGCCGGTGTGGTCGGGATGTTCGACACAGGTACACATTGTTGCATAGAATATACAACCCTTGGTTGTTGAGGTAGCATAGGTACCCAACCACTTGATGTAACTCCAGTATAACCTGAATACTATTGTGAACTCCCGTATGGATACCCTCCCGGAGGGGGTAATGAAAAGGCATACTGCCCCCCATACGGTAGCAATCCGGAACTCAAGGGGATCGTTTGTCCTTGGGGATTGGATTGCTCAAATTGACCTCCAAATGGGTCAATCTGGCGAGTCTCAACATAAGAGTTGCCGGATATTATTCCTGAGGAACAAACTGGAACTGACCACATTGTCGAAATAGTCCTTGGGGGGACTCCTTCTAGCTGTTGGGAGCTATTCGGGACAGATGGTGTGCCGGCAAACATTGTCGAAGTGACGGCACGGAGTTTTGTTGTCGCTATGTCATTCGACACAGTCCTAGATGTTGTCGGTTGCTCAGACATTTTGAGTCTATCCAAGAGATTACCTAACGATTCTACAGGAAGTTCCACTTGTGGTAGACTAACTTCTGATGTAGAAGGAAATAGAGTGGCCCCTACTCCAAAATGTGTTGGAGTACTTGCTTGCGGATCTTCTACAATTTCTTCAATCGCAATCAAACCAGGTGGAAGGGGAAGACCGTCAGGTCCATAAAATATTTCTGGTGCCGAAGAAGGGGTTGAATCAACAGCGACAGATGTTTGAAGAACAATACTCTCTGGACCGGTTATAGATGGAACTGGTTCAGTAACACAAGTGTTTGTTCTCAGACTAGGATCAGTATCACTGTCCCTCTGTGATTGTTGAACTTCTTCTGTAGAGGCAGGGTTTCCAGAAATGTTTGGAGTAACCAGAATCTCAGATGTCGTTGGAACACTTGTTCTAACTTTGATAGGAGATTTCGAACCGGTTAAACGAGTTCGCTTTGTCCGTACTGTTTTCGATTCCGGAGACAAAGACGGTTGACTCGTAAGCCTCCGCGAATGACGGGGTCTCAATTAACTTTCTTCCACGATTGCGGATTACTCGATCAACCAAAATACAAAAGGGGAAAATGTGTTTCCGAATTAAATGAATTTTTTAGACGCTTTTAGACACAACTTGCTTTTTCACTTTTAAAGAGTCGAGAAAAAGCTAAAGATGACTCTAGTCTCCTTCGATGTTTTAACGAGCCCGAAGTGACAAATGCTCGGATGGAATTTTTTTGTTATAGAGTCTGAAAAAGGCCAAAAGAAACTGCTCTGGAGTTCTAGGCAGACGGTGTGCCAAACTTTTCGCAAAACCGCAAAATACTTTTTAGGGTACGAGCGGTTGATCTTCCTGAATGCTGTGTTCAGTGCATTGCGATCAATAGGGCGGCCGAAACGGCTTCCTAAGGATAAAGGTTTTATGCCTATAGGGGTCTCCCAATATATACGCGACGGTACATGGGAGCACAATCCGTACTGGCGCTATCGTCCCTCAGGAGGAATCACCCACCATCCACGAGATCGACAGTCACCAGGCTTTACGACACCGGAACACGTCTCTAGCCTAGACCTCTATGTTGTGCGTTATGTTGCAAAGCGTTGTTAAGTTCATTCAATTTATTTTAGGTTGATATTTTTAGAAGTTTGCCTTTCAAGGTTCACCACGAGATGTATGATACAATTCCTAAATTCAGTCTAAAGATGATAAGCAAGCTTTATATCTTTTCAACTTTGAAAATCCTAGCTACTAAGGGAAAAGAAAGACACCATCTTTTCTCAAAGAGCAATCAGCACACTCTAATGCACTTTTCCTAAATCAAACATGCAAACTATCAAGATGCAAATGCACAATGCAGGTGTTTGTTTTCCGCTTTCTTAGTATTGATGCCTACAAAGAAATATTTTTGCACAACTTTGAATTTGCTTTTAAATGACAAATACAAACAAGTTTACTTTTTCGAAATCAGAAAGGGTAGAAGAGATTACAACACTTAACGATTTCCGAAATGAATACTTGTTTCGACACTTAAAAGAGACAAACTCAAACCAATAAGCAAAAGCAACTGTATAATCAACTGTAAACAGCCAATGAACTCTCTCCTAAGATCACAATCAACAGATCTGAATCAAGGGCTACAGGATGACTATTTCACTCTTGCAAAGGAAAACTGCAAATGATGCCACAAACACATAAAAACACTCACAATATTTTTGTACAAAAGGAGGCGGAATTTAAGCAGAGAAAAGGAGTTGTCAGACTGGTACCTATGCTGGTTACAGGCTGCAAAAATCAGAGATCAAAACAAGGCAAAACAGAGCAGAGAACCCCAGCTGCACAAGGCCAAACTGGTTCAGCGCAACCTCAACACAGGGGTTTTGACATTCAGCGCAGGTAGCCTTCACGAGACCTGCGTTGAAATGCAGAATCCCTTCACAGGGTCTGCACTGAAGGAGAAACTCTCGTTTCTCACTGGTTCTGGGTTACAGATTGCCATTTAATCCACTGTTTCAGGCCAAATAAAAGCAACAAGCAAGGTGTAATCAAAGGGATGCTTTGAGGGGGTACTAAGATCTATCACAAAGGATCATCAAATCATTTGTGAGTCCATTGTTCAGATCATAGACAAGTCCAGTGGTTGGATCAAAGCTGCAACTGTCTACTTTGCATCTGGGAATAGCAGATGCAGTTCGATTGTTGTTGTCGAGTCTATGAAACAAACAATGATAGAGACACAAATAAAATGACTAAACAAATCTCCCCAGCGGAGTCGCCAATTTGTTGTGGGGAAAAATGCCTATGCAGGACGATCCTATCCACCTAAGGTGTGACAGTGCCTTAGCAACAAACAGAGACAGCTATTCCAGTATTCTTCCTTTATGAATTAAGAATGAAGAGAGATGGATGGACTAACCGGTGTCTTCCGTTTGTCCCTCGATCCGGTTTCTCTTCTCTTGGAGAGTTCCCAGCTACTTGCCTTCTCGCTCGCCCAGCTTCAAGAGGTTTCTGCAAGATCACAAGAAGAGAACACTACACAAGACATGGATTCATATTCATAACTAGTTCAGGATTAGAAATAAGATAAACATACTAATGCAATCATACATCAAAGATACATCAGTATATAGGAGAAATCAAGATAGCTTTATTGATGAATAAGAAGGTTCAGGAAGAGATACAACCCACAGGGCTCCAATCCAGCATCTCCTTCCCAGCAAATGGAATTCCTATCTTCACCCCCTTCAAAGCATTAAGCACCCAATAGTTCCAATCTCAAACCAACAGCAATTATTTGCAATCACAAAATTCCAGCCCCCAGATCTCATGGAGGAGAGATCCATATATAGATGTTTGGAGAGAGGATGAGTCAGCTTGAGATTTGACTAGTGTCATCTCCCTCTGTCAGTTCTTGATTCCACTTGGAGGTTCTTGCTTCCACTTGGAGATTTGGAACCTCTTACTCATCACCAGTTGAATTCCCCGAGGCAAGTGTCATTTTGGAAGCTTCCTGGGTTCTGACACCTTGAGAAATGAACTTGCCACATGTCCACTCTCGCTCAGCGCAGGTAGCCAGTGTTGGCTTTGACATTCAGCGCAAACAGCTAGTGGAGCCACTGAAATGATCCTGAATTGACTTGTTTTTTAGCAGTTTCTGGTGGAGAACTTCTGTGAATTGCTGTGGTTTGTTAGCCTTGTTCCTCTAGGGGTAGGAACAACATGTTTAGGGACTTTGGATCCCTTAGATTATGGAAATTTCATGCTTAATGCTGTAAGGCACAAAAATGTCTATAACATATATGGTTGTTGTTCCCGTGGTATTTATATAGTTATTTTGTTGGTGATGAACATGTATTATGATAATGGCTATGTATGGCTCTCATTATGTTTTTTCTTATAACTGAATGAACAATGTATCTATGGCCTAATAGATGAAATTGAAATGAATGTGTTGAGGCATCTATGCTTCTTAGTGATTCTCAGATAAGTATGAGACCCCTATGCTCAGTTTTGTCGTTAAGACCTATAGCTTTCATGTTTATGACATGTTTGACGAAATTCTTGTCATGGCTAGTAAGGGTCCAATCTAGTCCTTGTCAATATTTTTGCAATTGTATCATTGTTCTGTTGTGTAATTTCATTTCTGAGCCTTCCATTGAGTTCTGGGAAGTTACCTGGGTTTTGGGCCTAAAAAAGTGGCACAAATCCTAGAGTCACAGGAATAGGTCTAAGGAGAAAAGTCTCTCGACACATGCATACCCATCTTGTGGGAGTGTCTAGAGCCTCCTAAATGCATTCTTGTCCATATACAGGGAGCACTAGGGGGTTTAATGGTTAAAAAACTTAATGGGACCTAGAGGAAGGTTACTTGAGTGGTTTGGATGGCTCCTCGGAATTTTTTATTGATGTGGAAGGTCTATGTGATGTGTTATGTTGGTTCCACTTCCTTAATTGACACATAGGGAGTTGAATCATATCATAGTAACTTCTCGTCACATTTTTACTGCGGTTGGATGGTTACTTGGTTAGATGTGGGAGGAGGGTGTTACAGAGTGGTACCAAAGTGGGTTGCACTCTCTTTGGGTCATATCTGATACCATAGAGTGGTATCAGAGCATGGTTCACCCCTCAAACTAGATGGGTTGTGTGTTGGTCATGCATTCATGTTAATTGCATATGTGTGTCTTGTCTTGTAAGACCATGTGTTTTTTGCATTTGTATGGTATGGGTTATGGTTGCAGTGAAGTCACCATAGGAAGTTGATGGTGTTGTTGTGGAGTGTGTCATCGTGAGTGTATGGTTGATTATTTATTTCTTATGCACATTAGTATTCACATGTGGTCAAGTGTATAGTGATGTGGTCGTTGTTGTCATGCATGAGGTCATGGTATTTGTAGTTGATATGGTCAAACTTTGATGAATGGACTCTAGCTATAATGACAATTATATGGTTATATGATTATGCATTATATTTCTATATGTTGCCATGATTATGTCATACATGTATTATTCTGATTTGTTGATCCTACAGACGAGGTATCCTCCTTGAATTATGTCAAGGTATGATGGTTTATTGTGATTTGGTTTAGCTGACATGATATACCGTGCAGGAAGAATATCAAATATGACTAGAAATATGGTATACTACAATTCACGAGACTCTCCATATGCATCAGATGAGAAATGTGGTGTTAGGCACTCTTCTGATTTGGCAGACACACTGAGAAGCTTAAAGGCAGAAATAAGGAGTTGTAAGGAAGACAATGACAAAATCATACAAGCACAAGAGAAACAAGTAGAGATAAATGCAATGATACTTTAGAGTTTGTCATAATAACATTGACAAGGACCCTTTCGAATCAGCCATGAGCAGGAGGACATAACTAATGGGGCATATGTAAATAGGTCTACTAGTGGGTACAAGTCAGATAGAGATGACACAATCAAAGATGGAAGGTCCTTGGATACTCTGGATAAGAGAGCTGATGGACGCAAGTACCATTCTAGTTTTTGTTTTTACAGGAATTATGATCAGCATCATTATCATCCTTATAGGAGGAGTGATAGGGGATATTTGTTGGAAAATTTTAAGAAAGCAAAGCCACCTACATTTGATGAAGAGATGAACAAATCACAGGATGTTGAGGCAGGGTTGCTTGGTATGAGGAAGTTCTCCAGGTTGCATGATTACTACATTTAGTCTCAAAGGTAAAGCAGATATTTGGTGGGAAGATGTGAAGAATGTAAGAAGTATTCGTGAGGAGGAATTGACTTGGAATGAGTTCAAGAGACTATTCAAGAAGAAGTACTTATCAGAGAGATACTTTGATGACAGGGAAAAATATTTCTATGAGCTAAAGATGGGATGGATGACAGATGAGGAGTACACTAGAGTGTTCTTAGAGCTACTAAGGTATGCGCCTTACCTCAAGAAGGAGAAGGCCAATATTCATAGAGTCACTAGTGGATTATTGATTGCATTCAAAGACATGATTGAGTTCGATGAGCCTATATCATTGGAGGAGGCCATCTGAAAGCTAAAGCATTACTATGATAAATCGAAGTGCAGATCTAAGACTAAGCTGGACTGGAAAGGTAATGCAAAGAACAAAGGAAAATTTGACAAGAAGCAAGCAAGACCTTAGGGTGCAGGTAATAAATAGAATGCATCATCTAAGAAGTTTAATGCATCGATAGAGGACGGGGACTTCGATCTGAGGAGTAGAATAAGGAGCTTTTGTGGTGTTGTACCTGTGGAAGAGAGCATCGTAGGAGAGATTGTCCACAACATCAAGTGTTGAAATATGGCAACAAGAATATTCCAGTTTGATTTTTCCTTGAATTAAATTGTGAATTAAGATCGAATTTATTCTTAACAACTACTTGAAAATAATTAATTTATTTATTTTAAATTAATTAGTTGGAGAAATTCAAGTTAGAAGTCTTTCTGAAGTCATGCAAGAGTTATCCCTTAAATTAAGGAGATAAGATTGAGTTATATTTGAGTTGTAATTAGTTAACTCAGTTTACTGAGTTAAGTCCAACTAAATTAGTTCCAAACTGTTTGAGGAAATAATAGTGAGTTAACAATCAGGTGATGCATTAACGCACTCAACTAGTGCTACTCCAGTTAACTGAAGATTCCCTCATCAACAACTCATGCATGTCTATTCTGAGAAAGAACTAGTTGAGATTAATGTTCAAGGACAATGTACCATCAGTTGCATGTGTTTTCTCATGACGAAAACTCATGCATGCAGTCAAGGATTCATCCTTGAGGATTGTGTAGTTTTGAAGGATTGGTTTTCCACTTGGTAATAGGCTAATCATCCACAAGGAACAGCGCAAGGAAATAGGAGCTTGGAGGGAAGAGAGGAAGGCTAGAGAGAAGCCAAGATTGCTTGTGAGCATCTGTGAGGATTGTACTGAGAGTTGGCTAGCTGTGAGAGCTAAGGCTTTGTGTAATTCCTATGTATTTCCACCATGTATTATAATACAATAGTGTGAGGTTTTTATCTAAGGATTTCCCCAAAAGAATTTTCATGTGTATTGTGCCATTGATTCTTCTTCTTCTCATTATATTGTTCAGCTTGATCTTTAAGCTTCCACAAATTGATAGTAGAAGTAGGTTATAGTATTCTGTTTTGATCTATATTGTATTATCGGGTTAACCTATCACAAATTTTCTACATCAGGGTGGTAGACCACAGATCTACAATGCTTAGGAGGCACAAACAGTGGGAGATGTTGGGCAGAGTATTCCTAGGATCGATGTAGCGCTGGACAACAGACAGGTAGACCATCAGGAATCTATCATTGAGATGGACGGTAAGCCTTGTGATCAATTTGTTTCTATTTTTATTGAACCTAGATCTAATTATAGTTATGTTAATCCTGACCTGGTTGATAAGTGTGGTTTGAATAAAGAAGTGCATGCAAAGTCTTGGTTAGTGCGGGTGGCTATAGGTACAAAGAAGTAGGTTCATCATTAGGTAAGAGATTGTACATTTGATTTGAATGGTATGCCTACCTCAACACATTTTAATGTATTACCATTGGGATCATACAATATGTTATTGGGCATGGATTGGATGTACCTTCATAGAACCAAGGTGGATTGTTATGACAAATCCATTGAGTGCTTTTATCACAATGGGGAACAAAGAGTCTTGCGGGGTAAGAAGAAAGAAACATCAATTATAATGGTGATAGTTGTGTAGGCCAAGCATAGTCATAGGAAAGGGTGTGTCTTATTTGCAATGCACATTTCTAGTGACAAAGGTAAGGAAGTTGAGGACACAGATTTTTTGAGCAGGTACCTAGTTCTACAGTATTTTTAGGATGTATTTCCTGTAGATATTTTAGAGTTGCCACTTCACAGGGAAGTAGACTTTTCTATTAAGTTGTGTCAGGGGCAGCTCTGGCATCAAAGGAACCTTATAGGATGAGTACACCTAAGTTGGTAGAGTTAAAGTTGCAGTTGCAGGAAATGCTTGACAAGGGGTACATTAGGCCAAGTGTATTGCCATGGGGTGCACCGATATTGTTTTTGAAAAAGAAGGATGGTACTCAAAGGCTATGAATTGACTATAGGAAGTTGAAAAAAGTGACCATCAAGAATAGGTATCTATTACTGAGAATTCATGACTTATTCAATCAATTGGAGGGAGGAGTGTTCTCGAATTGATCTGAGATCCAGATATTATTAGGTACGCATTAAAGAAGAAGACATCTACAAGACGACTTTTTGGATCAGGTATGGGCATTATGAGTTTGTTGTAGTTCCATTTGGTTTACCTAATGCTCCATCTACCTTTATGTGCTTGATGAATATTGTGTTGTGTCCGTATTTGGACATGTTTTTTATTGTGTTCATTAATGATATATTGGCATATTAAAAAAATGACGAAGAGAAAGTCGAGAATTTAATAGTGGCATTAAGATTGTTGAGATAGCATCAGTTGTATGCTAATCTCGGAAAGTGTAGTTTCTTTTAGAATGAGGTACACTACTTGGGACAAGTGGTTTCCAAGGATGGCATAGAAGTGGACCCAGAAAGGGTAAGAGATATCATGGAGTGGGAAGCTCTCGGGAATGTGGATGAGGTGTGATCTTTCATGGGGTAATCAGGTTATTACAGGAGGTTCATTAGGAACTTCTCACAGATTTCTTATCCTATCATATCATTGTAGAGGAAAGGTAAGAAGTTCGAATGGACATAGGAGTGTGCGACCAGTTTTGAGCAGCTCAAGCAGTTGTTGACACATGCACCAATGTTAAAGATTGCAGATTTGGAAAAAGAGTTTGTATTATGTACATATGCTTGCAAGAGAGCACTTGGTGGAGTCCTTATGCAGGACATACAAGTGGTATGTTATGAGTCACGTAAACTGAATGAGCACGAGAATAACTACCTAACATATGATCTTGAGTTGGAAATGATCATAAATGCATTGAAGACGTGGAGGCACTATCTTCTGGGCAGGAGGTTTGTATTGATGAGTGATCATAGTGGGTTGCAGTATTTACTTGACCAACCAAATCTGAATGGAAATCAGGCTCGGTGGTTGTGTAGGTTTTAACCCCGTACAGAAATTACCTGCATACGAATTCTAAATCACAGAAAAATAAACAATGCGAGAGCATAACACATAAAACACATATACACAGAGATTTTCCCCTGGATCCCAAAACCGGGACTACCAGCTTGATTTTTCATTATATTCCTTTCAATGTTATAATACATATTTATACATGCCGAAGCATCCAATACCATGGACTGAAAACCATCGCGTCCAAAACCATGGACCGAAAAACCATAGGTAGGTTTGCCCAACCTAATATAGGGTCCAAAAAAAAAATTTCCCGGGGCGCTGCCCCAGACCCCGTAGAGGGGGGCTACCCGCCCCCCTGTGACCCCCCCGCTACGCAATCAGCACAACGAAGGGGGGGCTCCACCGCCCCTCTAACCCCCCGGTTCACTACGTGGGTTAGTCGTGGAAAGAATATAACACAACCCAAAAATCTCCGACTTGTTATTTTATTTCCACACGGGACCACAGGAGAGCTTAGTCATTTTTCCAGCCCTGAAATACCCATTGTTTCTCTACACCAAGAGAACTTCTCAGAGCTCACATATTTTGTCAATGCATCTGTAGTATTCTTCAAAGTGTCCACGTTTACCAGCAACACCCTTTTGTCTTCTATCATATCCCTCACAAAGTGATACTTAACATCAATGTGCTTTGTCTTTGAATGATAATCAGGGTTCTTTGCCAAGAAAAATGCACTTTGGCTGTCACAGTCTATTCTTATAGCTCCCTGTACTAACCCCATACTTGAACACAATCTCTGCAACCAAACTGCTTCCTTGCTTGCATGAGTGGCTGCCATGTATTCTGCCTCTGTAGTCGATAGTGCCACTATAGATTGTTTCTTACTCATCCAACTGACTGCACCTCCAAATAGGTTAAACACATACCCACTTGTAGATCTTCTCTGATCCAGATCTCCAACCCAGTCTGCATCAACAAAGCCACGAATATCCAACACTCTGTCCAATCCTGGTCTTCCTTGGTAGCACAAACCATAATCACTAGTGCCATGCAAATACCTAAAAACCCGCTTCACTATTGTCCAGTGCTCCTTCCCCGGTTTTGACATAAACCTGCTCAATACTGCCACTACATGTGCAATGTATGGTCTAGTATAGACCATTGCATACATCAAGCTACCGACTGCACTTGCATATGGAACACGGGACATGTCCTCTTCCTCTTCTTGTGTCTTGGGACATTGTTCAGCAGATAACCTCACACCTACAGGAATAGGAACCTTCACCGGTTTACTATCCTGCATATTAAACCTCTGCAGTATTGTCTTGACATACTTCCTCTGGTTTAACCAAAGCTTCCTCTTTGCTCGATCTCTTTTAATTTCCATTCCCAAAATATAGTTTGCAGCACCAAGATCTTTCATGTCAAATTTGGAGGACAATTGGGTCTTCAAATCCTGGATAATTTCTTTGTCATTTCCAACCAGCAACATATCATCCACATACAAGACCAGATAAATAACACGGTCACCAATTAATTTAAAATACACACAGTGATATGCTTTGCTTCTGGTGAAGCCAAGTCCCCATATAAATGTATCAAATTTCTGATACCACATCCTTGGTGACTGTTTTAACCCATACAGAGACTTCTTTAACTTGCATACTAGTTCTTTCTTACCCTTCACCGCAAAGCCTTCAGGTTGCTTCATGTAGATTTCCTCTTCCAAATCCCCGTGAAGAAATTTTGTCTTCACATCCATCTGTTCTACCTGAAAATCAAAAGCAGCAACAACAGATAAAAGTAACCTAATAGAAGTTACCTTAGCAATAGGAGAAAAAATATCACCAAAATCAATTCCCGGCACCTGGGAATAACCTTTTTCTACCAACCGAGCTTTGTATTTCTCCACCTTCCCTTCTGCATTTGTCTTCTTTTTAAACACCCATTTGCTGCCAATGGGTTTCCTTCCAACCAGCAACTCCACCAAATCCCAAGCCTCATTTTTGTGCAAAGATGCCATTTCATCAACCATGGCCTCTTTCCAGAGTTTTCCATCCTCTGAATCTACTTCTTCCTTCACAGTTCTGGGATCATCATCAGTAACAGACAAAGCAACATTTGAATAGAAAGCAGAAGGACTATACCTTTCTGGCTGCCTTCTTTCTCGAACTGATCTTCTCACAGCCGGAGTTTGTGGCTCTTCATCTTCTGATTCCTCCTCTGCTGCAGAGTCTGATTCTTCCTCCTTTAGCTCAAACTCTATCTTCTCAGGTTCCTTTGGTTGGACTTCATCTTTAATAACATCTTTTACCTCTCTGAACACCACATCTCAGTTGTACACAACGTTCCGTGTGACTAGGTTCCAAAGCTTATAACCCTTTAAACCATCCTTATACCCAATAAAGATGCACTTTTCAGATTTACTATCCAACTTGGTTCGCTTCTCCTTTGGAACATGTACATATGCATCACATCCAAATACCCTCAGATGTGAAAGAGAGGGTTTCTTACCAGTCCATACTTCTTGTGGAGTCTTATCCTCCAACGCTCATGAAGGTGACCTGTTGACCAAGTAACATGCAGTATCCACCGCCTCTGTCCAGAATTCCTATCCTAACTCGGCACCACTGAGCATGCTTCTTGCCCTTTCCATCAACGTCTTGTTCATTCTTTCTGCGACTCCATTTTGCTGAGGTGTATATGGAGTAGTCTTCTGCCGTGCTATACCACACTTCTTACAAAATTCTTCAAATTCCATGCTGCAAAACTCTCCACCATTATCTGTCCTCAACACCTTTATCTTCTTCTCTGTCTGATTTTCCACCAGAGCCTTAAATTCTTTAAACTTGTCAAAGACTTCAGATTTCTTCTTAAGGAAATATATCCATGTATTCCTTGAGAAGTAATCTATAAATGATACATAGTACACAGAATTACCCAGTGATGGAACTTTCACAGGTCCAAACACATCACTGTGCACAAGCTCTAATATCTGTTTCGCCCTCTTAGCACCAGAGAGGAAACTCACCCGATTCTGCTTCCCATATACACAATTTTCACAGAAATCAAAATCTAGAGAGCTATTACTCATACCTTCTACCATACCTTTACCATGAAGTATTCGAAGGCCCTTCTCTCCAATATGTCCAAGCCTTTGATGCCACAGCATGGTCTTCTCTCCAGAGACCACTAGATTTTCAGCTCCACTTTCAGGAACCACAGAACTGTTGCACCCATCAACAACAGTGCTACCTTGCAGCTTGTACAGAGTTCTAGTCTGAACTCCCCACATCAATACCAGTGCTCCCTGAACCATCTTGCAAGTATCCTTCTCGAACACTGTTTTTACACCTGCATCATCCAACTTGCTTATAGAAATCAGATTTCTGGCCAATGCAGGAATATGCAAAACACCCGGAAGTGTTCTAACCCTTCCACCTTGCAACTTCAACTTTAATTTTTTGCGACCAATGATTCTAGCCTTCCTATCATCTCCTAAGAAGACATCACCACCATCGTATTTCTCATACTCGCAGAACCACTCTCTATGGGGAGTGAAGTGAAAGGATGCACCTGAGTCAATCAACCATGCCTCATGATCTACATGTGTACTTGAAAAAGCCAAGTACACATCCCCACCTTCATCTGAGGTGTTTTTTGCCTCTGCAGAAGGAGCATCATCAGATCCCTTTCCTTTATCAGGAGCTTTAGATTTACAGTCCTTTTTGAAGTGCCCTTCCTTTCCGCATTTCCAGCACACCACCTTTACAGGTTTTCCTGGAGATTTAGATCTCCCTCTAGATTTAGATCTCCCACTCGATGAATTATTTTTGTTTCTATTCTAGGACCGTCCTCATACAGACAAGGCATCACCATTTTGGCTCTCCATATTTTTCTGTCTCATCTCCTCCGTTAGCAAGGCTGAGACTATTTCATCAAACTGCAACGTAGTTGCATTGCTACCTATTGCAATAACCAGACCATCCCACAAATCTGGTAAAGAACACAACAAACTGATGCACTTATCTTCATCTGAAATTTTAATATCAACAGACGCTAGCTGACTTACCATAGTATTAAATGCGTTCATATGCTCTATCACCAAGTCTCCATCTTTCATCCTCAGGTTATACAGCTTTTTCCGTAGGAACAGTTTATTCACCAGAGACTTAGATTGGTACAAAGTCCCTAACTTGTCCCACAAAGCCTTCGCCGTAGCTTCCCCTGATACATTCAACAATACTGAATCTGAGACACACAATCGTATTGTGCTCTTTGCCTTCTGATCCAACTTCTTCCATTCTTCATCGGTCACTCTCGTTGGTTTAGTACCTGGATCTACCGTGATCCACTGATCTTTATCCACCAACAAATCCTCCATCTTGAGTCTCCACAACTCAAAACTCTGACCATTGAACTTCTTGATCTCTATCTTTCCACTGCTCGCCATCTTCTTTCACCACCAGAAACGATCTCACAGATCTCCCACTGAACAGGGTCTACCACAGGCCCGAGCGAAATCCCTCAGCAAAAAAGGCGTCCCCTTGAAGCCAAAAAATCTCTGATACCAAATGTAGGTTTTAACCCCGTACAGAAATTACCTGCATACGAATTCTAAATCACAGAAAAATAAACAATGCGAGAGCATAACACATAAAACGCATATACACAGAGATTTTCCCCTGGATCCCAAAACCGGGACTACCAGCTTGATTTTTCATTATATTCCTTTCAATGTTACAGTACATATTTATACATGCTGAAGCATCCAATACCATGGATCGAAAAACCATAGGTAGGTTCGCCCAACCTAATATAGGGTCCAAAAAAAAAATTCCCGGGGCGCTGCCTCGGACCCCGTAGAGGGGGGCTACCCGCCCCCCTCAAACCCCCTGTGACACAACCCAACAGGTTGGAAACGATCAATGAGTTTGACTTTGAGATCAGGTATATCAAATGAAAATAGAGCAAGGTCATAGATTCTCTTAGCAGGCAGATACAGGTAAATCACATAGCAGCTATGAGCTCCTACGAGACAAATTTATAGGATAGGATCTTGTAGGAAGGTTAGCAAGATGTCAGGTATATGGATATTATGCATAGGTTGTAGCAGATTTTAGGTAGTGGTACAGGTACAGGTACTAGTGGTGGTACAGGTACATGTACATATAGTGGTACAGGTACAGTTACATATGTATGTGCACAGGATGTGGACTATTGTCTCACGACAGATGGATTGGTCAAGTTTAGAGATAGGATATATGTGTCAGACAAAAGTGAGCTCAAGAAGGGAATCTTGAGGGAGTTTCATGTGAAACCATATTCAGGTCACCCAGGTTAACAAAATTTGCTGAAAACAGTGAAGAAAGTTTATTATTTGCCAAATTTGAAGAGAGACACAATAGAGTTTGTGGCTAGGTGCTTGGATTGTCAGCAGGTGAAGGTAGAGTGTAAGCATCCAAGTGGGTTGTTATAGCTGATTCTAATTCCATAGTGGAAATGGGAGGTCATTTCATTATAATTTATCACAGGTTTTCTGAGGACAGTGAGACAACATGATTCCATTATGGTAGTGGTGGAAAGGTTGAAAAAGGCAGCACACTTCATTCCAGTGAAGTCTACATTCTCATAAAGTGATGTAGCACATGTATTCATCAAGGACATGGTCATATTGCATGTAGTTCCGAAGAATATTGTGTCAACCAAGGATGTGAAGTTTACTTCCAAGTTTTGGAAGGAGTTATTTGCAGGTTTGGGCACAGAGTTGGCCTTTAGTAAACTTATCAACCTTAGATAGATGGACAGACATAGAGGGTCAACAGGATATTGGAGGACATGTTGAGGATGTATGTGATGCATCAACAGTGGAAGTGGGAAGAGTACCTTCCAATGGTATAGTTTGCTTATAACAATGGGTATCTGGAATCTCGAGCGTAAGTCCGTTTGAGGCATTATATGGGCAGAGTTGTAATACTCCTAGCAATTGGAGTGATCCAGTTAACATGGTGTTGATTGGACCGGACATGTTGGCAAACGTGAAGTGGGAAATGCAGGTAAAGAATAATTTGAAAGTAGCACAGAATAGGAAGAAGAGCTATGCATATCGAAATATGTTGTTCAAGGAGTTCCAAGTTGGGGAACAGGTGTACTTGCGCATCAAACTGAAGAAGAACTCGATGAAAATTGGATCATGTGCCAAGCTAGCACCCCAGTTTTGTGAACCTTTTAGGATTATTGAGAGGATTAACCTAGTAGCCTATCGACTTGCGCTACCTCCAACAGTGAAAGTCCGTGATGTTTTCCATGTGTCATTTCTTAAGAAGTATGTTAAATATGTTGATTATGTGATTGACTAGTCTGTATTGCAGGTGGATCCAGAAGGAGAATTCTAGCCGAAACCACAGTGTATTTTTCAGAGAAAGATGCTCATGCATTGGAACCAGGAAATTGAGTAGTTTCAAGTGCAATGGAAGCACTTTGGGCCCAATGAAGCTACATGGGAGATGGCGGATCAGATGTGGGCTATATATCCTTCCTTGTTCGCTAGTTGAGTGGATGTTTTGGTATATGTTTTTGGTACATGTTTTGGTGATGATTCGTATATGGAAATATGTATATGGATGTAAATACCGCCGTGAACTATGTTATAAAGCTCCAATAAGCAGTATGGGTTTCATATCATAATGATGTTATACTTGTTATATTGTCATGTTGGTTTTCTTGTCAGTAGGACGATCATTGTAAATACTACAATGAGCTAAGTTATAAAGCTCCAGGGGCAATATGTTTTGCTTACAATAGCCTTGTTGCTTTTAGGTGTTGTTGAATACCGAGGGCAGTGTTACCCCAAGGGGGGGCCTCTGTAACATCCCTAGTGAAAATTTCATGTAATAAAAGTTAAAAAATGCAAAATAATAACCATGGTTGATGGGACACTTATTCCAAGCTGAATGTTGGGAAAAATTATAGTGATGGGGATCACTGGTGGTTGATTAATGGCTAAGGAAATTGGCAAAGGAAATGGAAATGGCTTTGGAAAGGAAAAATGGCATTTTGACAAATTTATTTATGAAAATAAGGGAAATTAGGAGAAAAGGGAGGTCAAAGGTCACAAGTTGCATGTGAGGAGGAAAATGAAGCAAAACAATGGAAAATGAAGAAAATAGAGGCCGCATTAATAAAAAGGCTTCTGAGAATTAGTACGCAGACTTTTGTCAGTTCAGTTTTGGAGCTCTATCTCTCTCTATTTTCTCTCTCTCATGCTCTTGGACACTTAGATTTTTCTTGGATAACTCTTGGAGAAGTGTGGCATACTTGGAGTTTTGGAGAAAGAAGGAAAATGAAGAGCATAAAAGAACAATATGACATTGGTATCAACAACTACAACAGGTTTTGCTTGCAACCGAGTTGCATGTATGTTTTCCTCACTAGTTTTGGAATGCATAGCACATGCATGTGGTTTATTGGTCATGATATGTCATTGGCATGGAGGTTTTCCTAGATTGACAATGGATTTGCCTAGCCTTGCCATTTCCTGGATAACCATGGTGTTGTGGGTTCATTTCTTTATTTTTATAGTTGTTTCTCATGTTTGCTTTAGCTTGGGTTGAGTTACTAGTTCTTGGAGCCTTGGTTGGACAAACCCTCTAGGGCCATATAACAACTTGGGTTGTGTTGCTAGTCCTAAAGCCTTGGTTGGGAAAATTCTTTGGAGCCCTTGGTGGGTTGAGTTACTAATCCTAGAACCTTGGTTAGACAAATTCTCTGGAGCCCTGAGGAAATTGTGGGTTGAGTTACTAGTCCTAGAGCCTTGTTTGGAACAAATACTCTAGAGCCCTGGAAGGATTGGGTAGAGACCAATCTGGTGATGGTTTGTGATGTCCGACCATGAGGTGGAATCAATGTTTGATGGGTTGAGGTGGTTTGGCGTCTAGAAGCCCTAGATGGTTTTTATTGATGTGTTTTATGAGATCCTGCATTCATGCTTGGAATATGGCACAGGGGTAACTGGTTGAAGAGAGATTTGGGTCGACCATGTCTATGGTCGGATGGTTCGTGGAAGTCCCGAACTTGGCTGGCCTTTGCATCATTAATATAAGGTTATTTCTCCTTATTAATTCATGATTATTATATTGGTTTATATGTGGATTATATGGTTGTTGTTTCCTTGGTATTTCTATTGTTATTATGTTGGTTATGAACATGTATTATGATAGTGGCTATGTATGGATCTCATCATGTTTTTACTTGTAAATGAATGAACAATGTATCTATGGCGTAATAGATGAAATTGGAGCTATTGTGTTAAGGCTTCAATGCTTCTTAGCGATTCACAGATATGTATGAGACCCTGTGATCAGTTCTTCTGTTAAGACCTGTAGATTTCATGTTTGTGACATGTTTGACGAAATTCATGTCATGGCTAGTAGGGGTCCAACTAGTCCTTGTCAATATTTTTGCAAATGTATCATTTTTATGTTGTGTAAGTTCATTTCTGAGCTTGCCATCGAATTTTTGGTAGTGACCTAGGCTCTAGGTCTAAAAATGTGGCATAAATATTGGAGTCACAAGAAAAAGCCTGAGGAGAAAAGTATCGAGATGCATGCATACCCATGTTGTGGGAGCATCTGGAGCCTCCAGAATGCATGCTTGTCCGTATCAAGCAAGTGTCCAAAGGTTTAATGGTCAAAAAACTCAATGGGACATAGGAGTGGGTTACCTGAGTGGTTGAGATGGCTCCTGGAAGTTTTTTTGTTGATGTAGAAGGTCTGTGTGATGTATTTCATCAGTTCCATTTCCTTAATTGACACATAGGGAGTCGAATCATATCATGGTAACTTCTTATCACATGTTTATCTCAGTTGGTTGATTACTTGGATATATGTGGGAGGAGGGTGTTACTATGTAGTGGCGCAATTCAAGAGCTCAGGGTTTGGACTTGACGTCAGAGACTGCGCACTACACAGTTGGGGCCAGGTTGGAGAGATGATTTTCTTATTTTTGGAGTCCAAGGCTCAGGCTTGAGCACTGAAACTACACAGTGCATAGTACTGGAATGAAGGAATTGCACATTGTGCAGTGTCAAGATGAAGGGTTGCAGCTTGAGGGCTGGGACTATGTAATGCGTAGTTCAAGAAGGTCAAATGAGGCTAAGTTGCCTAGAATTTTCTAAAATTTGGCTGTGTGGGATCAATGAAACTGATGTGAATAGTGATAGGACTTGACTGTGATCACACACTTAGAGTGCTTGAAGACACACCATAGATCATATGGGACACATTAACAACATACTTCCCTCAATGCGACAACCTTTACGACAAGTGTGACAGTACAGATACACTTTGCGATGACTGTGACGACACTTGTGCGATATTACTTAAAAATTTGGAAATCCATGCGACAAAGGTTTACATGGTAATATTGACTCATTTACACAAGGAGAAACTCTTGAACAACCAAAACAGGCTTATGTACATTTTGGGACACTTAACATGCCAGAATACGACAAGTGCTAAAGTGTGAATGACACTTGCGATATTCGAACGAAAGTGAAAAAAACACATGTCAACGCGAAGATAACATGAAAATAACACTAATTAGAGTGAAATCAAGAAAACATGATAATTGAAAACATGAAACCAGCACTCGCGAAACAAAGGTGCGTGAAAGCGAAAGTTTGCAAAACTCACCAAAATAGAAGTACAAATGCAACTACAAGTGATAAAAAAATTATGTCAGTGTACACTGATTGTCGAAATGGATTGGACATCGCACAAGCACACTCTTGATGGACCGTGCTATTATTTTTCAAGTCTACATAAAAGAATGTGCTCATGAACTTGTTGTGGAATGAGCATGTGTGAGCAAGTACCCTCAACACTTCCAACCCAAGAAGGGAGCTCAAACGCATCAACTAATGAGGAAGTGACTACGGAACGACCGATTGCAAGATCTGAAGTAGGCTCCAAAATTCGAGTGTAGAAAAATTTTGGATGTTGTTTGTCGCAGCGAAAACACTTGGTAATGCACTGGTAGAACTCTAGATTCTCTGTCTTTGTCAATTCTTTCATGCAGGGTCTAGTTATTTAGGAAGTATTGATTCATCATTCAGATTACTATGGCTTCCCCATTTATCCCATGCATAAACATATTCCCCTTCATTCCTTAACTCGATTAAACACAAACATAAGATCAATGATCACACAATGTTTTGAATTAGGATAGGATAATAAATTTTGGGAGCTTTAGATTTTCAGAGTATATTTTTTCATCTCTCTTGTTGCTCCACTACCAGCAGGCCTAGACAATACCCCAAGAGAGTCACTTTACGAACACAAAAATTGATCCACCGCCAACGATCCTATACAGTACCCTATTGGAGTTACTCTCTTCACCTCTTTGCATAGGAAGAATTTGTCTTCTTTCACCTTTATTTATTTATTTAAAGAAGACTGTGCATTGGCACTTATTTATTTATGGGTGGAAAAGGGATCCTGACTTATTGAGAGTAAGAGAGGTTGTTCATTTAGAGAAGCATATAGAGACCTTTGATTTAGGTTTTCTCATTTATATTTTTCCCTTGTCCTTATCTACTTGATTGGATCAACCTGAAAACACCAAAACATAAAAAACCAAGTGTAGGAATGCGATTTCCATAATAGACATGGAGGTCATGGTTCGACACAAGGATTTCTTAAATCAAGGATCGTATTTTCCATCGGAACATCATCTACCAAAATATGTAACCAAGACAAAGAACAGGGACATAGAGTTAGCCAAATGTTGCAGTGTCACAGAGTCCTTTTCTATTTTTCCACATTCCTTTTTGAGCCAATAGGGCATCGGCATGCAAGGTCTCACAAAACGAAAGGAAATACAACAAACAACAAGGGAACAAAACCAGAACACAACACAGAAAATGGCTAAACCAAAACATGATGTGAAACCAAAAATAGAAAACACAAGATAAACTACAAAAAACGAATGTAGGATGAATGTGCAAGTAAATTAAAATGAAACTAGACCTGCTCCTAACCTAAGCGGCCAGAAGGTCTAGGTCACATATAATGGAATTTCCAATGTAGCCACCGTAATTGTTCCCGACCTATAATCACAAATATGTGATTGATTAAAACAAATATAAAATTATGTGCAATGGAAAAGTTAAGGGCTTGTATAACTACACAAAAAACTGAATGTCTTGCCTATTAACAGAAGGATATGTCGTAGTTACTACTTTTAAACAATTTACATTCTTACCCTTTTGGTGAGAACCATGATTCAACAAACCTTAGAAACTTCTCGCATATGTGTCTCCATCTACACCAAACTCCTTAATGAGCGCGAGGAAAGATCGTAACTTGTTGTTTGTGACATAGCTTTCCAAGTAAGATTGTTCCAACCATTTAGCGATTGGATCATAAAATTCATGATAATCCTCTTGAAAACCCTGAAATATTCGAAACGATGAATTCTCAACTAGAGGCATGGGAAAACGATGAGAACCTTGTGAGGGAAAATAGATCTGATCATATACAGCGAGCATGCCAAAATAATGAGGACCTAGAATAACCATCAACAAAGGTTGAAGTGCCTCAATTGCTCGACAAATATCTGAATAGTGAAATGTTGAACCATAAAGATCAAAGGATGTAAAAAAATTGTCATTAGATGTGCTTATGGGAAAATGATAAGTTGAATGAAGGTCATTAGAGACAAAATAATGATAATATGGGATGCTAAAGAATCAGATTAATAGTTTGTTATTAACAAAGATAAATCAATTTTAACATCTCTGTGAATGCTTTGAACAATCGAACTAACTTCCTCGCAAGCCGAATGTGTCAAACCATTTTCCTATAACTAGTGTCAGACTGTACAAGAATCGTAATCATCAAAATAATTTAAAATGGATGTCAACACAACAAATGCATGAGACTAGTCGGGACATAGTGAATGGAGAAAATTTTGATTTATGTTATAAATCATGCATTCATTATCACTCAAGAGGATTTCAGGTGTGATTAAGGGAAATATTTTCAATACATTCACAAGAAAAATAAGAGTTGACTACTAGAAAATGAATCTGATCGACATGATTCCTTTGGCCAAAGATGGTCTTTGAAATGACCAACTTTGTAATTCCATGACTTTATGAGGGATACCAAAACAAACCCCAAGTTTGATGTGAGATATTTGCATGAAGATGGATCAACTGAAGAATATTCTTGAATCCGACCATAAACCAAATCTCAGAAGTTTAAAAGATAACATCTGAAATACCAATTATCTTTCAAAAAGATATTTACATTGAGTGAAACCATGCAAAGAGAAGGATTATGCGAAAGAAACCCGGTCTCACTTAGTTCGGGTGGCATACAAAAGTTGCGAGATCCTGATATAATGATCAATGGAGGTTGGAGTGCCTTCACTTCCTAACAAGTCCTAGAAATTTCAAGGATTGTAAAATTGCATCCTGAAGATTGAACCGGATTGTACATGGTGTGAAAATAACTTCTACCACTAGTTTTAATAGGACCATTGTTCACCGGATGTTAGCCATCTCTGTGACTAATTTGACCATATTTTTCAACTTCAACAACCAAATTACTAAAATAGAAATATTCTTGTGATCCCAAATCTAAAGATAAATGAATCGGGTAAATTTCATAAGCAAAATGATTTGAAGAGATGTATTCATGCAAGAGAAGAGATGATGATGGATATAAAGAGTACTCAATGATTTTATTGTTTTCAATTTCATCATGGATAATGTCACTGCCTTGTGTCAATTGAGAATATAACTCATCGGATGAATAACATGAAGAGCATGGAGTATCTTCATTGCAGGTAGATCCATTGCAAATAGAAGAACACAAGGGATTGTGATATGGAGAGGAAGTTTTGATAAGAACATATTCTTCGACCGAATCAGATTTTAGATCTAAATTAGTATCTTTATGAGAAACTAAAATATTAGTTGATGCACTTTGGCATTTGTCATCGCATACATCAATAGAATCATCGTAATAAGAATGATTGTTGCCCAAGACTACAGTTTTAAGCAAATTTATTTCATTAGATTCACTACCGAAATTAATAGATTCGATATCAACAAAGAATGAGGAGACATCGTATTCACACGGAGGATTTTGGAAATATTGAAAGAATCCTCACCTTCCTGCTCATCTACCTATGTAATGTGACTATCTTAAACTTTATCGCAATTTGGACCAGCAGCTTGAAAATAAAAAGAGTGTGAGCAATGAGCTGGTGGAACATATTGCTCAAGAAGATCATGGTACAAAGAGTTATGTCATGTAGATGATAGGGGATAATATAAATCCAAATTAGATCTGAGACTAGAGTTATGAATAGTAACATCATCTTGGAGAATGGAGGAGTTAGTCTTCACCATAGGCTTCATGAGCCATTATGGAATTAGCTCCATTGAATTTGAATCATGAAAAGTGGAAGAAGAATGAGAAGATGGATTAGGAATATGATTTGCAGATTTCCAACCTTTACAATCATCATAAGGAGGCACCCACATCGGGACTGGAAAAGGAGGAGGAGAAGGAACAAAAGGAGTAATAGGTTCCTCCTCCAAAATTATAGGTGTCTCATGGTTTACAAGAGTTGGGTAAGTAAAAACATCAGGAGTTCATATTCAAACTGATTCAAGGAAATCTAAACCAAATATGCAAACTTTTTCTTACATAAATTCTGATCCATGTCTTCTTTAGGAACTCTTAACATAAATGAAGGAATCTATTAGAAAAACCCTCATCTAATTCATCGGACTCCATTCTAAGTTGATTGATTATTTTGTGAACATCTCGGTAATCATACCAATCGAGATCTTGGTGAAGCTCATTAGTAAATTGACGAGAAGAGTGAATGGAAGCAGATGGTAAGGTTTGACACCATCAATCAACATGACCTTCAAGAGGGAGGGTGAATAAAATACACATAACATATTTATCATCGATTTCAAGAGATTTACAAAACCCAAGAAAATCATTTATTTGTCTGGATAAAAACATACCACCCTTTCCATTAAACTTGAATTGAGATAAGGCATGAACAAGTTTCGTGGAGATTGAAAGTTTACCAGGATGTAGGTTAGAAAAAAACTCTGGGATTATGATTTGGGAAAGATCCATTTAAGATAAGAGATTCAAAACATAATCAATACGCAAAAATTGTCATATAGCCCTCCTTCTAGTGCCATTTTGTTGACGGTGTTGGAAATCTATCAACCAAGGGGGTCTCCTCGATGTGAAGTCCCAATTAGACCTCACACCATTTGGAATAAGAGTCCCCTCCAGGGTATCAGCCCAACTGCCATATATTCTTACAGATTTTCCTTTACTCTAACTATCATCAAGTTGTGCTTCCATTTACCTTTGATCTCGTGGCCCAGGATATCGTGTGACCTTGCGACCTTAAAGATATTAAGTCCCTAAATTCACATTGTCACTAGGTAGCAAGATATTATAGGTAATGATATTATACCTACACTAAATTACAACCTAGTGACCTCTGAAATATCACATATGTGACCCTTCTTATATATACCTCGCTCACTCATTTTTCATTCATTAGCCGATTGGAGCACTCGAAGCAGGCGAACTTGGAAACCTGGCAGGTGCAAGACTCCTCTCCAGGTAGGCATCTTTTCAAGTTCCCTATAATAATTTTTCCAGCCATGTGTCTCATTTTTCCCCATAGACTTTGGATTCCTTCTCAACTAAGATTTACTCACCTTTGTAAGTCATTTTGAAGCCAAACTCACCCCAAAACCCTCCAGATCTTCATTCTTTAGTTCACTGCCCCATTTCTAAACTATTGACTCTCATTTTAAGTGCATCTCCTTACTTTCAGTCACCTTTGATTCCCCATACCCTTGTAAAGTGCGGAGACAACCCTATAATCTGCCTTTTCCCCTCTTGAGTTACGATTTCATTGTTCAGCTACCAAAGGAAGCCAAGCCTACACTTCTAAAAAATGTGATAGGATCTAACATGCGACTTAGTGACCCACCTAATCCTATGACTTAGCGACCTACCTGATCCTGCAACCAAGCGGCCTCCTTAATTGCATGACCTAACAACCTCCAATTCTGTCAAGCTATTAAGTCTCCAAGTCACAAGTTTACTTCCCCTCAAGTTTGTGACCTCAAAGTTCAATGACCCAACAATCTCTCCTTTAAACAAAGTTTCAGGCTCAATATCTTTTGTCCGACATTCACATTTTGACGCATTATTTCTCTGGTTGTTATTATTTATGTTGTCGTTCTCATCTTGGGATTGCTTGTTTGAAATGCCAAGTGACATTGATCTCAATTGTATATCAATATCATCCTTCTCTAGAGAGATGGTGCCTTCGGTGGTCAAGACTTCCCATAGAAGTGCAGAGAGCAGCATCCAAGAAATTCCATAAGGACCTCCACTGCCAATCTATAGGGACACAACATGCAATATCAACAAAACTACCGAGATCTCATGATTCAACACCTATTTAGCATTCAGAAAGAGAGATATTCCATGGGACTAGGAAGACTTCATAGAATACATCAACATCAAGTAGTCATGGCTCCATAAAGTTTCCACACATCCACTAGTATTCCCGTGTGCATAAACCTTTAACTAGATACTATAGAGTACTGATATAGACTAATGGGTTATAAGGAGTCACACAGGCGAGGCTTTCACTTCTTTCACTACTACAGATATTACCACCTACTATCAGCTACCATATAGATAAGAGTCACTCAATACTAGGTGGTTATCAGACTTCCAAATTTCAACCAAAGATATCCTAAAGTCGTGGTGGCAAGAACCCTCTAAGTTTTCGGTCAACGTTGATCAGGTATACAAAATAGAGGGCCTTAAGAAAGTCAATAAGCTTTTAGCAACAATGATGAACTCATTATATAGAAGTTTAGATATCGGCACCTTCCTTGGAACATGGGTCCCTATTATGTACACGCTTGCTTCTAGAGGAACTATTTTCAACTGGGAAAGCATCCTGGCTTCAACAATGAAATCCAATATTTGTGCAACAAAGAATCTAGAGAAGGACCAGTCGTCATAATTTTATATGGCATCGTACCTCCTAGATGGAGTATGTGAAAGATATCATTTTGAGGGGTGGAGCTACAATTGGACCCCTGAGATGTTAGATACTATACACCTTCATTATAATATCTTTTGGGAACGAGACTACAATAATATGAATGAAATCATTTCTGAGTCATTTAATGCCCCTTTGTACCAATTGCTCTTCGGGGGAAGATGCTCCTTATTTGTGCAAGAGCACTAAGGAAAAAAACGTTAGAGTGGCAGATGGGTTTCCCATCGAATATGTAACCTTCATTAGTGTTTTCAGCTCTTATAATCCCCCTCATGCTCTCCCCAGGTTGGTGACGGATAGATTGCTCCTGTAGGAGGTTTGCTATCAGATGACTACATGGTTCTCTAAAACACTAAATACTGGAAAGAAAAATCATTGGACCTCCTTCCCTTTTACTATTGTAGTATACACCCTCAATAATTTCAAGAAGGCAAAACAAGAAGCTAAAGAAATGATAGGATTCTTCTTTGTGGATTTGGCTCACCGTAGGTATGACCCAGAGGTGATTTTGGTAGCACACTCCAATAAAGCATGTTTCAATTGGTCATATGTTCACAACAAGCATATTCATGAACATAAAGTCAGAAATTGGTACAATGCTTCTAGGGAAATGAGGCCAAGTGATCAGAAAGAAAAGTAGGATGAGTAGTCTGAACACTCTCAAGAAAGAATAATCTTTCAAGCCATAACATCCATGCTAAAAAGAAATAAAGAGGCGAAAAAAATAGGGGGGAAATAAAAGAAGCATAAAAGCAATGACCAAGAAGACCCATTGGACGAGTAAGAGGGAAATGAAGATGAAGAAACCCTGGAGGAAAGGAATGGAACTCTTGCAAGTAAGAAGCAAGTAATAAGGATAAATAGGAAAGAAGATCTCAGACAAACACAAGAAACAGGAGGCTAATAGGTTGGGGAACTACAACACTAGCAACAGGAGGAGGAAAGGAAGAGGAATTAGGGGGAAGAAGAATGACTTAAGGAAGAAGATGAAGAATGGAAAGCATAGGGAATCGAGCAAAATAAAAGGCAAGAGGAAGAAGAGATTAGGAAGAAACAAGAAAAGGAGGAGTCGGAGAGAAAGCATAAACAAGAAAAAGAATTCAAAATAAAACAAGAAGAAGAGGAGAAAGAAAATAAAAGAATTGGGGAAGATCGAAAGAGAAAATAAGAAGAATATAGAAGGATTCTAACACCCTCCTCCCACATTTACCAAAGCCTACCAGTCCACCAGGTAAATATGTGACAAATAGTTACTATGATATGGTTCGAATCCCTAAGTGCAGATAAGGAAGTGGAATTGATGAACCACCACTTTACAGACCTCCCTTAGGTGCTACAGGGCCCCTAGGAGCTAATCCACCACTCCAGGTGCCCAACCCTTGAGTTAACGTAGCCTTTCAATGAATTAAACCCCTACTATCTCCCATGACATGGGCATGCATGTGAATGGGACCCTACAATCACTCCCACAATGCCTGCAAGCGAGAGACTGCAATCTTTTTCAGCGAGTTCTGTGCTGGAATCTACCATGGTCTCGCCATACCATCCATACATGTTCATCAATAACATATCATTCACCGGTCCCTTCACCATGGTCTCGCCATACCATCCATACATGGGGTAATGCTACCGATCCATCACATCAGTGTCGTTATATGTTCAAGAGATGTCATTCAGAAAGTGTCAACCGGGTCCCATCCACTACCATACATCATCTTTCATCCTTCCATGACCGCCACCCTGAATCATATTTCACAGATCGTTTTCACCATCATCACTAGCTCCGTTCCGTGTCACTGATGTAGGATTCATTAAGGCCCTCCTTTGATGGATCACTTCTTGTCGACATCAGCTCATTATCCAAGAAGTTGATCTAGGAACACCCCCTCAGTACTTTGAAACTTGCATGCCTCAATGGCAAGTTTCTCACTTCCGGCGATAGGTATACATTAATGACCTTCGACCGGGAGACTTTGCATGGTGTTCGACGTCAGAGCCTATATTCACGCCACGTGAATTGTGCTGCAGTACCTTGAGGGTCATCATCATTATCGGTGATTCCTCTCACGCTTGTTAATAGTTTACATTATTGACTGGTAATCAAGCGATGTCTTTCCATGTTCGACTTCAAGAAATTCTCACATGGATCGACTTGTACTAGAGTGAAGATCGGACAAGTTTGAAGACCCTGGATCTAGTTTCATCCATCCGGGCTGCGATATATATTCAGGAGATAAAAACATAGACATGTGCAGCAGATGAGCATCCTACTAAAAGGATGATAATTAAAAGCAGAGAATTATCCGTCTCTTATCAGACGATCGTCTGTTTATGTACGGAAAATGTATTTATAAAGCTGATCATGGGAAATGCCCGCATCAGCTAGATCATGAAAAGAAAATATGAAAAGATAATGTATTGTATTGTATTTTGTTACAGGTCACCTCCCGGCGATTGAATGAACTTCGGATCCTCCTAATAAAGCATTTCACCCCATAAACGACCTCATACTTTAGGGGGCAACTGTTATAGACATTTTTGTGCCTTACAGCATAGAGCATGAAATGTCAATAATATAAGGGATCCAAAGTCCCTAAACATGTTGTTCTTACCCTTAGAGGAACAAGGTCAGCAAACCACAGCACTGCAAATCAGTTCTCCACTGAAAAACACTCAAAAACAGGTCAGTTTTGGATCATTGCAGCTGCTCCACTAGGCATCTGCGCTACATAGCAGGTACAACAAAGGCTACCTGCGTTGCATAGCAAGTAGAACAAAGGCTACCTGCGTTGGGCGTACTTGGACATGTGGAGGAATCTTTTTCTCAAAGTGCCAGTGCCCAGGAAGCTTCTAAAAAGACACTTGATGATAAGATTCGCCTAATGATGAGTTAAGAGCTTCTAAAACTCCAAGTGGAAGACAGAAACTCCGAGTGAAGAATTGAAGAACAACTGGAGTTGAAGAGGACAACAAGTCACACATCAAGCTGACTTATCTTCACTCCAAAACTCTATATAAGGATCTCATCCCATGGGATCTAGGAAGGCCGGAATTTTGTGCAAAGAATTGCTGTTGGTTTACAGTTGTGAGCATTGGGTGATTGCTTGAGGGAGGTGAAGAACAGATTTCTCTCCGTCGGGAAGGTGATGCTGGATTGGACCTCTCATGGTTGTATCACCGCCTGAACCTTACTTCCATATATTAATAAAGCATTTGAGGTTCTTCTATTCGCATGTGTTTCAATGGTGTATTGTCTTACTTGCGTCTTTGATTTATGCTAATCCTTGAATCGATTATGAATGCATGCCTCTTGTAGTTTCCTTTTCTTGTCTTATTTGCAGGATCTCGTGTAGCTGGGCCCGTGAAAAGACTTGGATCTGGGAGCAAGCGGCAAACGAAGGAGATTGGATCGACCATTTGCGCAAGACATCGGTAAGTGGATCTCTTCCTTCTATCTCTTGCATGTCATAAAGAAGAAACTTTAGATAGCTTTGCTTTCAGCTGTTGCTAAGGAACTGTCACCCTTAGAGTGGGTTAGGGTCATTCCGAGTTGGATACTTTCCCCCACAACACAAATGCCCCCTAAAGCGTGAAGGCTGAACTAGAGTAAGGGGTGAAATGCTTTACAAGTAGATGTGGGGAACCAGATTCTTTCACTGGAAAAACTGTAAGCAAGAATACATGTACTTATCTAAAATCTGATAGTCATGCCTGATAAACATGAGAGGCATATAAAAATGCATGAATCCATGGTATAGGCACAACTATACATCAAGAAAAAGATCATGTGCATGGATCCTCAGAATGGATGCAACCATCCTACTGGAGGGATCATATGAAAGAGATCCATGGCATGGGCGCATCCATCTGTCTAAAGAATCATGTATATAATCATGAATGACTCATTACTCCTTGCAACCTAGACTTTTGTAATCTAAGCCCAGGGTCTTGCACTCCAACACGTCCTGATCAAAGTACACATTCTAACTTGTGAATAAATGTGTTGAAGTCGAACATGTTAGAAAGTCACTTAATTACCGGTCAATGATGTGAACCATTAACAAACATGAGAGAAACCACCAATAATGACAATGGCTCTCAAGGTACAAACAACAAAATTCATGGGGTGTGAATAAGGAACTGAAGTCGAACACCCGTGAAATCATTCGATTGAAGGCCAATGATGATAACCTATCATCGAGTGCGAATAACTGGCCATTGAGGCATGCAAGCTCCAAGGCAATGGAAAGGAGTTTCTAGATCAACTTTCTGGATAATGAGCTGAAGTCGACAAGAAACGATCCGCTAAAGGAAGGTCATAATGAATCCTTCATCATCTACACGAAACAGGAACACAATGAATGAGAGTAATCCAAGATGATTAGACAATGTACAGGTTGGAATACTTCTTTTGAACATATGGATGACATGACTCTGGAGTTTGGCAACATTTGACATCATAGGATCAAAGGTCATGGTGATGTGGCAGAGATCATATGAGATGTTTAAAATGGATAACCCAAAACCTAGGGAGGCAAGTGGCAGAGTGAAGATGTCCTAAAAATCGCCAGCATGGTCGCCAATTTGTGGTGCAGGTAAATTCTCAATGCAGACAAAGACAATTCCTCTTGCCCAAGAGAGAGGATCTAGCCACAAAAAAACAATCTATGGAAAACTTCCTTAAGCTAGAATCAAATAAGAGGGATTACCTCTTAGAACACTATTCCGCTTGGTGATGATCACGCTTCCTTACTCCAGCTACCTTTTGTTTTCTTTCTTCGAATACCGAAAATAAGCAAACAAATGATAACAACAAACGTTATAGCATACAAATTGCATTCAGCCTACTTAACAGGTCAAGGAACATTAAGCCATCAAATGTAAGATAACACTTCAATGCAAGAAATCAATAAATAGTTGTATTCATATAAGTTCAGAAAGATATTACAACCAATGCCTTGACGTTGCTGGTCTCCTCCAACGTATCCGAGCTCCCACACTTCTGCTAGAATCTCATGGATAGCCCCAAAAATGGAGATTTAAGGCTTCTTACCTTTAGTCTCAAACCAAACCAAACATACTATTCTCCCTCAAACATAAACTAGAGAGCTACAAGCTATAGATGTCTTGTTGGTTATTCAAGCTCCAAAAATACTAAGACTAAAACTACATCCAAAAAGTAGTTCAGCTTGGGAAAGGAGGGGCTTATATAGCTTTTATGGAGGGGAGATGGTTCCTCTTATCATGGGAGAGGCCTTATCTCTTGGGTTTGTTCCATCCTAATAGGGAGAAGGAACCCAAACTGACTTCCTCAACTCCATCCAACCCAACCATTTACCGGACTTCCGTTACGAATCTTCTAGACCTGGAAGCTTCGAATCCATATTTAAAAAACTTTCCAAAAGAGGATCGGCCTGACTGAGACAAGGCTCAGTAGCGCTGATCAGCACTAGTCCCATTGTTAAACTCTGTAGATTGGTGCGGGGGATGATCTAGTCATTAGCATTGGTCTTGTAAACTGGGGTAAAAGGAAGATTCTTGGGAAATGATGCAAAAGGGAAATGTTCTACTCATGAAGAGGGACATAATGGGAGTTTCTTCATGATGGGAAAACACATGAGGGTCACTATAGAGGTCCTCTGGGATCGTCAAACGGGGAGTATAGGGACAATGACAAAATGCTATGTAACAGGGTTGGGATATCCTCACTTCATCATTGACCTTACTGGGTTTGGGTCATCCACTTTTTTCCTTTCCATTTGATCTTTTCCATGTCATCATGACCTTCAATCTTATGGATCCAAAGAGCTGCTAAACTCCGGAGTCATGTCGCTGATATGTTCAAGAGTTAATCCTTCTGTAGTTTACACTCATTCCTGATTCTCTATATCATCCATAATCATTGTAACCCATTATCTCGTGTCGATGATGTGGGATACATCATGGTCCTCCTTCGACAAGGTCACTTCCTATCGACTTCAACTCATTATCTAGGAAGTTGGCCGAGAGACTCCCTTTTAGTACCTTAGAGCTTGCATGCCCAAATGGCAAGTTCTTCACACTCGAAGACAAGTTCTCATCATTGGCTTTCGATCAAGTGACATCATGGGTGTTTGACTTCAGTTCCTTATTCACACTTTGTGAATTGTGCTGCTGGTACCTTGAGAGCCATTGTCATCATTGGTGGTTTCTCTCACGCTTGTTAGTAGTTCACATCATTGGCCGGTAATCAAGCGAATTTCTAGCATATTTGACTTCGACACATCTATTCACATGTTAGAATTTGTAATTTGATCGGGTCGTGTTGGAGCACAAGACCCTAGGCTTAGATTACAAAAGTCCAGGTTGCGAGACGATGTGACATGATCATGCTTATATGCATGTCTATTTCATATGGATGGTTGCGACAATACCATGAGTCTATTATATGTGATCCTTCTCATTATTGGATGGCTGCGACCATACCTTGGGTTAGATATGAACCTTCTTACTAGATGGTTGCGCCCATACCTTGGATCCATTTACATGATTTTTTTTGGATGGCTGTGTCCATACCATGATTCATGTATCTTTTATTAGATATTTTAATAATCATGTATATGTATCTATGCTTGCTTGCAGGTTTCTCGATGAGAGTTTCTGGTTCAATGCATCTACTTGTAAATCATTTCACCCCTCACTCTTGTTCGACCTTCATGCTTTAGGGGGCATCTGTTACATAGGATTTTGTCATTGTCCCTGTACTCCCAGTTCCTCAATTTTGGAGGACCTCTACAGTGAAGCTCATGTGTTTCACGAAGAACATGTCTTTACATCACCTTTCATCTACATAACATTTCCCTTTTACATCATTTCTAGAGAATATTCCTTCAAACTCAATTTTAAAGGTCGACACTATCCCTCAGTTTTTTCCCCGCACCGATTTGTGGAGTTTAACACTGAGCCTAGAACCGATCAATGCATGTATCCATCCATTACCCATGCTAAACCTCTTTTGGAAATTTTTTAAAAATTGAGTCGAATCTTCCAGGTCTAGAAGCTTCATGAACGGAAGTCTGGTAAATGGTTAGTCAAGATAGAGCCAAGAGAGACTGTTTGGGCTCCTTTCCCCTATTAAAATGGAACAAACCAAAAGGGATGAGACCTCTCCCATCATAAGAGGATCCATGTCCCCTCTCTCAAGCTATATAAACTTCTCCTATTCCAACCTCAGCTAGCTAATGGAAGGGCTTGAATAATATGCAAAATCTTGATAGCCTAAACAACTCTTGATAGCCTTAGCCTTCTAGTTTGTGCTTGTAAAGGGAGAATAAGTTTGTAGTTTGTTTGGTTTGGAGAAAAGAGGAAGAAGCCTTGAACTTCTATTGTTTGAGGTGAATCATGAGATGTTAACAATGGTGCTAGAACCCAGACACATCGAAGGAAACCTGCAATGCTAAGGCGAAGGTTGTACTTTCCTTTTTGTCATAATAATACAACTAATATTTTGTTTCCTATATCAATTGCATATGGTATTTGGTAGCTTAAGACTCCTTAGCCTCTTAAGTAGGTTGAATCTATTGTATGCTATCATGTGTGCTTTGGTTTCTTGTCTATTTGTTTCAGGTGCTTGATTGACATTAAGGAGCTGATTATTAGAGCAAAGACACAAGGAATTCATCAAACAAGGATAAGCAATACTAGAGGTAGGATCTTATCCATTCTCCATCTAAGGGAACTTATGTCAAATTGTCTTGTTTGTGGCTAGACCCTCTCCCCTGGGCTAGAGGGATTGCCTTTTTCCACAGAAAGAATCTTCCTACTCCACAAAAATATCACATTGTGTTGACCACAGTTAAAGATATGAGGGTGAACTTAGTCGCGCTACCACTTACGACCCTCCATGTGCTGCATCAGGGGGTTTTGGAGGATCTATAGATCAGAGAGAAGCACACCCTTATAGTCATCAGTGAGATCAAGGTAAACAATGAGCAGATGTTCGAAAAGAAATATCAGGCTCTGAAAGAAAAGGAAGAACTACAAGCATGAACTCAGAGCCTGGAGACAGCTATAACATAAGCATGCAAGATAGTTCTCAAATTAAACATTCTGGAGGATGCTGTAGTGACAACAAAAATCAGGAAATTGGCTGCTACAGTCCGCACGTCGAAGGATGAGATTGGAAAAGTCATGTTTGATTTCTAGATGAAGATCTCAAAGCTTCAGCTGAAGTTGGAGCCATCCACTCAGCCAAAGGTCTGGGAGCAATGCAGAGCAACGATCAGGGAAAACATGGGCACATTGGATACCGTAATCACAAACTACGCAATGATATTTGATCAGGCCATGGAGTTATGGATGAACTTGCAGGAGGACCCAAACTTGCAAAAGCTCAACACAGACATTTGGGAGACACAATGCAAGTTTGATGAAGTCAGAGCGACTACGCGCACTTTGGAGCCAGTCCAATGCCTCACGCAATTGCAGGAAGGAAAACAACTACAATCATAGATTGAGGAGTTATAGAGGAAAGAGGCCCTTCTCAAGGCTAGACTACAACCATGGATAGAGGAAGCCTGTCAGCTTACTCTATCACTTCAGGAGAAGTTAAAGACACTTTAGCAGATGCAAAGAATGATGCGCTTAGCAGTTGAAGGACAGACAACATAGAAGCGAGTAGAAGAAGTGTAGCAGGCCGCAGTAGAGAGATCTACTGATGTAGCAGCACTGAAGGTCGTTTTCGGTGGCCTCCACAGCAAGATCGAGGCGCCAGCTAAGTGACTCGAGGGTGAGTCACCATATTTGTGTTGGGGGCTTGTTGGGATAGGGTCCCCAGGGTCAATTTTGGGTTAGTTTAACCAATTTTTGTAATAGATTTTGTAAAGGATGTAAAGTCTCCACGAAGTGTGGAAGAGGAGCATGCAGTTAAGTAGAAGTCAAAGGGGCTTTAGCCCCTTGTTTGGGTAAGTGATAGGTCTTTTTTTGAGACTCACCCATGGTCCGCGGACCATGGTATTGTATGGAAAAAGCTATATATAGTTGAGTCATAGCAAGTTTAAGTAGAAATCAAAGATATATGATTATTGTTTTTGGGCAAGTGCTAAGGCAGGAAAGCTCTGTTTCCTGTACTTAGGTGAAAGGGGAAGGATCTTGCAGCTGAGTGCGTGGAGACCTTGGCAAGTCCGCAGTTGAGTGCGCAGTCCCCTACAGCTGAGTGCGCAGGGTGGAAGAGTTTGTAAAATGAACGCTGAACTTAAAAAAGATTGATTTTGGGACAAATATATTTCCCTTGAGTGTTATTCTTATTTCTGTTCAAGTTATGCATTATGGCTGAATGATCTATTTTTTGTGGAATAATGTGTAATTGTTGTGCAACAACAAACCTATTAAATCTTTACTATTTATGCATGAACTAAGTAATTATCTGTTTCTACAAAGATAAAGGTTAAATCTGTTATGATTTTTATTGAATCGGGTAGATCTTCGTGAAGGAAGATCTAGGGTTACTATTTAGTGCACAAAAGTGGATAATATGCCTCCTTTAATTCTATAAGAACTGATTGCAAACCTTCGTGAAGGTATAGAAGCGTTTTCTTAGAGTTGTAATAGCAGAACATAGAAGGGTACAGATTTGTGCAAAGGTAGATATGAGCTACAAGGGCTTAAGATCACTTATCGCATGGGCTTTGGATGCAAAAACCTAGTTCTAGCATCCCCCAATACTACTTCAAGTGAGACTGTAGCCTACATTATGTAGGTTGTTGCTGAAAGGGCTAGCAGTTAGGGTTTTGTTGGTTGGCGCAAACAACTCTGAACCTGGGTCAATCCCCTTGAAGTCAACAGGGAACATCAATATTATTCATAAATAAAAATTATGACATGCTTAGATTATGCATTTATTACAGGTGTTTGAATAAGGTGACCATTAAAAATGGATACCCCTTGTCGAAGATTGATGATTTATTCGATCATTTGAGAGGAGTGATGATCTTCTCCAAAATTGATATGAGATTAGGGTATCATCAAGTGTCCATCAAGGAGGAAGATGTCCATAAGAAAACCTTTTGAATAAGGTATGGTCATCACGAGTTTGTAGTGGTGCTCTTCGGGCTTACAAATGACCCTGCCACTTTTATGTGCCTAATGAACAACATGGTGCGCCCCTACTTGTATAAATTTGTGGTTGTATTTGTCGATGACATATTGGTCTAGTCAAGGAACAAGGAGGAACATGAAGAATATCTAGAAGTGATCCTACAGTTATTAATAGAACATAAAATTTACACAAATCTAAGCAAGTGTGATTTATTCCAATCTCAGATTCATTACTTGGGACACATGGTCTACAAGGATGGGATAACATTTGACTCGGAAAAGATCATGGCCATAATTGAGTGGCCATCGCCAAAGAATGTGACAAAAGTAAGATCATTCATGGGATTGACAAGCTACTATAAGAAGTTTATCAAAAACTTCTCTAAGATAGGCCATCCAATCACCACCTTACAGAGAAAGGGAAAGAAGTTTGAGTGCACATTTGAATGTGTAACAAATTTTGATAAGTTTAAATAGTTTCTCACCAATGAACCAGTCTTAAGGATTGTCAATATAGAAAATGACTTCGTGATTTGTATCGAATCCTGCAAATAGGGGCTTGGGGGGGTCTTAATTCAGCAAGGGAAATTGATTTGATATGAGTAACAAAAGTTGAATGAACATGAGCTAAAATATGTTACCCATGACCTGAAGCTAGTCGCCATTATCCATGCATTAAAATTGTGGAGGAATTACCTCCTCGACAGGACATTAATGTTAATGACTAATCATGGAGGGTTGAAATACTTGTTTGATCATCATAAATTGAATGTGAGACAAGCTAGGTGGATTGAAATACTTAGTGAATTTGACTTTGAGATCAAATATATAAATGGCAAGGAAAATAGGGTTGTCGATGCACTTAGTAGAAAAGTGCAAATAAACCACTTAACAAACATAAGCTATTATGGAAGTAATTTTGGAGAACAAATTAAAGATGCAATATTATGTGAGGAACAATATCAATAGATAAAGGAATAATTACAATAGGATGGTGAGGGAGAGAAGAGTGAGGAATATCACCTCATAAAAGATGGCTTGATCAGATTCAAAAATAATTTTTTTGTACCAAACAACAGTGAATTAAATAACCTCATACTCAAGGAGTTTCATGCCAAGCCATATTTTGACCATCTAGGATATCAGAAGAACCTCATAGCCATCAAGAAGTTTTATTATTGGCCTAATTTGAAGAAAGCGGTAACTGACTTTGTTGTGAAGTGTACGGAGTTCCATCAGGTGAAGGTTGAATGGAAACACCCAACAGGATTATTACAACCTATTACCATTCCAGAATGGAAATGGTAAGTGATATCCATGAATTTTACATCAGGATCAATAAGGACATCCATGCATCATGACACAATTATCATGGTAATTTAAAATTTGAGTAAGGTAGCTCACTTTGTAGTAGTGAATTCCACCAATTTATCCAACGAATTAGCCAAAATATTCATCTAGGATATTGTGAGACACTGAGACTACATGGGGTACCCAAGAAAATCATCTCATATAGAGATGCTAATTTCACCTCAACATTTGGAAGGAACTATTCACATGCTTGGGAATAGAATTGGCCTTCAGTACAATTTATCATCCATAAATGGATGGGAAAATAGAGAGAACAAATAGGATCCTCGAAGATATGTTGAGGATGTGTGTGATGCACCTACCAAAGAAATGGGTGTTGGCATTTATGTTAACAAGCTCTTGGTGTTGTTGGTCTTATGCATGAGTGATGGAAGCATGATTGGTGATGTTCTTGATAGTTGGCATTGATGTCAACATCCTATGACTAGACCTAGTAGAGATGATGTTGTGGCTACGAAGGAGATGGTTTCCAGCCATGATGTGTTGATTGGAAATGTTGTTGCTGTAGGAGGATGGTGAGCCACACATGGTGTGAGATGTTACTACTATAGGTAGTTGGAGTGTTGATCTCTTGGTGCTCCATATGTCTCTACTTCTCTTGGAGACATTGGTTTGTTGCTTCATGTGATGGTTTGAGGCTACTTTTGTTGGAGGTGCTTCCACCAGTGTTGGAGGCAGTTGTATGGCATGTTGTTGATGCTAGAGGACTTGAGGATGCTACTACAGAGGATAAAGATGTTGCCATAGGTGTCAGAGAGATTGAGGTTGTTGCTTGAGGATCTAGAAGTGTTGCTCTTAGTCCTAAAGTTGGCATAATAGGTCTAGCATGTCTTAGACTTGTTCCTTGCCTATTCATTAGTTTCAGACCTATTATAGAGGCTTGGAGGAGTGTATACGAGTAGAGGAAGATAATGGATTAGGTGGCATAGGTTCTGGACTAAATAACATATGTTTTACTTTAGTTTTATGCCTAGTTGTTGAGTATGGTGTTTGGATAGAAGTGGCAGTTTTGGATTGCACATTTTGGGAAAATGAAGATGAATATCAAAATTCTGAGACATGGGTTTTGTGCAGAACGGACCCAATTATCTTCCCATTGAGCATTTTTATGAAATTTGGCTGAAAACAAAGGTTCTCTTCCTTGGATGCAGGCATAGAGGCTTGTGAGAGTGACTGTAGGACCTCTGGATGTTTGCACAGTGTGTCATGAGAGTGACTAAGGACATGGACGCTTGCACAATGTGTCATGGGAGTGACTGAGCCTGTAGATGAGTTTTCTCCATGTTTCTCACACTCCTCAAATGTTTTATTTTGTTTTTATGTTATATCATAATCAGAAATTTTGAGTACGTGGTTAGAAAAGGTCGTGGTGTCTCTAGAAGCAGATCAAGTTTGAAGATATCAAATGGATAGTGGAATTAGTGCTTGATTTGGTCAAGATGCCTTCCTAGACAAAATCTGAAGCATGTGAAAGGAGCTGTTGGATCTTCCATAACCTATAGAATTTACTGAGTTAATCATCCCAGGAATTTGATAAATATAGGAAGACATTGAGTCTATTTGGTTAATTTGATTGTCTAGTTGAGTGGTTTGTGTGGGAGCTTGGAGAAGAGCCTGCAAGAGAATGTTTCTCTGGTGCATAATTTCTGAAGCAGTTTGTAGTTGTAGCACCAATGAGCTGAGGTATATTTCAGCCATTATGTTTATGCGGTGAGTGAGTTGTTGGTGTGTGATTGCATTAGTGATTGAGGAGATTTATTTGATCCTTGTGTGGGGATTTTTTTATGGAGTTTTTATGGCATCTATTGCTACAAATTTATTTGTGCTTTGATGCTATGTTGTTGCAGTGCTCATGTTGAGCAAGTTTTTAGAGTCCAATTTGAAAATAGATGAAAGGAGGCTCACATGGAGGTAGTGAAAGCATGGAGGCTTTGAGTAGATAGTGACTTGGTGGATTCAGTAGAAGGAAGAGTTTTTTCCATCCAATAGGAGTTGGACAGTCCCATTAGAGTGGGGTGAAGATCGACTGAACGCGGTGGCTTCCACCGGATGGTAGTCCGAAGATATGAAAGAGAAACATGTTCCTATCTGAAAGGACCAGAATACTATGAAAGAATCAAGTATTCAAGGCTCATTGGAGTGAGCTTATCCATGTATAATTTATTTAGTTATTAATAATAGAATTGAGCAGTACAACAACAGCAGGGTGGGTTTTTTCCCGGGATGGGTTTTCCACCAGAAACACTTGTGTCATTGTGTTGATTGATTTTTTAGTTGCATGTTTATTTGTGTTGCACTAATCTCTGATTATATGTTTCAGTTTATGCATGCCAAAGAATAAATAATTGGAGGAAAATTTTAAAGTGCCTTACTATTGATTCACCCCCTCTCAGTAGTGAATATATTTCCAATAATTGGTATCATAGCAGAGCTCTTGGTTGCAGCTTGATTGTTGAAGAGTAGATTAGGGGTTTGTTGGCAGAAATTGTTTTTTTTCTTTTCAGAATGGTTGTCCTCAATGCCACAAATTACAAGGTATGGCACAAAAATGTAAAATCTCAAATTTTATCTTATGGATCTAACATTTGGAAAGTAGTGTTTGAAGGTTGTGGCAAAGATACAATTCTAGATGAAGTTTTATAGTAGGATGTACAAGAACAATGTATAATGTATGATAATCTTCATAATTATGATATCAAGAGAGCAGTGAGTTTGAAACGTATCAAAGAGATGTGGGACAAGCTAGAATCCATATTTGGAGATGGAACCAACAACAATTTTGAAAATGAGAAGAGCAACAAGAAGAAGAAAAAAAGGAAGAATGAGAAGAAGAGCCTCCAAAAACAAGAATCTCAACCACAAGAGTCTCATTCTTCCAGTGCACATGATTCAACAGATGATGAGAAGAGATCGGAAAATCATGCACCTAAAGGTATAGACATTAATGTCTTTTTGTTGAGTTACAATTTTGATGATTCAGATTTAGATCATGTTGATGCACATAGTGAAGATGAGAATGATGTTAAGATTCTTAGAGCTGAGATTTCTAGACTAACAAATGCATTCAAGGATCAAGAAAAATTGTTGCAGATCTATGATGATAAGGAGGCCAAGCTCAAAGAAGAGATAGTGAGCTTAAAAGTTAAAATGGAAGAATTTGAAAGAGTCGATGAAGAAATGAAGAAACAATATCAAGTAAAGGTAGAAGAGATTGAGAAATTAGACGCTGATATTGTTTCCTTGAGAAAGAAGTGTAATATGGAGAAGAGTGCCATGGCCTTGGATAATTTTCTTGAAATTCAAAGATCACCATTGGATAAATCCAGTCTTGGATTTCAAAAGGGTGAATTTAGTTTGCATGCAGGTAAGAACATCAAAGAAGAACCCAAGAAACCTGTTGCAAACAATACCAATAAAAAAAATGAAAACCAAGGAACTAAGAAGTAGATCCAGCAGCAAGTTAGCAAACAAAAGAATCAACAACAGAAAAGCAAGCAAAATGAGCAGCCAATCAAGCAACAAAACCAGCAACGAAGAAGAAAATCTCAAGGAGCAACTACATTCAGAAGATCATTTGCTCCTATAGATGATCGTGGTAGCTCCATTAGATTTCAAAGGAAGCAAATTCCTTTCATGCATGAGATACAATGCTACAATTGTCACAAGTTTGGGCATATTGCAACAAATTGTTGGAGCAAAATGTATAGACCATATCAGTAGAGATTCCAACAATATCAACAGCTAAGGAGAATGGTCAATAGGTATACTTGTGATTTTTATGGTTATTGTAACTCATGTCACTTGTTTGGCCATAAGGCAATAGATTGCAGGTCTAATTGTTGGAGGAGAGATAGATTTCATGCATGGTTTAGATTTGGCATGAGCAGAAGAAGAGTTGATCCTCTTAGCCATGTGGAGTGCTATATTTTCCATAGATTTGGCCATATGGCAAGAGATTGTTTGCTGCCCCGTTACTCAAGGAAAAATCATCAAAAGCAGCAAAAACCAAGAGGATCTAGCACAAAACTAGTGAAGGAAGAGAAGAAGCAGATAAAGGAAGAAAGGAAGCAACCCAAGACCATGTGGAAGAAGAAGGAGCTTCAGCTCTTCAACTAGTGAAGAGCATTCCCTCCTGCAGTCCATGGTTATTTCATGCATACTTATTAAGGACTGCAGATTATGAGAGGTGCATAACCTCAGGGGGAGCATATTATGGAGTTTGCAACAACATATGATGAGTTCATTTTAGCCTCATGCACATTTAGGTCCACAGGATCAGCCTGTCTTATTGGAGGTGAAGTGTATTTTTATGTCTGATCTATTTTCTTCTAGTTTATTTATTAGTTGGATCAGCTATGTTGTTACTGATGGTTTTTGGAGCAACTACATGTTGGAGTGTTTATGATGTGTTTGTTGATATGGTAGCCATATAATTACTCTATATGCATTGTATAGCTGTGATGAGGGATCAAAGATCTAGGGGTAGCATTTGTGCTCCCAAATGGTTTTGGAATGTGTTGGCATTGTGTTTCAGGAATATTTTTGTTGTTGCTGCCACACATTTCATGTTGGACGAGATAGTATGGTTGTATGGAAATTTTGGCATTGATTTTGTTGCAGGATGGTATGCTTGAATGACATAGTTGGTATTTTAATTATGATCTCATTGTTAGATCATATTTACTATATGTTTTCATGCATATGTTGCTGCCATGGAGATCAGATGTTGCGTTGGATTTAGTTCATGTAGAGTATTGTTATAGGTCTATTTGGGCATATCACTCCCGACATTCAAATCAGTACAATTAGGGCTCATCAAACCCTAATTCAGTTGTTACATGCCCTAGACAAGTCATCAAATTGAATGCTTCCATCCATCAAAGTTTCCTAGCTTGAAACCCTGCTGAAATGCCTCCTAGGGACACCAGTGCATCCTTGGTCAGGGGTAACTGCACTGCAGAGTAGGTAGGCCCATTCAGGCTTGCACTGCAGTGCACTTAGGCCCTCTTTGACCTGCTCTGGGTGAGAATGAGGAAAATTCACATTGGATTTTGGGAATATTCTCTGATTCTAGAGCATTCTAGAAGGATCTCGAGCTCTTATCTCATCCTATGAGGTTGACTTTGGATAGGCTATGGATCAATTGGCCCTTTATCCTCTCATCAATTTCTCCATGGAAACTAACTCCAATTTTGGAAAGCCATTCAATGCCCAATTTATGACATAACCACCTACATTTCCCTATAAATTGACCACTCATCATAGTGATCAGGGGGTTGGAATTTGAAGATTGTAGAGAAATATTGTTTGTTTGAGATTTGATTTAATGTCAAGTAATGTTATTCTGCTAGATTGGTGTGCTTTTGGTGTGACGAGGGTTGGATTGAAGCTGGATGAGTGACATGGGATCAAACCACTTTGGGTGTAACTCTTCCTTCTACATCAATAAAGTTGTTTGTTTCTTTTCTCATATTCTTGTTCATATCTATGACTATTATGTGTTTCAATGTTGTCGATTCCATTGGTTTATAATAGATAGATCATGTATTCTTTGATCGTTGTTGTTTTCTGTTTCTGGTGACAGGTACTAATTGAACGGATTCAGTTTGAGTGGGAGCGACGAGAGCAATTCAAAGGAGATCAAGGAAGCAAAAGATTACAAGTAAGTTCCTTCATCTCATCTATCTATTATAGGAAAAGGTTAAACCACTTTCTTTCTGTTGTTCTAAGTGTAGCTACCCACTTAGGGAAAATGTGTTTATCCATAGATACAAATTCCATATAACAAATTGGCAACTCCAATGTGGAACGACCATCGGTCCTGGTAGTTTACCCTTATCATATTACATCCTAGTAGAATTTACATGACTTTATTGATCTCTTTTCAGTCATTTTGAAGCTTTTTTGGTTGAAATTTGCACTAGAATGCATATTTTAGGAATGTGTTGGTACCAGTGCACCCTTGGTTAGGGGACAGTGCACTGCAGTGCACCCTTGGCTTAGAGACAATGCTCTGCAACACATTGTCTCCTACTCAGACCTATGTTGGTCCCTCTCAAGCTAAAAAACCCATCTTTTGCTTGATTTTTCCAAAGTTGCTTCTGATCTTGTTTGCTGAAAGATCAAAGTTTTTTATGCCTCTGAAATCAATTTGTATTTCTTCTCCTAGCCCTACTTTGGCCTTGATTGTTTAGTGTTTCTTAAGAGATTTCTTTATCATTATCAATTCATTGTCAAAGTTAGCTTACATTGATTAGTATTTACTTTTCCAAAAAAATAATTGTCGTAAAGTCTTCATTTCTTTGAAAAAGAAAATGTCATAAAGTCTTCATTTCTTGTGAAAAGCATTGATTGATCATTTGTGCATCTAGTTCCTTTTTGTTCATCTAAACACTAAAGGGACTAAAAAGAAAAACTTGCACTGTGCATATTGTAGTTTGTGAATGCTTGATAGGAATAGCTAGGGAAATTGCATTAGGTGTGCTCTTTGCTCTTTGTCAAAGATCTAATTGCTCTATCCCTTACTAGTTACGGTTTTCATTGTTAATTGAATGAAAGAATGTTTCTCATGTTAGTTGCATTCTAGGAATTGCAAGCATACATCATGTGGTGAACCTGGAAAGGAAAATTATTAAGAAGATAAACTTAAAAGTTATCTCAATTGACTTAATGGAGCATTGTAACTTAACAAATAACATTTAGAGGTCTAGGTTAGAGACGTGTTCCGGCATCATTAAACATAGCAGTTGTCACTAATTGTTTGCGATACATTCTGAGTGTGATACCTCATTCCACGTACGTAAGTATATCATAGATCATCCATGTACTTTCGGGTATATAAGGCGGTGTTATAGTACAAAAAGTATAAAGGAATGCTCTCACTGTGTGGTTTCACATTAGACAACGCTAACACAGATTGGGCCTCCACATACTTCCGGGTATATATGGGAGGACTACACTAGGGTGCTATCCATCCATAGGTAACCGAGTCGACCACCTTGTAAATTGTGATACACCAAGGGAGATCTCCTACACCTATGTTAAGTCCTTGGTTTACTGAGGCAGTATATTGCAGTTCACAATTACTTGGTAATCCTTTTGCCTAGATTATCCCTCTTTTTTTTTGTTATCTTATTTTGATTAAAATAAAATTAATTGACCACGAATAACATCCTCCATGTCACTCCTTAGTTGATCTTAGGTTGAGACATATGGCAATAACTCCGGAGTCCACCGATCAAGGAATCCCTTTTGATGGGAATCCTAGTCCTTTTCCTCCTTTCAGAAATATTAGTGCTCCTTATATGGCTACATTGTCACTTATAGGACTTACCATCGGCTTGCCAGTATGGTTGTTCTCAACCTCCTTGGCCCCGCAACTAAATATTCCTACAACTGGACAAAATCAACCTCTAGTTGATCCTAAAGTTGACCCTTTACCTTCTTCATCGATTGTTTCGTCCTCTCCTTCTTCCTCTTCGCCTGGTGAAAGTATTGACACTAGTAACCAGGTGGATAAGAAGAAGAAGAAAGGGAAGAAGAAGAAGAAGAAGAAGAAGAAAATTCGACAGGGGGGAAACCAACCAACCATTGCTTCGAATGAAACTTCTGATGAGAAATAGTCCGATAAGCCTCACAAACTTCGATATCCTTGCAAACTTTGTACTGGAGACCATCTTCTTCGGAATTGTTCTGGTATTCCTCAAATCTTAGAAGAATGGTCTTCTCGTTAACATCATCCTATGTCATCAACTTCTGGAGATCATGCTGGTAACACTCCATCAAATAGTGGTAGTAAAGTTCATGGAAAGAAGGGTAAATTTAAGTTTCCCTATAGATTATGTGAAGGGAATCACCCCATTCACCTTTGTCCCTATCTGGAAGAAGCTCAAAAAGTGTTGGATAACTATCTTGCTTCTCCGCAGTGACTTCCATCTGGTTACAGGAGACTCTCCCTTAATCCTTCACTAGTTGATGAAGTGACTGACCCAAATCAACTGTTGGTTAAACCCACTCCATCTGAATGTGAATCCCATGAGTCTATACCTGACCAATCACAGGTCGAGGAAACAGTTGACTCGATTTCACCTTCATTTAACCATACCTTTCCCATAGAGAATGAGTATGATACCACTCAGGTTATTTTTGTTTCTTTAGATTCCAATGAGCTTAGAGGAAACCCTCTTGTTCCATCAAGATGGGAGGAAAATCCTCTCGTTCTCGTAACTCAAGGGGGTAATTCTCCCATTGTTATGGTACCCCCTCCAAGTAGTCTGGTCACTTCCTTTGATTGGAATCGACTGATAGGATGTCGTCTTCCTTCTTATGTACCTTTCCAGATCATAATACAGGTTTATAATATTATTTTATCTGGAATTATTATTGATGAAGGTGCATTTGTGAGTAGCCTTTCCTCTACTACTTGGCAGATGCTCGGTTCGCCACCACTTGTGCTTGTTACCCAGAATCTGTTGGCTTTTAACAGAGGAACCAGTCAACCATTAGGGATCCTTCCTTAGTTGCCTATTACATTGGGAGAAAAAACTGTTTATCTCAATGTGATTGTAGTCCCGGGCCCTTTAGATTACAATTTACTTCTTTGGCGCGACTATGTTTATGACATGGGAGCTATTATTTTAACACTCTTTTGAGAGATGTGTTTCTTGCATGAAGGCAGAATTGTCACCGTTGACCAAATTTCAATTCCTGGTCCAAATACGGTTTCCAGTCAACCATCTTCCCTAAATGGTACTTTTGTCCCAATGGCATCTTCCCCGCCACAGGTCAACTGATGATCAATTCTATGATGTTGTGCATTATGTACTGGGGGAAATGGAACCAGATCTCTCTAATGGATTCCTTGCAACGTATCCCTTCCAGAGCATTGTTCTCCCATCTGATGAAAACCTCTTAGAAGTCATTACCTCTTATGGATCGGGATCAAGGAATTTGAGGATAGTTCCTGGTCTTGTGTCAACCTCGTTAAAAAACGAAACAAAGGGTATGAGGATAGTTCCCGGTCTTGTGTCAACCTCATTAAAAAATGAAACAAAAGGTATGAGGATAGCTCCTGGTCTTGTGTCAACCTCGTTAAAAAATGAAACATAGGGTATGAGCATAGTTTCTTGTCTTGTGTCAAGCTCGTTAAAAATTGAAAAAGGAATATGAGGATAGTTCTTTCACTGTTTCAACCTCATTAAAAAATGAAACAACTCCCATGAGAATAGTTCCTTGTCTTGTGTCAAGATCGTTAAAAAATAAAACAAGGAAGATGAGGATAGTTCTTTTACTATGTCAACCTCATTAAAAAAGGAAACAGGTCCCAGAGCATAGTTCCTTGTCTTATGTCAAGACCGTTAAAAAATGAAACAAGGAATCTAAGCAAAGTTCCTTGTCTTGTGTCAATCTCGTTAAAAAATGAAACAAGGTTCCAATTTGATTCTTTGATCTCGTAAATGAACCTTCATTCCATCCACCTGATAGCCACGAGTAGTCTACTTAGGTGAATGTAATGAAGCTTGGTGCGCATGCACCTAGAATCGAGTCATCATGCTGGGGGCATGTAAACCAATCTCAAGCATATTTTTTTGTTTCAAGCTTGTGTAAACATGAAACTAAATCCAAGCATAGTTCCCTATGGTTAAAGCTTGTGTAAAAATGAACCCATCTCCATTTTAACCTGTGTGATTACCATTCTATCAGCCTCTTCCATTAGAGGAGCCATTTGTTTTTTCTCCTTCCATCGTCACTATCTTCTTGGCCGATCATATGCTTTCACTTGGTTTTTTTACCCTTTTTGAGGAACAGTTGCAATGAGTGGTCTTATTAACCAACCTATTCACATAAATCAACATGTTTTGAGAAGTTCCAACATCACCAGAACCAGTTGCTATCCTAGACACCACTCGTTCCTCTAAGTGGAGTCCTCTTCAATCTCTTTTCAGACTCTCAAAATATGAAATGATTGGTAGGCGCTTGTCCTTTTCAGCTTGTAAATGGATTGGAAACGGCATCTACTTAGTATAAGTTTAACCCTTTTCTAGACTAAGATAGATTACTGACGAAAAAGGAATACATTAATCGAACATGGTCAATAGGTTCTCTCTTGTATTATTTTACGCTTTTTCGGACTTGAGAGACAATTTTACAAAAAATAACTTGTGGAGTTTTCTTTTTGTCCCTTTTCAAATTCTCTAAACATGAAAAGGACCGAGTTTTGATTGTCGTTAAACTAGTTAAAACATCAAATAGTGACAAACATGTCCATGATGACAAGACCGAGTTTCATCTTCACTAGACTCATTAAAACATCACATAGCGATGGATTCACCCGAAGGGTGGAATTATAATAAAATCATATGTTATCCTCCTTAAGCATGTTTACAAAAATAAAGAGGTAGTGGTCAACAATGATTGGGGAAAATGGGAAAAGGGATAAATCACTTTATGGTAGCAAGTCGCTCTTGAAAATGCCACTTTCACTTCATCTCTGTGACTATTTGGGTTGGGTTATCTGCTTGATGGTTATCATACCTATGGTCTATCACACCATCCATCACTTTGGTTTTGGGTCAATGCTGCCAATTCATTCAGTGTCACTGACATGTTCAAGAGAAGTCACCCAGTGAACTTCATCCTTTGCAATACTCATAAACCTTCATTTTCATGACCACCATTCCTAAACCTTGCATCATCAGTCATATTCTATCTTCAAAATCATTACACTCGTTTCATGTCGTTGATGGGGGATACACCAAGGCCCTCCTGCGACGAGTGGCTTCTTGTCAACATCAGCACATTATCAAGGAAGTTGACTTAGAAGCACTCTTCCAGTACCTTGAGGCTTGCATACATAAATGGCAAGTTTCTCACTTCCAACGACAGGTTGACATCACTGGCCTTCGATCAAAAGACTTTGTATCGTGTTTGACATCAAAACATCTATTCACACCATGCAGAATGTATTGAAGTACCTTGAGAATCATTTTCATTATCGGTGATCTCTCTCGTGTCTGTTAACAGCTTACATCATTGGCTGGTAATCAGACAGTTTCTTCCCATGTTCGACTTCAGATCACATTTTTACATGGTTAGACTTGTACTTGAGCGAATGATTGGATGAGATAGAAGACCCCGGATCTAGTTTCATCCATCCGGGCTGCAATTTCGGGAGAGTACTAAATTATTTGTATGATGGCTTTACACAGATGGTCATCCTATCATGGGTCTATTTCTGTAAACGACTATCTGATTTATGTACATGTAACGAAAGGTTTATATGTTGAGTATGGGTATGCCTTCCCTCAGCAATTCATGAAAAATTCAAAGATATCATGATATTATGTATTGTAATCGATGCAGGTCACCGTCCACTTCAAATCCTCCTCATCGCATCATAAAGCATATCACTCGACATTATCATTTTCGACTTCATTCTTTAGGGGGCAACTATTACAAGTCTATTTGGGCACATCACTCCCGAGATTTAGATCAATACAATTAGGGCTCATCCATCAAATTGAATGCTTCCATCCATCAAAGTTTCCTATCTTGAAACCTTGCTAAAATGCCTCCTTAGGACATCAGCGCAACCTTGGTCAGGGTAACTACGCTACAGAGAAGGTAGGCCCATTCAGGCCTGTACTGCAGTGCACTTAGGCCCTCTTTGACCTGCGCTGGGCGAGAATGAGCGAAATTCAAATTGGATTCTGGGAATGGTCTCTGATTCTAGAGCATTCTAGAAGGATGCCCAAATCTTATCTCATCCTATGAGGTTGACTTTGGATAGGCTATGGATCAATTAGCCCTCTATCCTCTCATCCCTTTCTCAATGGAAATTAACTCCAATTTTGGAAAGCCATTCAATGCCCAATATATGACATAACAACCTACATTTCCCTATAAATTGATCACTCATCATAGTGATCAAGGGACTGGAATTTGAAGATTGTAGAGAAATATTGTTCGTTTGATATTTGAGTTCATGTCAAGTAATGTTATGCTACTGGATTTGTGTGCTTTTTGTGTGATGAGGGTTGGAGTGAAGCTGGATGAGTGACACGGGATCGAACCGCTTTGGGTGTAACTCTTCCTTCTACATCAATAAAGTTCTTTGTTCCTTTTCTCATATTCTTGTTCATATCTATGATGATTATTTGTTTCAATGTTGTCGATTCCATTGGTTTATAGTAGATATATCATGTATGCTTTGATCATTGTCATTTTATGTTTCTGTTGACAGGTACCAATTGAATGGATTCAGTTCGAGTGGGAGTGACAGGAGCAATTCAAAGGAGATCAAGGAAGAGAGATTACAAGTAAGTTCCTTCATCTCATATATCTATTATAGGAAAAGTTTAAACCACTTTCTTTCTGTTGTTCTAAGTGTAGCTACCCACTTAGGGAAAATGTGTTTATCCGTAGATACAAATTCCATATAACAAGTATGAATTTTATTGCTCATGTTTATTATTCTAGATGCATCATGTTGCTACTCATGATATGTATTTGCATGGTTTAATTATGATTATTGTTGCTCACATATGGAGTATACTTGTGTCCCTGCTCACTGATTTCATGCGTATGCCTCATTGATGATATATTTCTCACCCTTGATGAGGATAAGGATTAGTTGATGCCTATGATGCCTTATGTTGTGGATGTATTTGTTGTTGCTTATGACATATTCCTATGTTGCTGCTATTAGTTTACTTTCTTGTTGGTGCACATGAGGAGTATGGTGGTTACATGGTGATATTTTTGATGGATATTTGTTAATGGGATGATGGCACATGCACTAGCACATTTTTTGGCCAGTGTTCCTATTTATTGTAGCAATTGGAGAGCTTATGTTTTAGCTCATGGAGGCCTTGTGTTTGATGGATATACCATGTATCACATTTGTTTTTTGTTTTCATATGGAGCATATGTTGATGCTCATTGTTGCCATGTACTCATTTATTTCATGTTTTGGGGATGTTTTGATAAGAGCACCATTATGTGCAGATGTAAACACCATGTATTGACATTATGTCATATTAGGGGCACATTTCTCATGGAGAGACCCATGGTGTCTAGTATGTATTGTCATTTACTATGTATGTGTCAATGGATGTCCAAGTCATGTAATATGATATATAGCATTGATATAGCCCCACACATTTGGGTGCATGATGTAAAATTGGGTCCATAAAGTCATGGTTGGTGATAGGGTGAACATGAGCCCATTCGAGGCACTATATGGGAGGAATTACAACACTTCTATTAGATGGAGTGATCCTGTAAGGAGGGCCTTAACTAGGTCAGACATGTTGAGAGAAATGGAATAGGAAGTGTAGACCATCAAGAGAAATTTGAAGGTGGCACAAGACCAATAAAATAGTTATGTTGACTAGCATGGAGTGCATAAAAATTTCAAAATATTGGAGCATGTATATATGCACATTAAACCCAAGAAGAGCTCTTTGAGGATTGGGTTATGTGCCATGTTGGCATCACGATTTTGTGGACCTTTTGAAGTATTAGAAAGAATTGGACCAGTGGCTTGAAGATTGGCCTTACCTCCTTTAGTAAAAATTCATGATTTTTCCATGTTTCCTTGCTTAAAATATATGTGTGAGATCCTAGTCATGTCATTGATTGGTTTATACTATAGGTGGAGCCAGAGGGAGATTTTAAGTTAGAGCCATTATGCACCCTAGAGTGTAGTAAACTCAAGCTCCAAAATCAAGATATAGAGAAGGTTAAAGTGTAGTGGAAACAATTTGGGCTTGAGGAAGCCACATGGGAAATGGCTAACCAAATGTAGGCAACATATCCATTTTTGTTTACCAAATAGATAAAATATGAATAATATTGTAAATACTATATAGAATTGTATATATAAAGTTCTATCAGCAATATTTCTAGTTTGACACATTTTTTATTATTATATATGGTCATAGAATACTATGGATGGTCTTCCCATCATGGGGGACGAGTTGTAATGACCCTGGTCATTATACAAATATGTTAATTGTCCTGTCATTGTGCACTCATGTAGATATTGTAAATGTTTTCCTAGTTACTTTGCACTAATATGTTAATTGTAAATAATTTCTTGATTATTTTATAATCGTGTAAATATTATATATATATATATATATATATATATATTTTAAAATGATAATGGTCACTTCTCAATGGTGTGAATATTTTCTAGTCATGTCCAATTGCATAATTATTGTAGAATATATATATATATATCTGTGTGTGTGTGTTAACCTTAAGTATGTGAGGTAGCTATTGTTTTGGAGGTAACACATACATATGTGTAGACTATTGTAAACATCATGCAAACATTGCAAAAAAAAGTAGTATCTCGAAGATGGTAGGAAAGGGAAGCAAAAGGCCAAACAACATGAGGTTGATTGACCTACAAGAATGATAGGGCTAAGAACCGTAAAAATATAAATACTAAGTATAGGTGGCACACATTTTGTTGGTCCATAGGGGCTGGGCCAGAATGGAATCTAACCAACCACATGAAGAGATCAAACAATATAAAAAGAGGGACAATTGAGCTAGGAAAGGGCACAAAAAAATCAAGGAAAAAAATCTGGGAGTGTAGAAGAGGGCAAAAGAAAGAGGGAGGGCGTTCAAAGAATAGAATTGGGGAGCATGTTTGTTGCTAGCAGATAGAAGCTCAAGGTATTGGTCGTGTTCCCTATACAATGAAGAGGGTAGGGTAGACATGTGTAATATCAAGGAGGACTGCTACATAGAGAAACAATAGAAGACATAGGATAGTGTTGATAGTGCCGGAAATTCGTCAACCAAAGGATTCTCCACGATGTGAAGACCCAATTATATCTCACATAGTTTGGAAGAGGATCCCCATCCGGGGTATCGATCCAACTATCATACATTCCTACAGATTTTCTTTGGCTCTGAATATCAGCAAGAAAGAGGGGTGCAAATGTTCTTTCGAAAAGCAAGGGGGTGTGCTTGGTGAGTGTTCGGCTGTATATGTGTCAAATTTCTTTTACTGCGGATGGGGGAGAGCAGTGAACCTCTAAGAGAGAGGTAATAGTACCACCCTTCATCAGGTGCTCATGTCCTAAGTGTCGTAAAATGCTTAAAATTTAAAATGCTCAAAACTAGTTGAAAGTTGAACAACTGGAAAGTGCTCGTCCTCCTGATTCCGGCGCCACAAACGGTTCAAAAAATGGTCGTCGTATGAGAAAGTTATGGCAAAATGAAGAATTTCTTAGTAACATTGGAATTTTGAATTTTTCAAAAAAAATTAAAAAAGAATATTCCACAGAATATACCTTGGAATATTCTAGGGAATATTCCTTTTGGGCAGCGAATCAGAAGCTGCCATGTGGCAGGCCCGAAGGGCACCACGTGACCCTGGGTGACGTCAGCAAGGGTATGTGCATGGTTTAAAATGTTTGGGAGTTCTGTGGTTTGAACCTAAGACCTCTAGTCTAACACTACAGCGCCTCACCAATGCACCAAGTGGATCAAACTTGTTTGAATGGCAGCATAAACCTAATTTAAACTTTGATTTGTGTTGGGCGGGGCCCGAAGGGGGCCAGCCCCCCATACCATGTGACCACAGCCCAAAACCGTGGGCCAAACCTTTAACTGCTGGGCACAAAATCCGAGGGAAACCGCCAGCCATTCATATGCATTTATTATAACTACAGTCAAGTTGGCAGAAAATTTGGTAGGAGCGCCAAATTTGGGTGGACCCGCCATATTTGGCGGGCCTAACTGGCTCCAACTACAGTTAGCTGGAGGTTTTTTAGGCTAAACTGGAGGGAAACTTTAATTGGCCATAACTTTGGCTAGGAAAGGCAGTTTTGGACGACCTTCTGAAGCCATTGGCACAGGTCTTACAACCATCTGAGGTCATTTGCAGAGGTTTTGGAGCCAAGGAAGTTCTAGGAACCACCAGGGCCCAGTATTGGGAAGACTGTATAGGGTTGCAGGTATCCATTGGAGGTGAACCAATAGTTAATCCTGAAGGATTCAAGTGTTCTGAATCTGTTTTTACCATCTATTCCACCTGCAGATGCTTCTATTCAGTTGTATATTCAATTTGAGCATTTAATTAAAACAAGGACAGGCCCATTTGGGAGCCTTGGACCCAGCAGACGTAGCCCAGGAGGGGTGAACTACTTCATCAACTTCTTTTGCATTTGTGGTTGATTTATTTTGCAGAACAAATTCGTTTTAGTGTGTTAAACAGTAAAAGGAAATCAATATGCTATACTTAAATGGGTCATGAACAGCTGAAATTTTCATTTGTTTTCTTTCTGCAAGACATGGACATCTTTTAAACATATATATATCTGAATTGAATACGTTGCAAACCATTTACAAGTAGTTTCAAATTCAGATCAAGTCGGTATCAGAGCTATGTTGTTGTTTCTTTGTATCAAAAGCAGTTAAATATGCTATAGACAAACCCTGAAACGAGCCAGGAAGCCTTCGAAATGCTCTTGTTATACAATTGCAAAGTAGATAAATGCTCTTTCAGTCAATCTCTGGTGTAGTTGTATTTTGATTGTTTTTGTGCAAAGATCTTCTAACTGTCTTGCAAGTATTGATGCTTACCAGGCTGAAACTTAAAAGAGGGGAAGGATAGTTGACTAGAGAATGAGAGAATCCTCAGTCAAGGAAGGCCAGAGAGCCATCACCTCCACTTTCAATTTCACCCTCAAGAGTCTCAGCAGAAGCTTCAAGAATGTCTGCACTTGAAGGAGAAATTCCTGCAGACATGGATCCAAAAGAAGAAGAAAGAGTCTTCAGAAAGGATTTCTTGGACCTCATTGAAATGGTGAGGATATTTTACCAAGAACGAAATGAGAAATTGGCTGGGGAAGGGTCCAAACATCCACATGGAGGAGAGGGCTCTTTAGGAGGTAAGAAGGATGATGATCATTCCAAGAAAGGACATGGAGGTAATGGTGATCCACCACCCCCATTGTCACCTTCTTCCTCTTCATCCTCGTCTTCTTCTTCTGTGCATAAGCATAGATCCTCTGGAAAAAGTCCTTTTTTGAAGCTTGATGTAAAATTCGAATTACCTATGTTTAATGGTGAAGTGAATGCAGAAAAGCTTGACAACTGGATTAGGCAGTTGGAAGTTTACTTGAGGATCCAGAATATGCATGATGATGCCACAAAGATTCAGTTGGCTTCTTTGAGAATGGATGGACCAGCATTGGTCTGGTGGGAGGCCAAGACTAAAGAGGAGATCAAGAAATTTGGTAAGGTTACCTTAACATGGCCTGAATTTCTGTTAGCCATTAAAAAACAGTTTTATCCTCTTGCTCACATGTAGAAAGCCATTATGAACTGGCAAAATTTCAGACAACTTAAGGGTCAGAGTGTCCAAGACTACACCCAAGAATTCAGGAGAAGAGCTCTCTTGTTAGGGGTAGATTTACAGACCCAGGAAACCTTGTTGAAATACATTGGTGGCTTGCATAGCTACCTTAGACATACCATTTTGATGTTTAACCCTACTAGCCTGGACGAGGTTTGTGTCCAAGCTACCCATTTAGAGGCAAGGGGAAAAAACACATTTGAAGAGGGTAGAAACAAGCCCCCCAAGGGGAAAAACAAAGAGAAAACCTCCAAGGGAAAGGGCAAAAAGAATGCATCTGTCAAACAGGAGAGTGAGAAAGTGATCTGTAAACACTGTTCTAAACCAGGCCATGAGGAGAAAAACTGTTGGAAATTAAATCCTGAAAAAAGACCTCATTTTAACAAATCCAAAGGGAAACAGAAAACTGCTGCTACTACATCTACACCACAGGATTTAGGGGATGATTCAGGTGATGAAACAAAAATTGCAGCCATGGGTTTGAAAAACTTGAAGGGAAAAGAAATTGAAACTCAAGCCAGCACTAGTACCTCAAACTGCCATGTACAAGCTCCTAATGAGGAAGAAAGAATTGAACTGTTTCATGTGAGGGTGATTTCAAAACATACTAAAATTGACACACTTTTTGATAGTGGGTCACAAGAAAACCTTATATCAGAGGACTTGGTCAAGCAACTTAAACTTGAGACCGTTCCACATCCGAAGCCATATCCACTTGGATGGATTTGCAAGGATGCAAATTTACAAGTTTCAAGAAAGTGCACATTGCGCTTTGCAATTACTGCACATTTTATTGACACGGTTGAACTTGATGTGGTACCTTTTGATATAGCAGGAATTGTTTTGGGAAGTCCTTACTTGTTTGACAAGAAAGCTATCTTTCATCGCCATGAAAACAAATATCATCTTTTCAAAGATGGCAAGGAGTTCATTGTTAGAGCTCATCGCAAGAAGACAAATATAGCGATGGTGAATGTAGGACAGGTAAAAAGGCTCGTCAATTCAAGTAAGAATTTTGTTCTTCTTATGATTAAGCCCAAGGTTGATGTGAATCATGAGTCATTTGACAATTGTGATCCAAAACTTAAGTCAGAACTGTATGATGTCGTTGATGCATATCATGAGATGTTTCAGGAGCCAACAGGTTTGCCTCCTAAGAGGGAGATTCAGCATGAAATCCATTTACATCCAGATTGTCCTCTTCCAAACATAGGCATGTACTGCATGTCTATTATGGAGAATGCTGAAATAAAGAAGCAAATCAAGGACTTGTTGGACAAGGGTTTCATAAGGCCAAGTACTTCGCCATGTGGGTCACCGATTGTACTGATTCCAAAGAAAGATTGCACTTGGCGTATGTGTGTTGATTTCAGGGCCTTGAACAAGATAACGGTAAAGAATCATTACCCACTCCTAAGGATAGATGATTTGCTAGACCAGCTGAAAGATGCTCGATATTTCACTATGTTACACTTGCGCAGTGGATATCATCAAGTAAGAATTGAAGAAAGTGACATTTGGAAGACAGCCTTTAAAACCAAACAAGGACTTTTTGAGTGGCTTGTGATGTCGTTTGGTTTGTGCAATGCACCTGCAACTTTCATGCGGGTAATGGATGATGTCTTGCATCCTTTTCTTGATGATTTCGTTATTGTCTACTTAGATGACATCTTAATTTTCAGCAAGTCTAGAGAAGAACATGTCATGCATGTTAGGAAAGTACTTGATGTTTTGAAGAAGAATAAGTTATTTCTTAAAATGTCAAAGTGTGAATTTGGAAAAAATTCTTTGGTTTATTTGGGACACATAGTAGGAGGAGGTGCTTTGAGAATAGATCCTGCTAAAATAGAGGCTATTGTGAATTGGCCTACTCCCAAATCCATAACAGACGTAAGAAGTTTTTTGGGTGCAGCTCAATATTGGAGGAAGTTCATCTCTAACTTCTCTTCTATAGCAGCTCCTATGCATGCAGTGACAAGTGTGAAGCATGCTTTCCAATGGGGAGGCAAGCAGCAAAAAGCTTTCAAATCTTTGAAAGAGAAGATTAGTTCAGCTACGGTCCTTGCATTACCGGATTTGAGACAGCCATTTGAGATACAAACCGATGCTAGTGATTATGCCATGGGTGCAGTTCTTCTACAGCATGGTAAGCCTATTGCTTTTCATTCTGAAAATTTTAATGGTGTTGTTGTAAATTATCCTACATATGATAAGGAGTTGTATGCGTTGGTACAAAGCGTCAAAAAGTGGAAAAACTATTTGATGGGCAAAGAAACTGTTATACATACCGACCATCAGCCCTTACAGTACTTGCAATCACAAAGCAAGTTACCACAGTCACGACACTTCAGATGGATGGGCTTCTTGCAACAGTTCCATTTGGTAATAAGGTACAAGAAAGGTACTTTGAATAAGGTTGTTGATATGCTTTCAAGGCCTATTATTGGTGTTGTTACTTTACTTAAGAATGATTCCATTGTACATGATAGTTACATAGAACAATATGCATCTGATAATGACTTTAAAGATGTGTATGCTAACTTGAGTAAAGGGAATCATGTAGAGGAAAATGACTATCACATGCATAACAATTTGTTGTTTCATTTGGGCAAGTTGTGTATACCACAGGGGGAGAGAATAAATGTCATAAGAGAAGCTCATTCTTCTCTTATTTCTGGCCATTTTGGGGTAAGCAAAACAGTTGCACATCTACAGAGGTATTGCTATTGGCCTCGCATGGTAGATTATGTTTCAAGGTTCATAAGAGGTTGTTCATTATGTGCTACAAGCAAGCCTAGTAATAGGAAGCTTGGCTTGTATACTCCTTTGCCGGTACCTTCTAGACCATGGGAGAGCATCTCTATGGATTTTGTAGGAGGTTTGCCAAAATCTAGAAAGCAGCATGATTATTTATATGTAGTAGTTGATCGTTTAAGCAAAATGTGTATACTTATGCCTTGTAAGAAAACTATAACTGCTGAACAAACTTCTGAATTATTTTTTCATCATGTATGGATTCACTTTGGTTTGCCTACTTCCATTATTAGTGACAGGGATTCCAGATTTGTGGGGAATTTTTGGTCCAACCTATGGGAGATGATGGACACAAAGTTGAAGAAAACTACTGCTTTCCATCCACAAACAGATGGACAAACAAAAGTTGTGAACAGAACCATTGTGCACCTCTTGAGAGGATATTGCAGCAAGCATCCCAAGTTGTGGGATGAACATTTTCACTACATACAGCACGCTTACAATCATGCCAAGCACTCTTCCACAAACACCTCACCGTTTGAAGCTTGTTTTGGTTACTTTCCAAAATCACCTCTTGATTTCATTCTTGAGAAAGATGTGGCCATTGAGGGACATAATGATATTGACAAAGCTCGTTCATTCATTGAAAGAATTTAGCAAATACATCAGCAAATTCCCTTCTTTTGCATTTTGATCTGAAGTCTTACGGGCCTTCTTGGAGTTGGCCTTTGTCGACTTCGCATTTGTCGTGCCAATCACGCCATCGCCGGCATGAGAGTCATTGTTTGATTTACGAGGAGGAGGAATTGAAAATTCCGGTCTAGGGGCATCAAGTATTTTGTCATAGAGCATGCCAGACTGAGTGTAGACTAAGTCTAGGTATTGTGCACGAGCAATAACTTGCTCTTCCGTTACGACCCCCCCCTTGGCCACATCTTCTGTTATAGCAGGAAGTAACGACTTGATGAACCATTCAGCTAGTAGCTGATCGGTAACGTACGTTTTTACCATCCTACGACGACGTCACCACTCATGTATATGATCGGATATATGAGTGGTCGTTGTCTGCTTGAAGTTGGTTAAGATTTCCGTTCCCGTTTCATACCTTATCGGTAATTGAAAATGGGTTAAGAAAGTCGTGGCTAGGGAGCTGAAATTATCGAACGAGGCTCTAGGTAATTCGATATACCATTTTGCCACTGGACCCGTTAACGTCCTCTGAAAAAGGCGAAGCCTTATCGAATCATCGTTTAAGGTGTTTGATGAACACCATAGATGAAAGGTCATCACATGATTCGATGGATCTTCACCCGGATTTCCATTAAATTTAGGAATGTCTGAAGGAAGTTTGTGAGGAATCGTTGGCCACCAAGGGGCATAAGCAATTGGATCGTTTGTTAACCGGTGTAAATCGGGTAACTCTAAAGTTGCCACGAATGGTAACTGTTGATTCAGGTTAGGTGAAGCATACACAGGGTATGATGGAATTGCCTGAGCAGTTGGCCTTTGCATACCAGCATAATGTAATTGATGTTGGTATGACTGATACGGTTGGTGGACTTGACCACTGTAAAGCGGTTGGTTTTGACCGTTTTGAATATACGGTTGTCCACTGTTCGCAAAGATCTGCTGCTCAGAACCTTGGTACACTTGCTGGAATTGTGGTTGTTGGTATTGCACTAGCCACGGTTGTGAAGCCATGTTCTGTTGCGCTATACTAACTGTTGGACCAAGGTGTGGGGTAATTGTACCCGTTTGGACCTGTGTCGCCCCACCAGTAGGCGATTGTGGTTGAGTCACAGGGTCAAGGGGCTGTTGCATTACAACCTGAGAAATCTGAGGTTGACATACAACAGGCAACGTTTGAACTTGCGACACTGTCACAATAGCCGGTGTGGTCGGGATGTTCGACACAGGTACACATTGTTGCATAGAATATACAACCCTTGGTTGTTGAGGTAGCATAGGTACCCAACCACTTGATGTAACTCCAGTATAACCTGAATACTATTGTGAACTCCCGTATGGATACCCTCCCGGAGGGGGTAATGAAAAGGCATACTGCCCCCCATACGGTAGCAATCCGGAACTCAAGGGGATCGTTTGTCCTTGGGGATTGGATTGCTCAAATTGACCTCCAAATGGGTCAATCTGGCGAGTCTCAACATAAGAGTTGCCGGATATTATTCCTGAGGAACAAACTGGAACTGACCACATTGTCGAAATAGTCCTTGGGGGGACTCCTTCTAGCTGTTGGGAGCTATTCGGGACAGATGGTGTGCCGGCAAACATTGTCGAAGTGACGGCACGGAGTTTTGTTGTCGCTATGTCATTCGACACAGTCCTAGATGTTGTCGGTTGCTCAGACATTTTGAGTCTATCCAAGAGATTACCTAACGATTCTACAGGAAGTTCCACTTGTGGTAGACTAACTTCTGATGTAGAAGGAAATAGAGTGGCCCCTACTCCAAAATGTGTTGGAGTACTTGCTTGCGGATCTTCTACAATTTCTTCAATCGCAATCAAACCAGGTGGAAGGGGAAGACCGTCAGGTCCATAAAATATTTCTGGTGCCGAAGAAGGGGTTGAATCAACAGCGACAGATGTTTGAAGAACAATACTCTCTGGACCGGTTATAGATGGAACTGGTTCAGTAACACAAGTGTTTGTTCTCAGACTAGGATCAGTATCACTGTCCCTCTGTGATTGTTGAACTTCTTCTGTAGAGGCAGGGTTTCCAGAAATGTTTGGAGTAACCAGAATCTCAGATGTCGTTGGAACACTTGTTCTAACTTTGATAGGAGATTTCGAACCGGTTAAACGAGTTCGCTTTGTCCGTACTGTTTTCGATTCCGGAGACAAAGACGGTTGACTCGTAAGCCTCCGCGAATGACGGGGTCTCAATTAACTTTCTTCCACGATTGCGGATTACTCGATCAACCAAAATACAAAAGGGGAAAATGTGTTTCCGAATTAAATGAATTTTTTAGACGCTTTTAGACACAACTTGCTTTTTCACTTTTAAAGAGTCGAGAAAAAGCTAAAGATGACTCTAGTCTCCTTCGATGTTTTAACGAGCCCGAAGTGACAAATGCTCGGATGGAATTTTTTTGTTATAGAGTCTGAAAAAGGCCAAAAGAAACTGCTCTGGAGTTCTAGGCAGACGGTGTGCCAAACTTTTCGCAAAACCGCAAAATACTTTTTAGGGTACGAGCGGTTGATCTTCCTGAATGCTGTGTTCAGTGCATTGCGATCAATAGGGCGGCCGAAACGGCTTCCTAAGGATAAAGGTTTTATGCCTATAGGGGTCTCCCAATATATACGCGACGGTACATGGGAGCACAATCCGTACTGGCGCTATCGTCCCTCAGGAGGAATCACCCACCATCCACGAGATCGACAGTCACCAGGCTTTACGACACCGGAACACGTCTCTAGCCTAGACCTCTATGTTGTGCGTTATGTTGCAAAGCGTTGTTAAGTTCATTCAATTTATTTTAGGTTGATATTTTTAGAAGTTTGCCTTTCAAGGTTCACCACGAGATGTATGATACAATTCCTAAATTCAGTCTAAAGATGATAAGCAAGCTTTATATCTTTTCAACTTTGAAAATCCTAGCTACTAAGGGAAAAGAAAGACACCATCTTTTCTCAAAGAGCAATCAGCACACTCTAATGCACTTTTCCTAAATCAAACATGCAAACTATCAAGATGCAAATGCACAATGCAGGTGTTTGTTTTCCGCTTTCTTAGTATTGATGCCTACAAAGAAATATTTTTGCACAACTTTGAATTTGCTTTTAAATGACAAATACAAACAAGTTTACTTTTTCGAAATCAGAAAGGGTAGAAGAGATTACAACACTTAACGATTTCCGAAATGAATACTTGTTTCGACACTTAAAAGAGACAAACTCAAACCAATAAGCAAAAGCAACTGTATAATCAACTGTAAACAGCCAATGAACTCTCTCCTAAGATCACAATCAACAGATCTGAATCAAGGGCTACAGGATGACTATTTCACTCTTGCAAAGGAAAACTGCAAATGATGCCACAAACACATAAAAACACTCACAATATTTTTGTACAAAAGGAGGCGGAATTTAAGCAGAGAAAAGGAGTTGTCAGACTGGTACCTATGCTGGTTACAGGCTGCAAAAATCAGAGATCAAAACAAGGCAAAACAGAGCAGAGAACCCCAGCTGCACAAGGCCAAACTGGTTCAGCGCAACCTCAACACAGGGGTTTTGACATTCAGCGCAGGTAGCCTTCACGAGACCTGCGTTGAAATGCAGAATCCCTTCACAGGGTCTGCACTGAAGGAGAAACTCTCGTTTCTCACTGGTTCTGGGTCACAGATTGCCATTTAATCCACTGTTTCAGGCCAAATAAAAGCAACAAGCAAGGTGTAATCAAAGGGATGCTTTGAGGGGGTACTAAGATCTATCACAAAGGATCATCAAATCATTTGTGAGTCCATTGTTCAGATCATAGACAAGTCCAGTGGTTGGATCAAAGCTGCAACTGTCTACTTTGCATCTGGGAATAGCAGATGCAGTTCGATTGTTGTTGTCGAGTCTATGAAACAAACAATGATAGAGACACAAATAAAATGACTAAACAAATCTCCCCAGCGGAGTCGCCAATTTGTTGTGGGGAAAAATGCCTATGCAGGACGATCCTATCCACCTAAGGTGTGACAGTGCCTTAGCAACAAACAGAGACAGCTATTCCAGTATTCTTCCTTTATGAATTAAGAATGAAGAGAGATGGATGGACTAACCGGTGTCTTCCGTTTGTCCCTCGATCCGGTTTCTCTTCTCTTGGAGAGTTCCCAGCTACTTGCCTTCTCGCTCGCCCAGCTTCAAGAGGTTTCTGCAAGATCACAAGAAGAGAACACTACACAAGACATGGATTCATATTCATAACTAGTTCAGGATTAGAAATAAGATAAACATACTAATGCAATCATACATCAAAGATACATCAGTATATAGGAGAAATCAAGATAGCTTTATTGATGAATAAGAAGGTTCAGGAAGAGATACAACCCACAGGGCTCCAATCCAGCATCTCCTTCCCAGCAAATGGAATTCCTATCTTCACCCCCTTCAAAGCATTAAGCACCCAATAGTTCCAATCTCAAACCAACAGCAATTATTTGCAATCACAAAATTCCAGCCCCCAGATCTCATGGAGGAGAGATCCATATATAGATGTTTGGAGAGAGGATGAGTCAGCTTGAGATTTGACTAGTGTCATCTCCCTCTGTCAGTTCTTGATTCCACTTGGAGGTTCTTGCTTCCACTTGGAGATTTGGAACCTCTTACTCATCACCAGTTGAATTCCCCGAGGCAAGTGTCATTTTGGAAGCTTCCTGGGTTCTGACACCTTGAGAAATGAACTTGCCACATGTCCACTCTCGCTCAGCGCAGGTAGCCAGTGTTGGCTTTGACATTCAGCGCAAACAGCTAGTGGAGCCACTGAAATGATCCTGAATTGACTTGTTTTTTAGCAGTTTCTGGTGGAGAACTTCTGTGAATTGCTGTGGTTTGTTAGCCTTGTTCCTCTAGGGGTAGGAACAACATGTTTAGGGACTTTGGATCCCTTAGATTATGGAAATTTCATGCTTAATGCTGTAAGGCACAAAAATGTCTATAACATATATGGTTGTTGTTCCCGTGGTATTTATATAGTTATTTTGTTGGTGATGAACATGTATTATGATAATGGCTATGTATGGCTCTCATTATGTTTTTTCTTATAACTGAATGAACAATGTATCTATGGCCTAATAGATGAAATTGAAATGAATGTGTTGAGGCATCTATGCTTCTTAGTGATTCTCAGATAAGTATGAGACCCCTATGCTCAGTTTTGTTGTTAAGACCTATAGCTTTCATGTTTATGACATGTTTGACGAAATTCTTGTCATGGCTAGTAAGGGTCCAATCTAGTCCTTGTCAATATTTTTGCAATTGTATCATTGTTCTGTTGTGTAATTTCATTTCTGAGCCTTCCATTGAGTTCTGGGAAGTTACCTGGGTTTTGGGCCTAAAAAAGTGGCACAAATCCTAGAGTCACAGGAATAGGTCTAAGGAGAAAAGTCTCTCGACACATGCATACCCATCTTGTGGGAGTGTCTAGAGCCTCCTAAATGCATTCTTGTCCATATACAGGGAGCACTAGGGGGTTTAATGGTTAAAAAACTTAATGGGACCTAGAGGAAGGTTACTTGAGTGGTTTGGATGGCTCCTCGGAATTTTTTATTGATGTGGAAGGTCTATGTGATGTGTTATGTTGGTTCCACTTCCTTAATTGACACATAGGGAGTTGAATCATATCATAGTAACTTCTCGTCACATTTTTACTGCGGTTGGATGGTTACTTGGTTAGATGTGGGAGGAGGGTGTTACAGAGTGGTACCAAAGTGGGTTGCACTCTCTTTGGGTCATATCTGATACCATAGAGTGGTATCAGAGCATGGTTCACCCCTCAAACTAGATGGGTTGTGTGTTGGTCATGCATTCATGTTAATTGCATATGTGTGTCTTGTCTTGTAAGACCATGTGTTTTTTGCATTTGTATGGTATGGGTTATGGTTGCAGTGAAGTCACCATAGGAAGTTGATGGTGTTGTTGTGGAGTGTGTCATCGTGAGTGTATGGTTGATTATTTATTTCTTATGCACATTAGTATTCACATGTGGTCAAGTGTATAGTGATGTGGTCGTTGTTGTCATGCATGAGGTCATGGTATTTGTAGTTGATATGGTCAAACTTTGATGAATGGACTCTAGCTATAATGACAATTATATGGTTATATGATTATGCATTATATTTCTATATGTTGCCATGATTATGTCATACATGTATTATTCTGATTTGTTGATCCTACAGACGAGGTATCCTCCTTGAATTATGTCAAGGTATGATGGTTTATTGTGATTTGGTTTAGCTGACATGATATACCGTGCAGGAAGAATATCAAATATGACTAGAAATATGGTATACTACAATTCACGAGACTCTCCATATGCATCAGATGAGAAATGTGGTGTTAGGCACTCTTCTGATTTGGCAGACACACTGAGAAGCTTAAAGGCAGAAATAAGGAGTTGTAAGGAAGACAATGACAAAATCATACAAGCACAAGAGAAACAAGTAGAGATAAATGCAATGATACTTTAGAGTTTGTCATAATAACATTGACAAGGACCCTTTCGAATCAGCCATGAGCAGGAGGACATAACTAATGGGGCATATGTAAATAGGTCTACTAGTGGGTACAAGTCAGATAGAGATGACACAATCAAAGATGGAAGGTCCTTGGATACTCTGGATAAGAGAGCTGATGGACGCAAGTACCATTCTAGTTTTTGTTTTTACAGGAATTATGATCAGCATCATTATCATCCTTATAGGAGGAGTGATAGGGGATATTTGTTGGAAAATTTTAAGAAAGCAAAGCCACCTACATTTGATGAAGAGATGAACAAATCACAGGATGTTGAGGCAGGGTTGCTTGGTATGAGGAAGTTCTCCAGGTTGCATGATTACTACATTTAGTCTCAAAGGTAAAGCAGATATTTGGTGGGAAGATGTGAAGAATGTAAGAAGTATTCGTGAGGAGGAATTGACTTGGAATGAGTTCAAGAGACTATTCAAGAAGAAGTACTTATCAGAGAGATACTTTGATGACAGGGAAAAATATTTCTATGAGCTAAAGATGGGATGGATGACAGATGAGGAGTACACTAGAGTGTTCTTAGAGCTACTAAGGTATGCGCCTTACCTCAAGAAGGAGAAGGCCAATATTCATAGAGTCACTAGTGGATTATTGATTGCATTCAAAGACATGATTGAGTTCGATGAGCCTATATCATTGGAGGAGGCCATCTGAAAGCTAAAGCATTACTATGATAAATCGAAGTGCAGATCTAAGACTAAGCTGGACTGGAAAGGTAATGCAAAGAACAAAGGAAAATTTGACAAGAAGCAAGCAAGACCTTAGGGTGCAGGTAATAAATAGAATGCATCATCTAAGAAGTTTAATGCATCGATAGAGGACGGGGACTTCGATCTGAGGAGTAGAATAAGGAGCTTTTGTGGTGTTGTACCTGTGGAAGAGAGCATCGTAGGAGAGATTGTCCACAACATCAAGTGTTGAAATATGGCAACAAGAATATTCCAGTTTGATTTTTCCTTGAATTAAATTGTGAATTAAGATCGAATTTATTCTTAACAACTACTTGAAAATAATTAATTTATTTATTTTAAATTAATTAGTTGGAGAAATTCAAGTTAGAAGTCTTTCTGAAGTCATGCAAGAGTTATCCCTTAAATTAAGGAGATAAGATTGAGTTATATTTGAGTTGTAATTAGTTAACTCAGTTTACTGAGTTAAGTCCAACTAAATTAGTTCCAAACTGTTTGAGGAAATAATAGTGAGTTAACAATCAGGTGATGCATTAACGCACTCAACTAGTGCTACTCCAGTTAACTGAAGATTCCCTCATCAACAACTCATGCATGTCTATTCTGAGAAAGAACTAGTTGAGATTAATGTTCAAGGACAATGTACCATCAGTTGCATGTGTTTTCTCATGACGAAAACTCATGCATGCAGTCAAGGATTCATCCTTGAGGATTGTGTAGTTTTGAAGGATTGGTTTTCCACTTGGTAATAGGCTAATCATCCACAAGGAACAGCGCAAGGAAATAGGAGCTTGGAGGGAAGAGAGGAAGGCTAGAGAGAAGCCAAGATTGCTTGTGAGCATCTGTGAGGATTGTACTGAGAGTTGGCTAGCTGTGAGAGCTAAGGCTTTGTGTAATTCCTATGTATTTCCACCATGTATTATAATACAATAGTGTGAGGTTTTTATCTAAGGATTTCCCCAAAAGAATTTTCATGTGTATTGTGCCATTGATTCTTCTTCTTCTCATTATATTGTTCAGCTTGATCTTTAAGCTTCCACAAATTGATAGTAGAAGTAGGTTATAGTATTCTGTTTTGATCTATATTGTATTATCGGGTTAACCTATCACAAATTTTCTACATCAGGGTGGTAGACCACAGATCTACAATGCTTAGGAGGCACAAACAGTGGGAGATGTTGGGCAGAGTATTCCTAGGATCGATGTAGCGCTGGACAACAGACAGGTAGACCATCAGGAATCTATCATTGAGATGGACGGTAAGCCTTGTGATCAATTTGTTTCTATTTTTATTGAACCTAGATCTAATTATAGTTATGTTAATCCTGACCTGGTTGATAAGTGTGGTTTGAATAAAGAAGTGCATGCAAAGTCTTGGTTAGTGCGGGTGGCTATAGGTACAAAGAAGTAGGTTCATCATTAGGTAAGAGATTGTACATTTGATTTGAATGGTATGCCTACCTCAACACATTTTAATGTATTACCATTGGGATCATACAATATGTTATTGGGCATGGATTGGATGTACCTTCATAGAACCAAGGTGGATTGTTATGACAAATCCATTGAGTGCTTTTATCACAATGGGGAACAAAGAGTCTTGCGGGGTAAGAAGAAAGAAACATCAATTATAATGGTGATAGTTGTGTAGGCCAAGCATAGTCATAGGAAAGGGTGTGTCTTATTTGCAATGCACATTTCTAGTGACAAAGGTAAGGAAGTTGAGGACACAGATTTTTTGAGCAGGTACCTAGTTCTACAGTATTTTTAGGATGTATTTCCTGTAGATATTTTAGAGTTGCCACTTCACAGGGAAGTAGACTTTTCTATTAAGTTGTGTCAGGGGCAGCTCTGGCATCAAAGGAACCTTATAGGATGAGTACACCTAAGTTGGTAGAGTTAAAGTTGCAGTTGCAGGAAATGCTTGACAAGGGGTACATTAGGCCAAGTGTATTGCCATGGGGTGCACCGATATTGTTTTTGAAAAAGAAGGATGGTACTCAAAGGCTATGAATTGACTATAGGAAGTTGAAAAAAGTGACCATCAAGAATAGGTATCTATTACTGAGAATTCATGACTTATTCAATCAATTGGAGGGAGGAGTGTTCTCGAATTGATCTGAGATCCAGATATTATTAGGTACGCATTAAAGAAGAAGACATCTACAAGACGACTTTTTGGATCAGGTATGGGCATTATGAGTTTGTTGTAGTTCCATTTGGTTTACCTAATGCTCCATCTACCTTTATGTGCTTGATGAATATTGTGTTGTGTCCGTATTTGGACATGTTTTTTATTGTGTTCATTAATGATATATTGGCATATTAAAAAAATGACGAAGAGAAAGTCGAGAATTTAATAGTGGCATTAAGATTGTTGAGATAGCATCAGTTGTATGCTAATCTCGGAAAGTGTAGTTTCTTTTAGAATGAGGTACACTACTTGGGACAAGTGGTTTCCAAGGATGGCATAGAAGTGGACCCAGAAAGGGTAAGAGATATCATGGAGTGGGAAGCTCTCGGGAATGTGGATGAGGTGTGATCTTTCATGGGGTAATCAGGTTATTACAGGAGGTTCATTAGGAACTTCTCACAGATTTCTTATCCTATCATATCATTGTAGAGGAAAGGTAAGAAGTTCGAATGGACATAGGAGTGTGCGACCAGTTTTGAGCAGCTCAAGCAGTTGTTGACACATGCACCAATGTTAAAGATTGCAGATTTGGAAAAAGAGTTTGTATTATGTACATATGCTTGCAAGAGAGCACTTGGTGGAGTCCTTATGCAGGACATACAAGTGGTATGTTATGAGTCACGTAAACTGAATGAGCACGAGAATAACTACCTAACATATGATCTTGAGTTGGAAATGATCATAAATGCATTGAAGACGTGGAGGCACTATCTTCTGGGCAGGAGGTTTGTATTGATGAGTGATCATAGTGGGTTGCAGTATTTACTTGACCAACCAAATCTGAATGGAAATCAGGCTCGGTGGTTGTGTAGGTTTTAACCCCGTACAGAAATTACCTGCATACGAATTCTAAAACACAGAAAAATAAACAATGCGAGAGCATAACACATAAAACACATATACACAGAGATTTTCCCCTGGATCCCAAAACGGGACTACCAGCTTGATTTTTCATTATATTCCTTTCAATGTTATAATACATATTTATACATGCCGAAGCATCCAATACCATGGACTGAAAACCATCGCGTCCAAAACCATGGACCGAAAAACCATAGGTAGGTTTGCCCAACCTAATATAGGGTCCAAAAAAAAAATTTCCCGGGGCGCTGCCCCAGACCCCGTAGAGGGGGGCTACCCGCCCCCCTGTGACCCCCCCGCTACGCAATCAGCACAACGAAGGGGGGGCTCCACCGCCCCTCTAACCCCCCGGTTCACTACGTGGGTTAGTCGTGGAAAGAATATAACACAACCCAAAAATCTCCGACTTGTTATTTTATTTCCACACGGGACCACAGGAGAGCTTAGTCATTTTTCCAGCCCTGAAATACCCATTGTTTCTCTACACCAAGAGAACTTCTCAGAGCTCACATATTTTGTCAATGCATCTGTAGTATTCTTCAAAGTGTCCACCTTTACCAGCAACACCCTTTTGTCTTCTATCATATCCCTCACAAAGTGATACTTAACATCAATGTGCTTTGTCTTTGAATGATAATCAGGGTTCTTTGCCAAGAAAAATGCACTTTGGCTGTCACAGTCTATTCTTATAGCTCCCTGTACTAACCCCATACTTGAACACAATCTCTGCAACCAAACTGCTTCCTTGCTTGCATGAGTGGCTGCCATGTATTCTGCCTCTGTAGTTGATAGTGCCACTATAGATTGTTTCTTACTCATCCAACTGACTGCACCTCCAAATAGGTTAAACACATACCCACTTGTAGATCTTCTCTGATCCAGATCTCCAACCCAGTCTGCATCAACAAAGCCACGAATATCCAACACTCTGTCCAATCCTGGTCTTCCTTGGTAGCACAAACCATAATCACTAGTGCCATGCAAATACCTAAAAACCCGCTTCACTATTGTCCAGTGCTCCTTCCCGGTTTTGACATAAACCTGCTCAATACTCCCACTACATGTGCAATGTATGGTCTAGTATAGACCATTGCATACATCAAGCTACCGACTGCACTTGCATATGGAACACGGGACATGTCCTCTTCCTCTTCTTGTGTCTTGGGACATTGTTCAGCAGATAACCTCACACCTACAGGAATAGGAACCTTCACCGGTTTACTATCCTGCATATTAAACCTCTGCAGTATTGTCTTGACATACTTCCTCTGGTTTAACCAAAGCTTCCTCTTTGCTCGATCTCTTTTAATTTCCATTCCCAAAATATAGTTTGCAGCACCAAGATCTTTCATGTCAAATTTGGAGGACAATTGGGTCTTCAAATCCTGGATAATTTCTTTGTCATTTCCAACCAGCAACATATCATCCACATACAAGACCAGATAAATAACACGGTCACCAATTAATTTAAAATACACACAGTGATATGCTTTGCTTCTGGTGAAGCCAAGTCCCCATATAAATGTATCAAATTTCTGATACCACATCCTTGGTGACTGTTTTAACCCATACAGAGACTTCTTTAACTTGCATACTAGTTCTTTCTTACCCTTCACCGCAAAGCCTTCAGGTTGCTTCATGTAGATTTCCTCTTCCAAATCCCCGTGAAGAAATTTTGTCTTCACATCCATCTGTTCTACCTGAAAATCAAAAGCAGCAACAACAGATAAAAGTAACCTAATAGAAGTTACCTTAGCAATAGGAGAAAAAATATCACCAAAATCAATTCCCGGCACCTGGGAATAACCTTTTTCTACCAACCGAGCTTTGTATTTCTCCACCTTCCCTTCTGCATTTGTCTTCTTTTTAAACACCCATTTGCTGCCAATGGGTTTCCTTCCAACCAGCAACTCCACCAAATCCCAAGCCTCATTTTTGTGCAAAGATGCCATTTCATCAACCATGGCCTCTTTCCAGAGTTTTCCATCCTCTGAATCTACTTCTTCCTTCACAGTTCTGGGATCATCATCAGTAACAGACAAAGCAACATTTGAATAGAAAGCAGAAGGACTATACCTTTCTGGCTGCCTTCTTTCTCGAACTGATCTTCTCACAGCCGGAGTTTGTGGCTCTTCATCTTCTGATTCCTCCTCTGCTGCAGAGTCTGATTCTTCCTCCTTTAGCTCAAACTCTATCTTCTCAGGTTCCTTTGGTTGGACTTCATCTTTAATAACATCTTTTACCTCTCTGAACACCACATCTCAGTTGTACACAACGTTCCGTGTGACTAGGTTCCAAAGCTTATAACCCTTTAAACCATCCTTATACCCAATAAAGATGCACTTTTCAGATTTACTATCCAACTTGGTTCGCTTCTCCTTTGGAACATGTACATATGCATCACATCCAAATACCCTCAGATGTGAAAGAGAGGGTTTCTTACCAGTCCATACTTCTTGTGGAGTCTTATCCTCCAACGCTCATGAAGGTGACCTGTTGACCAAGTAACATGCAGTATCCACCGCCTCTGTCCAGAATTCCTATCCTAACTCGGCACCACTGAGCATGCTTCTTGCCCTTTCCATCAACGTCTTGTTCATTCTTTCTGCGACTCCATTTTGCTGAGGTGTATATGGAGTAGTCTTCTGCCGTGCTATACCACACTTCTTACAAAATTCTTCAAATTCCATGCTGCAAAACTCTCCACCATTATCTGTCCTCAACACCTTTATCTTCTTCTCTGTCTGATTTTCCACCAGAGCCTTAAATTCTTTAAACTTGTCAAAGACTTCAGATTTCTTCTTAAGGAAATATATCCATGTATTCCTTGAGAAGTAATCTATAAATGATACATAGTACACAGAATTACCCAGTGATGGAACTTTCACAGGTCCAAACACATCACTGTGCACAAGCTCTAATATCTGTTTCGCCCTCTTAGCACCAGAGAGGAAACTCACCCGATTCTGCTTCCCATATACACAATTTTCACAGAAATCAAAATCTAGAGAGCTATTACTCATACCTTCTACCATACCTTTACCATGAAGTATTCGAAGGCCCTTCTCTCCAATATGTCCAAGCCTTTGATGCCACAGCATGGTCTTCTCTCCAGAGACCACTAGATTTTCAGCTCCACTTTCAGGAACCAGAGAACTGTTGCACCCATCAACAACAGTGCTACCTTGCAGCTTGTACAGAGTTCTAGTCTGAACTCCCCACATCAATACCAGTGCTCCCTGAACCATCTTGCAAGTATCCTTCTCGAACACTGTTTTTACACCTGCATCATCCAACTTGCTTATAGAAATCAGATTTCTGGCCAATGCAGGAATATGCAAAACACCCGGAAGTGTTCTAACCCTTCCACCTTGCAACTTCAACTTTAATTTTTTGCGACCAATGATTCTAGCCTTCCTATCATCTCCTAAGAAGACATCACCACCATCGTATTTCTCATACTCGCAGAACCACTCTCTATGGGGAGTGAAGTGAAAGGATGCACCTGAGTCAATCAACCATGCCTCATGATCTACATGTGTACTTGAAAAAGCCAAGTACACATCCCCACCTTCATCTGAGGTGTTTTTTGCCTCTGCAGAAGGAGCATCATCAGATCCCTTTCCTTTATCAGGAGCTTTAGATTTACAGTCCTTTTTGAAGTGCCCTTCCTTTCCGCATTTCCAGCACACCACCTTTACAGGTTTTCCTGGAGATTTAGATCTCCCTCTAGATTTAGATCTCCCACTCGATGAATTATTTTTGTTTCTATTCTAGGACCGTCCTCATACAGACAAGGCATCACCATTTTGGCTCTCCATATTTTTCTGTCTCATCTCCTCCGTTAGCAAGGCTGAGACTATTTCATCAACTGCAACGTAGTTGCATTGCTACCTATTGCAATAACCAGACCATCCCACAAATCTGGTAAAGAACACAACAAAGATGCACTTATCTTCATCTGAAATTTTAATATCAACAGACGCTAGCTGACTTACCATAGTATTAAATGCGTTCATATGCTCTATCACCAAGTCTCATCTTCATCCTCAGGTTAT